>CM076462.1:17541443-18182596 GCA_038419695.1 Scomberomorus guttatus
TGTGCGCTGTGGGGGTTGGAATTGCAGAGTGACTGTCCAGTTTTGGAAGTCAATCCCACAACTGTCCACGGAGGCTGAGATTATGGTGGCTGTGAGTTTACGTTCTGCGGGTGTGGGTGTGGGTGTGGGTGTGTTTTCAGGCCTGCAAAGGGTGTTTGCCTCACCCTTACTTTTACTTTTCCTCATAGAAAACTGGATGCATCTGGTGCGGGGTCAATAGCTGGCAGCTGGGTGCTCTTTTACAGGCAGCATCCCCACGGAGCAGCTATTGAACTCCTGTCTTCTGTTCAGCCTCAGCAGTGTAAAAATATGTCTGATGGTTAACGGTAGCCGCGCGTGTTTGATTTCATTTGCTGCATTTAGCTTTAGTTTCCCATTTCTTGCTATTTCTTGGAATGGATTTTGCTTTGGTTCATGTCGTCCTCTTTGTTGAGTGTATTTGTCATTCATCATCTGTTTCTTTCATTTTTTTGTTTGCTTGAAGTTGTTTTATAACTTTTTTAACTTTCAACTGTTCAAGTTGCCTCTTTGTCTCTTTTATTTTTACCTCATTCAGTAGGAGATATCAGTGACTTTAAAGCTGCTATAATCAGTATTTTTTATATTAAAAATGTTTAAAATGACTGTGTGTTTGTAAAAGAGGACGCTTGTAGTGACAAACCCACAAATACTTATCACCCGACACGATTTTAGCGTCTTTCAGCTCATTGTTTTGGTTTTCCACCATGCAGTTTTACTGTTTTGGTTCACTCTCACAGCTCTCATCTGTGTTGTTTCCAGATTTAAGAAAAAAAAAAGCCCTAATAACCTGCTCCCACTGTCATACCTGCCCACCACCACGCAGCAGACAGACACAGTTAGCGATGGTTAGCAGCTAAAGAGCCGAAACAAAACCAGAGCTAGAAGCAGGGTGAATATTGGACTTAGATTTGCCAGATTGCCAGAAACACAACTCCAAATTAATGGCAACTGTATCTGCTGGATGTGTATAAGATATAAGATTCCAGAAAAGGTATTATGAAATCTATATTAGTGCATAAATAATTAGTTGATTAACCAATGAAACTGATGAATGAATCTTGTTAAATAGTCTTGTTCGTCTAGCTTCTCAGATGTCAGGATGTGCTGCTTTTCTCTGCTTTAAATCATTTAAATTGAATACAGATGTGTTTTGAGCTTTAGGTTGTACCAAACAAGCAAACTGAAGATGTTACTGTCTTTTCTTTAAAATACATTTTGAGGAGAATACAAAATTAGATTAGAAAACCTTGAAAATCATTATTTCTAACCGTAGTTTGAATTTCCTTTTTTGAGCGTGATAACTCTTTAACCAGCTGATTAAGTTCAATAAGTGCAACATCTGCAACCTCTATATTCACATTTCAGCCCGTGCCCTCAGTGCTATTACATCAGCAAACATTGACAGAGAGCCACTGCGAAGCAAAACAGAAAGCTTTTGTACAGCGGCGCACAGTAATGTGTGAATTATCAGAAAAAATAAACAACTCACGAGTGTTCCTTCCTTCAAGTGGCTCACTACTAGACGCCGCTCTGGCTTGACTCAAGTGTGCCTTACTATTGTTGTGGTGCGTCTCAAGACCGCTCCGCTGGTGCCAAGGAAAATATCAACCTTTGTCATGTATCAGCCCCATAGATAAAAATATTAATCTCTGTACTTGGCCACTTGTATGAATGTGTGAAAACTAATCCATTGATGGCAGCAGCCAAACTAAAAGCCATTGTGAGATAAGAGCCACTTGGCTTTAACGTCAACATTTAGTTTCCTAAATGGTTTATAAAAGATAATTCCTCAGTGTAGATAATTTTTTTTTAGGTGATACATTAACTTGAGGAGATTTGATATGATAGGAGCACTCAGTGGCTGGCTCTTTGTGTTTTATGATTGAGATAAAATTATCTAGCGTTAGAAATCACACTATCTTTTATGGCTTTTGTATGTACTCTCCCCTTTGTGTTTGCATGTGCCTGCGTTTCCCATGTTTGTGTTATGTGGCTGCTTTCGCGCAGTATGCATTTCTGTTGGCGAGCTGGTTTCATGTGGTGCATAATGAGATAAGGCCCACTCCATGCAGTCTGCTGTCTGGCCTTTATCTGCGCAACAGATTAGTGCAGGTGATTTCATTCCTGTGGAGATTGGTTCGGCGGGGGTCAGCTAGGAACGCACACAACACAACGTCACGTCGAAGAGAGAGGAAGGGACAGAATGACAAGAAAAAGAGCAGGAAGTCTGAGGCTTACAAGTGCCAAACTCCCTTTGAAATCTGCACATTTTTAAACTACAATATGGTTTCAAACTGTGATCATTTTGGGGATTCATTTTGACTGGCATGGGGTGCATTTTCTGCAACTTTTATTGAGGAAGTTGAAATAGTTAATATATCAGATCAGAGATAGAACTGGAAAAATGTGGAAAGAAAATATTTATTCACTTTAATCCAAGATAATATTGCTATAATTTGTAACAAGCATCCACACGGACTAACATGTAAGTGAGAATCACAGTAAACTGAGCTCAGTCTGTGCCGTTATCAACTGAGTTGGGCCCATAATTTTCCTCAGAAACGTATCTCAAAAACCCAAACACACTGTAAAGCTGTTTGTGTTTGTGTGTATAAATGAGTATTTGTGGTTTTTGTTGACATGGACCCTGACGGATCACATAAGTGGATTAAGACATATGTGTCCAAAGGTTGGGTAAGACTTAGTGAGCCCCAGGCTACTTAACCTGACTCTCAAAAGAGAGATGACAACATTCATTAGTGGGCTGATGACCTGTTGTATTCCTGTTATTATTAAAGCTATTATTTCATAGATCTTCTATTTATAGAATTTCAGCAAAAAAAGAATTTGGTTCATGTTGGTTCATGTCAGCGTATTAGAGCTGCAACGATTAGTCGATTAATCGTCAATCGACACAAAATTACTGGCCATGAAGTCCTCTGTGATCTTAGGCTTTGGCAAATGGTGATTGACATTTTTCACCATTTTCTGACATTTTAAAAACCAAACAACTAATTGATTCATTGAGAAAATAATCAACAGATTCATCGTTAATGAAAATAACTGTGTAAAAGTATATATATATTAATTATATATTGTACTTTATTCATATAAATGTTTTTAAACTCATTTTAAACTCACCCAATTAGTACATATTCAGTTTTTTCGCTTGATGTGGTTTCTGTTGACTATATCTTGTTGCACCTGTTAACCTTTTTGTTGCGTGACAAGCACTACTTACTGTGCCTCTCTGTTTGCGTGCACGTGTGTGTTGTCAGTGAAAGGCGAAAGCATCACATTAGGCACACAGCCATAGCTGATTAGATCAGATCAAAGTACTGTGCTAGCTGTAAATCAGTTAAGGCTTAGCGACAAAGTGGGTTTCTCTGTGTGTCCATATGTTTGTTCATATCTGTCTGAGGAGATGGTGATTTTATTTCAGACATTGCATCGGAGATCCCTTTAGGTTATATCCAAAATTTGTCCTGACTAGTGTCGCCTCTTGCGTCATACCTTTTGTTTCAGTCAGTTAGTCTCTAGAATATCAGAAAATAGTGAAGACTGCTCATCATATTTTCCCAGAAAACAAGGAGACATCTTCAAATAGCTTGTTCTGTTTGACCAAAACTCTAAAAGCAAAAGATATTAAATTTAAAATGATATAAAATAGAGAAAAGCAGCCTATTCTTACATTTGAGAGGCTAGAACCAGCAAAGTTTTTATGTTATGTCCAATGACTTATCTATTACTCTACAAAGTGTTAGATCTGAGTGATTTTACTGCCAAAAATCAACTTCTGATTGTGTTTCCTTTATTACTTTTACCCTCTAAAACAAATCAGACCAAATAACAAATTGCCTGAAACGCAGCTGGTATCGTGTGAGTTTTTTAAATGCAAAAACAATTAAATCGTTATATAAAACTGTAATTTAAATTCACAAAGATCTTACAAATGTGTGCCACAGTCGGATGGAGCTCCTATTACAAAGTATATGAGATACTTTTAAAAGTAAACTATTACTTTTATATCGGCCAGTATCATAACAAAATATCCTAATAAAAAATGTGAATTTACCTTCCACATCCCTGTATAAAGCTCTTTCTGTCAAATAAAACCAGTTAAATGCCCAACATCCACCTGCCCCAGTGAGAGGCCGGCTCTCATTGGCTCAGAGGAGAGCCAATCTGGTGTCAGCTCAGCGTTCTGTGGGGGAGAGGCCATTCAAATAGTGTGGCTGGATATTCATGAGGGCCGGGCTTTGCTTGGAGACCCTTGTCACACAGCCAGCTAGTCACAACACTCAGGACTTCAAAGGCAGTCAGTGGCCCGGTGGCTGTCGGTGAGACGTGTGAGTGACAGGAAGACAGACGCAGGGACAATGAGAGGAACTGAGAGTGTGAGACAACAGAGGAGAGGCCAGTAGATGGAGACCAAGTTTGGAGGCAGGATAAAGAGAAACAGTGCAGTGAGAGACACAGATCTGTAGAGACAAAGGAGGGAAAAAAAAATAAGATAAAGAGGAAAAGAGAAGGTGAGGCAGACAGAAACAGACGTCCCCCGGACACAAACATTTTTTTCTCCTTCTTCGGAGTATGGTGGCAGAGTGCACATGGATTTAGTCGACCTCTACCTCCCAGAGTGTTTCACCTACCACTCTGACACAGAGTAAGTACTTTTTTGTGTCACACAGGTGTGAATGGAGCTGATATTGTCTGTGATATTCGAAGATAATGACCAACTGCTTCTTCACATGATGCTCGATTTGTGGGACATTTGCGTGGGCGTTTGCGTCATAACATATTTATCACAGATTTTTGGGTTTGTGTGTCGATTTTCCACTTGATCTCAACACTTTCCGCATTCCCTCCGACAGATTGTAATCACGCCTAACACATCTGTGTAAACTCCCACAAATATTTATCACATGAAAGAGCTGTGTGAGTGTGTGAGACTCGGGGTCCTCAGGTGGGATGGAGAAAGGAAAGGATAAGACAAAAAATAAAGTATTTGCAGTAGACAATTCAGTTTACCTTTAAGGAAAAAGAACTGACCACTGCAATGTTTGCACATCCAGTCATTACAATTTAAAGTCTCATTTTAAAGGATTGCACATATACCTGTGCACATTATTTACTAGTTGTAGGCCTACTTGCACATAGAGTTACTGCCGTGTAATAAAAAGAGATTTAAAGAGGTTTTAAAATGTTTCCTTTGGGGAAGTTTAGTTAAATATTTCCACAGGTGTGGAGGTGTGTTTGCATTGCTCACATTTGTCATTGTTCAACCTGTTTGTTTGTTGATAGTGATGGTGTATGGGTAAGGCCAGTTTAGAGGAAACTAGTCCTGGTGCCCGGGTCAACCTAAGGCTGGTGAACATCTTCCCCAGTGACACGAACAAAACAAATGAAAGCCTGTGAAAAGACATGCATAGCAGCTGTTTGATTACTCCGACACTGCTTTTTGATTGCCTTTCTTCTCTGTAATCATAAAAAAAAAAAAAAAGTTCATTACCGTCTCTGCAGCGCTTCTATCAGCTGTGGTGTAATCACTCGCCTCACTGAGAGCATCTCACTGAGCGTTTTTAGCTTTGAAATGAACTTTCTTTTACAGTAGCAGAGAAAGATAGAAAGCACAGACAGAAGCAGACATGCGGATGACGTGCAGGTTGGGTGATTGCTGGTGACACAGACAACAAGATAAAGAATGGGAGAAAAGGCGGCCTGCAGATGATCCCTTTGCGTGGCACGCTATCCCTGTTTCCAGAGCCTGCGGGTCCTGCGCGCTCCAGCTACAGGCACCTCATCTCCCAGCTAACAGCTTCGTCCAAAGCCTGACTAAGGCTCTTAGGGCTGGCTGGGGGTGTCACTGATCCCTGCTCATCTCCTACTGGCTCATAAGTAAAAAAAACAAAAAAACAAACCCTACTGAGACCCCACTGACCTAAATAACTGCTCCTCAGGGTTTGGGTTAGTGTTGAAAGGTTAGCACAGGACCTCAAAAGTGTGATATTGCATTTATTGGGAGAATCATTTTATTTCCACTTCCTCAAGGACTGTTGATTTGTCCATTTCTTTAGCCTTTTATACTTCTCTGTCAGTCTGCCCCCTCTTATTTTCTGTCTTCTTTTTTTCCTCTCCCTCCCTCCCTTCCTCCTTCATCCGGTGGGGTTATTGTCTGCATTATGACTCTGCTCATTTGAAAGTGAGTGTTGCCTTCTCTCTTGTCTTTCAACACCCGCAGGTTAATGAGCCACAGGACTGCCCCTTTCTGTCTCTCCCTTCCCGGCTTTTTCACACTCCCTCTATCTGTCTGCCTCTCTCGTAATTTCCTCTCGCCTGTCTTCTTCTCTCTTTCTGCTTCTCTGTCGTTTCACGCTGCATTTTAGCCTTTGTTGCCAAGGTGCAATTAGAGTTGTTTTGGATACTGGGACACAAAGGAGGAGGGGGGGGGGGGGGGTAAGGTATGATAACTTTGAATACCCATTGATACACACACACACACACACACACACACACACATTCTCCCTGATTTATCCCTGCTGCATTAGCTGGACGTGCTGCGCCGACCGTCTTTTGATAGGCTTTTATGTGGAGTTGTAGATTAGTAATCTGTCAGAGTGAATATCACATCACATCTGATCACCCCACTCAAATGCCATTTCATTATGAAAGCAAAACGCCAACAGACCCCCCCCCCCCTCCCCTCCTCCCCTTCTTCCTCCCTGTGATGCATTATAATGGGAGAGCACAAAGTATATCTCACTTCCTACCTGTCAGAGACTTGACACAGCAATATGGACGGCTGTGATGGATAGCCAATAAGGGTACCAGTGACTCATTTTAAAAGGAAACTGTTCACTCTTCAGTGTACTGTTTTTATAGTCTTCAAAGTGGATTGGAGAGGTAAGAAGTGGAGGGGGGTGGGGGAGGGAGTTAAAATGGCCTCAGATAATGAATTAGGTTTGATAATTAGCTCTACTTAAAACAGTAGAGATGCTATAATAATGTTGCTAAAGTTGTTGTCTACTACCCCTCTTGTTGGCTCTCTCTTGGTATCTTTACTTGTTGTCAGTCTGTCTCTTACCGTGTGTCTGACTTTGTGGGTTTGTAGAGGGGTCAGTAGCGCGTGGCCATGGTTTACTCAAGGGGTGGTTAAAAGCAGCCAGTGTCTTTGCCTACCAAATGACTTGTGGCTGAGAGAACACCGATTTACATGGCAGGAAACAGGCCGACTTGACATCCACCTCAGTGGGCCAAGATTAGAGTGGGAGAGATGTACGAGTGCGTGGACGGTGCGTGTGTGTGTGTGTCTACAGTGTGCGACAGAGTGAGACAGCAGAGGGGGTTTTTTTTAAAGTTGGCCTGGCGACACACAGTTGCATGCAAGTATGTGTTGGGGTGTTTATGAAGACACATGCTTTAAAATGTGTCTGTAAGTGTGTCTCTGTGTGTGCGTGGGAATGTGGACGAACTAATTGTGTGCGCAGGGAGCTTGAACGTGTTCCCGAACACATGAACACATCTGAAGCCTGTCTACGATTTTTATTTTTACATCCGCACACAAACATCTGACGCCAGGATGAGAGCGTGTGTTTTCTGGATGTGTGTTTGAGCGCAGATCACATGCCCGCGGGCCTACTGTACACCTCAGCTGGTTTCAGATCCTTTTTTTTTTCTCCTCGGTGTGGTAACACAGACTTTTGTGGTCACATCTTGATCCAATAATAGAGTAATGATAAATACTTTGACATGCAGACCCAGAAGTGGTGCACACCACATACTACCCCCCTTTCCAAGAAATTATTATTAAAGAGTTCCCACAATGCAAAAACACACTTTCCATATACAATACACAAGAATTTATATTTTTTCTCTTCTTAATGGATTGAAAAATGCGTGTTCATGTCTCAGTGAATTGATTTTTGCCACATTTTCTAACATTTCCTAACAGTAAAAAGCTGTTAACTGTTGTTACCAACCTGTACAGTGTTTGACAGGTTGAGTACTTAGAAACACAAAGAGGCAGAAAAAAAAAATAGAAAGATGAGTGAATCTGGATTGAACATGACGGCGATGATGATAGGGATGATTTCTGGTTTGGCCATTTCCCTAGGTTTGCTTAAGCAATCTCCTCCTTTGAAAACAAAGCAGTGTAATGGACAGCAGCTTTGCATATGTGGGAAATCACAAACGGCTGGTTTAGATAGACTGGGATGGATGGATGCATGAATGAAGGGACGTGGAGACCGAGAGGTGGATGTAGTCGTAGCACTGGAAGATTGATGAAGGGAAAAAAAAGTCTGCAGAAATTAGAGAGACCAGAAGAATCGAAATACACAACTGTGCTTATTCGAGATGATATATGAACCCATAAATACATAGTAATGGTTTCTATTTGTGTAAATGATGCCTGCTTTAATCAAACTAATCACAGCCCACAGTCCTGAAGGCCAACTACCACTTATTAATGTTGTTAATACCAAGGTGACTCATTATAACATCATGCTGACCTGGAAGTCAGAAATCTCTCACTATCATGAATATATAAAGGTGAACACACAATCATATATGTTCAATCTTCTCATTTTCCCTCTCTGCCCTCTTTCCTCCAGACATCTCGGCAGGATGTCAGTGAGGGGCTTGGACCCCACCTGTCCCTCCTCCATAAAGCGTGAGCCCTCCAGCCCCAGCCCCAGCTCTCAGGGTGACGTCAGCCCGGCACAGCCCAGTCCTGGAAGCTCTTCCTCGGACACAAACTCCAGCTACGGGGCCCTGACGAAGGGCCATGGTCTCACTAATGGGCTGGACTCGCCAAGCCTCTATGGACACCCGGCAGCGTTGGCCAACAATGGAGGAACAAACAGGTTGGTGTATGCATCATGGTGTCCCTGACTTTATGTTGCCCTCAATTTCTGATCTTAAAAAGGAGTCGTTTTATTATGTGAGTATATTCTTCTTTTTTTCTCTCCTTCATTTCTTCCGTTCTTTCTCTCTACCCCTATCCAGGAGGTTTGGGGAGGAAGAAGGACAAGTGAAGTGTGAATTCATGCTGGGCTCAGTGGCCAAGCGGCTGTGTCTGGTGTGTGGTGACGTGGCCTCAGGGTACCACTACGGTGTCGCCTCCTGTGAGGCCTGCAAGGCCTTCTTCAAGAGGACCATCCAGGGTAAGAAAGAGAAAAACACACACACACACAAAACACAAATTCATGCACATGAACATGCTCCGTTTTATACTTAGTAACAGAGTTTATTGTGCATGGCTGATAATGCTTTCCTGCATCATATAAACCTGTTTTACGAGCAACATGTTGAGATGCAGTTGTACCCTAAGCGTTTGTTTTGGTATAAACAAGCCCCAATCAGTTAGCTCACAGCTTCCGCCTCCTTCCTCTCAAACTGCAGAAAGCCTTTAAATAAAGACCTGTTTGCAAACAGCTGATATGTGGTTAAACTTACAACGCATCGTGTATATAGTCAACATGTGTGAGTTTAGGCTTAAAAGCTTGAGATAACATATGGTACTGAATGTATTCATTCGCCCCAGCCCTGAAGACCGTTAGCAGCAGGAGCCAGAGCTATGCAGTGTGCGTGTTTTAAAGGGATTGTCCTGTGCTCTGTCGGCTTGCGTCCCAGGTCAAGGACCTGGCAGGCTACGTTGAGTTTAGGCCTTTCGAAATTGGCTGCTGTAGGTGGGTTCAAAGGTCATACTGCCTAAGTGGCTGTCAGATCAAACGGGGAGATCTGATAACTAGCTCATCAGATACTTCCTGTTTCTGATCGAGGGTGGCAGCTGAAAGCAACTGGATGAACACCATCGGGCTTAACATGCACATTTGGCTGCCATGGCTATTACTCTCAATTAGGTGTTGAGAACATTTGTTCTTGGATCTAATTGCACTGACTGTGAGCCAAAATGAATATATGTTTATCCAATAATTTATCTTTTTCAAGAATTCAAACTGACACTCCACTAATTTTACAGATGAACTTCAGTTTACTCGTCACAGAGAATACTATACAGCCTGTGAAAACAGTTGTATTATGTCTTTGGTGGCTCTCGAGGGAAATTTTCTAAACCCTGAGAAAATAACCCTGATGAGGTCACGGTGATGTCATCAGGGTTATCTCAGTTTCAGCTTGAGACCACAAATTTATAACAGAAAGCCAGAGTTACAAACTGGAGGTGTGGAGTTTAAGTGTTTACCAGACAGGGAGGGTCTGGTAAAATATTGTAGCCTGTTGCATTATGGGAATTGTAGGATCCAGTGTTTTTTGGAGCTTGACCCATACTAGGGATTAAAAGTCAGGATACTTTAGCCTCTGTTGCTCCGATTTTGACCATTCTTTGTATAATATGTTTCTCACAAGCTCTCCAACTTTATGAAAGTCTCATACTAAATCACTGTAGTACCCCTTTAAAGTCCCTTTAATGCTCTGGCATATTTTCATAAAATTTACCTTTCAATGAGAGAGCTGTGAACCACTATATCTAAATGAGAATTTTGTCATAGACTATAATGTTAAATGATTGCTTCATTTTCTCCACAGCAGTTAAAAAAACACATTTTTTTTATCTTCTCTCTTGTTCTCTTCTAGGTAATATTGAGTACAGCTGCCCAGCGTCCAATGAATGTGAAATCACCAAGAGAAGGAGGAAGTCCTGCCAAGCCTGTCGATTTGTGAAATGTCTGGCTGTGGGGATGTTGAGAGAGGGTGAGCTTTACACCGAAATTCACTTTCAGACCTGGGTCAAAACATTGTTTGAAACACACTGAGTTGCTTTTTATGGGATTGATTGGTTGGTAAACTTGGCAGGAGTTCAAACTTTGTCCTTTACACAACTGAGGCGGAGAAAAAGCACCCAGAAGATCAAGGCTAACAACAGCCCAAGTGGGGTTTCTTTGTTGTGCATTCTTGGAAACAATACCAGGATTTCTTCACTTTATTAATGACACCCTGCGATTACCAGCTGACACTCTCTTAATGTCTTACCTGATAAACTGGTGATGGCATGCACTGTAGTTGTGAAACTTAACACTTTTGACAGTTAAACTTCAGGCCCTGTGTGCCAGCTGTGATGTGTGTGTGTGTGTGTGTAGTAAACACAGAGCAGAACAATGCATGGCCTCATCTTTGAGAGGGAGGAGAGGCCTACTAACTATTCAATTGTGTCAGTCTCTGCTTCACCACCGTTCCTCCGAAATAGCTTCTGGAAATCTGCCAGTGTGTGTGTGTGTGCGGCGTAAGTGTGTTTGCAACACTGCAGTAGCTAGTGAGATAATGGAGGGTCTCCTGGGACGAGACTTTGCAAAAATTAGGACTTTTTTAAATGTTTCAGAGATTTTTTTTTTACAAGAGGCAATTTTAATGAGAATGAGACAAGCGACCTAACCAACCCGACCCATTGCTTTGTGATGGACAATAAAGTTTTTCTGATTTCTGAACCTTATTTCTATACCTTTTAGTGTATTCATACCCAAGCACAGAATCTCCTTGGTTAAATAAAAAATATACCACATTATTTTAGCTTTTACACTCCAAATTTTATGTAGTTAATGTTCCCTGTGTAATACTACAGTATATATATGCTCAAAACTGCAGCCTGTGTATGGTGACATGTACACATTCCACAGATAGTCGGTGACAGCGGTCAGGTCTTCAGTCTGACTGTGTGCCTGTCTGGTGACATATTGTTGTCCAGATTTAGAAGTGACTCAAAAAGGAAAACATTAGTGACCTCCTACTGTACCAACCACTTGTTGCATGCTGTGTAGGGCCAGCTGATGATAATAAAAGTGGAGGGCAGATAAAACCTGTTTTTGCGTATGTGGGCGGTGGTTAAAATTTAAGGCCTGAGGGATAGTTAATGTAAAGATGAAGCATTTAATTTGCATTTAATTGTTATGGAAGAGGGAAGAGGGAAAATGAAAGCTAGCTAACTGTGAGTTAGCAGCTTGTTAGCTCGGTTGCTAAAGGTAAAATATGTTTGCACAGTTAATTCAAAAGACGTATTTGTACAACACCTGTTTCATAACTGTCATAACCATTCCTCTTTTTGTGTGGAGCAGTTAATACTCAGACAGAGGAGGGTTAAATTAAAGTGGATGGTACAACACAGCTAACAAGATTAGTTAGCTTCCTCCATTTTGCACGGATTTGCACGGGTCCAAGTTTACCAAAGTTGAACTCAATGTGAAAAATCATGTCTCCATTACAAGGGAGACCTGGCCAAATAGGTGTCACAAAGTCACATAAAAACACATTAACAGTCACATCCAACACAACAAAACAGATGTGACTAAATTGCTGACTTGATAACAAGCTCTGTGATTGTCCGAGTCCTCCTTTCTTGCCCTGTCAGACGTTGTTGTAGTGATGCCGCCATGTTCCCATATCTCGGCACTTGCTTTCATGACTACAATGTTATTATAACCAGCAGAAATGATAGCCAAAACTACAAAAACAAGATCCCAGTTGTAATAAACCAGAATTGCCCTTTAATGCCACCTATTCATTTCTATAGGCTACACACAGCAGCAACATCTGTTTATTGATGCTGTACATGTTCACAAATGTGTGTGTGAGTTATAGATACAGAGAATTATAGCATCTTTACACGCGTATCAGTTTGTGTATATGAGTTTGTTTAAACACGTCAGTCTGCACTGACATTTATGCACACACCTCTTTTGTGTGAGAGTGTGTGTGTGTCTGCCCTTTTTCTAAATTAGCTGCTTTTAATAGGGTAGGGGCATCAACAGCATCCCGGTCCGCCTCTCACTCCCCCTCTCTTGCCACCCCCTTTGCTTTCCCTCCCCCCTCGTAAATTCCTCCAGATGCCTTGTGGGATTTCTGGACCTCCATGAAATGCGAACTGTCCCTCGTAACTCCCGTCGTAAGCGCCCTCGTAACGCGCTTCATCGTGTCTCGTAATGCCCCTCTTCCCTGGAGAGGCCGCAGTAAAGCCTGAGACAGAGGAGCTGTGAGGTTTAATGGGGAGAGTCAGTGCCGTATTAAATACACAGCTAAAAGACATATAGACCCCAGGCAGGATTTGATTAAGCTGTGTTTAGTGCTCAGTTCGACAGTTGCTGTCGCCTCTAAGGGCAGTAAAAACATGTATGTTAACAAAATGTGCTCAGTATTTTAAAATTGCAGTTTATCAGACACATGCAGTTGTGTGATACTGTATTTTTATGGTTTAACAGTTTATGTTCCTAAGAAATATGGGCAGTGGTGCAGCAATACCTCTCTCCTCTTTACTGTCTCATCCCCACTTCCTGCTGGCTGAAGCTAGTTGGTCTCAGGTGTGTTAATCATACCATTAATCATTCTATGTTAATCTGTATTCTCAGAAAAGCACCGAAACAGAGACGAGGGACTGTGTGTGCTTTTTGCTGCTGATTTTCCAGAAGCAGAAGGGTAGGGAATGTAACTGACGCAGTAGTGGTGCAGGCAGCTATGTGTACATTTGTCACAACATCTGAGAAGAGCGTGGGATTGTTTATAGTGAACACATGCTGGTGGTGGCAGCAGTAACGGAGACATGGGAGGGATGCCACCGAACACGGTAACCTGGATCAGTCCGGATTGGCGGTTTGATGTCCGTGTTTCTGATCCTGCCATTTTGGGAACTTGTAAATCCCCTCATGTGAAGATCCAGACATTCTCAAAAGAAGGCTGAGTGATGAAAGCGGCAAAAAATAGATCAATGTCTATCGAACTCTGATGGGCTGTACAGGAGAACAGGGAGGAGGTGTGTGTGTGTGTCTGTTTTGTTATCCACCAAAGCTATTCTTGGCCTTCTGGTTGTCAGCACATTCCACCGTGAAGAGTTACACTTAGCTCTGATGTGTGTGTGCTCTGGCAGATCAAAACACACACAAATATACCCACACACGCTTTTCCTACATATTGAACCACCAAAGTCGTTTGATTTAATCCAGTGTTTGCCAAACCGTTCGCGTTAAATCTGATGACAACACACACATAAGCACCCCCATCCCTCATCTCACACCTCGGAGTGGCACCTGCCAGGTGCCCACACTAATCCACACTTATTTACATACTTATACATTATTTGCCTGTCGGGACATCACCTGAGGGCCAGGGGGCATTGAACTTCCCAACCCAATCTCTTCTTTAATACCCCACTCATCTTCTCAAGTGCGAGATCTTCACTTTTAATTCACTTTTAATTTAATTCTTATCCAGCTTACCATAATTGGACCAACACAAAACTGTCAAATTTATCTCGATAATGATTGGTTGGTTGAACACTGGTTTGATGTCATTGGATGTTGTAGCTATAAGTTTAATTATAAAGGATTCAAACTACTTATTCTGACAAGAAAATCCCAACTCAAGGCCTACTTACTAGCTTTCAACCATATCACATGGTCTTCAGCAGTGGATGGCAAGCTCAGTAGCTGTTATCAATTCATCCTCCTATCACACTTTTGGGACTTTGCGTCAACCTTTTTTCTTGACCTTTGAAAATAATTTGGCCAAACACAATGCCGACTCAAGGTCCACTTACAATTTTTTTCTGTATCTTTCAACAGTCATAATAATATTTATTGAAAACTAAACTAAAGTTGGGTTGGTAACATATTCATAATGTTGGTATTTCAATGAATTTATTGTCTAGCACTTGTTCAAAGGGAAGATTTAAAGCCCCTGAAAACGTAATTTCTTACAATTTTTCAAAAACTCAGCTAATCTGCTTTATTAGGACTGTGTAGTATTCTGTTTTACAACATCTGAGCGTGATAATTAATAATGGTCTTATGGAAGAGCCTGTTGGCTTACAGTGAAGGTTACAAGCCACATTCCCAACTCTACAACTGTGCAGCGGTCCCCTCTTTACATCCAGCCTTTCACATATCTGTCTTCACAGTACATGAATTAATAAAACAGAGTGACGATTCTGTAAAAAAATAAAATAACACAAACTAGCTTTACAAACCAATGTTGCAAAAACCTTCCTGTAAACTGATATAACTATATGACACATTTTACATGTCTGATTTTATTTAATGTTGTAGATATTCATAAAAAGTAAGAATATGTACAGGAGGCTGCTGGTCCCAAGGGATGGAGTATCACTGTGAGGTGTCAAGTGGACAAATAATACCCTCAGAGTGTCTTTTTCAGACACGAGTGCCATTATAGGTCTATTCAGGGCCACTATGGCCATTTACAGTGTAGATCAGGTAATCCAACACCACTACTAAAGGCTTCCTGAGTCACATTCACACTGGCTGGACAACTGTGACTCAGTATGTGCGTTTCTCCTCCGTGAGCTTGAATCCAACCAGCTTCTCCTCTGCTAACTGCCACCTTACACACACACGCACACGCATGCTCTTAAAATGCCCATCGCCATGGTGACAACTGTGCCACAATGCTTGTTAAGATGAACAGTTGTCACCAGCTGCTCTGAAGAAGTTGGGTCATGTTACAGGATGCGTGTTGCTGTGCCAACATTAGACTTGTACCGTTCAGTCTCCTTGGGATCATCTAGATGTGTGAGCGGATAATTGGGCAACATCCTGATGGTTTACTGGGTCCAGGAAAGTACGCTTGGCATGAAGCCTCTTACTGATAACTGATTACCTGTTAGAAACTGTAATCAGTCCAAACAACTGACTGAATCCTGCTACTTTTGGATTACACTGCTTCCAAAATCTAGGCAAGATTCAAACAAATGAACAATTTATCAGGATCTCCAAACTGAAGATTATTTAAGTAGTATTTCATCAAGCACCGTTTGAGTTTACCCTCTGTTTTATCTTTTAATCCAGCAATTAATTCAAAATCAAATGACCGAAATTTCATTACAAGCAATGATTTCTGTCTGTGTAAGTGTGTGTATCCAATATGAATGTAGGTTAGTGTTCATTTCTGTGCATTTCCATGCGCGCGTGTTCAGATTGTAGCTGCCACGCCGACTGCATCATCAATGGCTCGCGTTTGTGTTTCTGTAGGTGTGCGTCTGGACCGGGTTCGGGGCGGCAGACAGAAGTACAAGAGGAGAATAGACGCTGAGAACAGCCCATATCTGCACCCACAGAACACCTTGCCCCAGAAAAAAACATGTAAGTGTACAAAAGTTTACATTAACTATGTTGTACATACTGTTAAGTAATCATTATATGTTAATTGATTAATGTATTGTAGATATGAGAAGATCGGATTTTATCTGTTGAGTTCTGAGAGTTCAAAACATTCAAATCATGTTTTCTGTGTTGTTCTTTGTCATGACATTGAGTCGTTTTTATAGCTAGTATTTACTAATGAGTTGGCATTAATCAATGCCAGCTGTAATTTGTGAAGTGAGAAGACGGACGCTTTGAAATGCTGTAACGGACGTCTTGTCTAATTTGCAAAACAAAATGTTATCGTCCTGTGGAAACCATATATCTCCAAAACTTTTCATGGGTTAAGAAAAACAACCCCATTTACAGTTTTGCTACATATTGCAGTACACCTTTCAGGTAATCCTGTGGGGTTTTGAATGGTTTATTTAGCTTTAGAAGTAGGGCAATTTTCTCAACCCATAAAGGAACACTTGAAGGGTAATTTTGGTATTTTTCAACCCCATTTTCCCATCATTTTTGGCCTAAATGACTAATGGAGATAAAAAACTTTGGGCTGCAATGAAATCTTTGGGGGCAATGGCGCCAGTTAAAGTGCGTCCACTGAAAGTTCTTGTTTTTGCTACTGACAGGCTCAGATTGCTATTATAAGTGTCTGACACAGGAACTAGCCGCCTGTAGCAGCATTACGGCTAACTGCATAGTGAACTACATTGGTATGCTTTGGTAGGGAAACAAGTCAGCAGAGATTTTTTTATTGCTGGTTGACGGCTAGTGTTCAGCTGTGACTTTACACGTTAGCCAGTATCTATGCTCACTCAGAAATTAATGGACATCACTTGTTGATTGTGTTGCGTTCAGTTTTCTTCAGTGCGTGAGCTTGAATAAATTACACTTTTGATAGTCCAGGCAGAAATGGCAAAGGGGAGATTGCCTTCCAGTACTTTGCACCATATTTATGCGCTGAATAAAAAAGGATTTTACAGCTTGAAGTCTCATCGCACTTGATGATTTTAAGCTTGCAACTTTAGATTGTTTTAGAGATTCCTCTGATTGTTTCTAAAGCTTTTTGTACTTTTGTGTGACTGACTGAAGATTAAACAAAGGTTGTAATAATAATACAATTCTTCCTTTCTTACTCTCTCTCCAACTTTTTCAGACTCTGTTGGTGGTGTGGTAGAGAACAAGGTGGTGTCTTTGCTCTTGGTGGCCGAGCCAGAGGGCATCTTCGCCATGCCGGATCCCACTGTACCAGAGAGCGACATCAAGGCTCTGACCACACTGTGTGACCTGGCTGACAGAGAGCTGGTGGTCAACATCGGCTGGGCCAAACACATCCCAGGTAGGAGTCAGTCAGTCGGTCTCTTGCTCACTCACACCGTCCACCACACGCAAGAGCTCACATTAAGCCTGTAGTTAGATCAGAGGAGGGATTGTTGTGACTCGTGGTTGCCAAGACACTTGCCTGATGCCTAAGAGGAGAGAGGGCATGTTGGCGTGCCTGTGTGTTATCTGTCTGTCAGCCTCTGTCTGTCTCTGTGTGTGTGTGCCATGCCCTTTGCTGATGTGTGTTCCTAATATATCAACCAGATGACCAGTGGCCACCTGGAAGTTTTAATTCACTTCCTGAGCTGCAGCCATCTCCCTGCTGTCTGAATTACGGAAATCCTCCTGACACTTGGAACCCACTGAGCTTCTCACTTTGACACGGCAACAGCAGAAAGGATGTCCAGAGTGTTTTTTTTTTCCCCTCTGGATGAGAGTGTGGAAAGGAGAGAGGAAGTGCATTCTGACAGCTTAGTGGGATTAAAACGTTGGTATGCTGGTATGTTGACGGTTGTAATAATGTGTGGTGTTTAGAAACGAGGCTACGGAAGTTTGCAGTGCGGGTCTGATTTGATTCTTGGATTTTGAGACATTTACACTCAGATTTAAAAACAGCGCTTGCACGTATTCAGAAGAGAACGACACAATTCATACTTTGGGATGTGTTTTGGGCCACACTTGGATCCGAGAGGCTCGAAATGGACAAACTCTCCTAAAGCTACAGTCTGTTGAAGATTTGGAAAGATAAAAATATATAGAGCCTAAATGAATTAAACAAATAATGAATATTATTAGATTAGTGCTGAAATGATTAGTCTATTAATCAATTGTTCAATCAAGAGGAAATTAGTTGACAACAATTTATGGGTGCATGCTGATTATTTTTATTATCAAATAATATTTTCTTGATTAATGATTCAGTCTATAAAATATCAGGAAATAGTGAAGAATGGCCATTACAATCTCACATTATGCAAGCTGACATCTTTTAATTTGTTTTATTCAACCAACAGTCCACAATCCAAATAAATTCAATTTACAGTGATATAAAACAGACAAAAGCAGCAAATCCTCATGCTTTTTAAAAAAAAAATTACTTAAATGAGTAATTGATTATCAAAATTGCTGTGGATTAATTCTCTCTTGATTGGATAATTTATTAATCAACAAATTGTTTTGGTACAAAAGGTCATCAGCAAAAATGCCAACTCCAACAACATTGTAGACTGAATATATTTGAGTTTTGGTTTATGGATAAAACATACAATCTGGCGATGTCACCTTGGAACTCGTGATCATTTGTCTCTATTTTAAGATCTCTTTAAAAGCAGTCATGACCAACTCATGCTGTTCAAATCCACAGAACTTTATTTTAAGTTCTAGTCTCTGCGAAAATTTCCAGACCAAATATGGCTGAACTTTGGAGAATTAAAATGATTTACAAGACACAAAGTTAATATTTCCATTTGATGAAATGATGCAGCCATGAAAAATATGAAGACAGTATATATGATACTGTCATACGCGTTTTTTTAACCTTTTCAACCCCCTACTTAAACCTGCAAAAGCTCTGCACTGCAGGTTTAAGTGAAAATACAATGGGGAATTTGGATACTAAGTGGTTAATTGAAAAAAGACTTAATAGATTAATCGTTAATGAAAATAATAATTACTTTCTCTTTAGATACAGGCTCCAGCAGTGACGAGTCTATTAAAGGCATCATCATCTTTCTCTAAGACTTGTCAAACTGCAATTTCCAAGACCAAGAACCCTCTCGATTTCTTTTCTCTCTCGTCTTCTTATCTTTTTTTTTCCTCTAACTGAAGCCCTGCTCACTTTATCAGCCGTGGTTATCCACACCCAAAACATCACCAGGGAACACCTGGGTTTTTTTGTTGATGTCTTGTCTCTGAAATGCTTACAATACAAACAGAGCAGGTGTGTGTGTGTGTGCGCTTGTATCTCTCTGAGATATTTGTCCCCGCATTTCTTCCTTCAAAGTGGACATGAAGCAACCATTTGAGTGTGTGTTGGTGTTTGGTGTCCCTCATCAGCATTTCCATTGTTCTGTTAGAAAAGGAAGAAGCGCATTACCTGCCCCCGGGGCTGTTACTGTCTGTCTCTTTCTCC
This sequence comes from Scomberomorus guttatus, assembly GCA_038419695.1. Classification (NCBI taxonomy): domain Eukaryota; kingdom Metazoa; phylum Chordata; class Actinopteri; order Scombriformes; family Scombridae; genus Scomberomorus; species Scomberomorus guttatus. The sequence goes on from CM076462.1 coordinate 17,561,022, forward strand.
CGTCGTCGGCTCTTCGCTGTCAACGCACGAGACAGATGGACTCCAACTGATGGGTGTATTTGTAGCCCTTTGCCAGTGGAGGGTTTGGCTGTGAGAGCCAGAAAGCCATGTTTTCATTTTCATTTCAACTGTCAAGCTAATTTTACTCAAACTTTTGTAAATGTCACAAATAATAAGATTAAATGCAACAAAAGGTGCACTCACATCAGGCAAGTTGAGGTAAATGAACAGGCTGCTTGGATGTATGGAAAGAATTTAAGCTGACGCGCTAAACTAAAACACGCTAAACTTGGGAAACATTACCTGCTAAAACATCAGTATGTTAGCATTGTCATTGTGGGCATGTTAGCATGCTACCATTAGCCTTTAGCTCTAAATTGTGCCTAAGTACAGCATCTACAGCTGCTAGCATGGCTGTAGACTCTTAATCTTGTCTCTTTTTGTTAGCATTATAAAAGTTAGGTTTTGGGGTATTTTTGGCTGCATGCTTGTCAGTCTATGCAAGGAATTTTTACTGTTTATTAACATCTAATGAGCATTTTATTTACTTGTTACATTCTATAGGCTAAATGCTTCATTATTTAATAAAATATATGATTACATTAATCTATGATGAAAATAAAGTGTAAGGTTGTGGCTATGTGTATCACTGAAAACATTTTTAACTAATGAAGGTAAAGACTGAGTAAATTTGGGCTACCATCACTGTGCACACAACTTTTGTTTTATTATATAAAACGGACAGATAAAAGAGGGGAAGAAAAGACAGTAATGGACAAAAAATGAGAGTGACCAAAGATGAAATAACAGAAGACAAAAGGAAAGGAAGGGACAATAGCATCATTCAAGGTTGAGGAGGTAAAAGACACCAAGACAGCTTGGCCACTGGGATACAAAAGAAACAAAGGAAAAAAAGACACATACAAATAGAAAAGGGATATAAAAAAAAGACTGCTCGTTCCTAGCAGCGTAATGGCCATGTCACATCAGCTCTGGATGAGTGGCAGGCCACACGGCCCTCATCGCTGGGAGAACCAGGGTCCTGGGCAAAGTGGCCCGGGCCATCTGAGTTCTTTGCCCAGGGGGAGGTGAGTGTGATGGGGCTACTGTCCTGGCTGCTCCCCCCTTCTCTGTGTCTGCTCTTATCAGGCAGATTGACAGTGATGTGGTCTGAAGTCTGAGGGGCCAGACTGGCAGATGAGCTGGCTAAAGACCAACTGCCCTCTTTGCTTTTGGCCCTTTTTTGAGTCTACTGCAAGTTGGCTATCAAATGTGTGTGTGTGTGTGTGTGTGTGTGAGAGAGCGACTATGGTGTGACTTATTGTTGATATGATACAACTAACTCTGCCAAGACAATTCTCCCTTTATGTCAACACTCCTTAATGCCCTCAGTGCCCTTTGATTTGGAAAACACTATTTGTCCCTTTAAAACTCGGTCTTTTCTCTTTATTGAAGGTTTCACTTGTCCTTAAAATCTATCAATATATTGCCTGAGATTTCATCACACACTCACACAGGTCTCTATCCCTGATCGATGGTCCAGTGCCAGAATACTGATCCCTATCCGCCAATGAAATTGTGCACAGACAGCGTTTCCAATCAATCAGGGAGCGATAGTGGGGAAATGGGCGCCACTGACGTCCCCGCAGTGATTGTAAAGAGCAGTGGATCCTGATAACAATCACTGATGGTGTCAAAAATACAAACACCTCCCCCTACTCCCCTTGCTCTGTAAAATCATCTGTTTAATTACAGTAAACGTGTGTGTGCGTGTACGCGGGTTTATGCAGGGGATGTGAGCGGGTTTAATCACGCTCTTGTGGTGTGTAATTCTCAATCAAAGTGGGTGTGTCCTACAGAGTGTAATTAAATTCACCACCTATTCACTCCCTCTGTCCTTTGTTATGCCCTTTGCAGTGTGACCTGCTTATGAATGAATCATTCTGCTGCAAGAAGTGCTGCATTATCAAAGATATTAAAGGCACATATAGACCATCATCCACTGTTTAAACATGTCGCAAGGTTTTATTAAAGGACTTGGCTGGCGATTTTCTATATTTTTCTTATTGTCAACAAACGTCATGTGCAGAGCCAAACCAACAATGAATTGATCCTTCTTATTTTAGTATTGTGTGTGTATTGTAATTCTGATATATCATATTCCTCTGTGGCGTAGACCTCCGTTGTCATCCAAAAACTATTAAAAACACATCAGTTAGCTACACCGTTGTGCTGGGTGACATGCTCCTTCACCACCGAGATTACGGTCACGGTAGTTTGTTTAGAAACGGCTCCAAAGGCTAATAACAGCGATAACCTTTTCAGTTTCCGGAGAGTAGTTCCGCGTGCTACATATCACAACCTCTTGACTTTGTACTGCATTGTTAATTTGTCAGAGAACTTCACTACAAAGTCAAGAGGTTGCGATATGTAGCACAACAAGCTAGCGAAGCGACTGTAAACGGAACGGCCTTATGGATCAACAGCGAACAGATATGAGTGATCATTAGACCAGAATTCAATGCAATCGTAAAACTGTGTTTGAAATAAGGGACCCGGCTCATTTTTACAGGGCAGCAAAAACTATTTTTGCTGCTAGTATGCCAAATGCTAATGCTTTCTCCGTCTAGATGTGCTGAGTCTACTAATAATTCTCTGCCGCTTCACGCAATCCATTTCACATTAACATAGTAATTTGATCTATTTTTAAAATACATTTCAAACATTTAACTGTGTGTTTGTGTGTCAGTGTTTGTGCACTGGAGGCTTCAAGTTTCCACATCACACTTGTGTAGGGTCGTATACTTGACCACGATTGGCTCCGAACTAGCTGTGATGTCACAAATCATGCTCTTAGGTACACGCCTTAAACTCAGATTTAAGTTGAGCACAGAGAAACATTCCTCCTTCAGTGGGTGAATGTGAAGCAGCCTTCTACCATCAAACTCTGCACGTACATCATTTGCACAGTTTCACTGCACAGTGAAACTCAAACATCCAACTGAAGTAACAAGAGGCAAGACACATTTTTGAGTGGCGGGGGACTTTAATCATAGCAGCTTTAAAGAGAAAAACATCATCTCTCAGGCTATGAGGGCATTCTATTTAAAATAATCCACTCTCACACACACACACACACACACACACACACACACACACACAAACACAAATAAATAAACAGTAGAAGAAGGCTTGGCAAATAGGTCAGCAAAAACACAAAGAAGAAAGGGAGCCACTCAATGCTGAGAAGTGTGAGAATTCAATATGCTCAGTACGTGCACAAATAGAGGCACTTAATGGAGAACACAAAAAGGCTCGGACAAGCTGCCACTCTGGATTGCAGTGTGTTGCAGCTTGGAACTCTTCCTCAGGCAGCATAATTTTATCTCAAAAAGGGTACTAGCCGCAGTGTCTGTAACTGGTCCATTTTTATCCTCCTGTGTTTCTAGGCTTCCCCTCGCTCTCGCTGGCTGACCAGATGAGTCTCCTGCAGAGCGGCTGGATGGAGATTTTGATCCTGCGAGTGGTGTTCCGCTCGCTGGCGTTGGAAGACAAGCTGGTGTACGCCGAGGACTACATCATGGACGAGGAGCAGTCAAAGCTGGCAGGGCTGCTCGACCTCAACAACGCCATCCTGCAGCTGGTGAAGAAGTACAAGGCCATGGGGCTGGAGAAGGAGGAGTTTGTGGTCCTCAAGGCTATTGCTCTCGCTAACTCAGGTACAAAGTTACAGAGATTAGACTCCCTGGCTGTGTATCTGCACATTTTTTCATTTCTATTTATCTTCAGGTTTTGTGCACTTAAAGGATTTAATTTTTAATCCCTCAATTCTCTCTCCTCTAATAGACTCCATGCAAATCGAGGACTCAGAGGCAGTTCAGAGACTCCAGGATGTCCTTCACGGGGCCTTACAGGACTACGAGGTCAAACATCACCCAGAGGACCCTCGGCGGGCTGGCAAACTGATCATGACCCTTCCTCTCCTCCGTCAGACGGCTGCTCGTGCTGTCCAACACTTCTGCAGCATCAAACAGGACGGCCGCGTGCCTATGCACAAACTGTTCCTTGAACTGCTGGAGGCTAAAGCCTGAACTGAACGCAGACAGCCATTAGAGTCGTCCTAAACCGCTGCCGCAGCGGTTAGGATGACAGGAAGTGAAGGATAACGGGTAACGGTGGGGTTTGACACCATGTATTTGTCCATTTCAGCTTGCATTTGACAATAAAAGTTTTGACTTTGCAAACGCCGGGAAGTATATTCTATAGGCAAGCAGTTGGAACATGTTTAGAGCCACACCTGTCCTCCTTCCAATGAAAGTTTGAATGGAAGTGAATGAAATGCATTTAGCGTCTGGCGACAAAGATGCTTGTGACACTGAAGTAAGCGCGTAGGCCTGCGTCAAACGTTGAAGACGGATGACCAGACAAGCGTAAAAGCAGAAGCATCGCCTTCTAGAGATATTTACAGTTACATGCCAAAAGTAGAGCTTCTTTTGTCAAACGACCACCTGATACTTGAAGATCCTCATGGATTAAATCCATCCATCTCGAAGCCTGTTAATATGCATTCTAGTGCATTTAGAGAGCCTTCTATGCTTTCATTTTATTTGTCCTTTTTGTATAGAGAAGGTACAGTAAATTTGTCCTAAGAGGTAAGTCTTGCCAAAGAGTAAAGACTCGTACTTTTAAAAATACCAGCAAATGTCCACAATAATATAATGTGGCCTGTAAGACATTCACATAAACCTGCATCCCTGCTCTGTTGTGTATCGCAAAAAAAAACTATCTATTCACTACATGGGAAACATTCATATATAAGGGAAGAGATAATCTCATGAAACAATAACCGGCCTCCTTATTTTAGCAGAAAATTTCAGGGAAAGAATACTTAACACGTCATGATACAACTGTATGACAACAAAGTGATATTTATTGCTGTTGTTTTGCTGTTTTTTTTTTTATTTACTAATGTGGCATTAATGAAGAGTAGATTCAAGCAATTACAGTGGATAATTTTTAAGAAGATTTTTAAATTGTAAGATAATTTTTTACTAGCTTCTCTGCTACACCTACAGCACTGATACCTATACCATATCATGAAATTCAAGACAACATGATTATAAGTGGAGTACGTACTTGAAGATCATAGTCGTAGAGTTATGTAGACCCATAGATATAACTTTAACTATGTAAAATGGCTGCCATACTGTATAATCTGGAGTAGGGAGGCGCTTGATGTCCTTTCTATGGTAGAAGTCTATGTGTAGGATGAAATTTGTGCACTACTTTTCCTTTTAGCCATAATGTTTGGGGATACTGGTGATGGCCCTTTGTTAATCTGTTAGTGTGTTTCGTGTGAAGAATAGTTATATCTGAAATTTGTCGCACACATCAAATGAAGGAATTAAACTCGGGAAGGAATCTCAGTACAATAAATAAAAAGTCTTGCTCCTTATTTTACTCCTTAATAACGCAAGGTACTGTGGCGCTAACGTGTGCATATTTTTGTGACAAAATGATCAGATGTGGCAGCAATATGACGGTTTAAATGTATGTTTTTGATGTATATATACGTCATGTCTTATGCCAACGGAGATGTTTAAAGATGCAGATAAGCTTTGTTTGGAAGAGCTGTGCCGTGCTATTTCATTCTCAGGTGGATTCTTTGGGCAATAAAGATGATCCCCTCAATGCAAAGCTCATATCATCTCAGTGTCGTCTTTCGGGTAACACTCTGAAACAAATTCATTAAGAGCCGGTAAGTGGGTGCAGTCTATTCTGCACTGTCTGACAATGGACTGTCGTTTCCAAGTAAGGCACATTATGGCACATTTAGGCCATCAGAGCCCAGTTGGATGGAGATTTATAATTAACAGCCATACTGTAATGAAGTCTAACAGTGGCTCCGGGGAGTGCTGGTCATCTGATGCTTGTTGAGGCTGACGGAGGCCGAAGCAGCCGACTCATCGCTTCATCATAAAGTGATCCTGAGAAAAATAATCTCCTCCTCCTCATATATTTATAGTTTTTGGCGACAGGTAATAATATTTTGATAAGAAGACGTGTAATAATAGTTTGACAAATCATTCTTAATTCAATATCCATTTACTCTTCTGAGGCTTTCAGCAGCATTTTGTTGCTCTCTCTGTTGTCATGGAGCATGAAGTTGTACTTATAGATATATTATATTATATTGTACATCACTTATTATCTCTTTATACACTTTCTACAAATACTTCACAGGAGTTTTTGAAAAATACATAAATGCTAAACTTAAATACATAAAATGTGACCATATATCAACTTACAACTCCATTATATTGTGTTTAAAAAACATTTACACAGTATATTTCATTTAAATGCTAAATAGAAGGTGGTTAAAGTGTTGCCAATATTTCTTACACTTTGATCAATCACAACACCGTGTTTTATACACCGCTGAAAATGTAATTTGAACCCATATCTGTGATGAGCAATGCTCCGCCTTTATTAGACTGGTGATTGCACAAGCAGATATTCTGTTGGGATTACATGGTTTTTGATTGCGTTTACAGTCGATAAAGGAAGTATTAACCGGAGGGACACAGCTTTCAGTGGCAATCAGACACGACTGGCTCTGTAACATGAAGCATGTGATGTTATTTATATGTGCAATTAGAAAGAAATTCTATATTACATGTGGGTATCTTCCATTTTTAGTCATATCTGAGTGGACAAACTTATGTAAATATGTCAGTTTTAGTCAAATGAATAGAATTTGAACTATATTGTCAATTTATTATAGGAGTTAGGCGAGGAGAGAAGAAGAGGGGAGCCAGAAAAACATACTGTAAGGGATGAAGATGGATGGAGAGATAGAAAGACAAAGCAAAATTGAAGTGAATCCATTTGTCCTTTATCCCTCCTTATCTGTCAGCAGAAGCTAAATAATCTCCGTATTTACCTGTGGTTAACGCTCACGGATCGCACACCAGGGATTTGGAGCAAGCCGGAGATTTTTCAGCACATCAGCCGTCAGTAAGTGAGTTAGTGATCTTGAGTGATATATCCCCGTATGTCCCTCTCCTTAAATGAGTTAGTATGTGTCTAGCGGCCGTGTCGCCCAGGCACTTTGGTGATGGATGAGGCCCCGAGGAGATGGGCTGTAAAAAAGGCTGATTCTGGCACTCAAGGGTGAGATCACTTCCTCAATAAAAAAGCATTGTCCCGAATCATCACGGCAAGGTATGAATGCTGATTAGGGTATTAGACGGAGGAGACCTCATCTGTAAAAATAAATCAAATGAGCTGTTAGTTAATGCGGGGGCCCCTCTTATACAGAGCTGTAATGTCTGGAACTGGGGACTAGATTAAAAGAATGTATTGAATAATCGCCTGTTTTTGTACGATTATGCAGAAAATGTAGTTTTCATCCAGGTTTCGTCCTTATGTTGCACTCAAATGACCCCACAGGGCTTCATCTTGTAGCCCTCAATGAACCTGACTTGTTAAGGTAAGGTTTCATGATTTTCTGAAACCCACAAAAGTGTGTTTTTGTCCTGATAGACAGCATTTTTCTCTCATCCTAAAAAAAGATGCACCTATTAAAAGGTCAATGAAATAAACTTTATTTCTAATGTACTTTGCAACTTTTCAGAAAGGAGGTTGTTGCTTCTAGAGGAAACATTCCCTCACTGGATCAGGAGTCTGAGAAATTTATGATGGGACTGAAATAAAACATTGTCCATTGTCCAGCACAACATGGAGGATCATGTTTAATTTATCGACTTTCAGGGCAGAGAAGAAATGTTGCGAACTGGTCCTGGTCCAACCCCCTCAATTCATCCCAGGATTCCACACGAGCTGCTCGCACATTTAAAAGTTTTATGCCTTCCTGCGGCGCTTCCATGAACACCCTGACAAAATGTTACTAAAGCTGCTGCTCTACCTCTTGCCTGTCATTCCCAATCACTCCCCCGCAGCACACGGACAACTGTACATGTACAGTTCGAGGTCACTTGAGGACAACATGGAGAAAGTTTTGCACATCAGGCCCGTCAGCTCAGTGCAAATGTGCTGCTTTGTCTTTGGTAGGAAAGGCGAGAGTGTTAAGTCGGTGTCAGCTGCATGTGTGTACTTTCGAGCACGCATGCATGTGCAGCTGTTTGCAGCCTTAGCTTGACCGTAGCGAAACAGTACCTGGAGGAGCACTGCGGCTGACGAATAAAAGACATTTCCCTCTCTGATGCTGTTGACTTGAGTGTACTGGACACTGGCCTGCAACAGCACAACATGCAGCAGCTGCTTAGCGCCATCATGTGGTCATACAGCGTACTGCGAGGAACACCATGTAGGTGCTGGTTTAGACAATGAGGTCATGCTATTCTCAGAGACAGTCGAAGCCCATACAAGGTGAAAAACTCTTTGGTGAGTGAGAGAGAGAGAGAGAGGGGGCACTTGAAAGGAACATCTACCATAAAATGTTCATTTGTTACCTGAGTTTTGTCAAAGGTCAAAGGTCAGATCTCATCCATTACTTACACTACTGGGCAAAGGTTTTAGAACACCCCAATTTTCCAGTTTTTATTGAAATTTATAGTTTATGTCTCAATGTACAAACTGGAATGGAATATATATATATATATATATATATATAGCTTCAATGTCATTGTTGAAAGAAAAGAGAATGTCCTACAGGCTCATTATGAGATGACTGATTTAGCTAATGAGGTAATTAAGATAATTAATCATTACTAATCAGATAGTATTTGTAGCTGTCTTCATATAATGGAAGGTCACAGCCAGTGGAACAAATACACAGCATTTGTGCTTGTAGCCTTCATTAAGTTACATCTTTTTTTTGTTTTTTTTTGTTTTGTATGCGGACAAAAATTCACATAAACTCTTGAAGTGGAGCACTTAGCTATAGTAGTCTGTGTCTTACGTGATAAGTTTACATGCTGTTGTTCAGGTTATGACTGTGTTCATAAAAGTGTCAACACACAGACAGGAGACAGAACCATGCCGCTGTGCCGTTCTGTAACATTTATCATGATGGCAGGGCATAAAAACTCAAATGATGCATCTGTTTAAAATATAGCCATAACTAAAATGTGACACTTTATGAATTCATGTGGAGAGATCCTCTGTTCAGGTACACTCTGCGGCGGGAGGGGAGAGCGTGTGTTGCTCAAGGACACTTCAACAGGTCAGGTGCTCCCTAACATACTTAGCTTCACGTCTTATTATAATCCCACCCTTTGCAAATGTGTCTCTTTATGCTACATCATCCTATCATGATTTATAACATTTTCTATAGACAACTCAGCACTGTCTTTACACTGGTGGAGTTCACATATCTTCAGTTGATATTAGTACGTATTTACATACAGTATGAGGCTCATATTCTTATAAGAAAGGACACACACAGTACACCTGAGGATCAGATGGGTGATATGGCTACTACCATGCCTCTTCAGGTAAACTGAAACGTGACACCCGGCTGTTACCATGGCACTGCTGAAGAAAAGCAAAGGTTGATGGGAGATTAGGAGGGTTAGAGGAACGCACATGCAGTTTGTTTGAGGCTGTTGCAGCGCAGATACTACATACTATGTTTCATGTTCTCTAGGGAATATTACGTTTGGCGCAGGGGAGGAAGACATGGAAATCTAACATTCCGTTTTGATAGACGTTTCGCCGTATCTGCGTGCTGTTGGAGAGAGCAAGTCAGTAAGTAAAAGTATCAGGTGTAAAATATTGATGGGGCGACAGGTGTGATCCTAAACGCCCGGCAGATCTTTGCCCTTCTGATCGATGTATCACACAGCGAGGGGCTGCCAGCACCCCCACCACAGGCCGAACCACGGACCTCAGCACTGGTGAGTCTCTGAGTAGACACACTTCTCTCTCACTTGTTTTTTTTCACTAGCCCCTTCCTGTTTATAAAGTTAGTTATAAGTCAATTTGCAAAACCTACTTCATCTACAGCACAAACAGGTTTCTATTCTATTTGGCTCAAGGAGATATTTTCCTATTGAAAGCGTACTACTGTTATACTCATTAACCAGCACCAAGGCCTACCAATACACTGGGTAATCCCCCAATATACATCTGGAGACTTGACATATTTAAGACGTTCAGTCTGAGGAAATATAAATAGATAAGAGTGGCTGATTATGTGGTGTGGTGCTATCTGCAGGCTAGAAACTAGGCCATGCAAGCAAGTATGTCTCCAGTTACAGTGTTATCTCCTCTGCAGTACATGTGTCGTCGCCTTTCTTTCTCAAACAATGCAAAGTGTAAACTTCTGTAGAAGTCTGCATAAATAGGGTACAGAGGTTTTGACATCACAAAAAACATTTTAATAATTGGATGATTATGTATTGTTTTTATTTATTATTACTATAAAAAATGGGAACAGTTGCGATAAAACAAAAAAAGTTGCATGCTGTTTTTAATTCTATTCTTCCTTCCAGATTCACCGAGCCCCACTCCTCCTGGAGGAGGAGGAGGTGGAGGAGTGGGTGGTGAGCGGTCAGAGGGAGGCCAGGGAGACCAGCCAGTTTTCCGGGAGCTGTGGTTCATCGTAGTGATGGCAGGCATTGCCCTGCTACTGCTGGCCGTCGTTTTAGGGGTCACGCTTCATAAGGTAAGAGACGGCGCTGTGTTATTTTGTGTTATAAAATCTGTCAAGGGGGAGCCAGGAAATGATCCCATCATCACAGGTCAGTGTCAGTGTGAATGTTAAAGACCTCTGAAGTTCCTCTTCTTTCATTAGTAAGAGAAATAAAATCTGTTTGCCCGATGGTGCGGTGCACTTTTTGGAAGCCTAGAACAAGGTGAAAAGTAAAAGGCAAGCTTTGTATGTAGCTACCCTGTTCTCTTTTTGTAACAACATATCAACTATATTCTCTTTTCCTCCCATCATCCTGCACTAGGCCTTGAACAAACCCCACTTCACCAGAGAGAGACCCCCACTGGTGGCCCTGCCCATGCAGAAGAGGAGCCCCATGGCTGTTTACCCACACAGCAACTCCATTTTGGTGAGAAAGCAGACGGAGCCAACGTTAATGTGCTTTTCCTAAGATGACAAGCCAAAATGTCATTTGATTAGGCAAACATCTTGTTTTCATTTTGTATTGTTGGATAGTTTCAGTCAAATTGGTGGTTTATGAGCCTCATAATTCTCACTAAACAACTGGATAAGACTAATAAATGTCAGAAATGCAGTATAGTGAAAAACAAATATCTCATACATTTTGCCAGTAGGTGGAAACAGCACGCTGCACATTGTGAAAGCTTCACTCACTTTCCTTTTCAGTTTGACACTGTGCCTGACACCACGGGCGTCTCCACCAGTGTAACTCTCAAGGGCTTCACCATGAAGATAGAGGTAAAAAATCAGAGCCTCTTCAAACATACGTAATGTTTTTTTCCCTGCCCATACTCATGGTATAGAATATGTTTGGTCTTTTCGTTCCCAATAGGATGTACTGGAAGCTAAATGTGAGCCCACTGATGAAGTCCCTCCGCAGGGTGAACCGAGGATCCTCAGTGTGAACTCCCTGAGGCGCAGCGTCAGCCAGGTGATGGACGGGAAGTCCCTGACAGGAGACGATGAAGCTTGGGACCCAAATATTTCAGGCCATGACAGTGGGATGGTGAGAGACCCCAAAAACGTATGCTGAGCCTGTTCAAACTACTGAAACCAGAAATGTTGCCATGCTGTCTCATAGCATTTTGTAATACAGATTTTTTTATTTTATGAGCTTGTGCCTCGCTCACATCAAACACAAGCACACATTTTTCAGTTGTACTACTACACATTAACACACAGGGGCGCAATGAAGTTATTGTTTTTGAAGGAGCACAGTGCAGATGTTAATGTTCACACCAAACGAAGTTGTTACCAGTAATTTTTTGCTTTGGCTTCTGTTTATGATCCAACTGCCCCCCTATTAGTAACTGAATGACACATATTAGCTCTGTATAACATTTAATAGCAATATCGAACAAGAAAATGTTTGTGAAAAGGCTGTTCATTCCGATTTGTAGGATGCAAATTTGTTTTGACAAAAACAATAATTTAGCTTAGCTACTTATAATAGCAAAGGACAACAAGCTAACACTAATGTTAATTGCTTGTGGGTTACAGTTAAAACCACTGTTGCTAAAGTCACTTTAAGTAGGGAAATTCTCAAGCTGAAAGTAATTTACAATTTAAAAAAATATTATTAAGGGGACAGTTCAGGAAAAATATGTATTTTTGATTTTGGGGTGAACTGTCCCTTTAAGGCTAATTAAAAACACTTTAACAATGTCCAGTCTCAAATATTTGAGGCGACAAAAACACTTCAAAGTGACTTGACACGAGGTCTCCATTTAACAAGCCCCGTTCTTCTCCCTTATAGTTTATGGACGACGAGGAATTTGTCGACACCATCAAAGGCTTCAGCACCGTGAGGAAGGAGCACACCATGTTCACTGACACCAACCTGTGACCTGAGGGTGACCTTTCAACCCGACAAGACACTCGCCCCGGAGGTTTACCATTTTGACAAGCGAGGGCTCGTGCTCACATAAACTTCAGCTTGCTTTGTCCGCTACCCCGAGCAGTTAAACGTGTCACTGTTAAGAGCTGGTGTCAGCCACAGCAGGAGACGTTCCCTCTCTTCTACAACCAAGAGTGAAGAACAGCCCAACATAACTCATGACAAAATCATTGGAATAACTGTGGCAAACAGAAGACAGGAAGTGGAAAATGTTACCGCCCTGACATTTAAACACAACTTGAACAAAGATACTTAATATTGAGAGGAAGCACCTGCTTTTACAGCAAGCTATGTGAGAGAAAAACAAGGATGTGTTTGACATCCAAAGCTTCCCATCAACAAATACGGACTCAGCAAACACTGAGAAAAACACAAAAGAAACCAAAGATATGGTGACGCAGCAGAACGTGTATTGTTGTATTTGATTTATTTGCATATTTTCTTCCTCTAGAGAGAATTCTTTTATCTGGTAATTTTGTAAGTGACATATTTCTTTATTTTAAGACACATTTCATTCATTTCCCACCGGCTCTTCACGACTGGCAACCCTTTTTACTCTTCTTCACATGAATTTTGATGTTTTTTTAGTAATGGAATAGCAAAAACCGTCCTAAACTTGCACTGTTTGTCTGGTCAATCCCACAGGAATTTAATATATTTGATGGATGCAGCTTGCAGGTGCCATTACAGTAAAAAGCTGTAAAAACTGACAGGACCACTCACAAAACAGAAAATGAGAAAAAAAAGATGCTTATTAAACCATGCTGTACATTAGTGATCAGATTTAGTCTGGTCAGATGCAACAATAGTCAGGTGACCAACTGAGCATTGACATGTAATCATTCCTCCTGTTCATGACCATTGACCATTAGAAGATCCCTTCATAATGTACTTACAATGTAAGTGATGGGGGACAAAATCCACAGTCCTTGTTTTGAGTCTTTTTAGAAAAAATATATCTGTGTCTTGACAGTTTTCCTGTTCATCTGATGGTAATGAAAAGAGGGAATTTGGAGACTGAAAAATATTGACTAATTTAACTGCTGAAGCCTCATTAGCTTCAAATAAACTTTTAAATACATAATAAATATTTTGCACTTACATTAAAAGTGTATTAAGAAGGGATCTCTTAATGGTCAGTATGAACAGGAGGAAAAAATGTGTCAATGTTCATTTGGGCACCTGACTGTTGTTTTAAGACAGACAAAAAAATGTGAACCTATCCTTTAATTCTCATTCAATACTGCAAATAATTCACATAACCAGATTCAGGCCTTATCTTCAGCAATGCACAAGTTTTTCCTCAGCATTCAAGAAAACTGTCATTGATTGTGAAAAATGAACCAGTGAACAAATGATAATGAAAGCATGAAGATATATTTTCAGTCATGTATTCAAGTTATAGACGAGGAGTGGAATTTTTTGAAATGGTTAAAATATAAGATATGTGAGGCTTTGGAGCAGAATTTTATTGTAGGAGGTGAAAAAATTTAAAGTACTCATTTGGCTTTATAACAATATAAATCATTTTTAATTAAAACTCTCCAGTGAAAAACGTGAATCTCCAAATTTGGTGACTCAGATCTTTTAGACAAAGTGATGGATAAATTATTACTTTATGGGTGGCAAAGATTTTCTTGCTTCTTTTGGGATAAATAACCCATAATAAAACCCATCGGTTTGCTTTTAAAATGCATTTGTACAGTTTGTGGGTACAGAATGGATCTAATAAAAACGTGATACACTGATGTCACTCACAGTTTACTCACAACACAGTCAGACACCTTACAGAGACCCAAAACCACATAAAAGTCTTCACATATTAATTTATTTGAAATGAGTTGCAATGCAATGCGGGCACAAAACACTTGTACCATTACAGTCAATAATATGGTTACAAAAGAAACATTTACATAATAAGTTAATATACTGCAGTACCACATGAGACAGTAAACATAAAACCCAAAACTGGGGAATTATATTGCATTAAAAACAAAAGGAGTTGGTTTAATGTACAAAATTTTCAGGCATTTACAAAGGCAGCCTCTTTTATCCCTTGCGTGTTTAGTTCTACATATATAAATATAAATCTCTAAATTGTAGTTACACTGATATGTCTGCTAAGAGGACCAGATGAGAGGTTCTGGCCTGAGACGAGATCCTTCAGCGACCTCCACGCTGACTGCCATTTCATTATAAAACAAGATAAATTTACACAATTGGTGTTATAAACCATTTTCACTGAAGTTTTTCGAAGTATCAGATTATGATCGAGTGAGGGACGTTTCACTGCCACAAGCCTAATGACGTTTATCTTTACTGCTCTATCCGATTAACAGCTTTAATTTAATGCTTTGAGATTTTCCTGCATTTCGTTGCGATGTGCACCTGTCCCTTTAGTGTAATACATCTGTAAACAAACAAATGAATCATCATTAGAAATGTATTTGCAGCAGTAAAGTGCATGCAGCACATGCTAGGTTGTGAACGCTTTCAAAGCTGACAACAGCAGAAACAAATCGCTTACACTGAAATAGTTAAAAAACACTACAAGCTTTTGCCTTCCTTTATAAAAGAATAAATGGACCCCTCAAACTTTAGCATCCCTTTGTGCAATCTTCCCCAACATCCAAAACCTTTATCACACCCCTTATCCTCCTCTTATACTGTTTTCTCTGGCCACGAGTCACGCTTTCAATCTGTAACCAACCTGTAATCAAATAGAAGAAGCAAGACATTCTCTCCTATTCCTACATATTAACCACTGATTTTCTAATAAACTAGTTTGCTGCTAGATGTCACAACTGCAATCGATGCCATCATCACTAGACTGCTACAACAAGCAGATGCTACCGCAGCCTCTAAAGAGGTCTTTGCCTTAGCTACACCTACTAATATTACTACTAAGCATAGTCTAGGACTTTGAGCATTTAAATTACATTTCAACAAATCATGTCAAAATCAACTGTAATGCTACCCTGATTAAGTCAAGAGGCGACCACGATTACCTCCATCTGTTCGTCCAGGTTTTTTTTTTTTGTTTTTAAACCAGAATGTGAAAAGATAAAAGTGCAGCAAATTCAAGTCTAGCTGCTGAGATGTTGTCAGAAACAAACAAAGACTTGGTACCTTTCGGAACAAGATTTTTTTTTAAACTGCTAACACTGATGATCGTACCTGAGAGCTAGACTAGACCTGATCTGACAGTGTGTGGCGCACCTGTAGTGGCTGGTGATTTGAACTTCAGTGTATTAACTTGGCAGACAAGCAGTGCTAGATTGGTGTTGCGTTTTTTTTTTTTTTTTTAAAGGGGTGCTCCACTGATTTATTATTGCATTTCAATGAAGTTGGGAGACTTGCAAGAGACATGATAAAAAAAAAAAGAAAGGTCAAAAACCGATGAGGCAGAAGCTCAGATACCCTGACTTTTAGCCCCTGTGTATGGGGAAAGCTCCAACAACATTGGCTCCTACAATTCCCATAATGCAACATGACAGCATGTTTTTATTAGACCCTCCCTGCCTGGTAAACACCCACATCCTCAAAACTACACTCTGAGTTTGTCATATCGCAGGCTTTCCGTTCTAAATTTAAAGCCCAACTCAAGATAACCCTGATGACATCACTATGACATCACCGGGGTTATTTTCTCCATTTTGACACTCCAGAGCCACAGAAAACATTGTACAACTGTTTTCTACGAGCCGAGCTGTACTCTCCATGACATATGAGCTGCTTGTATAATGTGTAAAATCAGTGGATTTCCCCTTTAAGCTTGTTTAACAACTATGTGTACAGATTGTCATGCTCATGATGACGAATAATAAACAAATGGAACAAGATGCATGACAAACAATTCTTGTTTTTCGCCGCCACTGGCTAAATCTTCTAAGCATCATCTAACACTAATTTAGTGAGACGTACTCTAAAGTACACCTACTACATATTCCACTACTACATGACCAGGTCACTGACAGACTAAAGTGCTACGAGATCCCTAAAAATCACACCACAGTTAAAGGGTTGACAAGTAGAGAAAACCCACAACTTATATTAAAAAAGCTTAACTACACATCTATCTACTGATGTGACTAGCTAGGTCACTTTCTAATGTGATACGGGAGACGTGACAGCTCCCGGGGGAAGTGATAAAGTCGTTGGGGATGGGGTCACTACTTGAGGGCTCAGAGGTCAATGGACAGCATTTACAGATGATGTTGCAATGTGGTCACAAAAGTGGCGACTGGCAAGTCCTTAATCTCACTAAAAATTCCTTATCCAAAAATATGCTTTATGTTTGTTCATCCAGCTATTACTTTAAGTCATTTCACTTTTTCCCTTTTTTTTTTTTAAAAAGTAAAAAGCTCTCAAAAACTGTGCAATTTCACTTAAATCGTATACAAAATATTTCATTTCGACATTCAACTAACAGCTAATATTGAGCATAAACCCAAAATCAACATGCAAAGACAGGTCTGGATTTTTAAAAATTAAAGGGTTTGCTCTTTGACCCTCAGCAAGCAGAGTTTCGAACCTCAAGACATCCTATGCAATCAAATCAAACAAATGCCAGTAAATCAAAGGTTTTCCTACAGGGAAAACAGGACTTGCGCCTGATACAGTGAGCGGCCTGGCACCAGAGATTCAGCCAGGATTTGTTTTCCTCATCAGGTGTGAAGTACACGGATGCAAATGTGTTTAGAAAACAGACAGACTGGCCTGCAGTTCCCTCACTCAAGCCCATGGAATAAAAACAAAAAAACAAAAAAAACACCCGGTTATTTCTCAGCCGTTCACCATTCAAGAGTCAATGGCTGATCAGGAAGTGAGGTGTTTAGACTAATACTGATTACTAGCATCCAAAGAAAAGTCATCATGCAGTCAGGATGTACAGGGTTGTTGCGCTCAGGCAATAAAAAGATTACAAATGAAAAGAACAGGAAGTTATATCTAGAGTTAAAAGCTGAGGAACAACAGCAAGGTGGCAAAGTCAAAAAAAAAAAAAAAAATGCCGTAAGGAAAGAAAGTCTATATGTTGAAAAACAGGGAGGATAGTTTGGATTTTTTTTTTTTATCCTGGTTCTTCCAGATTACCAGAAACCTCTTCTGATGCTCCAGTGGAAGGTTCTGGAAAAACAGGAGCTGCTCCTTTGGCTTTATGTGGGACAAAGAACTGTGGAGACAAGACCGGATGAGTTGATTATCAATGCTGTTTTGACAGCATGTTAAAGGAGAGCTGTAGAGAATGAAGAAGCAACTACCACAGGGAAAAATGTAAGGTGAGGAAAAAAAAACAAAAAACAGTAGCTACAGGTGAGAAGCAGACATGTGAACAGCTGCTACTGCAAGCTTGCCAGTAAAAGGGGGGGGCGTTATGTGCATGAGTGTATTCATGTGTTTCAGGGTAAGTGTAGCCACAAGCACCGCACAGCACGATAGCTACTACAGCGTGGAGTGAGTGAGTGAGTGAGTGAGTGAGTGAGTGAGTGAGTGAGTGAGTGAGGGGAGGCTGCTGGCTTTTTTTTTGGAGGGTGGGGGGAGATAGTGATACTACGCAGACGTACTGAGAGAGAAAAGACAGAAGAGGGAGCTTTAGACAAGGCTCAGAATAGAAGGCTGAAGGTGAAGAATCTGTGTTAATGTGTCAGTGCCTCACAAACCTCGGTTTCCACCGCTCTCATACCAGAGCTACCCAAAGGACAATGCAGCACAGACGAGAGACAAGGAAGGCACAGGTCAAAAGTGAAGTGTGGCAAGAAAAGCAAATCCCCCCCCCCCTCCCCTTTATTAATGTTTGTGTTGATTTCTTTCAATCTGTTTTTAAACGGCCTCCTGAAAAAATTATTTCTGTGCTTCTTCGTTCAAGCAACAGGGGGCAGGATGTGTGAACTGGCTTGGAGTCACCTGGCTGTGACAGACACACCTAAATTTAGGACACAGCTTAAGAAAACATTTCCATTCTTCTCAGGTTTTTAACATTACAGCTAAATTGATGAGAGTGACGTTGCCCAGCGTTTCACTTTGCTCCTGACGTCAATGTATGGAGAACTGATCTGAGGAAGGCCGAGTGTTTACCTTTGAGAATGTAGTCCGTTAGCAGGGCAGGCACCTTCTCGCTGTCATCCCTCATGGCATGGAGGACTAACGGGGAAAGAGCGGTACATTACATCTTGAAAACAGAAGAGGAGCCAACCGCATCTAAATTTGTGATTATGGTTTAGGAGTGTGTTTTCGTGGGAGTTGTTGACTCACTCTTTGTGAGGATCTGGAGGTCTTCTACAGAGGGGGAGCCTGCTTTCTTCTCATAAGGGATTACTGTGGTCAGGTACTGAGAAACAAAAGATCACGTAAGACACATGCAGGTGGACAATTACAATTAGAACCAATTATTGTCGCACATTCAGTCTCGCACTTTTAAAGCCTCAGTGGCCGGTTTCTACCTTTCAGAGGCCTATTAGAGCAAATGTTTACTGACGTGGGGGTAAGGAAAGCAGTGATAGTGCTACAGTATCCTTCTGGCTTAAAACAAAAAAGGTACAAACAAAGATTACAACACAGTAAAAAGCAGCAAAATAAAAAATGACAGGTGACAGAGAGATGCTGTGTTGAATTCAAATGATTACAAAAATAGCAATGGCTGTAGTAAAGCAAAAAAAAAAGACAACCATAAAAGAGAAGACAATGAAAAGAATGAGGAACAAATGACAGCAAATGCCAGTGGTATCTGTAAAAAAAAAAAAAAAAAAAGGAAACAAACATGAAAGTGAAAAAGAAAGACAGAACAGAGGACAGGAATAAATCTGCAAGAAAAAAAAAAAAGACGTGAGAGGAGAGAAAGAGAGGGGGGCACCTGTTTGTCCCCTCCTGTGCTGCCAAAAGTTTGACGGAGGCCATTTTGAATGACATTGGAGAGTCCCTCCAGAGTGAGGAGCTACAAGGAGTGAGAGGAAGGAGGGGAAAAAGAGAGAGTAAAGACAGATAAGGAGGCTTCTATATTAAAGGAAAGAAGGAAAAGGCTCGGTACGAACCCTCGGCGCTTGTATGAAAGCAGCTTCCCCCGTGCAAACTGTCATTTTGAGGTCATGCATCATGCATCTCGGCTCAGTCCGTGGCTGCGCTTACACGTGTCTCTCTTTCAATGATCGTCATTATAATCATGCATACGGGGGGAGGAGGGGGGGGGGGGGGATATGCGTTTGTTTTTTTTTGTTCATGCCTCCCACACAGTGTCGCCGCATGACTCACCGTGCCCGGTATGTGCGTGCTGGCTGTCCTCTGGCCGTTGGGTCCGGTTGTGGTCGTACTTCGGATTTTCTTCTTCTTCCGCAGCAGCTCGCGGTGCTCCTTCTGTCTGTTCTGCACGTCGATCAGCAGAGAGATGAAGCTGTTCTTCACCTGTATACAAAACATACAAAACTCTGGTTTATTCTCAAAAACCCTGTGAAAGAGTCGTGACATTGAAGCGTATTAGGCAACACATTCCAGAAATAAAAGGTTAATAGCTGCTAGCAATTCACTGACCCTCACTGGCCTGCAAAACGCCGTGAGCACTGCAGTCTGTTATTACCACACAACAGATGTTCTTGTTTTTAAAGGTTATTTCTATCCAGGCATTGTTATACTGCTGGATTATGTCAGTTGAATGCTTTGTGCAAATGTAAACACAGCTGAATGTTTTGGATTAGGTTCTCGGCTTTTCACAAACTCAAAAGACAAATCACAGTACCTCCTTTTCATAGTCCAGTTCGTCTCGCAGGGCCAGAGCCTGGATCAGCTCTTCACTGTAGCGGCGAATGGCCGTCTCCACCTCCTCCAGAGTCTCAGTCAGCTCAGACACGGACAGCTGACGCAGGCCTGACGATGGTGTGAAGATGTAGTTGTTGTGTGTGTGGGTTTGAGTGGAATCATGGCAGAGTTGATTTGTATTCACAATAAATGGTAGTTTAGTCAAGTTGTACATAATACTCTGAACTGTCTAACCAACAGGCCAAAATCCAAAACATATCGGCTTCACTCTCTAACAGCTGCTTTCTGTTTGAAAGACATAAACCAGTGATTGTTTTTGGCTTTTTCTTGTTTTATCTGTCTTATTTTTATCTGTCAATCAACAAATTGATTCAGCTCTAATGCAAAGTACATTAACTGTTGTGCATTCTAAGGTCTAAGTATAGAAGGAAGCTCAAAGGTTGAAGTGATATGAATTCAGAGCTGCAACGATTAGTTGAGTGAAAGAATCAGCAACTATTTTGATAATCGATTAATTGTTTAAGACATTTTTTAAGCAAAAAATGCCAAAGATTTGATGGATCCAGGTTCTTAAATGTGGGAAGTTTGCTGCTTTTCTTGGTCTTAAATTATAGTAAATTGAATATGTTTGGGTTTTGGACTGTTTATTGGACTAAATAAGACATTTAATGACGCCACCTTGTTCTAAATATTCACTGTTTTCTTATGTTTTAAAAATCAAACAAAATAATCGAGAAAATAATAACAGATTAATGAAGATATGAAAGAATGCAAATAATCATTAGTTGCAGCCTTATATGAATTTAGGGGAAATATGTTATTTTGACATGTCTTGTGGTACCATCTGTTGCTTCTTGGTACATTTTAACCTTCTGGGCGAGTGTAAATGGCTGAGTGTAAATATTGTGCATAAACCTCGTGACACTCATGATGAGCTGCACAATATGTAAACCATTAAGTTGTAAATACAGATATCTGACACAAAATCTATAGCCTTCAGGCTAGCAGCGTGCAAATTCTCACCAGTCTGTCATTAGAAATTGTGTTCAAGCCAAATATATGCAGCTGATTATATAACATGCAGGGACGACGCAACTGCTGTCTGTTTGTATTTGTTACACATTACGTAAGAACGTTAGCGCGTGAATGCATGCGTGTGTTCCTTCATGGACTGGACCGTGCAACATATAGCACATCATTAAGTGATCCAGATAACTGCCAAAAGGCAGCCGAGTGTAAAAAGGCACTGCTGTCACAAAAAAAACATTCAAACAGACGGGAGGGTGAGCTCATGAACATTTCATAATTGTACACTGAAAGCTTTATGTTATTCCATCTTTCTTTTGTAAATGTACACGACCACACCGGTACTCACGGTCTTCGTAGCTGGTGTTGGAGCCGGAGCGTTTCAGAGCGTGGAGGTCCTGAGAGAGCATCGACAGGTCTGACTGGGAGGGACTCTCATCGTCCTCTGGGTCCGGAGACTCCTGCATCATCTCCTCTATCTCCTCTATCACCTAAATGACCCCCCCAAAAAAACACAGATAAACAAAAAATGCTGTTTGCTCTTTTCCAGCTGGTATTGCAGTTTTACACGCGGATATTTATAGCTTGAAACTTTCCAGTATAATAATACCTTGGTGCCCGGCAAGCACCGGAATGATCAAAGTCACCGTCTAACTGTTCAATTTTAACAAACAACAAAGCAGTATGGCAGATCACTCCGCATGCTTTGATGCTCGCTCTAGCAGACACAAGATTAAGGCTGTTCAAGTCTGAACTGCATGTCTCACTGCAGCCAATGTTTGTGTAAGACACAGGAAGAGTATCAGGCCTGGGTGCAGTCAAACCAAATGTGTGTGTGTGGCACAAGAGCTGGTTGTAAGTCGTAACACTGTTAATTATTTAGAGATAAAAGAGCTTCAAGTAGCTAAACTTAAATCTTATGAGGAAAAAATCTTTGTTTTGGCAACATAGAAGTTTTGCCAGGCTGTCAAGTCAATATGGTAGCAGATTTCCTAGGAAGAAACACCCCAACCAAAAGTACATTGTTATGTACGTATTTGTATTTGTATTTGTGTGTGTGTGTGTGTGTGTGTGTGTGTGTGTGTGGCTAAAATAGAAAACATTAATGCACAACAGGATAGAGTTTAGAGTAATTACTTGGCTTAAATTAGTTCGATAATACCGCACATTCTGACATTGTGTCAAAGTCTGCTGCAGATAAGCCGCCTTCAGCGGAGAAAACAAAGAAGCTTACTGTAAGTTTAAGAGTTTGCAGTGCAGACATCTGATTTATGACTTTGTTAGTTGCGCTCAGCCCAAATATCCTAAAAATATGTGAAAACCCCAACCCCCAATTATCTTTTTACATTAATTGATAGCAGTTAGGTGCACGTAACACTGTGAGAAACGTTACCTGTTCGGCAGTGAAGAGTGGCTCATCGTTGATGCACGAGACAATGATTGAGTGCATATCCATCTGCTCCCTCAGCTCCTCATCGTCGGACAGATCCAGAGACTGGTTGTCCAACTTCTGTCCACGAGGCGAGGGAGGGAGGGAGGGGAGGGCAGAGATTGAGAAACAGAAAGACGACTTGGATGAAACAACAAGCAGGTGGTTAAGCAGATTGACAATAAAAGGCGCAGACTGCTTACGTCTGTGTCTCAGCTGTTCATCAGGGCAGTAACGTTTCAAACAGTATGCAGGGGACAGTGTGCTCGAAACATTACACTACACCAATGACTGCCTGTGTGTGTGTGTGTGTGTGTCTGTGGTACCTCATGCTCAATGAGGTTGAGGGTGGGCAGGTGTAGGGAGCGAGTGTGCGATGTCTTCCAGTCCACGGGCATCACGTTGCCATAGTTGTCTGTCAGAGCGTTCCACACCCTAAAAGACAAGCAAGAGGAGGTTCATGAATTAGTGAGGTTGGGAGAATAATATCACAATAAGCAGAAGACAGAGGAAGGGTGAGGAGTTTTCAGCTCACAGCAGATAAGCCTTTTCTTCTCTTTTTACTGTGACACAGCATTACTTGCGTCCTGTTCTCTGACCTCCCCCCCTCACCACTTCACCGTGTTCCTGCTGCCGCCGACGAATGCGACAACCCCTGCACACATCAGTATCCCCCAGTAAGACATAACGCATATGCTTCAGCTTCAAAGCAGAGGTCCCCGCACTTTTTTTTGGTTGACCATATTGAATGTATTCCCGTCAACCCACAGTGTAAGAACTATGTGGTCAAAACATAAGGTAGCTTATTTAAGTTTGCTAATATTTGCCAATTTGGAAACAGTATCGTCATTATACCCACAGACTGCACCGTTTACAATAATCTGCAGCTTGAAAGTTGGCAGAAAACATATCACAGTTGAGCAGATGGTGGTGTGGAATCTGCTTAACATAACAAGTATTTTGTTCAACTGTGAAATACCCTGCCTCTGTCATCTTTCTTATTATTTGCCAAATCTGAGGGATCTTTGCAAAACATGCGCAAATATACAGCATATGCATTTAATTTTGGGAAATCTGAATGTCGGTATCAGCTCCAAACATCCGGAGTTTTGTATATCTCGACACTTGTAAATCACAACAGCTTGTGCTTGGTTGTTCCGAGTGGGCGCTGTGACAGAAAATCAAGTCTGTGGCGAATATGAAATTCAAGCGCGCATGCAAGTCACTGTGTTTTTATTCCTGGCCCCGATCGCTGTGAGCGGTGCGAGGATGGATGCTGTGAACCCATGTGTCAGAGTGGCTTTGCATCGTCATACCCACCCTCCCTTTCTCTCTCATTCTCACTCACACACACACACACACTCTCTCACACACACACACACACACACACACACACACACACTTGCAGACAAATGTTTATGTAACTTGCATGTTTCTCCCTGAAGTGCTCCTACACAGCTTTGGGACTCGGGGGGGATCAGGGGTTGTTCTAAATAGGGCAAAGACTGGCAGGAAATGTTGTTTGTGCCTCAAGCAATGACACTGTCTCTGGCACGTGAGTGCATGCCAAAATACACCATTAGCTTCAGTTTCACTGAGAACATTTGCATTTAAAAATAAGCCTTGTCTAGATTTCAAAGAACCTATTTTTTGTTTCTGAGCCAATTTGTCTGGATTACTTGCTTGAATATGTTTATGCGGCTGTTGTTTCATCTTGCACAAAGATAATGTGTGACTTGGCTTTAACACAAACACTTTTTACTTTCTCTCTTAACTAAAAGACACACACACACACATTCACTTCCTCCCTGTCATCCCCGTTGTTCGTCTCAGCCGTGTTCTTGCTGGAGAAGTTGTTAAGCGCCTGGGCACGTCCTCCAAAAGTGCAGTCATCCAGAAAAGACTCACTGAGCCTGCCGCTGCTCTTTGGGTTTTACCAGGCTGCTGTCCAATTATTCTATTCCCTCTTTCCTGTGTTTCTTTAGCTGTAACAACCGTAGATCCTTTCCCCCTATCTGACCAGCCTTCCTGTATTACTCCTCACATTTAAAGCGTTTTTAAAGCAAGAGTGTTTCTAGTTTTTGATGTGAGAAGCTCTCTGGTATTTATGATGTTCTCAAACCCAGCAGATATCTATGATGTAATCTCCTTGATATTTATTTAATGTTAGCATTCATTTTAGTCAGCTAGCATGATACTATTACTAATGCAGTAGTTAAAAGCCTCGTAGAGCTGAAATGATTCATTAATCGACAGAAAATTAAATTGGCAACGGCTTTGATGATCCAATAGTCGTTAAAGTTACAGTTTTTCAAGAGAGAAATGCCAAATATTCCCGAGTTCCAGCTTCTCAGTTGTGAGGCTTTGCTTTCTTTGTCTTATGAGATAATAAACTGAATATCTTTCATGTTTTAAAGACCAAACAATTAAATGATTAATCACAAAAATGATTGCCATTTTCATTATATTCATTAGCTGCAGCCCTTAACCATTGAATTAAAGTGCATCTTAAATGGATGACAACTGACATTTTAGGTGGTTACTCCACCATTATTCTTTCAAAGATTGAATACAATAATACAATTTCATTATCTATGTCCACATATATATGTATATCGTTCACCTACTACATGACAATGCATAATTTACACTAGACACACAAAAATATGCAGAACCTGCGTCTATGGTAATGGAGTCCCACATGTCCTAGTTCAGTCAAGTGCGAGATTTAAACACTTTTGTGTGGACGTGTGCATACATGACTAACATCTATTTTGATATAGCAGGGGAAGTGTACACAGTGTGTGATCACTTCTAACAGTGTCACCATGTTGCAAAGTTTCACGCAGCAGAAGGCAAGAGGAGTGTGATTAAAGCAGCTCTGTAGTTACTGTGTCTGCGCTCGCTGTGGGATTGATGTGACTGACTGCTGTGAAGTAATGTGAGTGTGTGGTTGTGACTTCTGTGTGTCTGTGAGATACAGCAACTGCTGAAAACCTCCAACTGAGATAACAAGAGCTGTTTAAGGTGGTATGGGCAGATGCTGACAGTAGAACCTTTCAGAAAGTAATAACTATGAGTATGAAACACGTCATTTTGAGTCTGTTAGCAGTAAGGCAACTCCAAATATGCGTTTCCATTTAAATACATGACATGCAGCATGTGCATAGGGGTTTAAAAAAACTAGTAATTGATTTCATGTACTGGTAACGTGGCATGACCCCTCCTCTCTCCTCAGTACACACACACACACACACACACACACACACACACACACACACACACACACACACACACACACACACACACACACACACACACACACACACACCCAAATATCATTAGAAAAATGCTAACTCTTGATGTGTGCGTTCAAGGGCTGTCATGCTAATTAAGTATGTATTATTTGTAAAACTGCATTTACAGTTCTGAATGTTTACTTAAGTTCAGGAGTCTACGTTAGCTGAACAGATTTGTTAACAAGCTGTCGAAGGTGTATCCTCGTTAAGCAAAGCTGGCTAACTTTGCACAACACTGATTGAAGCTCAACTAAGACCCCCCCTCACTGGTTAACGTGCACGTCAGGTTAGCCTGGTGAAGCTAAAGTGGCTAGTTAGCTAGCTGGCTAGCGAAGAGATTAAAAGTTAACGTAAATAAAACCTGAATAAAAAACCGCACTCACTCGTCGTCTTTCAAGTAGTTATCTTCCGTGATGGGTTTAATGGGGGCTATGTTTTCCGTTGCAGTGTTGTAGTTTCGGAAACACACTGTCAGCTTTTCGTCAAAGTCGTGGACGAGGTCCTCCATCGATTTGAAGCTGCAGATCTCGCCGGAGAAACTGTTGTCCAGGTCGGAGAAATCGTCTAGGCCCGACGAGGAATCGGCCACATTTGAGTTCAGCTGGTCCAGCTGGTCTGGCGACTCTAACGACGGCTTGAATTCGTTAAAATCCTGCCAGTCCTCATCGAAGTGGGCTAACGGCGCCGCCATGACTGCCGTTGGAGCTCAGTTGACAGCCAGTTAGACCCCCTCGATTGCGCTCTGTTTTCGGCTTCCAGACACTGGACGAGCCGGTGAGGGAGACTGGTGGGGGAGAGAGAAAGAGAGGGGTGGGCGGGCCGGTGTGACGTCAGTGTGGACGCCCCTCCCCCTTCAGATGGGGCAAAACAACTCCTGTTTTATTCATGATTTCCGCCTGGCAAACGTGTTGTTTACATGTTAATAATCCCTCACATTTGAACTGCTTGGCTTGCCATAGGGGATCATGGTCGGGTGTGTAAAATATCAAATTCAAAAAAAAGATTTTCTTTTTCAAATTTTTTGCTTTATTGGCATGAATGGCACAACAACAATATTGCCAAAGCATCAATAATCAATGAAACAAAATAGCATTAACACAACATTAAGATTGATATATAGCTAATGTCGCATACTACTGGACCCATCAGACCCATTATGACTGTATGCTCAAGGATCTCTTGTGGTTGCAGTGATTCACAATTTTTGAAAAACCTATTTTATAACACTGTTGACTGCTGTTTTATACCACCAGACTCCTCACTCCTCTTAACTGGCCGCAAGTGATCAACAACTGCTTCAGTTGTTGACAGTGACAACAACAATAATATAACAGACAAGGCAGACAGCGACCAAGGCAGCTCTGGCTTAACGACAATAACGCTTCAGTTTAAGTAGGGTTTCACTTTTTTAGGCGTAATATATTTTTTAAATTAGTTCAAACTTTATGGTTGGAACGGGCTACCATGGTTACACGTCTCCAACCGGCAAGGAGGCTCTCGAGTAACGTGATAATTACAGCTCAGTGCGTCCGAAAAGATAAATACTACTGTTTATTCACACGAAAGTATGTTGAACAATAGTACACATATTGGGTACATAGTGCATAGTATGCGATTTCGGATGCAGCGTTAGACTTTTGTCTTTTCAGCAGTGCTCGCCATTTTACGATATGTGTAAATCAGCTAGGCTAAAAACAAGGCTTACCTAGTCTGTTGCAGGCTACATTTTGGCCTTTGTCGTGGTTCAAAAACTGACATCCATAGAAAAGTTTTGTCTCATCTTGAACTGGAGCATATGTTATGATCCACTAAAGTTAGACACAATACGAGATGAATAAATTTTTGTTATGTTTGCTGCCATGACTGTACACACCTGGAGATCTTCACTCTACTGAGTGCGCCCTTTTAGTTTCTATAAGGATTTGATGGCTGCTGTAAAACGGAGTATTAGGGCCGAACCGAGATTTTTGAGATTACGAGAATAGAGTTCTAATTC
Source organism: Scomberomorus guttatus (assembly GCA_038419695.1). NCBI lineage: Eukaryota > Metazoa > Chordata > Actinopteri > Scombriformes > Scombridae > Scomberomorus > Scomberomorus guttatus. The sequence continues at coordinate 17,589,051 of CM076462.1, forward strand.
TACAAGAAAAAAGTCATATTACGAGAATAAAGTCGTAATTCCACGAGAATAAAGTCGTAATATCAGATGTAACCACCGATAGCCTTGCAGTCCACCACTTCCAGCTATTTCCTCTTCCACAAAACGCTACACTACGAGTCCCAAACCTGCGCACTGTTATTTAAGATGTTTTGTTTTAATTCCCGAAAACAAATAATTTCTAAAATATTTGTACGAAATAAATATTCGTAAAACCCACTTTTTCTGCTTTTCCGAATACCGCATGCAGATTTGACTCCACCCCTACTCCACATTCCTCATTTTAACGCAGACTGCTCCTCTGATATTTCCCCCTTAAATAGGTTATTACGTTTTTCTTGTAATAACAGTTTATTCTCATAAAATAAATTTTTGGTGTAAAATTACTATTTTATTCTTATAATATTACAACTTTATTCTTGAAATCTCCGAATTTTTTTCCTCACAGTGTGGCGCTAATACTCATACTGCGTCATACTGCTAATGTTAGCTTTAAAATTCTCAGTCAGAGAACTCACAGAACTCAACATGGATCTCAACTGGGATCATTTTAAACTCAAATTGAAACAGTTTGAAAGACGGATCAGTCATATAGTCATGAGTGAGTATTATATCATTTGTAAATTGTGTCTTTATGTGTTTTTGTATATGTACTGTTGTGTTTTATGCTTTATATATATATGTATGTATTGCTGAGTTTTGAGCTTTAATGGATGTATATGAGTTGTTGAGTTTCGTTCAATTTCACATGTATTTTAAAAGCCCATCTAGGGACGGGCATTGCAAACTAGCTTAGGCTATAAATGCTGTATGCAGAATTAGTTCATGCTTATATACTTGTCCCCATACAAATAAACATTAAATCCAATTAATAAAACCCTTTTTGAAAACAGCTTTTATATCATGTATCTCTCTGTCGTATAGGCAAACTCACTTCTTTACATCTCATTCGAACAAAACTTTGTAAAAAAAAAAAAGGCTTTTGTATATTTTGCTGCACTACATGGAATAAACTATTTGACAGCTTTATAATTGTATGTTTATATGTTTTATCAGTATTAACTTATATTGAATACTTTGGGTCTCCATGGCAGATATTCTCTCTTTTTGTATGGAAATGTATGGCCAACAACAAGGCTTACTTCGAATAACGTCACTTTATTGGCATTTATTACGGTACTCCTACTTTTGGCACTGAGGATAGCCTCTTCCCAGGTGGTCTGGCTCCAGACATTGCTTTCAAGACATTTAGAAATAAATGACTGAATACAAGTAGAATTCTGACAGATATTCAACCCAGTGTTTTCCACTGGAAAACCCCCTGACACATGCTTTGCCAAAAGCAGTGATTCAGGGGCAACTGGGATCTACAACCCTTCAAGATGGATGGGAAAAATGGGTATTCTGGGTATCAGATGGTTGTCCGAAATTGGGGGGCCTTCACATCTCCTGCCCCATCAAACTTTCATGGGCCATTTTTTTTTTTCAAAACCCTGAATGCTTTATTAAAAAATATGCATACATAACACTTTTCCTACACAACAATACAAAACAGTACAATCACTTTTGTAAATAACACGTGAACGCAAACCCACACATCACCCCTTCCCGCCCTAGCCCAAGGAACTTAGAGATGCTACAGTAAGCCCTTAGTATTCCCCACCCAGCCCCTACCCACCACCACCACCATCACCTCTGAGAGAGAAATAAGACATAAATCAGAAACAACTCCCTTGGTAAACTCAGACAAAAGAACAGAGTAGACACCAGGTTGCATACAGACATAGCATTTGCCACCAGCAGGTGAATAATGGGCTCGACTGAAACGCTTGTTTGTGTTCTTAAGTGTGTATCATTTGCCGCAAGTCTTCTGAAATAACGTAGGGAGTGGAAGAAGAGTCCATTCTGCAGTCCAGGAGTTGAGATAGAGGTTTCCAGAGTGAATATCAGACCATGACATATATAACCTACAGGAAACACCACTGAGTGCCTCAAGTGATTTGGCTTTGATAAAAGGATAGATAAGTGGCAACTGCCAATCAACAATGGCACACCAAGAGAGAGATTTCGGTCAATTACACAGACATGCGGTGAAATAGATTTTCACATGAAGGAAACTCTTTAAAGGCGAGGGGTGGATAGTTCAAACCTGATTGATAAAAGGTAACACACTTCCTAAAGACTCTTCCCACTCCTATTGGGATGGGTGTTACTGTGCATATTCATTTGAAATAGTAGTGGTAGATAAAACGCAACTGAATAAAAAGAAACAAACAAACAAAAAATATATATATATAAAAGAAAGATAAGAGGGATTATAAAGATTACAAAAAAAAATGAGGACTCCAAATGTCTGGTTATATTTTAATATGATCATACAGGGATAGAGGTCAACCAAAAATGATATAATGTGAACAAAAAATTTAAGTAACAAAAAGTTCAATAAAAACAGACAGAAAAGCACTGTTTTTAAACATTTTTTACTGTATATCAGTCTGTAGCAAATAGTCATTACATACCCTGAAAAAGGGAAGAAGAAAGCTTTGAATGGTGCACTGAATAACTTGGCTGGAGAGCAAGGGGGCGTTAATGCTGAATTATCTGTAAGCTCCAAGAAGTGGTACCCTCGAGATGAGACCGCTATGCCTTATATGCGCGAGTTTGAGCTTTATAATGTCTACAAGATAATCAGTCATTGTTTTTTGGGTGCATAGAGGCATAGTGAGGGCTCAATTCCTTTAGCAATCTCCTGTTATAGGTTTGAAGTCTTTGCCAATGCAACCTTTTAATCCGAATGGCAAGTGTGGCAACCATACGAGAACCTAGACCATTGCAGTAGGTGCGAGACAGCGAAAAGACCAAAGTGCAGTGGAGGTGTCATACATACTGAAGGTTTGTGTGCAAGTGTATGAACGGGAAGGCAGTTTGTGTGCGAGCGTGTTTTAGGATTGCAACAACACTCCCTTAACACTGTGGGCTCAGAGCGTGGTTCTGGTTATTGGTGCCTCTTCTCTCTTGGGCCGTGCTAACTACTCGTCCAATAATTACAATCATTAACTTCTCATATGAAATGACTCGTTGCTAATAACACAACACTTTACAGCTTTTTGAAGCATGCCTCATTCAAATCGCTCTTTTAAATTTTCTTTTCCCCCACAAAGATGATTCAATGCCAATAACTCAGTGCCGTTTGAATGCCACGTGGTAAGGAGAAAAAATTCTATTGTAAAAATTAAAGCCCCAGATTAAAAAAAAGTTTCTCTTTTACGAAATGGCTCTCAAGTATTCTTTGTTCCACAGATAGAGGTCCCTATGGGGCTTTGGATAACTTAGAATTGGTTTAAAATCCTCTTTACAAGTTTACTATGGGATTAGGAGCATAGGGAGGAGGGTTTGGGGGGGGGGGGGGGGATTGGGGGCAAGAATCTTCTGCTGGTGTGAATTGAACACACATACAAAACACGCGCCAATTAAACCTGCACCCACAAATGTCAACTCTCACACAAATGTGTGCATGCATAATCGTTCTCAATCACACTCACACACGCGCGCACACACACACGCGCGCACACACACACACACACGCGCACACACACACACACACGCGCACACACACACACACACACACACACACACACACAGAGGAGAGACAGCAGTCACTAGTGTGCAATGTAAGTTGCACTTGAACTCTTTCACATCCGAAAGCATGTCTTTTGAGAAAGGTCATAGTATATGTCCTGACAGTGGAAACCCCACCTCACCGTCAACGTCTGACTCCTCCCCCCCCCCCCACCACTGATATGTGACCTGTCTGTCCTCCTTTTAGGCAGATGTAATGGAGTTGTGCGGTAGCTAGCTCGACAGAAGGGTGGGGGGGGGGGGGGGGGCTGTCAGTTGGAAACATTACAGCGACTGTCCTTGTTAGAAGTTAAATTAAGGAATAAAAAGTTTGTTTTCCTAATGTCGAGAAACAAAGTGGAATCTTCACGCTAAAGCTTTCCACGGGCACTACTTGAGCTAAGATTCACCTCTTAAATTAGAATAATGCTATGACTATCATAAAAAATCCAACATTTAGCATAGCCTTTTTTTGTGTTCTTTGTCAGCTGGTCGGTCAGTCAAATGTTTTTATGGTGGATTTTCAGCCTCTGTCCAACAGATCGAATGCGAAGAATATAGCAAGATAGAGGGGAAGAGGAAAACATACATACAGAAGAGTTGCTATATCCCCCTATGCACCATCCTCCCCCAACAACACCCCACCCTCGTCCATGGAGACATTATACAGGTACGTGAGAGACAAACAGGCAGACAGATGTAGTCCAATGAGTAGACGGCTGGTCTGCGGTGTCTGTCTGGAGGCATCACGGGGACTTGATGTGCTCCGGGTTCAAGGTGGAGGGTGAGTTTCCTGGGAAACTCCGGGAGGACCTGGCATGGCTGTGGCCATGCAGCGAAATGGGGGAAGAAGGGTCAGTTGGAGGAGGAGAACAGCCGTTACAGCTCACCAGTGGATGGCGGTTGTATCCTGCTGGGCGTTTGACTGGTTTTCCAGGCCTCTGGGTCGGGATCAGGTTTTGGATGAGGACCTGAAATTTCAGAGTGTCCGTCATCACCTCCACCATTTTGTCTAGGCCAGCCAGGAGACGATTTTTTCTCACTTTTATTTGCTCTTTTGTCTTGGTGGCTTTTGTTTGTTTTTCTTGACTTGCTTTGGGTTGGTGTTAGATTTTATTTGCCCGTTTAGATTTTGTTTTTATCGTAGGATTCTTGGATTGTTGTTAAAGAGAGATGTCATCTGCTCCATCAGTGACTATCAACTGTCCATGTTACTGCAGTTCTCTGAGGAGAAAAAAAGTAAATATAGAGATATAACACATTGCAATTACAGAACATTCAACACGACAGTAATGTTTTATCAGAAAGCTCTAACTCCTACTCTCTACAGCATGTTTTAAAATAGTTAAATTAAAACAGTAGCTTTTAGCTCCAGGCCAACTGTAAACTATCTTAAGTAGCCATGACAATTTTTAAGCTAACAAAGCCCACTTGCACAACAGTTCACACCAATTAACTTTAATTTCACAGTGGCAAGATGCTGATGTTATCACTGCTTGTATAACAAGGAGAGTTACCATTCAGTCCGTCCGCCTCTTGCGTGTCGAGGAAGGGTGCAGGACCCCAGACACGCACTGTGCCGTCATCTGAGGCGGAAGCCATGAGTCCTGGGATGGCCGGGTTCCAGCTCACACAGTTAACGGTGCGCGTGTGGCCTGTTAGCTCCGCAATGGGCAGTTCACCACGCCGGTGCCAGATGTACACTTTGTGGTCTGCGGAGAAAGGATGACGAGGGCAACATAAAGACATACACAGAAGAAAATATGAGAGCACATGGATAACTGTTACAGATTACAGCAGCAACATTAAAGGGAAACACTTTTTTTCCTTTTACAATCCAATCAACAAATCACTTCCAAAGACAGATTTATGTAAAGTCTGTTCATAAAAGTCAATACTACTGTGCTGATCAGTGCAATATGCTGCAAACTAGAAATACTGCCTTGCAGTTGCATGCCTCCATGCCAACCAGATAAGTTGCAGTTTACATCGATGTCTCTCCAGACTTATAACATTTGTAGTGAAGACTTTGAAGGAATTTAATAAAAAGTGTATTTTGTGGTGAAATGGAAGTTACCACTATACTGACATGCAGGATTCCAGTGAATAATTCAGCACTGGCTCTTCACCCATGATTGTTTTCTCAGCTATAGTGGTAAGCAAACCTCCATTGTCAAGTGCATTTGGAAAACTATTCCTTTTGTTGTTCATTGTTCATTGTGTTTCCCCTTGCCTCAGCTTTGTTGTTCTTGTTCTGCTGTATGTCTACTAGTGTTTAAGTTCACTGAGAGAAACAGAAAAAATATGTTCACATGTAAAGCTGTAAAGGCCAATAAAGCTGATTCTGATAGAACACAAAGTTGTAGCCATTACAGTCGACAAAGCTTCAGATATGGATGCTGCTGCAAAGAAGCTACAAATTCTAAAACGTGGATGCTTCACACACATCTTCAACCCCGCAGCACAGATCTATACAATCACCACAGTTTGAAGGTGGGCACTCAAGATTAGTGTCACCAATACAGCACCAGACCAAATGTGAAATATGGTCACAATCTCCCCTTCTGTTCCTGAGTTATGGTGTTGAATAATGGACAGAAAGTTTTTGCAGAACATTAAGATGTCACAGTGAGGCTGACCTTTGACCTTTTGGATATAAAATGTCATCACATCATCATTTTATCCTATTAGACATTTATGTGAAACTTTGACATAATTAGCGTATGAATTCTTGAGTTATGGCCAAAAATGTGTTTTGTGAGGTCACAGTGACCTTGACCTTTGACCACCAAATTCTAATCAATTCATCTTTGAGTCCAAGTGGACGTTTGTGCCAGATGTAATGAAATCCCCTCCAGGCGTTCCTGAGATACTGAGTTCATGAGATTGGGACGGACGTGAGGTCACAGTGACCTCGACCAAGTGGACGTTTGTGCCAAATAGAAAAAGAAATTCCCCTCAAGGCGTTCCTGAGATATCGCGTTCACAAGAATGGGATGGACAACCCGAAAACATAAAGCCTCTGGCCACGGCTGTTGCTAGCATGGAGGCATACAAAGAGATGACTCATCACCCTAAAACTGCACCATGCCACAAGTACTACATTGTATTATAAAAGGTACAGCACCCTCAATTGGGGTATCGTATATTTTGCTCTGCAAGGCTCTTTGACTGTACCTTCGCTGCCACTGGCAATGAAGTCTTCGTTATGTCCTCCAAAACAGGAGTGGATGGTGTAGAAGCCCTGGGTCACACCTTGGTACTTCCTGACCAGCACCCGGTCCTGTAGGTCCCACAGGTGCACTCCCTACAAAAGTTGTAGGGGAACGGACTATTAATTACTGAAACATCCTGTACAGTGTTCTCAAAACAAAGTTGCAGTAAATAGCACAATACATGATATTGCTAATAGGGGAGATAGTCAAAAGGCTCACCTGAGTTGCTACATTTAACAAAGCTAATCTTCCGTTCTTTGAAACAGTAAAAGACATGATAGGGTGGTCCTCCTGAACTCTGTAAAGAACATGCAAACAAAACATAAACCAGTCAGTTACCATGTTGTATAATGCAAACATACAACAATATACTGTAGCTGATATCGTGTTGACATACAGTTCAACAGTATATGACCGTTTAGACAGTGCTTGACTTGTTGCACAATTTGTTGGCTATGAAATGATCCTAAAATGAAATTATAACTTATAGCTAAATTATATGCAATAAGGGTGCACTTTCACTGCAGTTTTCCTTTTTTTTTGCAAGTATCAAAACTACATAACTCACATTAATGAGTAAAATGGGACATATTTTCAGTTATGCATTTAACCTTGTATATTCACACAATAGCAGCACGGCTGACACATACATGTTTCTGTCCGTAAGGTCCTCAAAGTTGTATCCCCGAATACGTTGGTGGGTGTCCGAGGCCAGCACTGTCCTGCCATCGCTCAGGCACCACAGGCACTGCACTCTGACGCCCTCCCAGGAGTCCAACAAGTTACCGTCCAGGTCCTGATAACACAGACAGTAGATGAGCTGCTGGCTCAGATGATGCCACTAATCAACTTTCTTACTGCTCAGAGACTGACACAGTTGGAACAATCACACAATTTAAAAACACTAGAATTTAAAGAAGACGTGAGGCAAAACAGCTTATTTTCCCAGTGTCTGAACATTTCAGATTTGATATGAGGCTTACAAATATAGGCCAATCCATTTCAAAATAGTATGGCTTGTCACACAACACCAATAAAACAGCTGCACATTTTGGCGTTTCCACTATACTTTTGCAGTTTGACACATTTTTTATAAACGTGTGACAAGTTAAAATACTAATTTCTAGCAATTTGCATAAATTGTCAACTGCACATAGACCTGTTCATGCACAAAATACACAAGCGTGTACAATCATGCCAGTGAAATGTGAAAAAAAGCCCCACACACATCTTTATGGGTTCATCGGGTTCATGACTGGCAAATCAACACATGGAAGGATCCAATTATCCTGAAGCTGTCTGTTTAAGGTAAGAGCAACACTTGGGCATGTTTAACAGCTGCTATTCATATACCATGACTCATATACAGTGCCATCCTCTCCTGTAAGCCTCCTCCGCCTTTAACGCACCCGGCATTCAGCACTGATTGAATACAGAAGTGATATATAACTCTCGAGAGGAAAAAGGGCAAAGAAATATTGATACAACACTGTACAAATTATCCATCCACTTACACATTGATAGAACTGTCCCCTCTGTCCTCCAGTGACAAAGCGTTTGCCGTCGGGGTTCCAGGCCACACTGGTCAGACTGTCTTCATGGGACTGGGACATTTTGGTCCGCAGCTCCCCCGTCTGGTCAACGAGAGGATCGACAGAGACGGTGGGGGAGCAGAAAAGGAGAGAAATAGGGGGATGGGAAACAGCAAGAAGAAGCATTAAATAAGATTGGGGGAGGGGTAAATAAAAGGAGAGGGGAGGGGCAGAGATGAGAGGAGAGGTCATTGAGTACACAGCCTGGAGCACATCTATAGGAGGCCTGAGGCATGTTTTTCTCTGAGGGAGCCACTTGTTTACTGAATTTGAAGGACATCGCTAGTCTTTGACAACACCGACACTCTGCCTTTCTACCTATTTTCAGCACTGTGTACCTTGGTAAAACAGTGGCTGGCATATGGTGGCACTACTGGTTAAAACGTGTCATAAATATAGGATTATGTAAAGCTTCAAACAGAACGGTGTGAATAAATGTTACCTGAACGTTCCAGAGCCAGAGCTCAGAGCAGTCATCAGGTCCACAGGCGATCAGGTTGGTGTCATCGGGACTCCAGGCTAAGTAGGAGACTCCGTACGCATGACCCTCCAGAGTTCGCAGCAGCTTCAGCTGGTGGCTCTCCTACACAAGCATATGATGGAAGATGATAATAAAATATATTCACACACACTGAAGGCTTGGCCCTCTTATGTGGTGATGCTAAGATAATAAGTATTCAAACAGGTGCAAATTGGTTGGCAAGAAGTTACATGACATGAAGTGGGAAAAAGTCAACATGATTCCAGACTGCTCCAAATGTATAACTAAGTCCAGTTGGCATTTATATCAAAAGAGTCTTTAAAAAAAAAAAAAAAACAGAGAAAGAACCTGGAGGCTTTTTATAAAAACAGATGCCAGCACTGGTTCCTCCTTACAGAAAAGTGTATTAAATAGTAATAAATCTGAGATACCAACAGACTACATCTAAGGGCTAAAGAACAGTATTTCTGCAGATATTGTTTTCATCAAAGAAACACTCTTGATAATCTTTGTTCTACCACACAAAGACAATTTACAGTATTAGGTTATTCACATGGCTATTTACACACAGCTGCATGTGTTTAATATGCATAAAATAAAACCTGCAAAGACAAACCTGCCTGCAAATAAACACACGTAAAAGTCCTATCACCACATTCCTGCAGGGGAATTCTAGCTGGGGATTAAATCATAAAACGGAGAAAGCATGTGTTTATATAGGCATCTTTCATACTCACCGGGTCCACTTGCCAAATAATGACAGTAGTGTCTTTGGAGCCAGTGGCTAGTTTGGTGCCATCGTTAGAGAATTTGCAGAACCACACCTCATTACAGTGCTCTGTCAGAATCTGCTGGGTGTAACAGGGGAACTGCTTCCTGTGACGCATAAGAAGGCCAAAAGGTTAAAATCTTCATTGTGTAAGTAAGCAATGTAAGGTTTTCTTAAATAGTCTATATCTCAACATGGTGCAATAACAGTACAATTAAATATATAACAAAGGGCAAAGTTAGTGGGGGAGAAAATTAGAAAGGTTAAAACTCATGAGACAACAAGATAGAGAAGCACAGCAAGTAGTGAAGCCATAAAAGGAGAGAAAGACACCAGAGACATAAAAATCAGGAGGGTAAATCAGCTAAGACTTCCAACACAGCAGACAACATTTTGGCATCACAAGGTAATGTTTTCAGTGCATGTGCCTTAACATTTTAGTTTTATAACAGAAGGTCAACTGACACATCCATTATCAGATGCTGCAGTGTGATAACTTAGCACTCAATCCATAGGGTCTTGAGCAGCAGGCTAGATGTGCAGTACTGACCTGCTGCAGACATGATCGAGGAGCAGAGAGACTGAGTCCAGGTTATTGTCTAGCTTGGTGTTATGATACAGGCAGCGGTCCCTCTGCAGCTCCACTGCTTGCCGCAGCAGGGTCTGCAGCCGCCGTGGGGGCAGCATCACAGACGGTGGCAGGTATGCTACAAGGGGAGATAAAACCAGACAAGTTCATCCTGGATATGGATCATGTGTGTTGTAGTATTGTAGTCAGGCAGTACGTGTTAGCTCTACAGAGTCAGTGTATGAACCCGTCTCCTCACTCTGTAATTTGTCCAGCAGTCGGCAGCGTGAGGCTGTTCCCTTGCCCTCCCACTCTGCCTTGGCCCTCAGGTCCTCAGCGTGGCTACACATTAGGTATCTGCAGGAAGACACACACACACACACAGCTTAAGCAAAATGACACTGAGAGGAAACAATGACATACACAGCAAAATGATCACAAAATAATACAATACAAAAAAATAATACAATCAGTTGTCAGCAAGAGGGAAGCAGAAACAAAAATTGTCACAAAATAGTGATTAGCATGGTGGGAAACTGTCAAGTACAGGTTACTCAGAACAACAGCAGTACTACAGCCAGTGAAAAAACAGATTCGATTTAATACAGATGAACAAAAAATGAATGCAACTTCCAGTTGCTAGAAATCCTACATGCTGTAGAACCTTAAATGAGGAAACTGAGAGCACTGAATGCAGGTATTGTTTGAGAAATGGGATGACAGAAATCCGTTGACAGCATCAAGGGCACATTTGGATACAGCTGACTGATTGACCTAAGACAAGTGACAGATCAATAAATTATTCAGTCAATTGAGTGACAGACTGTTAAGAAGAACAAGCCTGTAGGTAGTGTTCAGTAATCAATGCCCACTAATTGATTACGTAATGGAATGAGAAGAATTTGTTTGCTGGGAGCATTGGTGCTGTGCTGTGGATTAGATGATCCTATAACTAGTGACACCATTGTACAATATGTCAGAAGAACAAACTAAAAGTATAATACGTATGTTGGAGAACCAAATAATAATATAACAAACTAAAGATCATTGAGGATCTTTAGTTTGTAAGCTATTGATTTTTAAAATGTTGTGAAAGCAACATAAAATTTGGCACGTGATTCACCAAGTAGAACTTCACTTTATTCAAATCAAAACTTTTACTGTATTGTTGGCTTGCCACAACTGTATATTTATTGACTACAGAGGTATCTGAGAGGTGCAGTAGATATATATTGCAGCTGTTTGTTGGCGAGTATTAGTACAGACAGGGTGAACTGTCTGATGACTGCTATGAGAAAGATGCAATATTAGAACTGTAGCATTACCCGCTAAGTACGTGGATGCGATCTGTGTTGTACTTGAGTGGTGTCAGCTCTCCCCGTAGCACCTGCAGAGCCTCCAGGACTTTGCCATCCTCCAGATACTCTAGATACTTCTGCTGCAGCAGCAAGAACTTCATACGCTGAGTAGAGGAGCAGAAAAGAGACAGATTGTGAAGCTTACAGAGAAAAGATTTTAAAAGGGTATAGGAGGAAGAAACAAATTAGCTCAAGACTACAGAGGAACCAACCACAAATAAACTACTGTGTTCAGTTTCCTTTTAACATTGATAAGAAGCTATTTCAACCACTGACAACCAACCAGCCAACAGCAGCCAGTCTGCTTGACATATAAACTTGCAAAAAGCACCAGAAAAAAAAAAAAAAAAAATCACCTTATTCTAAAATTAAAGTCACGTCAACAAATCTCAAAGTCGTGGTAGCTTATTGCAAGCCTGCATGTTCTCATTATCAGAATATATTTATAGATGTACCTGAGACATATAGCAATATTAACATTATCAGTCTACTTCCTATCTACTCAAAACCACTGGCAAGTGTTTATCACTCACTTCTACTGGTCAACATTATGGTATTAAGGGGAAACTTTGCTGATTTTCAGCCAGAATTGTATCATTACAATGTGGGTATTTGCCAGCAGATGTCTGCTGGGTGACGCAAAAGGCGCCATCTGGCAGACTTTGGAGATCTACATTAGACTACAAACTATGTTTCCTCATTTTCAGTAGTTGTGCCTTCAAGGATGGTAAAAAGTGGGTCTCCCAAAACACTCCCGTCTACCATGTTGTGCCAGAGACAGGGAAAAGCAGATACTAAAATATCATACAACTAAATACTTTAAAATATCTAAGAAAACTAGTTTCATGATACAAGACCAAAAATTGTGCCGTTGAATCAGACATAACAGAATCTGGAAGAGGAAGCGACCACCAGACAGGAGCGTCGTTACAGCCGCAGCTAAGCTAAGCTAAGCTGCCAAGTTTCTCCGGGATTCATCCAGCAAAGCTGAATCTAACACAAACAAACAACTAGCTTTAGATTAAAATGTCAGAGCAGATATGTGGCGTCACTATTACAACTTATGAGGCCGAATATAGTGCTGTGTAATCAGACAAAACAGAGTATGGAGGAGGAAGCGACCAAAGGAGCTGTAACTGCGTCAGCCAAGAGAGAGGCGCTGACCGGTGCCCGCCTGGTGAAGATCACCGGGACAATGGAGGCAGTCTGACAACTCCGCGCTCCGTTTTCTGACAGAATATAGTATCAGACTTTGCCAACTCTGAATACAGAACAGCACATCAGTGACCGTGTTACCTTTAACTTGCGGCTGCATCCGGCTTTGAGCACAATCAGTTCTGGCTCATCGTCGTCCAAACAGGTAAAAGAAACAGCGGTTAGGGTTAGAAACACCGGCACCATGTATCCAGACTCGATGAGGAAAAACGATTTGTAAACAAGCCTCAGCAAAGACATATACAGCTGCTCACTTTGTCTTTACCGGCTGGTCGTAAACACGCCATGAGTAGCTCACTGGAAGCTCATTGGACGAGACGCGCCCAAGGCATCCTGGTTGTTGTAGGATTCCCCCTTAAGAGCGGCACGGGGAACCTACTGCCTTTTTCCTCAGTTGTCTCTAGTCATAGGGCACCAATTTAAAAAATAATTACACATTTCTAAAACATAAGTGACCTAGTTTTAAGAAATCATCATATTCACAGCGGTGAATTTTCCCTTTAAGAGTCTCTGTCTTATCTCAGGTATGCAGCATGAACCGCAGCCCTGCAAGCACAGTTAGACCTACTACACATAAATTCAAGAAAAACATCCACCCACAAAAGAGTGCATCTTCAGAACAACTAAATCTGTGGTACATTGCAAGTAAACTGCCTCCTAGCGCTGCAGTGAAAACCATGTTGACAATGACAACACTAACCAGCTACAACTCAAGACCTAAAATGGCTACCCACATTGCAGATACAGATGAAAATCAACAACTACAACCATCCTCTCAATAACCCAGCTGACAAAAGGCAGCTAGACAGACTTCAGACAGAGAGCAGCAGGCACTTAACTGAGACACAGGGGACCATTTTTGGAGCTCATCTTGTCTGCTAATTAGCATGCTAGCTGGGGCTAATTAGCGTGAGTCGAGTACATAATTCCAAACCAACACTGTAAAGTATGTTCTGTTATACAAATCTTTCCACTACCGTTTTATTTAATATACAATAAATGTATTTATGTTATCATTCTGTATGAACAAGAAATGATACATGGAGTCTTACAGATGTCCAACAAACTTAAAATTTGCAGAGAAGGCAAAATATTTTTTCTAAAAATGTAATATTTTATTTTTTGTTTACAGAGATGTTCCTGGATCAATCTTTCCAACATTCCCTACTAATTGTAATGTTCCCAGCTGTGAGTAGTTCCTGTATTTCCACTGTGCACTGCACTGTGAAACAATGGCACATGCAAAATAAGTAAATTGAGCAAATTTTGCATACATACTTAAATATCTGAGTACACTTTTACACTTTTTCAGTGTAAACATACTCAAAACCCTGTTAGAATTTCTATGTAGTGTGAAATTGGGACAAATCAACTGTGGTTATACTCTCACAATAGCATTAATTAACAATATTTCAAATACATATAAAGACTCTTCATTCAATCAGTCCATTTGTTTTAACCAATCTAAGGACACTGTGGTGGTTTTAACGAAAATTATGCTTTCAACCAAATATAACCACGTTTTGCCTAAAAACAATAATCACACACTCATTCCCTAAAGCGAATGTGGTATCCATTTGTGCTGCTACACTTTCCGAGGCGTGATCCAGAACATTTTGCTTCCAACGTTCCACAACAAGAACCTGCAGCCTTGCATTTATAACGGTACCATTCTAGAAACAGTCCAGGTTTGGTTAAAGGGAGCTTACCACAATAGCGTTGGGCGAATGCATCAGTGCTCTCAGCTCATTGAGATCATTCTCAGCCTGGACCAAAACAAAGAGGGTGATGGAGGGGAGAGACAGAGAGAAATAGTTAGCTCAGCAGTTTCCATGCTTGCACAGAAAAAAAGAAACTCGTCACATGAGCTGTAATACAGATCTTATGCTCACGTTCTTGTTTAGGATGAGTAAATTAATAATAATAGACGTGATGTTGATATGCTGGGATCATAATTCTAAAATATAACATTAAAGACAACCTTTATGTTTACAGGTTATAGTGGCTGTCAAAAAATACTGACTTTTACTACTCTGCCAGTTAACTTGAGCTATGGAATCAAAAAGTAAGTGGCTACTTTGCTATTGGCTATAGCCTGCCATCCAAAGATTTACCATCATTGGCTCAAGGCTGGCGCTAATTTTCCAGCCTGCAGTACTGACATAGATAGGTTCATTATTCAAGAAGATTCACAAGGCCATTTTAATAAGATGTGCACTTTTATAAGCCTAAGCTCTAAAATATTAGGATGAGAATTCTGCAGCAAGAACAGGGTAATACAATTAAGACTGGTGATTTAAAAGCCAATTACATGAAAACTATTTCAAATGTGCAAATACATAAAAATAATGTTTCTGAATTCCACATTATTGGGTCTAATGGAGCTCTGCTATGCCTCAGGTTTTCTGATTAACATGAATTTTGGCCCCAAGATATGATAATAGACACATAATGGGGCACATACCTTGTAATTGTGTTGCAAGGCTTCAATACACAAAATAATTACTTACATACATACACCCTTACTTCAAATTCTAAGACGAGTTGACTAAGCAAATATTCTTCTCAACTACAAGAAGTCAGGCTTTTTCCAAATAAGCTCTCAATATTAATGACTATATAAACCTACCCTTCAGCCAAACAGGATACATTACATAAATTCTGTGGTTGACCATTACAGAATTACTGGAGCTACATGCACTTAAAATGTTGCTGTTCTTCTAAAGTCAAATACCACTTTAGTAAGAGCTGTTTGTCGAGAAAATTTCATTTTAAAATTAAGTTTTCCATAGGTAACTGTCAGCAATATCACACTCATTTAACACATATAAAGCAGACAACTTTACATACTTTATGCTTTTGCTAACAACTCCTGACAGGAGTCATATTTGCTTTTGTTGATAAGTCATATGAGATGAATTTGGTCTGCAAGGATACATATCTGCTTCTTTCTTGACCAAACACGCTCTTCATGTCACAGTATGCAGACAACAGATCACTAGGAAGGACCCCAATTCCCTCTCCATCAAAAACGATTGCTATTATGTAACCATGGTAACCCAAGACCAACCTTGTCCCACTCCCCCTCCATGACATGGTTGCGGAACTTGGTAGCTGAGGGGTGTTCCAGTCTGCAGCCTGATTCCTGCATCAGCAGGTCCACTGTCTGACTGCAGCGAGAAATGTAGAGAGACAGACACAGAAAGAGAGGAAGAGGGGCAGACAAAGTTAGGCAGACGTATAGACA
The DNA here is from genome assembly GCA_038419695.1 of Scomberomorus guttatus. Classification (NCBI taxonomy): domain Eukaryota; kingdom Metazoa; phylum Chordata; class Actinopteri; order Scombriformes; family Scombridae; genus Scomberomorus; species Scomberomorus guttatus. The sequence continues at coordinate 17,605,132 of CM076462.1, forward strand.
CAAGACAGATAGAATAAAAGAAAGGAGAGGATGTTTTTAAAACTTAAGAGTCAGCCACAAAGATGATATTTCAGCTTTCAAAGCACAGTCAGTACTATGAGAACCTGAGCTCAATCAGCATGATGTGGAAAAGTTATCTTATGATTATGTGAAGTAGCATTTCAAAGCAGATTATTCAACTTTTGTTAATTGACTCTGGCATTTTCGCCATGTCAGATGATGCCATATTTACAAGGACAGCAAATAGATGAGTGGGAGATCCACAACAATAATTTTAGCACAGGGACAGTATTAACGTCATTGGCTGACAATGGCACAAATGTATTTTTGTGGCCAAGATCGTCTGGAGGAAGCCAGCCCAGAGCAGTTGTGTCATTAGAGCATTATTTGTGGACAGTAGGAGGTCCACCAACGTGAATCGAGCTTCCACTGCAGTTGACATCACCCTATCAGCCTGTCAACCATGAACCATAACCATCTGTCCAAACATCACATCTCTGCACACTCCACATCCACAAACAGGTCTGCTGGAGTTTGAGTGTGAGTGTGTGTGTGTGTGAGATAATGAAAGTGGGTTGGGGATGGGGGATAGCTGATACCTTCAGCATGATGACATCATTCTCAGGTATCAATGGAGTGGCGCAGCAGCTCTGTGTTGAGCCTCTCATCCAGCTGGCTGCTACACTGATTTCGCTTGCATTTCCCCAGCTGAAATGTGGGGGCTCTGTTTCATATCAGGCAATACCATGTATCCCCCTAACCCACCCTCTCTGTAAACATACTGATGTTAGTCTATTACAGTGTCTTGTAATGGCAGCTACACTTTCTCAGCTGGGTGCAAGAGATCAGCGGGTGTCTATCTATCCAATTGTGTCTACCACAGCCACTTTAAAGAAGAGGGCTAGACATACATTTTTTTTGTAAACCCCACTATGCTATAATTAGATTCAAGCACAGCCTTTCCATCTGAAACAGCTGGCAGAAGGAGCATTCCTCAGCCGCCATGAAACCAATTCTGTTCAATTCAGGACCAACTGTCGCCCATGGTACTGGCTGCAATCTTTAAATAAATAGGAACCCTAATACATGCATGACACTGTTTGTGATTGACTGTTGACACATTGATCTGACAGTGACAAAAAATGAAGACAGTAATCTAAGAAGAAAGTTGTTATGTTTATGACATAGCTACTTAAAATGGTGATTAATATGATGGATAAAAGAGTTGCTCGCAATGACAGCTGAAGACGTGCAAAGTGTGCACTCAGAATACTAAAATAACCAGGACTGTTTTTATAACCATGCTCGTTATTACAGAGTGGTCGACCTATTAATGTTCCTCCTGCAAATATTTTTCCCGAGGCAGCCCAAGCTGGAAAAATGAAGAAAACCACCATCAAGGCGAAAACCGACGTTGACAATCCGCACATTAACATTTTTTCTTCACAATTTTGCGCAATAGCCATTGAAGCGCAAAAATATACACTGCAAACTCAACAATCCTGCTTGTGTGGTTAATTAAACAGCTAAATCAAGTCCCTCTGTTTTCATGACATCGATTATTCTGCTTTGCAAAACACAACAAGTCAGCGGATCTTGTTTTTCTCTGAATAAACGTTACTAACGTTAGATGATGTAATGCCTCTTATTCAGTGCGAAATCTATACTGTTAATTAACACATCGCGGCGTAACTGGCACGTAAAACACGGTTCAACCCTCGATTGATGTGTTTTAGCAGCCATATGTTGAATCCGTGTTTTTGTGATTGTGTAGCAGTTTAATGTCAGGACACAACACCTCAGCGCATGCTAGTGCTGTTAGCGATCAAAGCTAACTGTTATTGTGCAAGATGGACCCCTTCTTTCTACCAACTGCCGAGCTCACAGGCTAACTGCCCCATCCCCCCATGTTTGTGTCTGTCAAGCGCACTAACAGCGCTTTTACCAACTGCTATTTCGCAGTTTTACAAAAAACAACCGTTAATTGGATTACACTTCATATGCTGAACGCGAGCGTTAGGTGCTTTTGTGGGTTTTTCCTCGACTGACACATTGAATAAACTTACTTCAACCCTAGTCCGTGGAGATGTTGCCCTATTAATCGTATGACATCTTCCTCCGCCTGCGAAAGTCGTTTCTTCTTTTTCAGCGAGCCGACCTCCGAGCTCGAAGCCGTAGAGGCAGCCGAAGTCCCCGTACCGGGCCCGGTTGAAGACCCGTTACTGGTACCGACACTATTCCCGTTGTCTGTGCTGGAGAGAAGCCCGTTGGAGTGGGTTCCGCCGGCCGAGGACGACTCCCCGTTTTGTGCGCTGTTTAGGCAGGAAAGCTCGGAGGATTCTTGTCCCTGTCCTGCTCCGTTTGCCTGCATGCTGCTGCTGAGGTTGTTGACAACACTGCGGTTAAAGTGGATGGCAGAGGTGGCTTGAGAGTGTGTAGCAAGTCCTAAGACAACTCCGGACAGGCCTGTTACAACTGCTGAAGCCCCGGGCTCTCCTGCTCCCTCCGCCGCCGAGGCTCGGTGCTTCTTCCGCGGGGGCGGCGACGCTCCGCCGGTGTCCGAGTCGGAGGAGGAGGAAGCGGAGGCCAGAGTTTCCTCACCGAGAGCGGCCGTGGTTAGAAGCCGGCGGAGCTCCGGGTGGGAAATGAAGAAGTAGCTTCCAGATTTGAGGCCTCGTTGTCGGGCTCAGCGCAGACTGTCACTGTGGAGGTTCTGTCAGTTAGCCCGTTTTTGTTGTTGTTTCTCTCAAAACAGCTGCAGCTCTAATGGAGTCCTGACGCCCTGACGTAACCGGAAATTCCTACACTACCATGCTTCCGGGTAGAATTATAATCCATGGTTGGCGCATGAGAATTAATTATCATAATAATGAACAGACAACAATAATACAACACATTAAAATTCATTTGAATGTCTCCAGAGACTTGACTTTAATACAGCCTGAATTTAAAATGAACTCTAAATGTGTGAACCTCAAATTGACTCTCCACAGGTGTCCAGTTTACTTCTCTAACTAATTAAACCACAAACATCAATAATAATCTAATAATAATTATAACCTAATAATCAATCAATCACAAATAGCCAAACGCAGACCCAGAATAATCATCTCCAAGAATATATTAACATTGTACCTAATAGTAAAATGTATGACAGTCAGGGCTGGAAGGTTTTTAGATTTTGACCGGACCATATTTAAATATTAAGCCAATGTAGAGAGCACAGGTACTATATATATTCTATATAAATTATGCTTTCACTGGCTCATTCTACAGTATGACCAAATATTGTATGACTTTGTTTATTTCATTATTATTATTATCTTACACCTGTTCTATGTTTATTCTTCTACGTTGCGTTTGTGGGAGCAAATGCCAAGACACATTCTTGCATACTTGGCTAGCAGATTCTGATTCATTTATTTTGATTTATTCTTGTAGACATTTAGATCACAGGCTGTGACTGCAGCTCATCAATCCAAGCCCATTTTTCAACCAAATGTTATGAGAAAACTAGCTGACAAAAGCTGATCAAGGTCTTTTCACTGCCATATGTGTAAATGGATGAATTAATCAATGGCTGAATAAATAAATAATAAAAAAAAAGTGGCTAGAGAAACCATTGTATTTGTAATTCAATCACCTATCACTAATCAATCCTAATTACCAGTCAGATTAAATGAATGAATGAAAATCAAATGCTTATTGGCACAGTTGACCTGCTCTTGTCTTGTAACGGTCCATACCTTTAACATGGTAACATAGTAACATTACCATAACAACATGCTAACATTTAGCATGTAATTTAGCATAGATAATTCATTCAATTATTTTTCCTACAACACAAAATACAACAAACAGTTTTACAAGTGATGTTGGCATCATTCATTTAAAATATATATATTTAATGGTGCAGCAGCTTTCATCTTTAACATTCCTATAGGTTTGTTGAATTTGGTGACTTAATATACAACATAGCCCCAATCACATTCACACTGAGTAGAAGTCTAACCAGAATAATTGATAACACCTGTTTGTGTGTGTGTGTGCCTTTAAGGTCACTAATCGACAATTTATCTAATCAATACAGACCCCTTCTCCATAAAAGCTGCATGTGCATGTTGTGCAGATATGGCCCGTGTAGAGCACTGGCACCTTTTAAAATCAAATTCACCATCTGTTGGACCAACAGACCACCCAACAGACATTGCCCTCTAAATGCCACATGGCAAAATTAAAACAAAAACCTCAAAAACGTAGTGCAAACAAGTTTAATTAACAGTATAAATACAGTGTGATTAAGCTACATTATTTTACAAAACCTGAGCTCAAGGTAAAACAAAAAAGGGAAGTAATTTATGTTTGTTTTAAAGGGCACTCTATGAATCAAGTGCAAACAAGTCTTCAGTGCAAGACAACTGTGAGATATTCAACTGTAATCCTGAGTTATATACAACTATGCAAAATAAGTTTGTGTTCTTAAATTCCTCACTGTTGTTATAGTCATGATAGCTGTGTTGGTCTACTTCCATATGTTTTACATTGCTACAGAGTTTATGAAAAATGTCTATGCAGAATAAACTGTGTATATGAGAGAAATGTAGCAAAACTGACACTCTGTCCAGGTCTATCTTTTTCTCAGTGACATTTCATCAGGTGAACAGAGTCAAGAAACAACTTGGTGCGGAAGAGCAGTTGTTACTGGACCGCCATTGCTGCTGGGTTTGTCTTTTCCTTTCATGAAGAAGGTTAGCAGCTCCCCTTTCCCTTTGACAAATATGGGCCCTCTTCGGATGAAGCGGAAGCCGTACTCCTTCAGGATGTCATAGCAGTCTTCCACCACCTGAGGGCAGAGAAGGACAAAACATTTTTGGGGGACGGACACAGAAATCAGAAGTTGAAGATGAGCATAAAATTGGAAAAAGCTGGGAGATATTCAAGAGGGTTATGTGTGCTGGTGTGTGATTGTGCTACCTGGATGTTTCCCATTACTCCAGTGGACTCCATTCTGCTGGCCACATTGACTGTGTTGCCCCAGATGTCATAGTGAGGTTTACGAGCTCCAATCACTCCAGCCAGAACTCCCCCTTTATTGAGACCTGAGGGGATCAACATGGAAACATGAACACACCCGCTTGCAAATGCACACACAGACAGGCACACACACATAAACACACACACTGACCGATTCGGAGCATGAAGTTATTGAAAGACTGCTTATTGAGGTTGTTGAGGGTGACTTTCATAGCCAAGGCAAAGTCTGCCAGGTCAGAGAGGTGCTGCCAGCGCTCAATCAGTGACTGGTCCTCTGGCTGTGTAACAACAAAACACAGCTTTCATAGTAATCATAATCACCATTAGCAGCTTCATGAAGATCAAACAGTGCAGCAGATTGTTATATTTGTCACACAAATGTAGTTAGAGTATCAAACCTTGCAGTTGCTGTATCTGTTAGTGTTGCTGTCTGGGGTGAGTCCTGATGCGGCCATGTAGGTGCTTCCTATCGTCTTGATCTTAGTGATGCAGCGGAACTCGTCCCTGTCTAATAACTGGTGCAGAAAGTGGACATTGGTTAGTCATGGGGAATCCCAGATGTTTAAACCTCTGTGGGTCATTCAAATCATGATGTCACACAAGAGTTGTGTTGTTAAATCTCTGTACAAACACTGCCAGGACTCACACTGTCAAAGTCGGAGATGATCTCGTTGAGAATCCGGAGGCACTCAAGGCCTCCATTGTTGATGCCCTCTTCAGTGTAGAAATCAGAAAAGTTGGGGATGGAAGCGAACATCACACCTATTTCGTCATAAGACTGACTGTATAGCTCCTGAAATGACAAATGACAAGATGTCAGTATACTCTGTTTTTATTTTTGCCCACTTTTTTCACTTAAGTTAAAAGGCTTATTGATTCATATAATGCATCAGATAAGGGCAGTAATATGTAAGTATCAAATAGGCCACAAGATGGCACTGAAGCTGTAGGTGACACATACTGTACACTGATTAATGATGCAATTAACAAAGCTATACAAAGTTATTTTTCTTTGCTCCTGATGACGGTGTGAGCTGTTTGACTCATACACACCTCGTCTCTCTTTTTAGTGCCCAGGAAGTGTTTGGCCACATGCTCTGGCAGCATGTTAGTGACCAGCGCTTCGTTCCAGCGTCTCATCTCAAACACCCTCTCCTTCTGGTCATGCACACTGACCTTCCACAGGAACAGCTTCCTGGACTGATGCTCCAACTACACAGGCACACCAAAGAAGATATAAGATATAAGATGTATAAGATATTTAGAGGAAAAAAACACATGAAATAATGAAATGGAATAAAAAACTTGCCCTGGCACTGATATTTCCTCAGTACAGAAGGTGCTGACTTTAAAGGCTGTAGCAGACAAGCTGTGGGTTAACAAAGTGTGATAGTGTGTGGGTGTACAGGAGAAAGTGACTCACATGGCGGGCAAAGATGTAGAAGCTAATCATCATGACGATGATCATCATGGTCATCAGGTACTTGGATGGCACCATGGATGTTCTGGAGGCACAAAGAAAAAAAGACAGCATACAGCACTTTGTGTTCATAGTTACGCTGGTCTTACAGTGTATTAATATGATACACTGAAAACAATGACATTCAGCAGAATCATTATCTTTTTATGTTTTAATTTATTTTATTAATTTATCAAATGTATTTTTAATAAAACTACATAAAAAGATCTGTTTTCTCACCTGTAGGAGGCAAACTGTATGAAGTCATATAGATCATAGATGTCCCGCCAGCTGTAGATATTAACGGCGCCAGTTGCTGTGACAACCAGCACCATGAGGCCCAGTTTAATCAGGTGGCTGACCTGCACCAGCATGGCGGTGGCGATTAGTGACATCACAGCCATGAAGCTGTAGTGTTTGGGATTCTCAGCACAGCCTCGGTCACCTAGTGACTCCAGCATAGGGCCAGAGGTGCTGTTGAAGACCCGGAGGGACGGTGGGACACAGCTGAGCTGTGACATCAGAAATAAAGTGAGTGAATGATTTTCAGTGAGCACTTGTTATTTAGTTCAATATTACTAGCTAGGATACAGTTGTCTGTGAAGATTCTGAGTCATCCAGGTCAGGGTTAGCCAAGGAGGGTTGAATCGAGGGCATCTAGACTTGGTTGTAGATACTTGAAGATGTTTCACCTCTCATCCAAGGGGCTTCTTCAGTTCTAACTGGCGAGGAATTCCAGGTATTTAAACTCTGTTAAAAACTCTGTTAAACTGAGGTTAAATAGCCTAGCCTAGCAAGTCCAGGTGCCCTTGATTCAACCCTCTTTGGATAGCTAGGATACAGTTTTTGATGTTTGTAGCAGGTGGGGAAAACAGGATGTATTCACTGAAAATACACACAGCCACAAACATGATACCAATATCAATATCATGGAGCTTCAAGCCATTGAATTCAACTGGATGTTCTGATTTAAAAATCCGACAATGTCCTTCAACAAATGAATTTTGTAATTCCAACCTAGCTACTCTAAAAATATAAACTATATGTAGCGAATCAAGCATTTTTTTTTTCAAAGTGCGACTGTCACCGCCACATGACAGCTAAGGCGGAGAAATGAATGTGCACTTAGGCGTCCTCTATTCCTGTCAGACCTAAAAGGCAGCAGTGTGTGTAACAGGCTGCTCCTGTGGGGCCATGACAAATGAGCCGGCAGGCAACGAGACAGACTACTAATGGACCCCACAGGGAACAAGCAGTTGAACACATTAAAGGCAGTGATAGTTTGATGAGGACAAAGTGGCAACACACAAGTGGAAAGATGCGCACACACTCGGGTCGGGTGATTTGATATATATCATGAGATGATAAAGTTTTGGTATTCCATGAGAGAAAGCATTGGTCATATCACCAACACACTCACACACACACACACAGCGTATCACAGTCTGCCAGAGCGTCCTGCAGTCGTACCATGTCAGCGATCACAGCCATGGTAAGAACAAATATTGCTGCCATCGCCCACGTGTTTCTCGCCCAACGTGTGCGATCAATCCACATCGAGAAAGACACCAACCTCTTGGAGAACATCTATAACAAACAAACCCCATCAGTATCATCAATATCACCAACAAGTGTTATACAGTCTTATGTCACAGAAAATAACAATTGCTCGGTGTCACAGTTCTCTTTTTTGGTGCATGTACACCTGAATCAGAAGAAAAGTTTGAACCCCTTTGTTGTTTAAGATCTTGAGCCAAAATGGTCTATCAAACACTGATAAAAGACATTTTTACAATAAATTCTGTGTCCCATCATCACAACCTTGGATACTTTTTTGCTTTCTCACCCTAGGGAAGATGGCAGCTAGGGAGCACACTGTGAGGATTAGCAACAAGACCTCTCCTACTGCGAGAGTCACATAGTTCACAACCAGCCTAGAACAAGAACACACATTATAAGTCAATTTCTAACAATTTATGACACATACAGTAATCTAGCCCTAAAAGCACAAATAATAAAGTAATCGCTAATTAATGGGAGCAAACATGTATCTCCGTTGCCATTTTTAAGGCAAAGTCAGTACATAAGTCTGCATGCAATTGGTTCATGTGTATCAAAATTATATTGTAGGATGCAGTAGGACACAGGAATAGAAATGAACTTACAGTGGGTCTATGAACACCTCCATTGCTGTGATGAAGAAGAGCACTATGGCGCAGCAGCAGAAAGCTGCTCCGCTGCGCTTCTCCTTCTCTGAGGAGTAGTGCTCCTCCAACTTCCCATCCACAAAACGCAACGATACAGGGTTGATCTTATGATCCTTCATTCTGTGAGGGATGCAGAGAGATATGGCAGTAGTGAAACGGTGGACTTGAGAGTGGTCAAAGGGGCAAAAATGCTTTTAAGGTGGGAGATAGAGCGACTGGGGACAGATTTACTTGTATACATATTAACAGTCTAATTTGCAAATTCAACCTTAAACCTTCATCTTACGCCTCTAACTCTGTATTCATCTGCCTTTGCTTTTCTCATCTTCTTTTCATTTGATTAATTTTCTTACATTTGCTGGGATTCTCGGTCCAGCAGCTCCTGCAGCAGTTTTCTGTTGATCACTTCCTCTTCAACCATCTTATTCCTCTGAGGTCATCAGCAAGAAAAGAGAAGTAAGATCAAGTGTACTTATGATGTTTGATGAGACGAATATCATGTGCATTTAATGTTACTGGATATATATACACTCTTTATCCATGCATGATATGAAGACCTGTGTCTGTGTAGCATAAGGGTGAATAAAGTCCTGGACATTTATTGTAATTCACCTCCGGTCTAGTCTCAGTGGGCGTGCTTTGGGATGTGGATGGGTTCCCATTGGTTGCGGTTGTGTTAATCAGCTGGTTTGAATTCCTGTTGGACAATGTGCCCGGTTTCTGACGGAGGAGAAGAAGAAAAAACATCAGTTAATGTGACATAAATAAAACTACTTGTTTTGATTCAAGCAGCCCTTAGGTCTGTGAGTTATTTAACTCATGACCTGAAAGAAACAAGACAGTGAAAGTTCTACAAAGGCACAATCCACTCACATTTCCATTTAGCTCATTTGCCGCCTGTTTAGGCACAAGAACCAGGTAAGTGTCAATGCCTTTCTCCTGCAGGTACTCGCACCTCTCTCCACCATTCCCCGGCTCCAGTTCAAATTCTCCGTGCAGACTTTCCTTGGTGCTCTGGGAGATGTGCACTCTCCTGTGGAGCGCACACACTTTTCAAAATGAAACACATGAAAGAGTTAGATCGATCGCCACGAGCAGTACGAAAAAGTATTTTTCTCTTACCCAGGAATCCCTCCAGATTCCATCTTATTGGCTACAGTGACATCTGTGGACCAGACATCGAACTGCCAGCGCTTCTGCCCGAGTACCCCTCCCAGCACGATGCCAGTGTGGACGCCCACACGCATGTCCACCTCAGTTTTAGTCTTCTCTCGCACATACCTGGAGCAAGAGAGAAGGTAGAGCATTTCTATAGAGTCGCTACGTACCCATAAAACCCCTTTGTCCATATTCCATAATGTGCAACTGTAAGATTTAAGCACAATTGTATCTTTTCCTTTATCTCCTCATATTGTGAGTACTTAATTTGTTGGAGTTGATGCAGAAATATCCTCCTCCTTCCTCCTCTAATGCCTTCCCTTCTTCCTTCCCTTCATTCCTTTCTTACCTACGTGTTTTTGTGAGTCACTGTTGTCTTAAGTTAAAATCACTGTGTCGCCTCTTCGACAGTATCCCCTGCTGTCACCCCCCTGGCTATGTCTGTGCTATTCTTTGGGTGTATAAGTTATTTCTGTAAAAGCAAAATCACTCCTTACGAGATGGCGTCAACCATTGCCAGGCCCATCATTATAGAGCAGGCGGCATGGTCCTCTCTGAAGTCGGGAAGACCACAAATACAGTAGTAACAGTCTCCGAGGATCTTAATCCGCAACTGGTGATGTTGCTGTAAGATGAGGCCAGAGCAAGAGCGGAAATATTGCAAAGCGAAAAACATGTAGCTGCGGTTTGATGAGTTAATTTAGCAGAATTTATTATAAATGTAGAACCATGCTCCTACCAGCAATGTCCTTATTAAATCTGATTCATGGTGTGAGTCATTTAAGGACGGGAAGAGAGATGAGCACAGAAGAAAGCAGTAAAATACAGCAGGGGCAGAAGAAAACAGATACTCACGTCTGCCAGTTTATCAAAGCGAGCAAACAGTTCATTGAGCAGCTTTACAAGCTCCTGTGCGCTGCAGGCTGAAGACAGCTGGGTGAAGCCCACAATGTCAGCAAACAGGATACTGCAACACAAGTGTGGAAGATGAAATGTGACATTTAACAGGTTGTAAAAACATTCCTGTAATAATGATTGTTTAAAAAACTCCAAAAAGGTTGATTTTGTGGTCCTGACCTGACGTTTTCATGGCGGTACATGTACATGGTGTTAAACTGCTGCTGCTGGACCTCTTTCTGATTGGCCTCGTTCTTCATGCCCTGCAGCATCTCATCGGCTATGTGTTTGGGCAGGATGGACAATAATAATTCCTCCTACATGGAGACAGAGTCGGCAGAAACTGTGAGTTTCACCGTATTCGCTAATGACAAAAGAAAAAAATTAATTGTTCCTATGTGTGCATGACTGAGTCAGTAAATGAATCCTAGCGGGCCTCAAGAGATCCTGTCAACTGGTCAGATGTGTTCTGGTTGCCTGGTTCTATCTGTCTTCTACTGATGCAGCCCTGTTTTGGGATTTCAACCTCCACTCTCTTTCTCTTTCTGTCTCTCCATCTGTATCCTAACCATCCTTTCCACTCGCCTGTAAACGCCTCTCATGGGTCTGCTCTCTTTGTTCTGCAAATAGTCACAGTCAGGATCAGGGAAGTGAAAAAAAAAAGAATAAAATCAAGCTCGGAGACAGCGTAGGTTACATTATCTTTAACTTCAATAAATTCAAGTCATGGATTGGCAGCAGCTTTCAAATTCTGACACCCTGCTGCTGGCATGAGAGGAAATATGATTTAATATTGCATAATCCGGCTGCGAAGGAACACTGTGTCATTGCCAGTTCATTCACAGTTTATATAAATTAGCATAGTACATGTAGCTGCAAAGGGATTTGATTAAAGGCTGGCAAGCAATACAAATAAAATAATAGACTATGAGTAGAATGAGTTAATGTAAAGAGGAAATTAGTTGTTTTTAAAATTAGGAGTTTTTTTTTTTTAAATACTTAAATATCTAATTATATCGTCCTGTTGGTTGTCACAGAGCTTAAGCTGACCGTACTGACGCAGGTCCCTGACGGTGGCTCCGCTGGTGAAAACAACAGTCTCTCTAATCAACCCTATTAGCTCTGAGGTGAGCAAAACACTCTGTAATTAAGCTCACAGGTGTATTTGTGTGTTTGTGCCCATGCGTATGTGTGTGTTTGCCAAATATGAGAAAATGTATTATCTCATTTAAGCAAAGGATGTGTGTAAAAATACCTGCTGGGTGCTCTGATCCTCCAATGTGAGTTTGACCTCAAGTGACTGACGAGCCTCCAAAAAGGCTGTCCTGTACTTCCTGTCCGCCATGTAGTACGACATCATACCCACCGTGGCTGCACACAGGTACAGCATCACGTTGGCTAGAAGCTGAAAAGAGGAAGAAAGGATGTGTGAATGTGTGTGGGACGGTCAGTTTGCTTCCTCTGTCACTTTGTAACCATTGTCTACACACCTTCACCTGGCTCTCACATCTCCACTAATCTTATTATTCCCTATAATAAACTGTGGACATGTGTATTCTTCCCCTTTCTCCTCCCATTGCTGTCCAAACCTGTGTGATCATCTTTTACACCTTTGGCTTCTTTCATCTATTATATTGCAGGTGCTTTGTTGTCACTTTAAGGGCCATATTTACCTGTCTCACAAGCATGGGCCCCTGCAGGTTATCCTCAAACCTCTGAGCCACAGTCACCCCCAAAACCAAGGTGTGAATCGCGCTGGAGAGGGCTGTGAGCAGGAGCAGAGGGACCAGGTTCAGCGGCAGTGTCAGAAAGGTGGAGAAACTGAAAAAGGCCTGCCAGCCCACAGAGTCACTGGCTTGGGGGAAACGCTGGTAGTTGAGCCCCATGTAACATAAAACGTGGACGGTGACCATCAGCCACAGTATATATGGCACTGCTCCGCGTGAGACTGGTGACGCGGGGAGCTTCTGCAGCCGGCACAAGACGAAGAGCACAATGTCCGCGGCCAGCCCCACAGCTGCCACCACCACCATCGCCAGCTTGTCCTCGGTGTACACCACTGCGCACATGATGATGATGAAGCTGTTGAAGAGCGCGGCAAACATCGCCAACACCGCTAAGTTCTCTTGTCTCTGCCGACGGAAGTACTTCTGATAAAGCCTCTCCAGCGACTCAGGCGCAAAGGTGAGGCGCACCGCGCGCGGCAGGCAGCGGCAGCAGCTCGACTGGAGCACCGTCACTTCACGCGTCCGACCTCCGCCGTGATCACTGGGAACCTCCACTGAATAATCCACAGAGTACTCTGCAGACTGATCCGTGTCTGTTGTATGGACCCGGTTCAGAGCCATTTTGGTTTAATAAAAGTAATCCTCTTAGGTTTATTTAATACTGTTGTACAACACTATTCCTGAAGTTCCCTGAATGCCAAAACTAACGGAAAAGTCTTGTTATTTCCCATCTTGGTGCTAAAATGAATTAAAAAATAGTTCCAGGGTGCCAAGTAACACCAAGATGCTGTTTCAACAACTAGTTTCACAATTTATCCATCATAAAAATCTCTCTTACCTTTAGACATGATAACCATGTTTCTTCATATGAATATAGTGCAATTTAACTCCTTAAAATAAAAAAAATAAAAAAACAGAGCATCTCACAGTCTTGGTGCTACCCTTCTGTCCCACAATCTCCTCTTGCAGCTTAAGTCCAGTCTGCTGCCATGGTGGACCAACAAAATCTGGAGCCACAGGTGGATATCCATTTACATGCAGCATATTATCTTTTCAAAAAGGTTACAGGAGTTTATTGTTGATGAAGAACACCACATTTTGATGTATAAATCCGTATTTGTTTTAATCATGGTCAGACCTGCACATCATAATCTATTCTAAGATGCTCTTCTGAGATTATTCTTCGCTCCTTTCTCTCTTTTCTTTCTCCTCCCACTCCCCCCTCCTTTTTTCTAAACAGTAAGTCCTCTGTTACTGTTGCTAAGATGACACCAAAGTTACGGCCAGCTTGCAATCATGTCTTGGGAAATGTGGCAACGATGGCGTGAAGAGGTAAGGAAAAGGGATCATTAAACGTCAGAAAAAAATGACCATTTGTTTTTTTTTTTCCCTCTCATGCTTTACAGTAATGAGTGATAAAAAGAAATAAGCACACCAACACAGGCTTTGTTAACATTTGTCATTTCTTTAATTCAACACAGTTGGCCTTAAGTTCAGGCACATTATCAGCAGGAAAAAAATATCTACAATCAGACGTCCATCAGTCTCTGTGTGCACTTGTTGTCGATGGTGATTTCCCCATCATGCCGCTCAGAGCACTTCCCAAAGCCAACACTATAGCTACCAGAACTCCCACAGTTCCCAGTCTCCCCAGAGCTGCGGTGCCTAACGCTGCGGCCCCAAGTGCACCGGCGCCAATAGGTGCTGCTGCTGCGGTGACCGTCTCCATGCCGATTCCTTTAATTAGCTCTGGCCCCGTGAGGAGGCCCCTTTGTAGATTCACCTGAATGTGGAACGGGCTCTTTGGCGCACCCAGAACAAACGCCCCTACTGCAACAAGAGTGATTGTTATAAGTTCTGATGTTGTCAGCAGAGTTGCTTTCAGTGCTAAACCTCGCGTGGCCAGAACTGCACCGACAACGACTGCACCTAAAACTGTTAACGCTGAATTTCTAGAACCAAACGCCTGCTTTGCCGCAACACTTGCAGCTCCGAGTGACACCCCTGCAGCTGCAGCCGCTCCCAACGTTCCCCCCGTGCAGCTTCGTGCCCCTAGAGAAGACTGCAGGATGGCTCTCAAGGCCGCTGATGATATTATAGCAGCGCCCACAGCGACCTTTCCAGCCACCTCTGGCCCCAGCCCCACCATGGCCACTGTTCCCAAACCTGCACCTAGCAGCCCTGCAGACAGAAACGCCACCCAGAGGACTGACCGCAGCATCACAACCACCTCCTTCTCTGACCCTTCTCCTGCTTCACCTGCCCCTACACCTACTGAAAATCCCAGAATCCCCACGACAACAGAGTAGAAGAATATCCTCTCCAGTAGTTGGCAACCAGTTTTAGATTTTGGTCTCTGTGTCACCCTCTCTGTCAGGGCCTTTCGAAGGGCAAAGAGGAAAGAGATGGTAAATCCCATGACAACGAGTCCAATTATGACACCCATCCTTCCGTATAGGACACTGAGGAAGAGAGTGGTGAAAATGATTAACAAAGCTGTGGTCATGTCGTTAATATTGGAGTAAGAGTAGACTACAAGGACCAGAATGCCTTGAGCTGTGATGTAGATCCACGGTGGAAGGATTCCAGCTGACAGTCCAGTAGTGACAGCGGCCACCACGACAGAGGCTCCTGTTATCGTCTCTGCTAACCACGGTACCCTCACTCCAACTTTACTGAACATCTTTATCACCAATGCAGCGAGGAGGAAACTGCTTCCCAGAGATAAGAGCACGGACGTGAATGCGAGACATGCGGCGACCACACCTACTCCGGTAGAACTGACTCGCCCGGCGGCCACAGTGGCAGCAGACAGCAGGGCATCATCTTCAGTTAGAGTGGGTTTAACTGCAAATAATGCAGCTTCACCAAAAGCAAAACCCGCTGCCGCACTTCCAAGCAACGTCCTCACCGCTCCAAAAACACCTGAGAGGGGTGAAAATGTAAAATTTAAGTCTTATGTTTTAGTAGTAAATAACATTTACTCAGATATAATTTTTAGGTACTTGTACTTTCCATTCTTTGCTATTTTATATTTCTTCTCCACTACATATATTTTTTACTCAAAACATTTAACTTTAGGTCTGCAACTAAAGATTATTTTCATTATTGATTAATCTGTGGATTATATTCTTTCATTAAAATGTTTCTTTTATGTTAATACATCAATAGTAATAATACAATAATATAATATGTACAATAACAAAGTTCTGAAAAGGGTCATTCTGCGTTAGGAGTACTTTTACTGTTGGTACTTCAAGTATATTTTGCAGATAATACTTTTGAATGCAGGAATTGAGTAGTCCTACATTGTGTTCTAACCACTTTGTCTTAAAAGAACTGGATCCCTCTTTCAATATACTTATTCAGACTGTGATGAACTGCTCCTGTCACTTTAAGAGGAAAGTGAAACCATTTGAATGGCTCCATGCTGAAACTTAAAACCAGTCTGAACTGCAGCAAGAACAACAAACATGTCAACAGAGCGTCTCACTAACACAAAATCTGTGTCAGTACAGCTAATTCTCTGCTAAAAGTGCATTATGTATGCTCTGTCTGCACACTGATTAAATTATAATCACTTTTACATATCACCACAGCAACAACTACTGTGTGTGTGTGTGACATGGCTGCAGCTTTCAGATCCTGCTCACATAATAACTCTGAGTTCTCTGTCCGTCATATGAAAGCAGCTGCATTAAAGTCAGACGTGTGTGTTATCTAAGTGTTATAAGAATATTTCTGATCTTACCAAGGCTTGTTTCTGCCATGTCTGTGTGTCTTATGTCTGTGCACCACTGCTCAAGCTCCACCTTTTCTTCTTCTTCTACGGTTTTACAAACCAATGTTAAAGGTGCCTGCCGCCACCTACTGTACCAGAGTGTGTAACATCATGATTTTACAAAGAAGTTATATTCTGGATATTTATATAAAGCCCTTTGAACCTGTAATTGTTTGTCCCCTGTCTCTAACAGATATTTGATGCTCATTATCTACCACCCTGCCCTTCAGTCTTTCTCTTTCTACACGGAACTTCCTACAACCTATCAGCACATGCAGTTTCCTCGCAGTTACAAGCCTCACATTTATCTGACACTGTCTCATGGTGTATAAAGAAGCACTGAGTCCTGTATGTCCTAATCTTAACCTAGAAAAAAAATAACATCTTCTTTCCTACATTTACCTCAGCTCCTTCTCACTCTGACAGACTTGTGAATTTTGTAATAATCTTTACCCTTAATGTCATTATTCCAGATTTCCTGCCAAGATGTCATTAGTCCATAATCAATAACTGCTTTTGTTTCGGATCTCCCAAAACAAATGTCTAAAATATCATTATCATTTTTATTTAGTGCACCTTTAGCAAGTTTATCTCTAACCTCATTTCCCTCTATTCCAACATGTGCCGGTATCCAACAGAAACGAACATCTATTCCTAGTTGCTGTAGATTCAAGAACCAATCAGAAAGAAAAAAAAAAACATCTGTGTGTATCAGGGTAGAAAACTGATAAAGGATAATAGAAATTAAAGTACTCTTGGTGTATAAACCATGCATATGGTGAAATAAATGCATTTATTGTTGTTTATTTATCACATATTACATATTCATTACCATAACAGTGATCATTGGTGTAACCTGGAACACCTGAGGGCCCACAGTGTTTCCAGGTTATTTCAGCCTGGCTGCCGCAGACAGCTCTCTGTCTGACACTCTCTTTCCCCTCTCCCTACAGGCACCTGTTTGTTTTGGTTACGTTGCTTTAGTTCCTTGTTTCTGCTTTCATGCCCCCTACAACACTCTCCATTCATGCATCATATACACTACTGATACCACAGATTCCCATACCCCATATTGTAAATATTTAGTTAACTCTTTAATTTGGTTTAATTTGCTTAGAAGAAATTCCTTTTGTTAAAACATAACACTGGTGTGTCTCCCTTTTGTTGTGGCCACTTGAGCCAGGTCATAATAATGTCCATGAGATCAAAACTAAATGTAGGTTATATTGTGAATAGGATTTGCTTTGGTTGCAATAACTTGACTTTCTCTAGTCCAAGTGCACCTCCTGCTGGGTGTCTTTATTTGTGCTGAGCTCTGCTGGGTCACTCTAGAGATTGTGTCTGATGTAGTTGAAAACACAGTGTCATGGACAACTTAACACTTTAGAGTGTCCTTTTCAGCTATAACCCTTTCAATGTACTGCTGTAGCTGTGGTCATTTCATTTAAAAAAACAAACACACAAAGAGGGTCGAGAGCTCTTAGGGGTTTCTCAGATAATGTATCTGGGTGCCAGAATCTCCTGGTATCAATCCCCTCAAAAAACTAAACAGCGATGGACAGTAGCATCCATCCATCAACCATGTTCAACCTGAGATCAACTAAGAAGTTTGACTGTTACAGTAGAGAGATTGAGAGAACAGGTTTCCTATGTGTTAGATGACGGCAGATGCTGACAAGACCTTGGTGGGCAAGACAATTAGTCGATTAATCAATTAGTCTGTTGAAAGAAAATGAATCAATAACATTTTTTATAATGGATTAATTGTGTAGCCTATGTCAGTTATCAAGCAAAAACATTTGATATATGCTCAGATGTGTGGATTTGCTGCTTTCCTCTGGGTTTGGACAAAACAAGCAATTTCAAGATTTCCTCTTAGACTTTATGAAATTAAAAAGAGAATTTTCACTATTTTTTTGACATTTTACAACAAAAAACAGCAAATAAATGATTAATTTATAATGTAAAATAATCATTATTAGCAAACATAAAGCCCATATCAATGAGTGAGGGTCTCTATATTAGGTGCCATCTTCATTAGGTCAAGTAAATACACCTACAGGCCATGTAACCATGGTGTAACCCCAGATTCACAGAGTATAGGAGTAGCTGTAGCCATTGTTATTTCAGTGTCTTTAGTCCATGAGAGTTAATTGTAACATTTTCGTCGCCTAAAAAAGTTTTCTTCAGTGTTTGGTTGTACTAAAAGAAAGGAGTTGGATGTTCAGTTTTTTCTGGTAAGTACATTTTGTTTTAATGCTAGCGAAAATTAGCATTAGCATTATCACAGTTAACCATAGACTGTAAGTGCTGCTAACCAAGCTAGCAGCTAGCAACTAGCAGCTAGCAACTAGCAGCTAGCAACTAGCAGCTAGCAACTAGCAGCTAGCAACTAGCAGCTAGCAACTAGCAGCTAGCAACTAGCAGCTAGCAACTAGCAGCTAGCAACTAGCAGCTAGCAACTAGCAGCTAGCGTTAGGGTCGGCTCCATCCTCTCATCCAAATATGGTCACTTCTGGCTCCAAAAAGCCAAGATGGCGACGATCAAAACGCAAACTCGAGGCTTCAAAATGGGAGCAAGCCCCCAGGAAGAGCGCCGGGCTTTGAAGCCAATTTGACACAAAGTATTGCATAAAAAGTCCCAAACCCACAATCATACGTGACATGTTTTGGTGTCGTCAAGGTAACATGATAATGTCACAAACTGCTGTCCAATTCCTATTTAAACTATTTTGGGCCTTTGCAGCCTCTTGCACTCAATCACTTACCAGGTGACGTCAATTAAGCCTGTGAGGGTTCAGGGTTCAGGGTTTAGAGGGGACATTGGAATTGGGCCATAGAGCGTGCGCAGTATGTTTTCATCCGGGTATTTCTTTACAGCAGGAAGTGGATTTTTTTGGCTTCATGGGCCACTGAGCAACTTTAATAGGAAACGGAGCCCAATGGGTGACGTCACGGGGGCTACGTCCATTATTTTTTACAGTCTATATTCATTTTACAAAGAGGGGAAAGGACTGATTGAAGCAAAGGAGTTAGTAAAAAGTATCGGGACGCGGGCAGGGTATTCCCCCTACTTACCCTGCTGTTCCCGTCTGTGTGGTCACCTGACCAAACCGCAGTGTGTCATGTGACAGCTGCTTCCTTATAGAAGCAGCTCGTTTATGTCAGTACAGTCGGTCCATGAGGAGTTTTATGATCACTGTGAGTTTGATTTGAAGGCCGGGGCTGTTTAAAGGACAGGGCGGAGTGAGGAGAAGAACAGAGATTTCAGGAGGCTTGAACGCATCCTCATTTGTCTTCCTCCTTCAGCTCCCCATTACTGAGCGCCGATCAAAGAACTAGTAAGTTTATCTTTTCACGATGTTAATTATGTGAATATATGTCAGTAGATATAGGCTGTCAAATCTTTTTTTGAATAATGAATTTTGTAATTGTACATTGTAGTTTAAACAATACATTTTATTTTTTCTTAATTGGCTCTAATTTAAAAATAAAGGCTACAATTTAATGTTTAGGCATTTACATAGTATTGTATTTTGATATAATAATGTTTTTGCATGATTGAAAGCTGTACATTTGTCATGTTGTAAGAACTTAATGTTTTCTCTAATAATTAGTTAGTTTTTATTTACTGTAGTCAGCTGATGTTTAAAACTGTATGATGGGAGAAGTCACCTGGCAGGTTGTTGCTGCTTCAGGTCACACCCAGTCAGCTGAGACTCAGGAGGTGTGTGTGTGTGTGTGTGTGTGTGTGTGTGTGTGTGAGTGAGAGAGTGAATGCCTATCATTTGGCACTCAGTAGACTATACTAACAATATGTACAAAGACTTTAACCGTCTTGGCTGTACTCAGTAAACCACATCTTGATTAACCAGACATCTTCCCAGCAGGTCAGCTTGTCTCTCAGTCACGGCAACTGAGGTCTGATGTCATTCACGCTACAGCTCTGACATCCTTCTGCTTCCTCAGGTTTGTTTTTTATTGTTTATTCTGCAGGAATGCATCTGGCGGTGCTTGTTTTTGCATCAGCCCTCTTTGTGGCCACCTTTGCCCTTGACAACGGACTGATGAGGACCCCTCCCATGGGCTGGTTGGCATGGGAACGGTTCCGCTGTGACATTGACTGTGAACATGACCCCAAGAACTGCATCAGGCAAGCCAACAAAATATGAATATTACACACAACTGAAAAAAACTACTCAGTATCTAATGTCTGTATACTGCAAGGTGACGTTCAAGAGTAATGCTACTGTTGTCTTAATTAACTGCAAACACCCTGTTTTAGTGGAGGTGGGTGTGGAGCTCTGGAAACAAACAAGTTTTGGAGAAACCAAAAAACCTTTGGTGAACAAATTGTTTGCCACTTTAACAATGTGCATTTGTAAGTGGTCAACAGATTTTTCATTAGGCCTCATGGTGTGTTTACATCTCTTTTGTTTATTCTAGCACCATATTTCTTTTTTCTTTTGTGAGAGAGCTCGAGGCAGCAATCTTAAACCAAACGCCACACTAAACAAATACCTTCAGTCACAGTGCTCTTTATGCTCTTATCTTTGGAATGCCACAGTGATTTTATTTAAATCCATTTCCTTTTTAAATATTTGCTAATCAAATGTGTTGCCTCCCAATTAGCTGTTTCTGTCTTTCCTGCAGTGAGAATCTGTTCATCGACATGGCAGACAGACTCTCAGAGGATGGCTGGAGGGAGCTCGGCTACGTCTATGTGAACATAGATGACTGCTGGTCCTCCATGGAGAGAGACAAACAGGGGCGGCTCCAACCTGACCCTAAGAGGTACACTCACACCTACCCATTCACGCACAGAAGCTATTGTTCCTCAGTGCAAACACTTACCTATAACCTCTAAGCTTGTAAGTCAATAAAAACTGTTACAGAAGTTGTGACAATGTGACAGTCATGCAATCATATGACTAACAAAAAAAAACATTCACAAGTGTGCGGTGAAACTGTAGGTATATTATATGCAGCGTCAGTGTAATAAAAACAGCAACCTGACCTTTGATCTTTCTGGAAAAGGGAAGTACAAATCTAGTCATACAAGTATCACACTATTTGACTACCCCTTGACAAATAACATATTTTGGTGACTTTTTAATTGAAAAGATGTAAACACAGCCTCTCTAGGATATGGAAAAACATCATTGTGGCATGTGCACAAGTTTGGGCACCATAAGAGTTCTTAAGTCTCAAATTCTTTTCACAAGGTCTCAGACCTTAATCAGTCCCTTAGGCCTGAGGCATGTCAACAATTGTCATTAGAAAATGTCAGCTGGTGCCAGTTTCAAAGCTTTACAAATACTCTGACTCTTCAAACCTTGTGCGAACACTCGGCAACCACGTGTTCCTCTAAGCAGCTGTTATTGTGGGCCAAAGTTATTGATGCCCACAATTTTTCCTTATCATAAAATCCAACATCAGAAGTAGCGCAACGGAACATCTACAGAAGTCTGATGTGTTTTTGAAAGAACATCTTGCCAACTGTTAAGTGTAGGGGTGGAACTATCATGCTTTGGGGTTGTGTTACAGCCAGTAGCACAGGAAACATTGCGTGGGTGGAGTAAACATCATATCTGCCAGAGGGGGTGTTATTAAGTACTGACTATGTAGGGTGTCGTAACTTTTGCACATGCCACAATGATGTTTTTATTTATTTTTGTTCAGCTTATGACATAAAAAGTAACAGTGCATTATTGTTTGCTGAAAATAACGTGTTTTTTTTCCCCATGTCCTAGAGAGACTGTTTACATTTTTTCAATTAAAATATCACCAAAATATGTTATTTGTCAAGGGGTGGCCAAACAGCCCAACAGTAGGTAAACAACTGAAAGCTTTTTTTGACTTAGAGCTTCACTTTTTTAGTTCTTGGTAGCATTTTAAAATTGCTTGATTCACCATTTGTTGAGCTGAAAACCTTGTCCCTAATAAGTATATTTCGTATAATGTGCTTGAGTATAACATTATAATTGCCTTTTACTTGCTCTACCTCAGGTTCCCAGGAGGAATCCCTAAGCTTTCACGCTACCTGCATGACAGGGGTCTCAAGCTGGGCATCTATGGAGACATGGGCACACACACCTGTGGGGGCTACCCTGGCACCCCACTTGACAAGATTGAGATAGACGCTCAGACCTTCGCCGACTGGGAGGTGGATATGTTCAAATATGACGGCTGTTATTCTAACGCCACAGAGCAAGAGCAGGGTAAGGACCGGAGAGGTGACTTTTACATTCTGGTTATGGAAATGTTGATTAGATCCTGTTTGATTCTTGTTCCTCCTCTTGCACAGGTTACCCTCTCATGTCAAAGGCTTTAAATGCTACAGGCCGTCCCATTGGCTACTCCTGCAGCTGGCCCGCCTACCAGGGTGGCCTGCCACCTAAGGTATAATCACAATGTCTTAAATTCTTATTATCCACCTGAAGCTTTAGGCCAGACTCTTTTTTACATATTTCATGTCATTGAAAACATTTTTTACTTTTTCATCATGTGAAATGTGCTTTATGTTTCCAGGTAAATTACACTCAGTTGGGGGAGATCTGCAACCTGTGGCGTAACTATGGTGACATCCAGGACTCTTGGGACAGCGTACTGGACATTGTCGATTGGTTCTTTGAAAACCAGGATGTCCTGTTGCCTGCAGCTGGACCTGGAAGATGGAATGACCCAGATATGGTCTGTTTAACCGACATAATAACGGACACAATTTTTACATATTGGCTATATGGTCCATCAATAAGGTCAGGAAGTACCAATGACACAAGTTAAAGAAAAAGGCCTTAATATCTCTACCGGAACTTCTCAAGTATTTTTCTGCACATAATCCTTCAGCATATGGCCAAGTACCTACTGACAGATAACTCTAATTATCAAATGATAACATGTAATTCTGACATTTACTGGAGGCTAAATAAAGAGCCCCCCCCCCAACCCCCTGTTAGTTAGGTAAAAAGTGCTACATCTATGAAATTCCCCTACTTCATTACATCTTCGTTGATTGTGTGATTTTGACCTACACAGCTGATCATTGGCGACTTTGGCCTCAGTATGGACCAGTCTCGTGCTCAGATGGCTCTGTGGGCGATTATGGCTGCTCCTCTTTTCATGTCCAATGACCTGCGCACCATCAACAGCGAGGCCCGCAGCATCCTGCAAAACAAAATGGCCATCAACATCAACCAGGACTCCATGGGTATTCAGGGAAGACGTATTGTTAAGGTGACACACTTTTGCATTGATCTCGCAGCTTCTTACTATCTTTCTATCTCATTCTTTGTGCCATTATTCACATGTTTTGACCTTTTCTTTCTGCCAGGAGAAGAGCGGCATTGAGGTGTTGTGGCGCCCGCTGTCAAGCAATTCCAGTGCCTTGGTGTTCTTCAGCCGTCGCACTGACATGCCTTACCGCTACCACACTTCCCTCAGCAAACTGAACTACACCACCGGCAGCTACGAGGTCAATTATCTGTATGCTGAACTGAGTTATTACCACACATATGAACATGGCAGGAGAATCACTCACTTATTTTCTCTTTTACTGTCCCTCAGGTCTTTGACGTCTTCACTGATAAGACCATGGTGCTGAAAGACTCCACTAACTTCGTGGTGTCAGTGAACCCCACAGGTGTGGTCATGTGGTACGTCTCTGCACCCACCAAACTGAGCCTCCGCCAGTTCTACAGAGGTGGCAGACTCCAGGGATCTGCCTATGATGACCACGACAATGCCATACCTCCCGTCTTCCTCTGATGGCCTCACTGTTTGAAATTTATCATCTAACAATCACCATTTAGCAGTGTTAACTAAGTGTCTTAATGAAGTGTTCACTGACAAACTTCACACATACATTGTCAGGTGTTCAAAGGACTTATTGCCAATGGGTGGTGCCAAATTTGGTTATCCTAAGTGAATGGTGCTATCTATCGCAAGAAATGAAATCAGTGTGAGCTCAGGGACAGACGTTTGCATCTGGATGTATTATATGTCTGAAGGTTTTTCTCTCTCTGTGATCCTTCTCTCAAATTCTGCACTTGTAGTAATAATGCTGATCAGTCGAATGACTCCGAAACAACACGCTTTTAATATCACCGTGACAAAAGCGATGATTTGGTACTCATTTCAAGTGTTTTTGTACTGAGCTGCTGATTGGTTTTACGATCTCCGCTGTGATTACCAAAGCTGAAAGACTTTTCTTATTCAAAACATGCGTTCTCTTTGATAAGGAAGCAGGATAATCTGTTGTTCTTGGTTGTTTGGCTTATCTTCTTGGTTTGTACCAGAAACAGATGACAAAGGCCACTGCCATGCCAGTTTTTCCTGAATAAGGGTTAAATTTGGAGTTGGTTCTATTTGAAGGTTAAATGTTTTATTTTGTTTTAGGTTTTTATAAGAAATCATTTTGTGAATATGTGTTATTTCTCACTGAAATAAACAACGCGTTTCTCATTTCAATCAGGCAATGGCTGATGTTTGAGTTTGAAATTCTTTAGGTGTACATATATGGTGGACCATCTTGCTCATCAGACTAAAAATGCTTTGCTGAGATTGCATTTTTTCCCTTCAGACCTCTTTTTAAAATCAATGTACACACACCGTCTATGGATACATACACGTTTTCATTTGAATGACCTTAGCCCAAAAGCCTGGCAGTACAGGCCCAATGACACTGAAGGATCCTGTTGAGTCTACTTTAGCGACAGCTGAGGCTCATACAGTTCACACAATCATGTGAATGCACTGCAGCTGCAGCAGCAGAAGGCTGTTTGTATGTGTGGATGTAGCAACAGATAATAAGTAAGTAACTATATGGCACATGCAATGAGTTATATGCAGTAGTGTTATTTTATTATTTCAACTTCATATCATTTAACAGCCATGAAGCAGTAATTGTGCATTGTGAGAAACGGTTTCATCTTTGAGGATGTGGCACATTTAGAACATGGTTTCAGTTCAGCTTCTAAGAACTTTTCAGCTTCATGTTTTTCTGAAATGGTGAGCATCTGTTAGCTTTCACTTCACTATTTCTTGTTTTAATTCTGTACAGGACACATTTATTATGAATAAACACAATTTCAGATTGTGTAATTATAATACTGCTGCCTTATTTTCAGTCTTTTTTTAAAAAATAGGCTTTTTATCATCAGTAACTTGATTTATTGTAGCTCAGTGGAGACAAAGCTTTGATCTATATTCATTCAGCAACAGATTGTTATGCAGTGGTAACATGATGCTATTTAAAGTGTGTAATAATGTAATTTTCCGGCAAAGACCCATAATGATACTGTACACAGCATGAGTAGAAACCTGACTCATAGGTTTGTTTACACAAAGTGCAGAAAATAAAGACCTGGAGAGGAAAACAGAACAATTTAGAAAACATAAACACGGGCTCACATCCATATTCAGCCAGTAGAGGTCAGCGCTGCTCTTCAGGCTGGACGGACGTGACAACATGGGCCTTCCAGTCAAATCTGCCAAAAAATGCACCTGCTGACCAGCACAAGGACAGTCAGTTCATTTGGCTTGGCCCTTTATCTCTTTGCTATAATTTCCTCTCGTCCAGTACCCTCTATCATTTTCACACTTGCACAACATTATATAAACTCCTTTTATACTATACTTTTCTCTTCATTCCTCTCCTTTTCCATCGTTTACTAATCCTTTGTGTTCATTCTGCCTCCTCATTTTTATTCCTCCCTTCACTCCTCCTCCTCCCTCTTGTCTCATTTTGCTGAATGTTGTGCATAGTATCACCTCTGACCTTGGTCTCAAAGCCCTGCGTCTCTGTACACAGTCTCAAGATACTGGAGTGGTCACATGAGTGTGTGCATTGGCATGCATGCTACTGCATGTGCGTACGTATGACATGAGTAAACTTGCGTTGAGTGACACAGACACACACGCACGCACACACACACACACACACACACACACACACATATCCCTTCTAGGTCATTTCAGGCCAGATCTGCTGTGTCTGTGTGTGCATGTGTGGGAAAGAGGATCTTTGCCTTCCTTTCTTTCCCTTTCAGTCGTCTCAGATAACCATTGGCTGGCTGAATACGCCACATCTCTCACTGTCAAGGTCCCTGCTGTTTGGGAACATGACGTGGGAGAGAAGTGAGGGAGTTATGATAGAGTGAAAGAGAGAACAGTGCAAGAAAGATTTGGGAAAAGGAGAAAGAAGGGAACTGTCAAAAGTCTATAAGAAGGTGCAAATGAGTAAAGGGGGTGGTGGGGGGGGTGGGGGGGGGGTGGGGGGGGGTTGAGAGATGAGCGAGAGCGAGGGAACGGGTAAGGGAGGGGGGTGAGACAAGGAGAGACAGCGTTCCTGCCGATGCTCACGTAGGCCCACAGCTGCAGAGGCGCAGTTGCCACTCTCGTCTTTGTACCCCCCCACCACCAACACCAGCACCCCTGACTCAATTCTGTTTATCCCCCACCCCCCTACCCCACTTTCCTTCATCCAACACACGTGCTGTTGTCACGCTGCTAGTCACACTCTCTGCCTTGCACCTCGAAAATTCAACCCAGATGAAGGGGGGGGGGGGGGGGGGGGCTCATGGCTGCACTCAGGCTGCAGACAGGACTGTGCATATAGGTCAGAATATGTGCATGGTCTCAAAGGAGGCCAAACACACTCAAAACCCCTAAGGTGCTGCCACAGAAAAAGACAAGTAATTGAGCTGTGCCTCGATCTTTTGTATCTGCCTGGGTGTCTAACATTTTCATTTCTGGTTGTGCATGTCACAAGAGTCGGAGTTTTGTATACAACAAACACTAAATGATGAAGTCTCAAAGTCTGTTTACCTGCATTCACAGACACACAGAAACACTGGCACTGTCAGCTCATCCTGGTGACATCATTCATCTGGTGCTACCTGTCTGCATGGCTGGTCGCTGACTCATGAGATCACTATCCCACAGTATGATACATTGCAGAAAAGGTGTTCACTGTTATCTCATCCCTCTGTATTTACAGTATTGTCTTCATCCTGTTTGACCCTCCAAACTTTTGATCAAATACCATTAAATATCAGACATGTAGAGAAAACATTTAACTGTCTTAACAAAGGCACTTAGATATATACAGTACCAGGCAAAAGTTTGGACACACTTTTTCATTCAAGTGAATGGGAAGATGTGTCCAAACTTTTGACAGATACTGTATATTATAAAAACCCTACTTGTATGCCTTTTTAGGCTGATTATAAACCATTGTCATTACAGACTTTACATAAAGTAATACTAATAATAAAAACATTTAGATACTGCACTGTATGTTTGGAAAATCTGAAGCAAGCACATATTTAGTTTGCAGTATCTACAAACAAGCTAAGCTAGGCTAGTTACCTTTTAGCGGGACAATCAGTTTAGTTTTCATTTTTACAAGATTTAGGTACTGCTTTATTTATGTGCTGTAACAAACTCAATTACTAAGATGTTGGAGCAGGAAACAGTAATAATTGGGTAAATTAGCGTTAGTTATGGCTATCTCACAAACTAGCCTCTTTCGGAGTGCAGTCACTACAGTTCTGTTTTTACCTCTTTTTTCTTGCTAATTTTGTATGCTGTTTTCTACCCTAAGATACATATTATATATTACCTTGTATTACACATATTATGATAATTTGACCATTTGTTAGGGTATGTAGTTGCTCCATTTTGATTAAAGTGCAGATGAGATAGAAAGCATGGACGACCCTGCTTGCGTCACCTGCACATTACAGCTTAGAAGTTTATAGTTGGATTAAGCTTTGATTTATTATTTCCTGTCAGTGGAGACCCTTACAAAATTTTCCCTGTGGTTTAGAAAATGTTCCTGTGGTATTCATGTGGTACAACCTTACAGTACCACAAGTAAAGCAAATTGTGCAGTAATGTATCACAGAACCTGTGGTACTATACCATAGATTTACCACAATGGTTCAGGCTGGACACCCAGGTTTTATTTTAAAGTGCGCCTCCACTCAAAAATGCATTTTTCTTATTGTTACTTCAAGAGGTTTAAGCTTCACTGTGCAGAATGCTGTATGTGCAGAGTTTGACACTAGAAGACTGTTTTCACATTCATCTGCTCTAGGATGTGCTCAGTGAAAATCTGAGTTTTAGGGGTGGTCGTATGAACATGATTTGTAACATCATAACTAGTTTGGAGACAATCCTGATTCCGTATAAAACATACACGAATGTGATGTGGACACTTGAAGCCTTCTCATATGCTGAGAATTGACTTTTCAGTGAAGAGGTAAGACATCTTGTGGCCAGCAGTTAAATGAAATGGCCAATATGACAATATGTCATAGATTCTGGATTTTCAATGATGGAGAAAGAGTTTTAACAAGGTAATTTAAGTTCTTGTATTTTAAATGTCTGGAGTGGATCTTTAAGCAAACATGGAAAGTCTGCAAACTATTACTTAACAGGGACTTTTCTGTCGCGGCTTCGCACTTGCTTCTCTTGATGTGTTTTCCTTCCCACTTTTACTCGCTCATGCTTTAGGCAAAGACCAGACACCTTCTCCTCCCCTGTCTCGCTACTCCTGTATTTATATATTTTTTATTATGTGTGGTTTTTATCCTGTGTGTCTCGCCCTGTGTTGTTGTTTTTTATTGCTACTGTGGCAAAACCAATTTCCCCGCCTCGGGTACAAATAAAGGTCTTGAACTTTACATTACACACTCTTCTGTTGGATTCTGTGACCCGTGAGGCAAAAGATGGTGTGCTTGCTGCAGACTCATCTACTCTTTCCTTTAATCCAA
This sequence comes from Scomberomorus guttatus, assembly GCA_038419695.1. Classification (NCBI taxonomy): domain Eukaryota; kingdom Metazoa; phylum Chordata; class Actinopteri; order Scombriformes; family Scombridae; genus Scomberomorus; species Scomberomorus guttatus. The sequence goes on from CM076462.1 coordinate 17,634,174, forward strand.
AAGTACTGGGGCATTAAATTGATTTGGTTTTGGACTCTTGGACACTTGGTGAAGGTTGTTCTGCCCTGTTCTGTCCTATTAGCTGTTACAGCCGAGGATGTCCTGCTGGCTGTATGGAGACGCTGTTGTTTCAGCTGGAGCGAGAATGCATGTCTATATGAAAGACATGTATAGCTGGGGAGTTGGGGACCTTGTGTGCATGATGCCAAAAATGTGTTATGTCTGCAACTGTGGAAGAATACAATTAATGACTAATCTGTCTCATCAATGATAAAACTTTACATGATGTCAGAATGCAAAATATTTTCATGATTTAGCAGTTTATACTTCCACATTTTGGAGAAAACATGACTCATTTAACGTCATGTGTGGTCAGATTCTGCTGTTCTGTGATTTTTATGAATGAATTAATGTCTGGATTTGTCCACCAGTGGCTGCTGTTGACTCAGTCAAACAGACGCGCCTGGTAACTGTTTCCACGACGCTGCTGTGTACGAGCGGAGCTGCACGTTGCCGAGGCGTTGGGTTCGCATGGCAATGTGCCAAGCTGTCAGCTGCCTCATACTGGCAGCCTGTGTGGGTCAAAGTCAGCCAATACTGCTCTCTCTCATACACACTCAGACAGACACAGCGACCACACACACACACACACACACAGAGTCATGATCTCATTCTTTCCCTTTAACTCTGTATTTGCCCTTCTTCACGTTGCACGTTGCTTCACTCACTCTGAACCTGGTCTCAGTTTCTCTCTCCTTTGCATTTCCTGTTCTGTCCTATCCTTTCCTGACCTGTACAGACAGACATATCCCTTATATCCTGGATCCTGGGTACAGTGACCACATTTACCTTCCTGCAAACATACACTGTACATCTGTGAGAGAGGGTGTGTGGCCAGTCCCTCACTGAATTCTTCTGTTGCACTGTATTCCCTGTCTGAGGTTTACGCGTCAGATCCTGAAGCCTTTCTGGGCAGCAGAACAAAACCCCATCTTCCCTTTCACTGGCTGGAGCAGAGCACAGCCAACACAGCAGCAGGATTTGGCCCTGAATCAGCTTCAAGGAGAATGGTTGGAAAGGACTGGAATGAGCAGGTGGAGTTCTTTGGAAAGAGCGTTTGCGGTTATGCATGTGTGTGTGTGTGCGTGCATGTGACAAGGGTCACACTATTAGAGGCTTGTCAGATTACCAGCAGATCTTTGATATGCATTCACACAGCAACAATTTGTTAGGTAACATGATGCCTTTCTGAGCCGCCACTGATAATGCATCTATTTTTGGGTAAAGCCCTATAATAAAACACAGCATGATGCTGTAGAAAGTTGACTCACAAGATTAGTTTGCAAAAAGAGTCATGTGCGGAGGGCTGCCAATAAAAATAGAGACGTGATCGGTCAACAATGCCTCTTGTAACCTTCAGCCTGGGCCATGAATATCCATGTGCATGATTTTCTGTGCTATTTTTGTTTGTGTCAATCAGCATTTGGGATTTCTCTTCTTTATTTAGCTGGATTCTTCTTCTTGTGATTGTCATCTCTTCTCTCTCCGCTTGCCAGTCTGCCACCAACATGGCTGCCTTTCTGTCAATCTGTCACTTGTTTGTACTCTATCACTAACTCTGTAAAGGTGTCCTGAATAGAGGTCATAGCTTGACATTGGTAAATTCATTTACACTAATGAAATCACCACGGCTTGATTTCTTCTCCTTTCAGCAGTGTAAGACGATACAACATAAGTCCTGCTACATCACAATGACTGTTTCACTAGATTATTAGCCACGCTCGCAGCACAGCTCTAGGGATGGTTCACATGAAATTTAGAGAGATATTCAAGGTGGAGGATAAATTTTAATGACTTTGCCTGACATTTCATCCGGCGCCATTATCAGTCCAAAAAAATCATGCCTAACACACTAAACTAAGATGACCATAGTAAAGATAATACCTGCTAAACATCAGCATGTTAGCATTGTGATTGTGAGCAGGTTAGCATACTGATGTTAGCATTTAGCTCAAAACATCGCTATGCCTCACAGAGCCACTAGCATGGCTGTAGACTCTTGTGGAGTCTTGTCTAAGTAATTAAGGTTTTTCAATTTTTCATAGGTGTCATACATAAACTGCATATATACTAGAAGATGACAGCTGCGGTGAAAAAGGTTAGAGACAAGATTGTTGCTTGACAGGAGTTATGGCTTCCTGTGGTTTTATAATACATGCAGTTCCTCAGTCATGTCGTTGGTTAATGAGCTTTTGGAAGAGTCGATAAAATCTTAACTGTTTTACTGCAGCTTTTAGATAAGAGGACAAAATATTCTTCAATTAGAACACCATGTTAACATGAATTAGATTAGAAACAAAGAAGTGCTGTTGTCCACCTACTGACACCTTTATAACAAGCATAATGATGTCTTTATGACTTGGCAACAGTTCTTGGAAACACACGCAAACACACAGGACTATTAAACAAATATCCTGAATATCCTGTCTTTTTGGAAAAATCCCAACTTGTGTTTTAACTGCATGTCTACCAATCTGCCCCCCTCCCTCCTGCACGCACACACACACACACGCACACACACACACACTTGCTCTCTATCTCTATCTCTTTTTCCACCTCTCTCTCTCTCTCTCATTGACTGACTTCTGCTGAGGTGACTGTGTCTCTTTATGTAAAAACGCTGACTTTGTGTCAGGTAGGTCAGCCCTAGCTTGTGACTGTGCTGCCAGCTCACCTCCTGCCAACACCACCCCCCACCCACCCACCCACCCAATCTACTGGGTCCTTAACTCCATGTCATTTGGTTGGCTGTTGGCTGGAAAAGATCAAACAGCAAATGTGGGGCTGACCTTCAGCCCAGCACCCCCGCCGCTTGCTGCGTATATCTCAGCAGGCATAGAGCGTCTAAACATTAACTCTGGGGACTGGGCACAGTTTAGTCTAAGTGGTCTGAGTGTATGTAAGAGTGCGTGGTCTTGTAAGTTTATATGAAGACACCTAAAGGGATATAAAGAGAGATGTCTTTTGCAGTCTAGCAGTAGTAGAGTATTGATTAACATCCTAAGTAGCAGAGACACAGAAACACAAAGAAGATGATACTGCCTGAAATCCATAATCTCTGTCACAATCACTTACTTGCAGTGTAGGTGAGAAGCAGAGTTCAGGGTGCAGAAGCACCTGCTGTACTGACATAGCCTGACCAGAGTCCTTCTGGCACTACTGGCTGCCATACTGACATGTACCTGTACACCAAGGAACCAAACCTGTGCCATGGATCCCACACCCACGCCAGGCCCTGCCACCTGCAGCATGGGGGCTTTTTCAGCCGGCAGCGTGCTTCACAGTCTTGGAGCTGACATGTGAGCAGCTGTTCTTTCAGTCCATTATGAGCACAGTTGAGGCTTTGTGCGTGGTGAAGAAAAGAGCTACTTGTCAAAACTGTGACGTAAAAATTCCCCAACTCTTTGGCGCAGTGTCAGGAGAGATTTTGGGTCAAGTCATAGATGTGTGTGAATGTTGACACGTACTGAACTGGAAATGACTCTTGGTACTGCTGTGTTAAACAGGTACACAATCAGATGTGCTTTATCTTGCTGCCTCCCATTCTTGTTCATTGACTGCTGCTTACCTGGAGAAGTCGAAGCGCACTGATGAATAATTTGCAAGACACGTTATCAAGGTGGTTGTACTCTGGTACGTTGTTCAATTATTTCCTTTTCTGGCCTTCAACCTCAAAGCAAAACAACAATGAGGACAGGCCATATAAGGAACACATAAACCTGAAAGTTTCAATGAGACGATTACTCATAATAAACCCTTTCTATATTATTTAATATATTTTTTAATATTCAACTGGGCATATGCATTTACATGACCTCCAAGGTCATTTTAATCTGCCCCATGACCACTGGAGGGTGGTAGGGTATTAAATGACCCATGGTGGGGGACCTGGTCCCAAATAACTCAGGTAGTTTCCCCTAGAACTCACAGAGCTACACGTCCGCTGACTGAATGACGCAAACCTTCATGAATGACTGGCATTTGGACTCATGTCAGTTTCAGCTGACCTTCTCTCCAATGCCCTACGCTCATTAAGCATGCTGTTAACACAATGCTTTCCACTCAAGTTGACAACAATGATGCTGTTTGGAAATATTTTGTCCTCTGCCATATTGTTGCAAAAACTGTGGTGATCAAAAGGGTACAGTGGTGTGTGAATGATTGTCTCCTGGGAGGTCAACACTCCCCTGTAATTTGGCTTTGTTGGTTAGAGAGTACATTAGGTAAAACACTCAAACACGCTCAGGTAAAGAGCAGACAGAGGACATAGCAGAGATGAGAGATGAGACATGAGAGGACAACATGTACAGATCATAGTCTTCATCCTTAGAGTCCATAAATCACAAGTGGTTGACCCCCTGACCTTGCCGCAATACATGGAAACCTCTTCCACTCCCACTAGTTGCTGTTCAAGTCCAGCAGTAGCTGCAGGGAAACATTTTTTCTCAAAGGAAATCTCTGATAAGCCCTAATCTCTCACCTTGATATTTTATGCCACCAAACAGCTCCTTCTCACCCCCTCCAGCACTTTGAAGTACTGAAAAGCAGCCATTGTTTACTTCAGAGCACTGTGAAGAAAGAAAATCTGCTGATCTGCCACTCATGTGAATAATATGGAAATTCAGGACATGGGAATTTGATTTTGAGAATGCCATAAAAAGGAATAATAGCCTGGAAATGTACGACTTTGATGAATGTGATTTGCGGTGGCATGAATGGAAATATTGTTGTGGGAGGATTTATTGTGTTTGAGTATGGGAATTTAAAAACCTTAGGCTAAGAGAAAGAGAGAAAATATGATAGATTTCTTTTTTATCTGATGCTGGACTTCCTGTTGTTATGGTCTGCTTGCTGTGTATGCACGCATATGCACACACACATGCACGTGTGCTTACAGTATGTACACATTCATGTGTTAAGTTTTACACCATGTAGCTGGATAGAACAAAATCTTTGTTTTCAACACCTATGGAAAATATGACCACATAAAGTCACAAGACTACCTTTGCAATTAGCCAGTGTCAAATATTTGACTTTGTCATTACTACCACCTGTCTCACCCTCATGCACACACACTCACACACCAACTTGTTTTTCTCACTTAGGAGGACACTGCATTGAGTTACATTCATTCCCTGGAGACTTACCTTAAACTTAACCATAACCACTACATGCCTAACCCTTAAATCATAACCAAAGATCAAACATCTTAACCTTAAATTTTAATTGTTTATTTTTAAAGTTGGTCCTCTTTTATGCCCAAATAGGAAAGTGGTCCCCATAATGTGACTGTGTGAGGAGATGTATGGGCCCACAACATGATTAATGCACAGATGGTATCATGTTGTCTCATCGCTAAATTGAAGTTAGTTGTATTTTTTTTATAGATAAGTATTGCACTTATGCCATATAAGTGTCCCTTACATAAAACCCAAAACAAACATTACACAATCAAAGTAACTCACGTGCATGACATAATTTAACATTTATGTCCAACATCATCCTACTCAGGCGGGAATACATCAGAGAAGATGCCAGTTACAGTGATGATGATGGTGACCACTGAACTTTACAGCCCGAGCCAACCCCATTACCAAGAACCTGGTGGATATTTTAGACGGCAGCTCTCACCACTGCAGAATGTAGATAAACACATACCATTTAGGTTCCCTGTCATAATCTCACAGTCAACAAACCTTCCCTGGCAACACTGCTCCACCAGTTTACAATGCTAAGTCACAATTACAGTACCTCTAATTACTGGGTTGCCACTGTGTATATATGTGTGTCAGTGAATGCATGTGAGTGCGCATTTCTGTGTTTCTGCCTGGCTGTGCCAGTGTCTGCAGGAGAAAGCGGGTTGACGATGTGGGTGGGGGTAGGTGGAATCCCTCAGCTGCATTGCTACATGGTAGTCCTTCAATTACAAAATGTATTTTAACTAGAATGTCAGAAAAAAAGTAGTATATATACCACTACATACAAATAAAATGATCTAAACAAAGCAAGGAAATGACACAAGACAGAGGGGAAAGGTTTAAAGATGTCATATAGTGTAGCCTTCTTTCTAAGAAATAGCTTGCTTGCTTTCACTCCATTTTCACTGCCACAACTCAAAGTTATATTTGGACTCTCTTGCTTTGCTTTGCTCCTTTCCTTGCCAAGGATGGAGAGTCACACAGCCACGCATCTCTGTCAGGCTGTACTAAGGCACAGTGGTGACTCAAACTAAATGCTAAAGTCAGCATGCTAACATAATCACACTGACAATGCTAACATGCTTTGGTCATAAAGTTTAAATTTTGACTGGATGGTGGTGAAAGGAACATGGACATGTATGTACCAAATTTCATGACAGTCCATCCAATAGTTGAAGAAAAATTTCACCACAAAGCAAAAATGTTAACTTCATGACTAGAGGAAAAGTCAGGGGAGGACCAAAGTCATTAGGATTCATCCTCTGGGCAACATGGATACCAAATTTCATGGCAATCCATATCCATCTGAACTGAATAAAAGGTTGTAGGTATAACAGTACGGGGTGACGATGTTGGAGACAACATTGCAGAGAGTGAACGTAGAGGAGAAATTGAATTATTGCTCATTGATTGAGAGTGGGCTGTGGAGACATTATCTGATTAATGAATTGATGACGAACAAAATGAAAGCGGGCAATGACACAGTAGAGAAGGAAAAAAACAATGACGGAAATTGAGAAACGGAAGACTTTACAGGCAGGAGTCAGCCAAACAATAAGGGTGTGTTGTAAGTCTCATCAAGGGGAAGAGGAAAAAAAAAAGGGAGAACTAGTGTAACTGTGACTGGTGATTTTTCTATCCTGCTCTTGTCTACATATTCACCTTGACCTTTTACTGAGTATTCCCTTATAAGTAATTCCCTCTTAATGTTGCCACTCCCAGTGACATTCTGTGGCACATGCTCTGGAGCCAAAGCTATAAATTGTGCATGTTTCTTTCTTTTTTTAAATCTTGTTCCATGTGCCAGGGAAGAAATGTAAATGAAAATGTATGCATCTGCAAGTGTGGGTATCGCATGACAAACAGGATGGACAGTGGGTATACTGCACACACTCTTATTATATACTTGAAGATATACAATATCATATACATGCACTCAATCACAGACACGTACAAACTTTGCACACTTTGCTCTCACCATACACAGAGGCTACTAATGGCTGGAGTAGTTTGGAGAGTTGAGGGAGGTTATCGTCACTGCCAAGAAACGTCTGGCTCTCCCTGTGCCGCTTTCTTCTGAAACCTGAGTAGCAACATTGACATTATCTATGCGCAGAAGCGTTGGAAAGGCTTGACAGGGGGTTTGATGAAAAACCAAAGCAGCAACACCTGTCTAACTCAAGACTCTGCTGCTGCAGATAAACCTGCGTGCACATGTTTGATACAGTACCAGTACCAGGAGCTGCCTCCAAGTGCATCCTTGCCTTAAATTTAGCTTCATAGTGGTATTGATAAGATGCAAGCCATAACCTGTGGCTCAGCCCACCTTGGCCTCCAGAAAGCCCCTGGTGTGTAGTTGTATGGTTGGCGTCCGTTAAGCTGCCAATTGGGAACACATGCCATTCCTAAGAACTCTGCGGGACTGGGGGATCTGGTGACAGTGGCTCTTGGCTTACAGATAGTCGATGCTAAAATGAGATACACTTAGGGCAGACAAGTGCGGGAGGAGGGGAGGTGAAGCAGTACATGAGGGAGTGTGGGAGGAATGGGAGGTATGAGAAAGAGAGTGATCCAGCTTAATTAAATCCATTGCAACTTTTCTCTATTATCTATCTGGTATATAAAGAGTTAAGATTAGGCTACTGGCTTTCATCTCCCCTTGATTTAACATTGTTTATACAGTCTGTGTACATACTGCAGGAAGTAAAATCCCATTAGAGCTCGCCTGATTGTGGATAGGTTGGTTACATTTGCAGTCCCTGACATGCATTTTCTAAGTAAGCTTGTTATCACTGACAATCCCTTGTGAAGTTCATATAAGTTTATTGTAAAAGGGCAAAGAATACTCCCCCTCCCCCTCTTCATTTCAACCTAAGGATTGAAATGAAGAGGAGCAGAAACCTTGGACAGAGTACAATCACTTTAATGAATACTGCATGGATTACTCACCCTGTTTCACTCGTCAGCAGAGGTTTATATTTGAGCCAATGTTTCATTCCTTTCTAACTTTTTTCCCTGAATTTGATAAATATTTGATTTTGTCTTGGAAACGTGTATGCTCAGTGAATGTGTGTGTGTGTGTGTGTCCTCTTATCTGTGTGTCCTTGAGCTTGAGCCTGCCAGACAAACCTGGGTAAGCCTGCAAACAGCAAGCATAGGAGCAATCATGCTTTTTCAAATAGGAAATGTGAAGCATATACTGGATATTTTTCCTACCTATATCCAGGTAAAATCCACTACAATGGTATGACCACAGTCTCATGACTGAATGAGGTAGCCAAGTAGTAGTTGCTTCCTTGTGTTGTACACAGCCCACAGTAATAGCTTCTTATTACAATGCAAACAAAAACCATTGTCTCTTCTCCCGAGACGTACAAATAAAATCAGCCACAAAAAGGCCCCTTTCCTTGCAACTCAAGTCTTTAATCCTTAAATCATCCAAGAAGTATAAAAAAAGGGTTTGCAAACTCAACACAAAAATCAGATTGTTGCTTTTATTCAGTTCTCAGTTTCAGCTCTGGCTTCTTCACTGTGCAATAATCCTTCAGTTTCATGGTTGAGTCTTTTTAACCTCTCACCAACAATGAGTGTCAATCAACTTATCACTAACAGGTGCACCAATTGGCTACCTCTGGTAAGACATGTCTTCAGTGTTGCCTTACTGAAAATTTCTCAGGGCCCTTTCCCAACATAAAATGTCAAAATCCATCAACTGAAACAAAAATATACATACAGCACATTCACAAAACTACATAAAGTATATGCAGACGGGTAACGAATGAAAGGAAAAACCAATATAAAGTGTCTTCGTAAGGTTTTGGGCCACTGTGTGGTGTGCCACCAGAACAGCTTCAATGCACCTTGGCATTGATTCTACAAGTCTCTGAACTCTACTGGAGGGATGAACACCATTCTTCCAAAAGATATTCCCTTATTTGGTGTTTTGATGATGGTGGTGGAGAGCGCTGTCTAACACGTCGGTCCAAAATCTCAATTGGGTTGAGATCTGGTGACTGCGAAGGCCATAGCATATGATTCACATCATTTTCATACTCATCAAACAGTCACCCCCTCGTGCCCTATGGATGGGGGCATTGTCATCCTCTAAGAGACCACTCCCATCAGAAATAGAAATGTTTCATCATAGGATAAGGGTGGTCACTCAAGTGGATCCAAACCATGCCAGCAAAATGCCCCCCACAGCATAACAGAGCCACCGGATCCCCTCACTGTAGGGGTCAAGCATTCAAACCTGTGCCGTTCTCTTGGTGTACGCCACACATGCACTCGCCCACTTGTCAAGAATATACTGAAGGATGACTCATCTGACCGTATCACTTTTTTTCCACATCTCTGTAGACCAGTGCCTATGCTTTTTGCAACACTGAACTCTCAAATATGCATTCATCTTTGTAATGAGGGGTTTATGCACTGCCACCCTACTATAATGTCCCTCTCTCTATGTAATTGTCGACGGACTGCTCTTGCTGACACAGCCTTATCATGTCCTGCATTGACATTTTCAGTCACCTGAGGAAGGGTTGCTCTTCTGTTTTTCCTTATATATCGCACTAATGCACGAGCATCACAGTCATCAAATGTGCGCAGTCAACCACAATTTCCGATCCTATTTACGGATGTCTCTCCCATAGATCTAAATGCAGATGTCACTTTAGTCACCGTTCCTATTGAAACACTATCCAGTTGAGCAGTCTTTGTTACTGAAGCTCCTGCCGTACATGGCCCAACAATGAACCCTCTTTCAAAGTAACTTAGATCTTTTCCTCTTGCCATCTTGATACAAAATCAGATTTAACTGGGCCTGCTCAGCATTTTTATACATGCCACAGAACATGATTGGATGTTAATCGAAAAAGATGTTTTTCAAAAGCTGAACAACTTATTGGCACGAAACAACTGTTTTGATGTCTTTTCATCAGGATTTCGACCACAGCATTGAGACAGCTCTTGTTAAGGTCTTCAATGACATCTACTTAAACACAGACAGTGGCAGAATTTCAGTCTTAGTATTATTGGATCTCAGTGCTGCATTCGATATGGTCGACCACAACATATTACTAGACAGACTGGAAAACTGGGTGGGACTTTCTGGCACAGTACTAAACTGGTTTGAAACCTACTTAAATGACAGGGACTACTTTGTGTCTATAGGTAATTACACATCTGAGCGGACAAAAATGACATGTAGAGTTCCACATGGCTCCATTCTGGGGCCTCTTCTATTCAACATCTACATGCTTCCGCTGGCTCAGATTATGGAAAACAACAAAATATGTTACCATAATTATGCAGACGACACACAAATTTACATAACCATTTCACCAGGAGCCTATGGGCCAATACAAGCGCTCAGTAAGTGCACTGAACAAAGAAACAAATGATTTGATGTGCCAGAATTTTCTTCAGTTAAACAAAGATAAAACTGAAGTAATTGTTTTTGGAGCAAAGGAAGAATGATTAAGTCGGTGCTTAGCTCCAATTGGTAATGTTAAAAACCACAAACCAAGCCAGAAATTTTGGTGTAGTCATGGACTCAGAGCTGAATTTCAACAGCCACATTTAGACAATTACAAAGTCAGCCTACTATAACATTAAGAATATATCAAAGATTAAATGACTTATGACTCAGCAGGATGTGGAAAAACTTGTCCATGCATTTATCTTCAATAGACTTGCCTACTGTAACAGTGTCTTTACAGATCTCCCTAAGAAATTGATCAGACAGCTCCAGCTGATTCAGAACCTTGCTGCTCGAGTCCTCACTATGAACAAGAGATGGATCACTTCACCCCAGTTCTGAGGTCTTTATACTGGCTGCCTGTCTGTCAAATAATTGATTATTAAATGCTGCTGTTGGTTTATAAAACACTGAATGGTTTAGGGCCAAAATACATTTCTGATTTTCTGCTACATTATGAACCATCCAGACCTCTCAGGTCGTCTGTGACAGGTCTGCTTTCTGTCCCCAGAGTCAAAACTAAACATGGAGAAGCAGCGTTCAGTTTTTATGCTCCACATATCCGGAACAAACTGCCAGAAAACTGCAGGTCTGTTGCAACTCTCAGTTCTTTTAAATCAAGACTTTTCTGTTTGCCTGTGCCTTTTAATAAATCAAATATGAGGATTTTGATTAATTTCTTGCACTGCACTGTAACTTTTATTCTTATATTTTATCTCTCTTATTCTATTTTAGCTTATTTTTATTTTCTATTCTCTTAACTTTCTCCACTCATTTATTCAGGTTTTTCCTTTAATTCTTCACCCGTCTGTATAGATTATACAAGCAAACAGATGTATAGACATATGATTTCTAACTAATTTGGGCAAAAAAACCCCAAAACAAAACAACATAATGAACAGACTTGTCTGTGGTACACTACAATAAAAAAAGCTTTGGATAAATGTCGCTTTACAGAAATTAGTTGCGCAACGTTTTCAATTTATGCTTCGGGGAGATAGCTCAACTAATGAAACTAATTATACAACTATGTTACACGTTATCTAAAATTACAGACCAAAATATCAATAAGGAAGTTTAGTGAAAACTACAGTCTCCATGGCGACGTTAGTAACACTACCCAATCATATTGCACGACAAAATATGACGTGTCTGCGACATAAAATCCTCCAGGTGTGTGGCATGAAAGGGAAGTGTCGAGTGACACTTTTTTTCTGTCGACAATAATTTATTTCTGTGGAGCGGCACTTTTCAAAAGAGTGGAGCGACCTGCCATAAATCAGCCTTAACTCTCACTGTATATTGTTAACTGTGGGTTAAACTCAGTGCAGTCTGTGATGCAACAGTTCACTCTGTGATGTAAACAGGTGTTCCCATGCTGCAACTGTTTATTCAGCGATGCAGCACAGCCGTTTGTCCTGTGATGCAGCTGTGAGCTTTACTCGTTCGGACAGCTTTGAGTGATGGGGGGCTAGATTTCCTCATTGGATTTGGCTGTAGCTATCAATCCATGTATGTGAAAATCCTTAAATATAGCACAGTAAGAAGATTACACCTAATCCACTTAGGGTTTTAGATTATTACCCTAATGTATAGGCAATATACTGTATGATCACAACATAAGACATAATGCGACAAGGTCACACATTATGTGAGTCGAATTACAAATCAAGAAATCTTGTGCTCATCACACTTATGGTGGTTTTCATCTTCTGTTTAATGCAAGTTTAAAGATGCAAGATATCACATTGTGGCCCGCTTTGTGGGTTCTGTGGGGACATAGAAAGGAAATGACCAACTACTATAACCTGAGGCGCCAAGGAGAGGTGAACAAGGACAAATACATACTACATAGTGAGCATATCCATTTCAACACTTAGATACCTGGCCAACATGTTGGCTAGAAACAGCCACCAAGTTCACACACACACACACACACACGCTGTCCTAGGTCACTTTTGGGGACATTACATAGACGTACATTAATTTCCTTGAAACTTACCCTAACCCTAACCATAACCACTGCTTGCCCAACCCTAACCCTTACCCTAACCTTAACCACTGACCCAAAAATCTGCTTTTTCCCAATTGGGGACATGGCTTTTGTTCCCAATTGGACAGGCAATTCCCAGTTAACTGTTCTTTAGTCTGAAATTTGTCCCCAAAAGTAGCCAATGTCAGACACAGACACACACACACACAAACAGGCATCAAATTACTGACTATTGGGGTCACACTAAAAATACTCTCAGACCGAATGTTACATTTGGACATTAACGAGAATGCCGTATTTCATTAGACGGTGTAATCACCTCTATGAGACACTTGACCACATAACTTAAACTCCCCATTCCTCATCTCTTCACATGCAATTTGATAGACTGGCACGGCTCAGTGAAGCAAAAGTAATCACATGTAAATGATTTAAGTGGTCAGAAATAGGCCGATTTCACAGAGAACATGCAGGGAATGTCTTAATCTCACCTTTTAGTGGCCCCTCAAACTGCTAATCTCTCAGAAATATCTACTTCTCCTGGACATGGTGTCTCTGGTTACCAACAATTAGCTACGGCTAATTAGCAGCACCACCCGTTGGCCTGAACAATAAAATAACGAGGCATGACTCACATGGCTTCTACCTGTTGTACACATTATAACGTCTCACATTTTTAAAAGCAGCCATTAATCATGGATAACTAGCGTAGCTGTACAGATCACTGAAGCTGGAACCTGACTTTATGGCTCATATCATGTTGCAAATGCCTTTGTGTGCATAGATGTGTGTATTGCACACTGAGGTAGGCTCCTTTCTACGGTGCTGTGTATTTATTAAATCTATTTCAGCACAAGGAATAAAATACCATCATAATAGGTTGATCAAAATAGCCCAATACTATTCATCAAAATCAATAATCTCTCTCCGAATAAATTAGTGTAAAGGTTTTCCGTTTTTTCTAAATTTAACTTTCTAATTTGTTAGCCCAGTGGTTCTCAACCTTTTCTGTCCAATGTACACAGCCATATCACATCCGTCATGTTCTAAATGTGTTCATTGATTTTAGAGTGGATGTTATACACTATTATATAAAAGTGGATTTTGTAAAAATATATATTTTTAACACAATTAATACAAAATTTTGGTTTGCATTTGTACAACCATTTTAACCATTTAGCTGTTACTTTTAGCTATTTCAAATGTTTAATCATTACTTTAGCTGACCTGACTTTAAGCTAACGCTTTCAACTGTTTATCCATACTATTTCTACTTTTTATCGACAACTTTAAGCTAACTATTTCAATTGTTAATCCGTAATTTTAAACGAACAATTTCAACCGTTTATTCATAACTTTTACCAAACGATTTCGACTGTTGATCCATTACTTTTAGCTAATGATTTCAACTGTTAGCTAAATATTTTTTATCCATTACTTTTAGCTATTTCAACTACTTACCCATACTGTTAGCTAACTATTACTATTATAAATTACTTTTAGCTAATGATTTCAACCATTTATGCATTACTTTTGGCTATTGCCATTGATAAAAATTACTTTTAGCTAACTTTTTCAACAATTTATCCATTTTGGCAAACTCTTTCAACTTCTCTGCTCGCTTGCTAACCATAGGTTTCATGTACTCTCAATGGCAACACGTTAGTCAGGTAATAGTAGCTCGACTTTCATTGCAGTGTTAATCACACTAATTTGTAATTATATTTGGTTGTTCATTTTTTGGTTTAACAGAAATATGTGGGTATATTTAAAATATATATTTTTTCAAGTTAGCACAGCTTCTCCACAATCTTTTCTACTAAACTGTCACTGAAATGTTATACAGTCAGAACAGTTTGCGGTTAGAGGGGCAGAGTTTGGTTCATTATGGAAAAAGTCAAGGAGACGCTGCACAGCATGTTTATTGTCTTGGGCAGCTGATGCCAGTGAAATGTTCTGGTCAAAGTTTGTTGTGGTCATTCAAAAGAGAAAAAAATGATCCCTGTGTCCGCCTCAAGGGAGTGAGATCAGAGGACTAAGTCATGGAGGAGGGAGAGAAAGAATGAGACGTGGGGTGAAAAAAACATATAAAAGGAGGGAGAGGTTGACAAAGAGAAGGCATCAACTTTGACCGAATGCAGAAAAAAAAAAAAAAAAAACTCCACTCTTGTGACGTGGCATCACAATCTGGTGTCACAAGACAACACTGTCAAAGAAAAACAAAAAATCTGGAACATTTTGAGAGTTACCTTTAAAACAGATGGCACAGTTATTAGGGAGAGCATAATTTAAATGCAAGATAAGACACACATTGCATCATTTATCATTTCTATGTTTCTACAAAGCACCCTGTGAAGGGGTCAAGATATATGTCAAATGTTATGGAGGGTAGAAATATAAGATTTAAAGTGTATGTGGGAGAAAGAGCAAAATGTTTACATTGTGGAGGAGTCTGTAGTATAGAACTGGGGGTGTATTTATACAGGGCTGTTATGTACATTTTCTTATTTAAAACAAAGTCAAGCAAACTGTTATTTATAGTAGATTAACCTTCCTACTTCAAAAATGAGCAGTTTGCACTAAAACACAATGAAATTAACTCAAGGACTGTACTTAAGTACAATTTTGAGGTACTTTACTATTTCCATTTAATGCTACTTTGTACTTCTCCACTACAATTCAGACGGAAATATTGCCCTTTTTATTCCAATGCTTTTATTTAACAGCTGTTACTTTTCAGATTAAAAATGTGCATGAAATAATATATAATAGGCTTATAAAATACAAAATATTGTTAAAGATTAAACCATTAGTTCCCAAACTTTTGGCTTATAACCCCTGTGTGTAGCTGTGGCTCCCTGTCATGTGTACAGATATTTGAGTTGTGAGCAGTACCACCAAATAAATAATTGTTTGAGGCCCAAAGAGGTAAAACTTTCCAATATTTCACAGAAATAAAAAAGTTTAGAGAAAAATCTAAAAAATGAATCAGAAATTGTGTGGCAGATTCTTGCCTATACCTGGCTGATATCAGTCACAGCCACAGCGGCTGACTTTCTACAAAACAAGTACTTTTCCTTTTAATACTTTAAGTAAGTTTAACTGATAATACTTAACCTGTGTAAGATCTTAAATGCAGGAATTTTACTTGTGAGGGAGCCATTTAAACCCTGTGGTAAAGGGTCTGAGTACTTCTTCCACCACTGCATATATTGGAAGGATGTCGATAAATGGTCTTTAAATGCCTTTTGCAACTTAACAAAGAGTAGCAAGGATAAGAAGTCAAACGATACTTGCATGCACGCACATGCACAGTCAGAACTCCCTTTTGGACTTTGGGATTATAAGAGACAAGTCTCACTATGAGAGAATACTTGTATCCACCTTCAACAAAGGAATCCAAATTTACCAGTATCTCTGACCCTTTAATCACTGATTGTCTTTTGAGCGAATGAAAGAGTAAATCAGTGTTGTTCTTAGGCTTAATCCTAAAATTTCATGGTTTTTCAAGTCAGCTTCCTTGCCTGTTTTCTAAGTGATTTGTGGTTGATCAGGAGTTGGATAGTTGAGCCAAATTTTTAACACTGAGCCCTTGTGGATTCTCTAACAAGGCCGGGCCTGTCTAATACAAGAACACAACATAAATCCAGCTCTTTTCTGCTTGATCTGCTGTAATTCCCTTAGCTCACATCACTTCCTTACTTGCAGATTTCGCAGACATACTGTACAGTGAAAGTATTTTTTAACTACAATACCTTCAAAGTATTTAATAAAACCGCTGAAAGTGGCATTTTAGGGGAAGCCTACAATTAGATGATCTGGGTACAGGCTGACTGGGCTAGCAAGCATTTGTCCTCCTGTGTTCTTGAGCAAGACACTGAATCCCTCAATGTTCTGATCCTGATCCTGCGTTTGGATCAGGAAATATGCTTATTTGGTTTCTTGTTGAGAGTGACAAGAGAAGATTGATACCATTGAAAGTGATATTGATATTGCTAACTGATTCTTGAAAGAAACCTTTGAAAGAAAGTGAAAATGTTGAATATTTCCTTTAAAAAAACACTTGTGCTCTGATAAAAAAAAGGCGTAGTGCATACACGCATCATTTTTTGGTCATATTCAATCAGTAACAAAGTGTAATTCGGCATGTTTGTCAGATGAGGTGGAGAGACGGTGAATTGGACACAAAGAAAGAGAGAAAATTAAGGTGAAAAAGACAAAAAGAAGACTTTCCAACTGATCAATAAATTCAACCTTTGGCAAGCACAGCACACATAAACACATAAATGCACACACACGGACAAAAGCACATGCAGACACACTCTCAGATATGCCTGGTGAATGGTAATGCCGTGGTAATGAGTGTAAGCTGGACTATGCCCATGTGAGGGGTGAGTGGGTGCAGCCAGAGCGGCAAAGCCACATTCACCATCTTGACCGGCCGAGTGTTTGCTACAGAAATGTTATACAGCTGCTCAACGTAGCAAGCCGAAAACTTGGTAAATCAAGTTTTACAGCAGCCTTGAATGTGATGGGAAATTAATAAATGATTTTCGTCTGACTTTACCTCAGTTTTCCTATCACTGCTCCTCTTTCTCTCTCTCTCTGTCAAGCACGCACATACACATGGAGGAGACACATCAGTGCAATTCCCCCTTAGCTCTCCACCTCTCTCCCGTCCTCCACCTTATTCCTTCTCTATCATGCTCTCCTCCATCCAATTGTTATCCTCTTTTCTCCCCCTTCCTCCCCCCCCTTCAGCTCAATTAGTCTCTTTTCCACCCTGCTCCACTGATCCCTCTTTAAACTGATTTCACTCTTATTCCCATTCCCTCCCTCTCCGGTTCCCACCTCATGACTCATGGAGGGTTTTCAGTGTCACAATCAGTTGGAAATGTGGGTAAATATAGATCAGAAGCCTTAAAGACGTAGTACGTGTGAGTGAGCACATATCACGCCTGACTACCCTGTGGACACGCCTCAGGGAGGGGTTTTTGCCAAGTCGTAATTTCTTCTCCTTTTGCATCAGCAGTGTTTCATTTACCTGCCTGGGAGCACGTTGCCTGCCTCAGGTCTTAAAGCTGTCAGAACCTTTACTCATACCTGCTTCCATTGTTCTACATTTTCACTTTGCCCTACCTTGCTCTTCAATCTGATCTCTCTCCCCTGTCAAAACTATTCCATTTCTCAGTCAGAGAGACATTGTGTCAATACTTTGCATGTCAGGATATGAACAAGAAGAAAATAGCAAGAAAAAAATAGCCTTGAATTGTGCATTGCGACTTGAATCCTTTTTGTTTGTAAAAAACTTTACCAAAACCTTCAATGACAAAGCTGGAGTAAGATGTTAATTGATATTGGTAAAGGGCAAATCAAATCAATTAAATTGATAGTATAAATTACAAGCAAAACACTTTTTTCACAATTGTATAGTATTTTTTGTGTTTTTTTTTTAAGGATGCTCTACTATTTTCATTTTAACAATGAATCAAGTGATGTGAAAGTTGTTGCTTGTAGTGACAAACCTGCTTTAGCATCTTTAGTCTCGTTTTGTTTTTACGACACCCAGCTTTTCTGTTTTGATTCACCGCTCTGATTACCATCTTTTTCAGATGCGGCAGGCTGCAAAAAAGCTCTCAGTGCCAAACAGCAGACAGACAACATTAAAGACCAGATGGTGAACAAAGTGGAGCATTTAGCAGCCAAGGATCCAAATATTTCCCTCAGACAGTCAAAACAGAGCTAAAAAGAGTGAATTTTGGTCTTACATTCAGGTGTCTAGAAATGATGAATAAATAAATGTTAATGTTTGTCTGTATCCGCTTTGTGTGTAAATATATAACTATGCTAAAAAGTTTGCCACATCAGCTTTATAAGGTGATAATATGTCAATGTTGTGTTTACAGCTTGTTTCTGCTGCCCCCAAGTGGCCAAAGAAAGAACATCTTTCTAATTTTCAGTAACAAAGACTGCTCAACTGGATAGTGTTTCAATAGGAACGGTGACTAAAGTGACATCTGCATTTAGATCTATGGGAGAGACATCAGTAAATAGGGTTGGAAATTGTGGTCGACAGCTCACATTTGATGACTGTGATGCTCGTGGATTAGTGAGATATATAAGGAAAAACAGAAGAGCAACCCTTCCTCAGGTGACTGAAAATGTCAAGGCAGGACGTGATCTGTGTCAGCAAGAACAGTCCGTCGACAATTACATAGAGAGAGGGACATTATAGTAGGGTGGCAGTGCATAAACCCCTCATTACAAAGATGAATGCATATTTGAGAGTTCAGTGGTGCAAAAAAGCATAGGCACTGGTCTACAGAGATGTGGAAAAAAGTGATATAGTCAGATGAGTCATCCTTCAGTATATTCTTGACAAGTGGGCGAGTGCATGTGTGGTGTACACCAAAAGAACGGAACAGGTCTGAATACTTGACCCCTACAGTGAGGGGATCCGGTGGCTCTGTTATGCTGTGGGGGGCATTTTGCTGGCATGGTTTGGGTAAACTTGTCCCCTTAGAGGGAAGGGTCACTGCAAATCAGTTGTTCTGAGTGATCACCTTTATCTTATGATGAAACATTTCTATCTCTGATGGGAGTGGTCTCTTCCTGGATGACAATGCCCCCATCCATAGGGCACGAGGGCCCACTGAAGGGTTTGATGATTATGAAAATGATGTGAATCATATGCTATGGCCTTTGCAGTCACCAGATCTCAACCCAATTGAACACCTATGGGAGATTTTGGACCGACATGTTAGACAGCGCTCTCCACCACCATCATCAAAACACCAAATGAGGGAATATCTTTTGGAATAACAGTGTTCATCCCTCCAGTAGAGTTTAGAGACAATGCCAAGGCGCATTGAAGCTGTTCTGGCGGCACATGGTGGCCCAAAACCTTACTAACACACTTTATGTTGGTTCTTTCTTAAATTTGTCACCGATCTGTATCTCATTCTTTATATACGTTTATATAACACTTTACTGGAAACAGTGGCACCAAATAAGTGCGTAAGGCGACTTTTGAACTGCCATACTGTAACACAAATATCATAACCAGTTATAGTATTTAGGGGTCAAGTTCAAGATCGATGTTGAAGGGTTTACACCAATAATAAATTATGTCTGTTTTTAAACTGCTGAACTTCCTCCAAGTTTATCTCCCAAATTGACCTAATTACCTACTTACTCTTTCTTGCACTCCACTGTGTTGTTGACTCGGTATGTTACATAGCTAGTGCAACTTGAGACCTAGAATCAGCAGTCACGATAGTCTAAATTAAGCAGAGCTAATTGAAAAAAAAAAAAGACTGCGTCTCAGTAGCCATTCTCAGCACAGTGATTAATAGTTTTCAAAATTTTTGGAGTAATGGCTGGTGAGTGCAATATTATGCTAACCTATAGACATAATATGACCAAATCTAATAATGTCATACATTTTCCCTCAAGAGAAAACCTGTTTGCTGTGGTGACATTATGACAAGATCAGCTGTACTGCTATGTTTTGGTTTCGAAATTGTTTTAGTCTCACTCTGGCTGCAGATTACACGCCTTTTGATTGAACTTTTGCCAGAAAAGAACACAGGTTCTGATAAACACTAAATCACCCCATTTATCACCCTCTTTATAATCTGTCACACGTGACAAGAAACTGTCTAACGTCCAAATGGGAGTCAAGGAGAGATAAGACTTTTTTAAAATTGGAAATGAAAGTACAGTTGCCACTGTTGACTCAATCTCTCAAGATTTCCTCTCTTTACTCTCTGTGTTTATAGGGTCAGAATATGTTTTGACATACCATAAAGACTGATGCATTTGTAGTTTCACAGAATAACACTGAACAGTTCTGTGGAATTAGATTATTCATTAAGATATCATGGAAATAACAAGGATATGAAAAAAAAATACAGGGAACAAATGAGAAGATTATTTGAATAAAGTTGGTTGATTTTGTTTTTTCCATAAACATCAAATTACTAAAATTATATGGTATGTGTTTATAGCCTCCGTTTTGCAGTTTAATTACAGTTACAATAATTCCTCCTCGTCTTGGCTCTGTCATTTTTAAGTGGTCAAATCTGAAACCATCTTTACATTAAAACATCCTATTTAATAAACAGTCCAGACTGACACTAAACCAGCACAATTAAACTAACGGGCAAGACAGGCAGCTAGCTAGCTTCCTGGGTTCTGGGTTCCTGGTAAATCACAGATTACGGTTTATGACATTCTTTGGGGTGTTTTACCCAGTGGACGGGGCCCCACAATTTACAGGGATTATATGGTGTGCTTTATATTTAGGTATGCATGTAAAGAGCATGAGTCAGGGAGAGCAGAGCTTTTGCACGGCTGCATTAGTGCCATGCAGGAGCTAATCCGCCAGGAAGCAGCAAGCAATGGGGCTAAGAGGGAGCTAGTTTCAAAACAAACATGACCAAAGATCCAAAAACCTCCACTTAATCTACATTCATAGGGGTTAGATTTGGTCCAGGGGCCTAGAGCTCAGCTACTGCTAAAGTGTCACTGAACAAATCACTAATCCCATGCTCTAGTAGCAAAAACTGCTCTTTGTCCTCCCTGTTGGATTAAAAGTGGACAGGTGACATAATAATCTGGCAAAGAGAAATGGAAAAGAAGCCTGTTTTCATTGGGAGGTTACAGGTATCAGTGAGCTTGTGCAAGAGTTCGTAAAATACATACACAAAGTCTCAAAATGCCACCAGCATGCCCCAAAAAACATATTTGCCAAGGAAGGAACAACTAGAGAAATTACACTTACTGGAATTAGGTTGGAAATAGGTTCCTGAGTCTTAGATGTCAGGTAATTATTCATGAATTCCTAGTTCCTGGGAAAGTTCTTGTGGTGGAAACAGGCCAATAGAGGTGGTAGACTAATGCCCAGTCAAACCAGAATTTTCACAAGATGCATTGTCTCTTGATGCAAGTAAATATTGCCTCATTTGAATCACGCAGAGTTAGTCAAACTAAACATTCACCTGCAAAATGACTCATCGATTTGAGAGAGATGGTGTTGTCGATCAGGGTTTGTAAGATCAAATACAAACAGCACAGTAGGAGGAATTCTGTGTTGTTTCAGGTACCGGTGAGACGACGAAATATGATCCAGGGAGGCTGGTTGGAGTAATAGACAAATGAGTTTAAAGGCTCATCAGATGCAAAACACTGCACAGCGGTGTGCGCAACCATGATGAGGAAGAATTTCACAGTACAGTTCTGGGAAGTTGCAATGCTCCATCTCGACAGTTGCGAGGTTAACATTAAAATTATGTTCATGTTTGTGTGTGTTGTGTATGCATTTAATTGACCAACGCAGTGTGTTGTGTAAATTTTACCTTGCCAATTTGGGTCTGACTGCACTGAATGAGTTCTCAGCAATACAATTCTGCATTTTTATGTATTCTGCCGCAATTCTGGGTAGAGCAGTCCTCCTTACAGTTTTGCCCTAACTTTAAAGGATATGGCCGGTGATTTTTCTATATTTTTCTCATGTACAGATCCAAACCAACAATGAATTGATCTTCTTACAAGTATTGTGTGTGTATCTAAAGTCTGATATATCTTATTCCTTCGTGCCATCAGACATCTGTTGTTGTCCAAAAACAATTGAAAACATGTCCGTGAGCCACACCATTGCACTGGATGACATGTTCCTTCATTATGAAGAGAATGGGGACGTTTGTATAGAAACATCTCTTAATAATACAACTTTTCTATCTTATCTATCTAACTTATCTATCTATTGAGGGAAAGCTGTGTCATTTCCTAACCTGTTGAGTGTTTCACATGATAAATTCATCTGTTATCGTTACATAATTTTTTTTTTTTTTGCACTGGAGAAATGTTATCTTCACGTTATTAGTGATCACAACCACTCTCACAAAATTTTGTGTCATTTCTTCCAGCATCCCTAAACGGTTGTCTACGGTTAAGATTTGACAGATGAAATTACTGCACACTGCTTCAAAGTGCCATTTTATTCATAAGGCTGAATATCTGTCTGTCTTTCATGAAAAGCGTGCAGGAACTTCTTATTTCTCTGTTCATTTGTCTTCCAGATTGCATTCTTCTTGGGTTTAGATGTGTGAGTATCATCTCGCTGCACACAAACATGGAAATCTCATGTTGCCTAATTAAATCTCTTAAAACACAGCATTCACAACACAGCAACCTTTTCCTTATTTTATATAAAAACAATATAATTTGAAAATAAATATGCTTTACTGTTTTACATAGACACAGAAAACATGTTAATAGTGAAGAAGAGACAAAGAGAACTAATAATGAAGGCTCTAAGACTGATGGCAGAAAGTACGCAGATTGTTATCCAAATTTAAAATGGTGTGTTGTAGTGTATGCTGAGCAGCTAGCAGTAGTTCATTTGTATTTGCATCTTGCAGGATGGACAAAACAGAAGTCCGCTACTTACTTAAATACTTAAATACAACTTACTAACTAACCTACATACAGATGCGCACATCAGTAAATGCATGTGAACACACACTCATACGCACACATGTACACAAACACACAGATACACAATTTAAACTTCTACACGGCACCCACACCGTTTACATAAGAGGGGTTGAAAAATCCAGAGGAGGT
The DNA here is from genome assembly GCA_038419695.1 of Scomberomorus guttatus. NCBI lineage: Eukaryota > Metazoa > Chordata > Actinopteri > Scombriformes > Scombridae > Scomberomorus > Scomberomorus guttatus. The sequence goes on from CM076462.1 coordinate 17,657,533, forward strand.
GTCATCAGTACAAATGATCCAAATGATAGGGAATGTTAACAAATCATTTTTGATTTTTTTTTTTTTTGATTTTTTTTTTTGTGTTTTTTGTTTCTTAGAAAAGCACAGAGAGTCTCCATGCTGAGAGTAGCCATCAGTGACGTTACACATGGGGGAGAGATAGGACAGCCACAGGTACATAACACTGCATATATAAATAGACCAAATTAAATATGGGAAGAAGACTGAATACTGAAAAATACTCTATAACATTATAAATTATCTAAAATGGACTATGGCATAGAGGGATATTAAGTATGTACAAGTTCAGAGAAGAAGATATGTAATCAATGGATTCTGTATTGAGTTCAACAACTAACCAAACTACTTTGATAATCCTCTCCTGAAAAAAAGAAACAAAAATAATTTAAAAAGCACTCGAGAGATTTCTCAGTTCATGTTGTGAGGCACAGTTTTTCAAATGGAATCAAACTACAGTATAGGATGTTTTCAGTGGTTTTCATGTAGGACATAGCAAAACATTAGATGCTATTATTGATGACCAGTATCCCTTTAAAAGTATATGGCACTCCATGTCTCTTCTCCTGCAAGCTGATCACAATTGTGAAAACATTGTCCATGTCAGTCCTGCAGCCTCCTCCTCCTCGGAGGAGGAAAAGTAGCAATATCTTGAAGAGACAGATTCAAGATTTCCATCGGCTGTCGTGGCTGTCCAGCTGCTATACTCCAAAAGAAAACGTCGACCGATGAAAATCCATCCACCTTTTTTGAAAGGAGAGCTCTCCCGAAGTCCTCTTCAGCCCCACCCACTGTTTTAGCAGTTAAATATATCTTAGATTGAGAGGTTTTGTAATTTATGATTGACACACAACCACAGTAGACTCACATCCAGTGAAGTAATTGCATACAATGAATTGACAACACGACTACACCTGCATTGCAAGCCTGTTAGAATACAAAACCACATGGCGGCTATTTACTTTTTTGTCAAATGATGGGTTTAGTTATTTGATTTGTAGCAGCATAACAATTCTGTACTTTTTTTCTTTTATCATGGTCTATATACACACAGATATACAGTGGGAGGAAACTTCAGTTCCGTCTTTCTTTTTGTTCTCTGTCAGTCAGTCCAAGGGGAATGCTTTCCACAGAAAAGAAGAGCTTACAGTTTAAAGGTCAAAGTGCTGTGCTATGAAATATCTCTAGAATATTCCTTCATCTTGTACATCTGGTGCTACCACCTCTCTCATCTTCTTGGCTTGTCACATCTAAACAACAAGGAGAGAAAAAAAAGAGTTTTGAGCTCTTTGCTATTGTGCTCAGACATGTACACACACATAAACACATAGAGAGCCAATGTCACAACACCGGATAGATGTGATAGTCGGTACGTGTCGATGACTTCTGCAACATGAAGTAACACTGAAAATCTTGTCCAGTTGTTGTCTGGTGGCTGTCAGAGGCTCATGCAAAATCCAAACTACCAACAGACTATCAACAGCTGCTACCAGCTGCTTGGAAGCTGCGTTAAAGACACTGTGGCAGTTACGGCGCTAACATTGGGGAAAAGCGTATGTTCCAACATTGAAACATTGGGTGTCGATCCAATTTTCCTGGTGGAGGTAAAATGTAGAAAGATCTACTGGACTGGTATAGTTGGCATGACAGCAGCTGTTTTCAGCAGTTACAGTGAACATACATGTATCCAATGTATGCTTATTTGCTTAAAACCAGTAAGACTGAAGTCTATTATTGAGGAATCAGTAAAATCCCATTTTATGTTTATTTTATAACAGCTATTTAAAGGGGATATATCATGCATTTTGTGCTTTTCTGTTATTTTTATACTGTTATGATATTGGATGTCTATGTTATACATGGTCAAAAGTCCAAAACTTGAGGTGAACGTATGTAAAATGTTCCCTGCAAGTCAAAAGCCAGGGCTTAAGACTGCTCTAAACGCTTCATTTTGCAGTGTTACCTCTACCTCCTCCTCATTATGACGTCAGATTGTTCGTGCATGCCAACAAACGGCCATAGCCTTTGCTGTTATGGTTGTTCGCATTGTCCGCTTGCATATTTTAAATCGGATTCAGGCTCGAACATGTACGGGTGTATTGGAGATGTGTCCATTTTTGAGTAAAGAATGAGAAAAAGATGTGAAATCCTGCAACTATTGTTTGTTTATGTGGCCTCTGGGACAAGCAGAAGTCTGCTGAGGGGCAACTTCTGGGAGCTTACCAATCAGAAGAGCGGGTTCATCGGGAGGGGGGGCTTAAAGAGACAGGAACTGAAACAGCCTGTTTCAGAAAGAGGCTGAACTGAGGGGCTGCATAAAGGGCCAGTATAAGATAAATGAGGAGTTTTTTTTAACTGTAAATCCTGCAAGGATCCTGCAAAAGCCGCAAATAAAAACAGACCTGGAAATGTGCATGATATGTCCCCTTTAAAGCTACAGCCTGATGAAGCCTGGAAGTTGCACAGCATTATTTGCAATATTTAATATTTTGAAATTGTCGAGCCATTTGTAGCCTCGTAATTTACTATTATAATTGACATTGTTTATTTAATTTATTGCTCAAATGCCTAATTTATTTGAATTTTGCAGCGATTATAGGCAATGCCAGTAGTTTAAAAACGCTAATATTGTGGAAAATACACACTTTGTGTTGCATCATCTGACTATAGATTGTTAACATGTCTAATAATCAATTAAGAAAATTGCTTGCTCTCTAAACCAACACTTACCTGCAGGACTTCTCATTGAGCTCTAGTTGGCGGTCTTTACAGTATTCGTCTGTGTGTTTGCAGGAGCACCGGCAGGTCACAGGGTCCTGCACGAACAAACGCTTTCTCCTCTCTGTGCACCTATCACAACATGGCTCACAAACACTGAGCAGAGAGAGACAGACAGAGATGGGGAAGAAGAGGGAGAGATGCAGATTATCACAGTGTAGTGTTACCACCCAATAGAAATTGTCACTCTTAGGTCAACCCTTGCGTACGTTCCAGTTTGCCCTTCCAAGGCACAGCCCGGCAAGTTGTATTGCATATGACAGTTGGGTAGTATTGCAAACAGGTTCCCACAGAGCAGGCAAATATTCAAGCAGTAAAATTACCCGTCCTCACGCCCCCCAAACCCTCCCTCGTTGATTGGACCACTCACAAATGCCTTTTATGTGTTAGACATGCGCTAAGCAAAGCTCCGGACCAGTACATGCAACGCAAAATGACACATATCGGCTTCGGACTGCAGGTCAATGACAGCACACTTCTCACTCTCACTCTTACAAATGATCAGCTCTTGATAAAGAAGACTCAAGGCCCTGCTTGGAGTTCCGTTAAGAAAGATTTCATTTTATTGAGTGAAAACTGAAGACTACTTTTCCCACAGAGAGACATTAGATTCAGAAGATGTAGATAACAGAGGCTGAAATGGACAGATGAAGGCTCAGATAATCCACTGATACCTTAATATACAAATTACAAATGAACAGACATGTATTCATTCACAGTAAGACCACTGTAAGAACATCAGATCACTTTTTCATTATTTTTGAATAAAATATGGGTGCTTTCGCATTGTTTCAGAGACAAAAGCAGGCCAAGACACAAAACAGTACTTGTTAAACAATTTGCTGGTTTACAAATCCTCCCTATAGCAAAAAAAAAGAAAAGAAAAAAAAACAACAAACCAATAGATAGCCATCACTCATATCTACACGTTACATAAAAAGTACCAGCATTATAAATGGGATGGCAAAACCTGTTTGGAAAGATGAAAAGAACAAAAGAGGCGGGTACGAGACACAGCAAAGCAGCACAGACTCAACACTGAACACAGGACCATGATTACAATCCTGGTGATCCCAGCAGAGATACTAGAACAGTATGAACTGCTCCGCAAAGCCATGCTGGTGGATCTGTTTCAGTTCATGGTTCAAGTTACAGCTAACAGCTGATCTAAGATCTGTTTATTCCAGTTTCTTTAAACATGTCCTTTATCAATCATGAAACCGACAATGTGACAAGATGTTAGGAGCAACTTGTACCTTGTGTTTCTACTGTTTTTCATGATATACTGCTAGACCTCAACCCAACCATCTACCAGTCTCGGTCATAAGTGACATTCATGCGAAGTCAGAGCTGGTAAGGTTGGGAAGAGATTACATGGGATTTCGAGGGGTGGCGATGGGTTAGGGCGAGCAAGTCTGCTGTACTTCCCTGCTTATCGCTGTTATGTAAAGTTTTGCTAAAGCTAAGTTAGCAAAACATGTTAGCAAACGTAGCTGACAATCTGATGATGTAGAACATGAATGGGCGAGGCAAAGTTAGGACAAGAGCGACAGTAGCAACATGCTAGTTGACGTGGGCAAATAAAATGGTGCAAATTAAAAGGGGCAAATGAGCTCCTCCCAAATGAGCTTAATTATGAGAAGCGCAACACTCAGGTGCAGGTAGGTGGAGAAGGCGGAGCTGACATACGCATCGTGAATTGTTTTGTCACGGTTTTTCTTTCGTTTTCTCTTTTGGCCTTTACCCTTGCCTTTCCGGGGTTTTCTGGAAGAGAAAGAGGACAACAACGCAGAGATATGCCTGAGTGACTGAAGAGAGAGAATGGACTGCTGTGTAAACTGATGCTTTTAGAAAAGCTTAAACTGATGGTTGCTAAAACCAACATTTATCAATAGCAATCTTTTTAAATTTCTATAAATCAAAGAGCCAAAAAATCAGTCATTCATAACAGGCTATTGTTTAATTTTCTGATTGTTACTGATTTACTTGTTTGGGTTGATAACTGTCATATTATGAGAAAGGTATCAGGCAGTGTTCACATGAGTGTCTGTGGTGTGTCTAAATATCCTAATAACTTCAACAGTACAGGGAAAAATGCAACCATGTGTTGGAAAATTACTAGAAAAATTACCTTTTTAAAAGATGAAGCAACCATCGAAATGCGTCCTTAAAGACACACCCACAGTAATGCAGCTTAATGTAGGTGGTTTCCACACGTACTGTAGTTTATGAATATAATGAATATCAAATGTTCCATGAGAAAGTCACTTTATTGTCCAACTTGGACTTGAAAAGATAATCTTTTTTTGTAAAACAGTACAATGACTGCAGAGTGTGAAGTTTGAGGTTTGGCTTGGCCAGCTGTTCTAACATTTCCCAGATGAACTGAGCACAATAAACTTGGACTTCACCAAAACTACATCTTTCAGCCTATCTGGGTCAACTCTTTATGGCTGATTCAATTTGTTTCAGACCACAGCACAATGAGAACGAGCTCATAAAAGCATACAGGCCTATACAGCATACACCTGGAGCTTCACAGGTGCAGGGCTGGATTAAAATATCCGGCTGTGTGTTCAAAAGCAAGCTGAGCTCATTTACCTCACACAAGCTTTTGCTATATAGCATGTATAAAGCTTTATGTTTTATACATGATAAATTCTGAAATACTCAGTAGAAATGTATCCCAGAACGATGTTGCTGACATGACTCTATGGACATTGATGACTACTACAGTATATCAATGCTAATATTTAACAACCTCCTCCAGCAATGTTTTAAATAAAAATACCCCTTTTTCATAGAAAAGTTAAGTCTTAAAAATGTATCTACACTGAAGAACTCATAATTCAAAGTTTAACTACGAGACACAAGATGTCTCCTACTTCACTGTAAAAATCCACCCATCCACCCATCCATCTATCCATTGCTCCTTGAGGCTTCAAGTTTCCACATTACACTTGTCTGATTTGCATTTTGGACTATGACTGGCTTCCAAACTAGCTGTAATGTCACAAGTCATGTTTGTGGATACACGCCTTTAATTCAGATTTAAGGTGAGCACAGGGAAACTTTGCCCCTTCAGCAGAAGCATATGAATACAGCCTTCTAGTGTCAAACTCTACTTCTGCACAGGTCAAACATTCACGGGAAGTATTAATAAGCAAAATGCATTTTTTAATGGAGGGGAGCTGCATAAAGCCTAGTACTTATTATATATGCACAACATATCATTTGGTCAGAGCCAGTTTGCATTGGATGATGCCAAATATCCATGGAACAGGCTAAAGCTGATGTGCTGTAAATTCAAGAATTCCCTCTTTTAAGCGTTACGAAATCAGGTCCGTTTTCAATCTGGACATTGGCAACGAACTAGTTTCACAACCTCAGGATGAGGATGAGTCACGCTAACAGAGCTCTCAGTACCAGGAGGCCAATGGTAAAACTAACATGGAAGTATGAAAAGAAGTTGAATGACCCTAAGACCATCACTTTAACAGCGCATCGCCAGAGTCGGACTTGTAAACAGTTAAGACAAGGTCAAAGAGGAGGTCTCAAAACCAACCCTTATCTACTATATGATATTTGACCTGACATAAAACCAAAATACAACCAACAACAACCCTGCAATGGAAAGACATTAACGACTGTTCGAAGAAGGAGGATTCAAGAGTTTTAATGACCCTTAGTACACTGACTTCTGTTGAACAGGAAGGAGAGAACACTTGAGCAAGGACCATAAACACAAAAGTTTAACAGGTCTTCAAAAACACTTATCTATATCAGAGCTGCCAGTAACAGGAGTAACAGAAGTAAAGCGGGATGTAAACGGTAAAGATGAGAAGAGAGGAATGCAAAGATGAGATAGAAGAGGGAGGAAAAGGTGTAAAAGACAGGTATGGAGAGGGCAATGAACTCATCAAGTGTCACTCATTCACCTGCATGGATTAAACCGGTATTCCCCGTGTTTATCACTTGAGAGCTGCATGTCAGCTTGGGTTTGAATGAAATATTATCATTGTGAGGTGTTCTCCCCCCAATGTATTAAAGTGAAAGAAAAGGAACAGAGGAAAATGGAAGTCAGGTTAAGCAAGTAAGGGCATATGGGATAACGTCAGAAAGGCTGAGAGTTGCAAACGACAGAGAGTGAGAGTTTGTTTGCAGGAGAAAACAGGAAAAAGATCAAATCTCAAGTCCCAATTGTTTCCCCCGAAAAACTCAATCTCTAAGCAGAAAGAGCGCTGTACTCACTTTTCTCTCTGTTCTTTCACTTCTTTCTTTAACCTGAAAGGCAGGAACAAAACAACATGATATTAGATCACAGCACGCCATTGTTTTCTGGTAAACAGATACATATCAAGAGCATCAACAATAGAGAGGCCAGGAGGCTCATTATCAGCATGGGTGGCTCGCATCAATCTTTTCAAATCACGTTATGTCATCGTCCTTTACCAGAAACTGATAAAACTGGCTTTCACTTTGAAATGAACCAGACTTCTTGGGAAATGAAAGCAGTGTACACACACGACATAGACTATTAGACAGGCATATAAACAGGTGTGTTCATTGATGGATATACACACACATAAAACATAGCTACAATATGAGGTTGTCAGATTTGTTGCACTTCTCGTCTGTGTGACGTTTTTTGCTGATAACAGAATGTGGAGCAACAAATGTTCTGGCACACTCCGGAGGCAACAGCTATCCAAAAGTGTTAGGAAACAGTGTTTCATTCAAGAAGGTCACGGACAGCCAGCCAAGTTTCTATTTAACAAATTGGTACTTTAACTCTACATCAGTACGCTGAATAAAGCATGTAAATGTATATGTGTGTGTGCATATAGGCTGAAGATGACTGAAATTTATTAGTCCATGCATACTGTATGTACTATTTTACATCATCTGCACGGAAATCCACTCAGTTATATGCAGTGAAGTATTCAGATCTGCATTTTAAGTACAAAAACTGCATTTTAAGTACAAAAACGACAAACGTTTTTAGATTTTTAGGCCACTTATATGTATCGGGGGCAGCGGAAATGAACACAAGTGACCATACATTGACGTATTATCATTGTATACAGTATATTGCAAACATATTGCAAATTTGTTAGCAAACAGTTGCCTATTTAAGCATCCTGCAGATACGGAGGAATATTAGCATTCATTTGTGTTGCCTGCTACTTGATGAACTTAAAGATCCCCTCCAGACATGTCTTAAGATATATTAAAATATTCTGCTTTGTGTGTAATATGCTTTTCCCACAAAAAAGAAATAAAACCTTAGAATTACACATACTCTGTCTCCGTCATTGAAAAATCCAGAATTGATGAATATGCAAATATTTTTCATTTCAATGGCTTAACTACTGGACACAAGATGTGTCCTACTTTACAGAAAAGTCCATTTTCAGTTTATGTGCACTGGAGACTTCAAGTTTCCAAATCACAGTTGTGTAAGCTGCATACTGGACCATGATTGGCTAGTTGTGATGTAACAAATCCTCCTCGTAGGCCTTAAACTCGCTGATTTTCGGTGAGCTCAGAGAAACTTTCCACTTTCAGCAGATGATTGTAAAAACAGCCTTCTAGTGTCAAACTCTGGATATGCGTCAGAGGAGGGGGGGGCTTTAAGTCCAATATTAAATCTCTTTTTAGTTTATGGTCTCTGCCAACTCCTGAGAAAAATATCAGGTTCTTTATTGGCTACAACAGCTAGGCGCTTGCTTTGTGTGCTGTTCAGTGCTGGGTAGGTAGCATATAGTTTAGAGCTGGCTGCTGCGGCTGAAAACGATACCGATGAGAGCTGTGAGACTGAAACAAACTAGTAAATCTGCGATCCAGAAAACCAAAACAATAAGCTGAAAGACGCCAAAACACCCGATAGAGCTCGAAAGGAACTGCAGAGTTGTGGATAATTCTCTGTGGGCTCATTACAAGTACACAAGTACAAGTAGTCATGATATCCATTGTTAATATGAAATTATTGATTATAGCTGCTTCAAGTATCTAAAGTAAGAATGTATTTGTCGATGGTCGAGGTGGAACTAATTTTAACTTATTTAAATACTGTTAAGTAGTTTAATTGATAACAATATATAATATTTTATAAACTAATCATATATTTGATATGAAAAGTACAATATTTGCCTCTGAAATGTAGCGGAGTAGAAATATAAAGTAGCATAAAATGGAAATACTCAAGTACAAGTGCCTCAAAATTTTACTTAAGTGCAGTGCATTGAGTAACTTTACTTCCCCCAACTGGTTATATGTCATGTTACATGTAATCTGTACAGTATAGTGAAATCAATTGACAGCACAGTACAGTACTAAATACAGTAGATTGGTCAGAGTCTCTTTAACTTTATAAAGGTACCCTAAAACTTCATAGCTACATCTACAGTAAATGGTTTTAGAGTGAAGTATTGACTCATCACATATACATCATCAGAAAGCAGTACAGCAATAAGTTCAAAGTGACATTTCTTTTGAGCTCTATATACAGACTGGGGTGTTACATATATTACATCCAGTAGCTCAGAAAAGAGGCTAAAAGTGGCAACGGGCTCAGTCCTCTGCCAACAGCCCTGTCTACAATGTTTATTTGCTGGTTACATTTTCCAGAAGTGTGGGAGGATGATGCATGTCCCTGCTGTTTTGCTGTGTCACAGTTCACTTATTCATGACACACAGCTCAAAGCTCATGAGCCCATGAGCTGATTTGGACAAAAAGATGAGGAAACCAAGGCCCAAGAGGGAGCAAGAGCTCAGGGAGAGGTGACTTTTCTTTTTTCCAATAATTACCCCAGACAGGGACATATTCTTTTTGTAGAAGATGATATGAAATGTCATAAAATAAAATGTGTAGTTGTTTCATTTTTAGAGAACATCTAATTCTGTGCCAGTCAAGCTCAAATGCCAGCAACACAACACTTATCTCTGAATTTGTTATTTACAGGCTTTAATAGATTAAACATTTAAGCTACCTATCAATTTAAGAGAAACAGTAGCAAAATAAACTCACTCTACCTCAGGCCTAATTAGAAGAAGTCACGTTACTGTGGCTAGAGGGTACAGAAAGGACACACACTGCTTATCTCAGAGATCAATAACTAAAGCTATCACACCTATATAGTTCCAACAATGACCTCTAAATGCCACAGAAGGAAAACAAAGGATTCGGTAGCGCTGCACTCGCACAAATGTATCTCCTTTACTTGAGCAATGTGATGGAATGAGGATAAGCTAAAGCAATATGGAGAACGCCGGCTGGGATCTGCTTCAACCTGTTCAGGCCTTTTTAAGATCAGCGAAGTAAACGAAGCAAAGATAAGATATGAATCACCCTGATATGCATCTGTTAAACGTGTCAGAGTCAAACAGAAAACACTAACTTTACATGACGTGTTTGTTGACCTCTGCTCTGCTACACATAGTATGCGCAGTTAGCATTTCAGTGCTTTGTGTATGAGTGTGTGTTTGAGTGTGTGTTCAGGGTTTCTTACCTACACTCACATGCACTGTGTTCTGTAAAACTCATGAAAATATCATTTTGTTGCCTTTGGGGTTTTATTCTTTTAATCTGTAAAAAAACAAAAAAGGAAAGAAGAGAAGTTGTCACAGAGTTGAATGAAATATTGAAGTGAAATAGACAAAAGCTGACAGAGAAACTCTTATGTAAGATTCTGCTTTTCATATTAATACCAGAGGATGAGGAGTTCGGGTAAAAGGATTAGGTTTACCATCTAAAAATCTCAACCTGTACAGAATTACAATGGGTAAGTTACATGGGAGTTTCAGAAAACCTTAATGGTTTCTTGGGATGAACAGTCCTGCTTATTTTTCCCTTCTTCTCCTGTTCAATCCCCGCTTATTACATGGATCTGGGGTTTTCAGAAAAATCAAGAGCTGAAAGGCACAGCTTAATGTCACAATATAACAAGGAACAGTTACCAGGAAGAGGAGACGGGATGTTCAAAAAGCTCTTCACCCCTCACTAGAAATGTTTATTTAAATCAAGAGCAGACAGATCAGTAGGAAGCAGGTTTCCTCTTTGCTTTTTCCACATTTTTTCCACCTCTCCATGATTCAGACTGCTCATACACACAGATCCAGAGGTGTGCACATACTCTCTGAGAAGTAAGGGTGAAAATCAAGAAGGGGCACCTTCTTGATTGGTATAGGGTTCATTTTGGGCCAAAACGTCACACCAGGGCAGCTTTTTGGCTAACAATATGGGTACTTGGACTGACCGGAGGGACACTTATGCCGACCAGAAGGGCACTTGGGTGGGCCACAAGTGCAGTTAAGCAGCCAAAGTGCCCCTCTGGTGTGACATTTGGGCAGAAATTGTGTGTTTAAAATTGATAAAACATTTCAAAAGTAGGTATTTAAAAAAACAAAAAAAAACAAAACACCACTGACCTCCATTGTAATGTTATGGCTGGATGTTGGCGTACACTGCATAATCTCGTCATTGCAGCAGCCGGCGCAGCGCGTCAACACCACGCAGGACGGGATGAAGATGTGCTCCACCTCCTCCGGATACTCCTGCAGAATCTCCACCAGCAGCTCCCGAGGCTTACACAAACTCTTGTTGTACACCTCCATTAAAGGGATCACTGGGAGACACATTCACAGAGGATCAGGTTATAAAATGGCAGCATTGCTCCAGACTAAACCGCTGTCTGTGAGGTTTGACTCTTAAGTACTACTGTGCTGCTGTAACAATAACACACACCTAAAAGGAGACATGACGCTGGCATGCTCACAGTGAAGGAGAAGAGGGAACACACACATACATGCACACACACGTTTTACTTTCTATTTTTCCACTGAGATGCAGTTTGTAAGCTTAGCTTTTGTCTTCAATCTGTTTATTCTCTCATCATTAAAGTTTAATGCCTCCAATATCACACCTATTTTACAGCTCTGCTTCTTGATTCTGTTCATCTACAGCTATACAATAATAGCCTAAGGTCTGTTTTTTCACCTTCAGTCTACTTGCCCCCTAGCTGGGTCTTTGCGGGAATTCTGCTCTTGAGAAAGATATTAGGACACAGACAGACAACACCTCCAAACTATCGCTCAGAGCATTAGTGAGCCTGAAACAACCCCTGCCTGACAGCCCTCTGGGAAGCCAAACCAAACATACTGGGCCTGAACAATATCATGAAGTTCAGCTTCTGATTGTCCAAATTGGATTGGGCAATAGTGGGATTGTGAAAAATGAAATTGTGGGCCAAGAGGGTGAAATTCCTTTCTATAAAAGAGTCTGGTCAGCATAACATTTCCCCAGCTTAACCTCAAACAAGAAGGAATGCTGTACAGAATGAAATCATCCGACAGTCTTGATTTAGGGGTGAAACTGCACTCATTTACTAAAAAGGAGAGTCTGGCTGGAGGAGGGGTGGGGGGGTGGGGGCGTGGGGGGGGTCAAACTACAAAAATGTCCACCAGGAGGCGATAATATCCCCTATATTGTCAAGGTGAATCTCAAACCAGCACTTTCTGTTTGGCTTTCTGCCAGCCAGGGAGCCCAGTGCAGACTGTATTCCCACGGTGCCCTGTGGGACACCTACCGTCATGTGGACCTCTTTCTGCTTCCTTCGGTATGTGGGCACTCTGCAAGAAGAGAAAAAAAAAAACAAGCCGTTAGTTACAGTACATTGTGCTAGAGCTCAGAAAAAGTGCCCTCTACTTATCCATAGTTGCGCAAAAATATATATTTACATTTTGACATTTCTGTTGACCACTGCCAGAGTATGAAAACCACACTGTGTATCTTATCTTAGACTGGCCTAGACACAATGTATGGGGCAATGAGAGTTAAATGTGTATGTGCCATCTACACGCTTTTAAAAAGTAACATTAAATAGTTTTTAAGAGATCTTTCCTATCCTACATCACATTCCTGATTATGTTCATGAAAGTCACATTTTGAAGCAAAAGCTAGAAATATACAGTATGTTTTAACATTTGGAAAAAGTTTGGACACACCTTCCCATTCAGAATGAAAGAGTGTGTCCAAACTTTTGACTGGTGCTATATATTCTCATAACTTGTGCCAAACATTTTTTAAAAAAAAGACCACATCAGCTAGCAAAAACGTTATAACCTGGAAGTAAACTGTTGAATGAGTGTGTTGGTTTTGTTTTAGTTCCGATTTCACCAAACATTTATCCGCTGCCTCCAGGCAACGCGGATTAATAACTGTTGCCATTAAAACTGATAAGAATTTCAGCCTGCTACTTTCCCCTCACAGGGGGTACACACGCGCACAACCCCCGCGCCAAGCCCCCCCCCCCCCCTCCCTCTCCGTCTCTCCGTCTCTCCCTCCCTCTCTCTCTCTTTCTCCATACAACTCGCGCAATATCTCGCCAATATTGCGTGAGACCCATTTCTGTGGCACCGGTATTCAGTGGCGTTTTCAGGGAAGCGTATTCCACTCCTTAATGAAACATAAAGGGGAAAAAAAAGAGTCTGAGCGCAGCTGTCTCCACCCCTTTCTGGTGGCGTGAGAGGGTCCGACCTTATGGGCTGAGAGACCCCAGCCCCCAAAACACTATATACTGTTTTATTAATGCATGGGTGTCAAGCTGCGAACACCGGCCTTTTAAACCGAGTGATGACTGATAATGAGCAGTTGGGGGAGCATCCTGATACTTTACCGCGTTGATTAGCTGGCTTAGGCTGTCATTAAATGAGACAGTTAGTTAAATAAACACTTTACTGGACTCTAGAGGGGGTATATCTCCTCAGGTTAGAGAAGAGATGCTCGAGAGAGGAACTAGTTTGCATCCTAAAACATAATTTCTTCATTTGAGGTGGCAAACTTCTATTAGAAGTAATCATCCAAAGTCCAATCGTGTTGCTGGAAAATATGCAGCCTCCTGCTAAAGTGGTATGTGTACTGGTGCTGTATTATTTTCACCTTGAAACCTTGGCTCAAGCCTTCCTGGACTCACTACGCTTGATTAATGATTATATGGAAAGCGATTTACAGCGCGCTCTCAAACAGCCATTAAAATTCTCGAGTCAACTTGATTAATTTGTGAAGTAATGTTGGTTTTGTTCCGGAATTGAGTGTTCAATTTCAGCGTGGGAAGCGGTGCTTCTTCTTACTGGAGTGAGCTAACCATGAGCGCAGTCTCAGCGCCAGGAGTGAACCTGCTCACATGTCCTAATTCAGAATGGAGCCACTGCGCCTTTAACGCGTAATAATATCTCCAAGGTGGTTTTAGAGCAGGCCTGCAATCACCCAGCGTCAAACTTCACAACATTATTTAAAAATCACCACATATGCCACATTTGTGACACAAAAAACGCACCACCCACGAGTGTGTGGGTTCGGTTTATATAGTGTCAGCCTTGCGTAATGGCTGAATCTCCCCAAAGCCACTAAACATTTCAACTTGTTTAAACACGAGCGATGACCTAGCCAGAGGAAAGACAAGGACGAGCTACACATTAATGACCACTGACTACATTTCGCAAATTGAAGTCGATTAATGTTTTTTTTTTTCTTTTTAGTCCAGTTTGCTCTCTGGATCACTCGACTCACCTTGACAGCTGACAGCGTCAGAAATAATAGTGTCAAACTGTCAATAAAGTTCATGGTGTTGGAAATCCAATCCAAAGGCAGGCGACGTTTCAAAATCCAAGAGGCCAGTGTGGCGATTTGTTCACAAGCATGAAGTTTACAACAACAAGTACAACAACAACACAAGTGGACCGGCTAAAAATTCTCTAAATAAGGGGCAGGGGGTTTTAATGGCAAATCCATGTTGGTCCCAGGGTCGGAGCATACGATCCTTTGCGCATAACCTCTTTCTTCTCAACTGTTGCCAATGATTTTCAAGATATCCAGAAACACGAGAATCCAAGACGCATAACGTCTCACATTGTTCCGCAGCAGACCTTTATTTTCTTGCAAAGGAGTAGCAATCCACATTACAAAAATAATCCCATGCTTGTTGCGCCATCCGTCTCCAAGTATCTGTCCATTGGAAACTTGTAGCCTACTCCTAAGTGCAACCTGAACCCATGCACCAGGATGACGCTCAGTGAAAAAGAAAACCGCACAGAGAGATACTCGTCCCACAAAACTTTGCTATATTTGCTCTGGCTTTTTTTATTCCGTTTGCTCTGTCAGTGCGTACTAAGCAGGTCAGCTCTCTGTAAAGACAGAACGCGTCCACCTCTGTCTCCTTCTCTCCATGTAGTGTGTGGAGTGTTGGAGTGTTGGGAGCAGTGGTGGTCTAAGTGCGGGAACGTGATTGGTGGATCATTAGTACTGGGTAGGTGTGTCTTTATGGGCTGATACAGCGGGCCGCTCTGAAGTTACAAGTTTCAATCTAATAGACGACGATCAGCCACAGGCGAATAAAAACAGCTCTATGTTTTTAAAAGTGCCTGTTTGTTTTCATTGTCTATTTTTTAAGGGGGGTGAAAAAGGAAATGAGGGCATCCTGATATCGTTGTGACACTTATATTATATATATGATATATTATCGGCTGTGATATCAGCCAGTCTGTTTCCGCTTTTAATTATTTTCTTCATGCCACATGTACATGCTGCAAGCCGCATCCACTGCGCACAAAGATGCACAATCCTTTAATATGAGGCTGCTATATGATAGTTTAGGAAGCTAATAAGGTTTGTTATTGCTGTAGTTAACAGTTATATTTCAGATATCGGCGTTGCAGCAAAGAAGTCCCTGAATATAATGGGCTACTTACGCACTCCTTCTTCGAGGGGGAATTACTAATAAATACATTTTAGAGCAGAGGTTTTATAGACAATATGATACTGAATACTGACACATTAAATTTATCAAAAATAGTCAGATTTACTCAGGCTAAGGCAAGGTGAGCGCCACACCTCATCTCCAGTTGCCCTGGTTATATTAGGTCAAATATTTTCCAGTCTTGTGGCTACTTGGGGTTGAGCACCAGCTATGCCCCGTTTCCATGACAGAGGAAACCTAACTTGCCGAAGCAGGAGAGCGTGTGTGTCTGGACACGTCGCGTGTGTGTGCGTGCGCAGTGCAACGTTTCCGTCCGTGATCCGCAGTGTCGCATCGCGCCGGTCACGGCGCACTAGCACGCACACACACCCGTGGAAAGTCGGAGTATGCGCATCGTGACTTCCTCTCCCGTCGCCGTAATGTCGGAGAATGGATTTTCTGTCTGATGTCCCACTCAGATGACCACCTGACCGGCCGAGCCTGGCCGCTTTTTCTTTTTTTTTCTTCTTCTTCGAGCAACAGCTGAGATGACGCATCACGGAGAGGAAGAGGAGGAAATGCAGAAAAGAAAGAGGAGTCAGAGAAGAGAAACTGTCACGGATGCAAAATGCTAATAGATGAAGGAAGCGACTGATGATGATGGTGATGATTATGATGACAAAGATGGTTATAAGGGCAAAACAAAGCTATAAAAACTCCATTACATGTAACAGTCCTGCATTTTAAATTTTACTCAAGTACTTAGATTTTACTTTAAATGTCAGAAGTAATCTATTTATTAAGCAGAATTCCCCCTGTCAGTGTTATATTATTATATGATTGAATCATTATGGTTGATGCATAACTTGTAAACACTTTTATGTTGTTTCTGGTTTAGGTGAACCAAATTTGAACTGCTTCATATATTGTTTAATATTGTAAAAGTAGCATAAAATGGATGTATTCAAGTAAAGTACAAGTACCTCAAAATTGCACTTAAGTATAGTAGGGGAGACCGGGTATGGTTGTAACATGGGGAGAGTTGTAACGCCACCAATTCCACCAATCAGGGATAAGATAGGAGTCATATGATCATTACCCACTTCCTCCCTGATCCCACATGGTGGTTGTCAAGGCTGGAAACAAGCGCATGCAGATTCTATAGAGAAAAAACAGATTTTGAGGTAAGAAAGTAAATTTTTTGACCAAGACTATATTTTGTTTAGTACTTATACTATTGTACATAAAACCATACGACTTACATTAGATTAAACTGTAGTATCTCAGGCAAAATGTGATGCATTTTTCCCCCTGCTAATTTCAAACCACTATGCTAATACAGCTATCTAAACAATGGCTGGCAGGGGTGGGGTGGGTTGTAACACATCTTTAAAAAGTGTTACAACCATCCCCTTACATACAACTAAGAACACTTTCTTGATTTTAATAATAAATAACAGAATGCCTAGGCAGTGACTGAAAGACTGACAGTGGTGTGCCTGCAAATGTTTTTTAAAAAAGCATCTGATGAGGTCACAGAGAAGGGCAAGTCAGTCAGATCAGTTGCGAAGGCACATGGGATCTGCCAAGTGTGGGTAAAATGTGCCCTATGCAGTCTCTGGGCCCACCAAGCCTGCACTCCAGGGTTACCAACATTCATTTGTCACCATTGTGACTTTGATTAAGAATATACACACGTAGACACACACACACAAACACACACATTGACATTGTTTTTATTAGACCTACATGTTCTTTACACAGGTACATTGTAGTAGAGTGTTCATTAAGCATACATACTGTTAAGGAAGTTTGTTCTAGTAGACTAATTTACACACACGCACGCACACACTCCTGAGTCAAACAAAGTGGATTTGAGTTTTGTTCAGTCACAGAGAGAGAGAGACATTGTTCTGCATTGTTCTTTTATTTCAATAAACCTCTTTTTGAAGCATATTGCATGGTGTGGCCTCTGTTTCTGCTTCTTTTGTCTAATGTGTCACAACTTACCCCAGCATGTGTTACAACCTACCCCTGGTAGTGGGGTAGGTTGTAACAAAGGAACACCATGTATTTGACATCAACTCACGAGGTCTGTGATATTCTTGCAGAGGTTTGAATTGGTGCCATTTGTAGTAAACAAATGTGGGTACGTTGTATAAAAGTTTGAGAACTCAAAAATTCAGTGAGTTACAGGTGCTGTTACAACCATACCTGGTCTCCCCTACTTTGAAAAATGTACTTCAACTTTTTGCTGCTTTTGTTGTTTAGTTGCCTAAAGTCATTTTAAAATTAAATTCTTTCCAACATGATAATTGCAAAATCTTCTTCTAGTTTGAATGCTTCCTTTCTTCATCAGATTTACAATACAGTAAAAACTGAATGAAAGACTGAACTGAATAAAGATTAAAGGCACATAACTCAAATCTGTGTTAGACCTGCATAGCATTTAAGATAGGACTTTATTGATCCCTAATGTGTATTAATATCTTTAAAAAATCTCATTTTAATGGATTTATTTAACAACCTGCTGATTCAAATGCCCTATTGCTACAGTACGTCTGTAATATACAGTAGATACATTCATTTTTTGCTGGTGACATCTCCATATAGTGGTGACGCCCTCTGTTGGGCAAAGAGGCCACTGCAGGTCAATCAATGTTGTGTCTACATCCAGCACAGTGACAGATTGATAGTCACAGAGGAAGTGGAAAGAGCTGATAAGTATGTAATGACATGTTGGCAGCTATGTGTCTGACAAGTCAGGTTTGCCTGCTAGAACTCATACCTCACCGGGCATATGGAATGAGGGAATGAGGGAGAAAAAAAAAGGGGCAGTGAGAGAGACAATGAGACTTTACAGTGGAGAGAATTGAGGCATGATGGTGCAAGAAAGCAGAGAGGCCGAGCGAGTGATAGATAAAGAGAAGGAGAGCTTTTACGAAGAGAAGGATCGGGCTGTCATGTAACTCGAGCAGTCCTGAGAGGAGTTCCTTGGCTCCATACCCATCCATAGTTTAATTGAAGAATAACACTTGGGGGTTCATTAGCGGTGTCACCGAGCTCCTGTTTCTGCTGACTCAGTGGGTGTCTGTGTGCATGTGTGTGGGCACGGTGACAATGGATACAGTGCACGTGTGTGGTGTGTGGTGTGTGTGTGTATCTGATTGTGCTGACTACATATACACACATACATAAACACACACACTCTTAATGAAATGCCTCTTTCCTAAAAGTACAATAAACAGCCTCCTCTGCATCGATCTGCACATTGACGCACATTTGTAAACGTCACCGTGGGAACCATTTTATCAGGGTGATTCCTGCCTGTGCTGGTCCTACTCAGCACTGAGTTCTGGACACAGAATCTTGTAATAAATGAAAGCAGGAAATCGATAGTGAAGTATGAGCTATGAGCCAACCAGGCATCGTCCCTGGGACCCCCAGATTCACTGCATGTCACTTGTTTTTAGTAATTTGTAAGGCCCCTTGTGTCAAAATCTTTAGGATCTTAATTATTTTAGATTAAGATTAAACTAATCAACAGGGGCCCCACAGCTAATATTTAGCCATGTGCATATATGATAACCAAACGTTACTCCCAATCCACCATTTTTCAATTATATAAATACAACCTGAACGTCTTTATGATCACATTTTTCATTTTTCTTGCACTCAAACACATGTACACCAATTTAATTTTAATCAGTGACTGAGTTTCCTCTACAGAAACAACAGTGTGTGTGTGTGTGTGTGTGTGTGTGTGTGTGTGTGTGTGTGTGTGTGTGAGCATGTGGGGATGAAAGTCACATTGTTTAACTGTATAATGTAACAGAGACATTCCATTACCAAAAGCCCAATGGCTGACTGCCACACTCTTTTATCACCTGGCACCAAATTACACATTCTTCCTCTCTGTTCCCTCTCCTCCTTTCCGCCTTGTACACTCCCTTTTTGTAAGAAGCGAGTCTTCCCCTCTTGGCGTGTTCACGAGAGCGCAAGCTGCTGCTGCTGCTACGTCTGTGGAGGGGAGTGATTCGCACATCAAGGTGCTTCTGACCTGGTTATCAGAGTAGACCTCTTCACCAATCTTATATAAATTAGTCAGGAATTAACCTTCACGGCTTGTCCTGATAATGTGTTCTGATAACATTCACTGTTGAACACCATGTGACTGAGCTGCATACGTGTGTGTGCGCATTTAAACATAGGTGGAAGCCTGAACAATTAATGAGGTGTATATGTGTGTATATGTGTGTGTGTGTGTGTGTGTGAACTCATTTGTGTCGGGCAGGCTGCAAGTTTTAGTAGGTGGGTGTCATCGTGTATGTGCCAATGTGTGCGTTTTGCAGATCAGGGTTTTTTAAAAATGACACATCTGTGGTTTCAAATTACAGGAATAAGGATATGGGTAGTTCATATGAAAATGAACTTTGTTTTCTGATACTTGGAAGTGTTGCAGGCATTAAATTATTTGTGAAAAATCCCCCAGCAAAGTCTACTTTCTATATCTTGCACAAAAGAATTAAAAAACTGTGTCTTATCAAAACCCAAGGACAAAAAAACAACTCTTTCTGTTTTAGTTACCATTTGCCAAATGTCATTCCATTCCTCACAGAAAACGTCTGATGGCCGTTTGGACGTGATGCGGCACAGATGACTTCACTCACTCCTGATAGTGGCGGTATAAATCATCAGCCAATCAGTGTTGTGACCATTGACCCTGCCCAGCTGTGAGGAGCGTGCCACTCAGAGGCAGCGCACATCCACCCGACCTCTATTACCCTTCCCACCTCCTCCTCCATCCTGCTCTCTTATTAGGATGAGTAGATAAGTAGGAGCTTTTAGATGAAGTAAGAGCTAAAGTTCAAGTGCTTTAACAAGCAAGAAAAATGGCTTCCCCTGTTCTTCTCCTGCATATTGTCCCTTTACTTTAGAGAGCGGTATGGTCCACCCCTTCATCACTTTTCTTCCTCTCCTGTCTTGAGTTTATCTCCTTCGGCCAGTTCCAGTAAGTGAGTTGGTTTTTGTGTACTCTCAGTCAAACAGTTCAAAGAGTTCATAAGCCTATTTGGCCAGCGAAGAAGAAAAATGAGAGGAAAGACGCAGAGAGAGGAGAATATACTGTACTTTAACCCGACCAAAGGCTAGTCCTGTCAACATTGATCATATTCCAATATGTTGGGACTAGTACTGTTCAGGAAGTCGCACAGAAGAAACACACAAATCTGGGAGCCTCCTTAAAGGCATTTACACAAACTGGACTTCAATGCATCTGCTTTGTTTTTTTTTTTCAGTCAGTGGAGCTGAGGAGGACCAGCATAGTATGGGTCAGTCTTCATGTATCTGCTTAAATTTGAATGTGCCTCAAATTTTAAGCACTAATATGGAGAATTAGTAAAAGTCCATGGTATGTTGTTGCTTTATTTCAAAATGTTAGTTTATCCTGCTTATCTAAAGAGACTTGTGGACGCTCTTTCCATGTCTCTGTCTGCATTGTGATGCCGTGTGTTGAAATTAGCTTATCTTATCTTGGAAAAGGAATTTGATGAAAACTGTGAGACTGATAAAAAAAAAAAAAAGTTTCTAGCTTTAAAACTAAAATAATGCACTGAACGACAATAAAACACACAATAATCTCTGGAATCATCCCAGAAGCAACACCTTTCAAATTACACGTAGTCGTTTTTCCCATTGTGGATATAAAAATATTCATTAGTGCAGCTTTAAGGTTAGGGAAAGTTTGCTGTCATGGATAAAGAAAACCAATGTTGACTATCGGTAAGACTCAGGAAGCGAACCCTGGTCTCTGTTTGTTGAGCTAAGCAAGACTAATCTCATTGTTTAACATATCTTCAAATTGCATCCAAGAGTTTGCCTCCCTCTGTCTAAATAGTACCCAGAGAAGTACAATTCCCCATCGGAAAGACTTAGTCAACCTTATCCAATCCTAAATGTCAAGCCATTAAATGAATGGTATTTGCTGTAGTTGTTTTTATAGCTTTTATCTCTTGTGAGAACATCTCCCAGGTGTGTTTGGGAACTCTCAGTTAGCTACTTTCCTTACAAACAGGCACACACAATGTGTCTTATCTGTGTGTATGTTCCATTGTGTGCCTGTCACAACTCTCACATCCTGGCCTGTTGGTGACCACACAGGCATCTTCACAAACACACAAACACTTAACTTATTATAGTGCACTTCTCCTCACAAACACTGACCTGTGACCTCGGGTTAATTAGTGCATTGTGAAGCTGAGGTAAATGCCAGCTGAATTAAAACCTAAATATACCTGGGCTACTTTAAAACTCTAAATTTAGCAGATCACATACACTTCGTCATTGGATTTGCTTTCCCCTAAAGAAAAAGTCCCTATGAGAACTATTGACAATGTGTGCTATGCAGAGTAAAGGGGACACTGTTTCTGGAGAAAGATGTTGCTTTTGATTGTCTAGTCATGCTTTCTCTGAGGCTTTAAGGGTGGCAATGTCAGTTGGTCGGTCAGTCCACCAGCAGATTAACATTTTTGGTGTTTAGTGAAATGTCTCAATAACTATTGAATGGATCGCCATGAAATTTGGCCCCATCAGGTTGAACTGTAATAAGTTTGGTGATCTCTTCACTTTTCATCTAGTACGATCATCAGGTCAAAAGACCAAATTTGTTCAGTACCTTGGTTTATGACCAAATACCTGCAAAACTATGTTATCAGCATTAGACTACGTCCACACTAATACACTTGAATTTTAAAACGGTGCTTTAAAATGAAAACGATCTCCGTCCACACAAGTGTTTTAGCACTGTTTCAGAAATAATCTCCATCCATACTAGCATGCCTGAAAACGCACGACCATTCATGTACACTGGGCATGCGCATGCCGTTGTAAACAGGAAGTAGATTGTCTACTCTGCGGTTGGTTGCTTAGTTGCAGAAAAAACTACGGAGGAAGAACCGCCATGGCGAAAAGTAAGACCAGCGATTTATTTGCTTGGACCGATGACGAGGTGGAACTATCATGTGATAGGGGCCTGACGAATCAGGGAAGGACACGTCTTGACTGATAAGACCCAATCAGGAAGCGAACGTGGGTGTTTGAGTCATCGTTTCCGTCTGTCCAGACTAAAACACAATCCCAGAGTTTTCAAACTAAAACGTAGTCAGCGGGGTTTCCAAAAGTCTCCATTTTAGGGCTTCGAAAACGTGGGAGTAGTGTGGACGCTAGGCGTAAACGTAGCAGATGTCATGCGTTTTAAAACTAAAATGTATTAGTGTGGATGTAGCCTCAGCTGTACTCTGTGTTTTGTGCTAATTAGCAAATATTAGCAAGACGATTTTACCTGTAAAACATCAGCATGTTAGCGTTGCCATTGCGAGTATTTTAGCATACTCACAGGCTGAAGCCAGTGCGAAAGAACCTCAAAGTACAATGCCACAGATGACTGCTAGATGCCGGCTCCAATTGACTCCCATTCAAAAAGCTTTGGAATGTCCTGGCTCCAAACGGAAAAGTTGGCGCCAACCGTAAGCTTTAACTCTGGGCTTCAAACCAGCTCAAATGCAAAGTAGTGGGTGATGTCACACCTCGCTACGTCCATCTTTATATACTGTCTATGATACTGACATTAGCATTAGCACAATGCCCTGCTTTTCCTTGGTGCAGCCTCACAGAGCTGCTAGCATGGCTGTATAGAAAAAGTAAATCTGTCATGGTTAACATCAATAAAAAGGTCCACAGTTGCCCTTCATTCTGTCTCACATGTGATGATTAATCTACAAGATGAGTTGACACGTGTGTGAATGAGCACTTTGCGTTCTGCAGCACGTTTTGCTATGACATGTGTCTGAAAATGTGTATATTTTATTCAAATTGTCGATTCCTCTCAGCTTATAATGACACCTAAAAATGATATTTGTCTGGTGCTGAAACCACATGAAGAAAACTGTAAGGCATGCCCTACATGAACTCATTCCACAAGTATTTACTCCCTTGACATCAAAAGGGCCTTACCCATAAAATGCAACACGGTCCACAATTGCATCATAAATCTCTTGATTTATAAACTGGCTCTGTAAACTTCAGTGTTATGATGCCCCGCCTAAAGCACATTAAAAGACTTTGTTGATTGTCAACCATTTCCAGGATTAATGTGGCACTAGCGTGAGGTGTAAAGCTGTGTATGTTGTTGAAACTTGTTTACACTTTATTCTGCCGTGATTTCAATAGGTGTGTGTTTTGCTTCACTATGTGAGGTGGAATTCCAAGTAATGAAAAGCGTGGAAATTAACCCGCGAGGTAAAAGAGGCAGGTTGTCTTTTGTGTGTTTGTAAGTCTGAAAGTGCAAGTAATGAGTCATTCTTTGTGAGTTTGTTGGTGTTGTGAAGTAACATTCAAGCTGACAGATAGGGGCAGGTAGTAACACTCACTGGTGTGGCGGCTTTGTGATCATTGGGGGATTCACACGTGGAAAAGCACACGCACACACACACACACACACACACACACGCATAAAAAAAGAATGAACTTATTGTTAAAAGGCCTCAGTAGGTATTATTAAGAAGTTAAGTAGAGCATGATTTCCAAACCTACTTTTGATCCTCAATATGTTATTATAAGACAATATATAAAATAATTCATCTTTATTTCATGTGACATAATACCTGTATACCTCCAGATATAGTAAAAGGAAAAGCAGTTCAGATAAGATGCAGAAGAAAACAATGTATTAGTGCATCAACTGTGTGCATGTTTGTGTGAGTTCTAAAAACCAAATTTGCTGCCAGGGATTTTTTTTGTTGCAGCTTGCAGTGAAAAACAATTATTGTTTTATGGCTACATGTAAACTGGAAATCATTCAAATGTTTTTTGGTTTTTTTTTGCCCACACAGAATAGATGACCTCAGTTCAAGAGTCAAGATTCAGTTACAC
Source organism: Scomberomorus guttatus (assembly GCA_038419695.1). Lineage (NCBI taxonomy): Eukaryota > Metazoa > Chordata > Actinopteri > Scombriformes > Scombridae > Scomberomorus > Scomberomorus guttatus. The sequence continues at coordinate 17,681,991 of CM076462.1, forward strand.
TAAATGGGTTGCGTAAATGATTTTATTTCTACATTTATCTCCCCTTCTAATCAGACTTTTCCATGTACACCCACACACTTCTGCTCCAGAAGCCCGCTCCTTCCATGGATGACATGTCTGACCCTGTGACCCCTGTGGGGAAAAAGGACCCACCCAGTGGGTGGGTCACTGATGAGAAAATGATGAAGCTGGGAAACTGGAAGGCATTTCTTGCTTCTTCTTCATTTATTTTATAGCGCAACAACAGCTTTGAGTATTTGAAAAGCCCCTTTATTGTTCAAAATCATCACTGGGTTGATCCCTGGAAATCTTTGCCTTTTACCACATAATAAATATAATCAAGACATTCTGTTCTGTAATTTCATTATAGAGTGATTTCACTTACAGAAATCTACCGATTTCCCCAGAGCTGAGTGAGTAATAAAGATAATTTACTGACTAATTTCTGGAAAATGCGTGACCCATAAAGCACAAATCCTGGAAGATAAATACACAATTTTATAAATTTTTTTTTTACCAGAAAGAAAGTCTGAAATTTTGGTATAATAGAGCAATACAATCACTCAATTATTTATCAGTATTGTGACCACCTGATAAACTCTTGTGCTCCCTCAAGTTGCTTGCAGTTGTTTTTTTTCACAAGACTTTTAATTAGATCAGGGAAGTGTAGTACTATTGGTAGTAAAAAAAGTTACAGAGAACTGCTATGACTCCTTTCGGGGGAACTGTACATGATCCCTCACTGGCTTCCCACCAGCAAACAAACATAGTGTATTCAATTAGGGTGAATGGAAAACTCATTGTGTAAGGAAGCGTAGGCAGAGTTTCAGGGAAGGTGATAAGAGGCAGACTCAGACTTGTTCAATGAGTAAAAAGGGGGATTTGTTCCAACCAGTGTAACAAAACACAAGTGTCTAAAAAAATTAACATCCTCCTTCCTTTCCGCTCTCTCCTGCAAACCAACAACACTTCCCTTTAATAGGCTCTCCAATCTATTTAGGCAGAACTATATTTCTCTCAGGGGTGTCAACAACTGGTATATGTCAATGTCCTATACTGCATATTCCTCACCATAAGCCAAATTAAGAACAAATCATAAAGACTAAACCAAACATTTGACTAAACACAATAAATTCCCCCATATTTGGTCTAACCTAGTGACATCACTGATTATGTCACCCAGTGTATAAATACAGGAAGTGGTAGGGTGGCGCCTCCTTTTGTCTCGTGAAAGCATGGTAGGTATGTAAAGTAACACAACAAGCTCACCTATAACTCAAGAAATGCAGGACTTAAATCAATAAACAATAAGCAAACTGTCAGCCTTGATTAAACCATAAATGTAGATGTAAATATAACGAAACATTGCTAAACACAAACAAACCCGGGATGGTATGTGGAAGCAATGCTTCAAATATATAAACTAAACTATGAATTAAACTGGCTCCACAAACAAATGACAAGTATGTAAAGATACAAAGAGGAAAAAAAGCAATACAAAAGAGTGAAGAATACAAAGTACAATGAGGACAAATGGTGTGGTCTCATCACGTCCAACCTCTGTGGTTGATTGGTGATTGTTTTTACCCCTTTGCCACCTGCGTACCCTCAGCATTTTAACAATGCATGAACATTACAACACTCTCATATCATAAACTCTATCAATATACTCACATATCCTAAGGTGTAGCTTGGTCTTAGCTGTTCTGTCTTGTTTACAGGCTAATATTCCATGTTTTACCAACATTTGTGCCCCTGGTATATATTGAAATCTGTTCCATGTTGGTCTAGTCAGCTACATGCTGCATGTTAAGACCTGCCTCATGAAAACCTGATAATTTAATTGTTAATTTAATAGCAATCGTGCTGAATATATTGAGCTACTTGCGAGGTTCTGGAAAAAGGGAGGTAAGGAAAAACATTTCAGAAACAGCACTGTAGAGAACATCTTTATTATGGAAGTCAATATGTTTTGGCCTGTGGCCTTCATCAGGTCAGAGGTCAGGATCACCTACTGAAAAGTGAGGGTAGAGCTGGAAGGGATTGCTCAAGGCCACTTTGGTGGAGCAGATGCCTGCTGAGAGAAGAAACTGAAGAAACTGAGTACTCACAGGTACTGGTGCCCTGAGGACAGGACACATCGGGAGAAATATTGCTCTCTTGTTTTTCCAACCTTTTGACAAAGGAGAAACATGTGAATCAGTTCACTACTGGAGAAAAAAGTAAATTTTGCATTGCTAGAGCATTCACTCCACCTGACAATATAAAACACCACCCATGTCTTTTGGTGTCCCCACTCAGAGGTTGGCAAAGTTCTTCAGTTTTTTTTCACCAGTGGCAGTAACTTTGTGCAGAAAAGTCTCCTGGGACAACTTGCTGAGAAGTGAGTGTAAACAAATGTTTGAATATATTTGTGTACATATTTTTATGTAAAAGATCGCTCCAAATAAAAATACTAGTGTGCATTATAGCAGGCTGGCAAAGTTCCAAGAAGATTATATTTAAAATCCAGTCCAGGTAAAGTTGAAACTTTTATGCTCACCATGACAATCACTTGACCTCAGAAATTGGCAAATTAAACTAAAAAAACAAACCCCTCAAACATGTTTGATGAGGCAGATGTTAATCTAAAGAAAATGAAATGGGAGAGAGAGTATACAGTTTTCATGTGTGATTAAAAGTAGAAAAACGTTGCAGTGTGTGTGTGTGTGTATTCTCTTTCAGGTGGCTAAATTGCCTTGTCTTTGTTAGCACTGCTTGTTTGGCTATGACTGAATCCACAGACTGGCAGTGAAACCCAACACTCACTTGGGGAGAAAAGCCCTTCCCAAAACTCCTGCTTGATTTCTTTACGAGGTGCAGTGTCACACTAGGTGGGCCTGCACACTGGGGAGTCTGCAAAACCTGACACTGAACATGCCGAACGAGCCCACGCCACTTAAAATTTACTCAAAGAAATTAAGACGCTGTGTTTTTCCAGAGCAGGATGCCCGGGTTTTAATTGTGTAGATGTAAATCAAAGGGGGGGAAACGAGAGAGAGAGAAAGTGGAGTGGATCAGAAGAAGTTGACCTCTGCTCTTGAGGGAGGGTTATTTATGTGAGCAAGGTGAGAGATCAAGTTAGGGTTATGGGGAGGTTGATTTCTGGTGTTGACAAGAAACTTTGACACTTGGAATAAAACTGCAGTTTGCTTATGACTGAGAGTTGTCGTATTTCAGAAAACTGTGGTTTCCCAAGTGCATTTTTAGCTGCTCTGATGTTGTGTTCAACTGATTGATGATGTGGAAATTCTGCTGCCATGAGTTTTTCAACAGTAGCAACACAATAAAATGACATTTCCTCGAATAAAATATTACATAATCCTAAATCTACATCTCTTCCACTCCATCTATCTCATTTACCAGCCAATATCAGTGCTTACTTTGCGCGGCAGCTGGATTCGCGAGATCACGACATCATCATCTTTGGTTCATCCAATCACCTGCCAAGTATTTTTTTTAAAAGTGCCTGCCCTTTTCCAAACAGTTTCCAAGGATGACTTCTTAGATGGTTCTGTATAACAAACCATCTGGCGCGTCAGGTTATATCAGTGCTGCTTATCAACAAAACTTCCTTTTCTCAATTTACTCCTCCTTCATCCCTGTTTACACACAAATTCTTTCTCTCTGCCCCCTTTTTAAATCACAGTTGTTCTCAGTCTGTTCATCTGGTTGCCAGACATTAAACAATATATGAACTCATGTTCTCTCTAGCCCCTCGTCCTCTCACTCCCAGAGGCGGCGGCTATAAATCTGAGCGAGCTGCTAACTGTCTTATCTGCTGTATATATTGGCGGACTCTGGTTTGCCCAGGCTGAGTTTTAATGAGGACACAGACACCCGCGCTGGCTCTGTGTGGTCTGCTCGCAGACTTAACGATATAACGGTACACTCTATAAACCTCGGGAGGCCGTATGATCAGCTATCTGCAGCACCTGGGAGACAGTTCGGAGGGGATGCTAACAGGGCTTGGGCTAACACAGTGTCAGATAAAGCAGCAGAAACAAGTGAACCCATTAGAGTTGGTCCCACTCTTATTACATAACCGGAAAGAGGGGAAAGCTTTTTTTTTACATGTATGTGACAGTCAGTGTTTCAACCCGACATGTCGAAAGATGATTTATGTTTTTCAAGCTGATGCAAAAACCTTTTTTCTCTTTCTTAAGTCTTATTAAAGGACAACTTCAACAGGCTCTAGAGACATTTCTAGGAGATGTGAAGTAAGAGGCATGTGCGCCAAATGCATCCATGCATAGACAGTGAGAAATGTATGATCCAAGCTGTGGTTTTATTAAAGGATATAATTATGCATGACATCACTTAAGAAACAGAGAAACTGGGAACCATTTTTTTTTGTTCATTTTGAGTCGCTGTATGTTAAGAGAACGTGGACAGAATTTCAAGCTTTTCACATCCAGGGTTAATGGAGCTTCATTTTTGTGGTGTTAGGGAGTAACACATTAAAAAATTATTGAAATTCAGTAATTTCATTACAGTTACTAATCCCAGTAACGCTACATTACTTAGACATTTTGGGGGTCAGTCTATTTGCTGTCTCACCAGGAGTTTGTTGGGATGGTTGATAGCAATTTCGTAGAGTGGACAAGAAGAAAAAAGTGGGCAAGTGGACAAACGGTCTAAGATATGCCAGCTGGGCCCTCTTAGCTTTGAAGAAAGAGGAGGAATGCACATTCCTAGTAATTCCACAAGCTATCTTATTCACATGTTGTGTGTTCTTAGCTGCTAGCTAGCCACTTTTAAGCGTTCAGGAATGAGAAGGATTTTGCTTTGAATTGGAGGGTGTGTGAATCCTGTGGATATATCGAGGACAAGACTTCTGGATGCTGCGTGCAGTCATCTGGGCTAAGCTAGTGGATGGTTGGTACACCTTCGAACTGTAGGCTGGCTGCTCGATCAAATACACATTTTGCCCAACACTGCATGTATGATGTAATTCAGCTGACACTTCCACATATCACTGCTAACAATGTCAGGTAACAGAAAAATGTTAAATAAATTAATGCATTAATCAGCATCTCCTGGCAAGCAGTAAGAATTGCAACAACAACCGTTTTCTGGCTGCACCTGGTGTCGTGATACATTGTCAAAATAGAGAAAAAGTTACTATAGCTAAAAATGTCAAAGAAACTTCTGGAGGAAGTCCCATGAGCAACAAGTAATACTGTTTGTAAGCAAAACATATTGCCTTGCTTGCAGCGCCATCCTCCATTTTTGAGGTAAAAATGCATCTATAAGATTTGGAATGGAAAGTGAGTCTAAACACCTGCACCCCACACATATGGCCATCATGTGCTACAGGGCAATGAAAATTTTATTTTACTGCCCTATTAAATGCATTCATACGTTTGGATGATGGGAAAATGTACAGTAAAGTACCTACGGGCAAGAATCAATGTGTTTTAGTTGATTCACAGGCTGAAAATAGGTACTGAATAAAGGTTAACTGGAACGAAAACATGTACAGAACTCATAGTCAAAACACAAGATCGTTGTAAGGTATAATAAAACACATATTCACCAGTGTGTACTACACATAAAGACCTGCTTCTGACCGGTTTTAAGAGAATAAGCTTGAACTTTAGAAGTTGTAGTTATAAACCACCGACTGTTTTCAGTCCCAGCTTCCCACGTTACTTTTCCAATTGAAGTTTCGAGTTCACCCTACCATGGAAGTTGCTGATGTTTCATGTCGAAGGCTAATACTTGAGCTTCTTTGAAGATGACCCACATTCTACACATGGCTGAGGACACAGCAGGAGAAAGGACCACTTTCTGACCCCTCACTACTCTGACCTGCGGGTGACCTCTGCTGAAGTAAGGAAGGGATCCCTTCAGTGAACAACATCAACCAAAACACTAACCATTAAGATGTCAGTCTTAGCGCTCACCAATCAAAAAGGTGGTCCATGAACAAAGGCGGTGTCAAACAAAGGTAGAACACATGTTTCAGTTTTGAAATGTTTTTCAATTAAGAGCCAGGGTCAAACAACATCATCTGACCTTGATTATAACTGATATCCCGTCTCTCTTTTATCCAAGAAGCATCCGTGTTAACAAAACATCCTCTGGCTCGGCTATTTCCACCGACGTTAGTTAAAAAAATTCTCCACTTATTGCCATGATTAGATCTTCCTGTTTGGGAAAGAAAACATCTTTTGGGCAGGTAAACAATGTGGACGGAAACAGTGGTCACCTTAACCTCAGACCTCAAATATTCCAGCAAACCACCAGTGGTCTAGGAAGTGCCCAAATACAACCAAACCAACAGGCAGCCCAGGCAGCTTGATGGATGCCTGTTTTTCTCTCCTGAGGTAGTTCAGCACACGAGGATGTTAACTCTACCACCAACAGCACACACACACTTAGAAAAACATATCATTTTATACCATCATGGTAGACATCTGAGGTAAGCCACAGAAGTTCCTCTCCTCTTGACCTCTTGAAGCGTAACTATGCAAATGTGTGTGAAATGCCATGCAAAGTTTTAGTTTGGTTTCCCGTAAAATGCTAAGTAAGTAAACCATAACCACCACAGGCAGATAACCAGAAAAAAGACCACAAGAAAAAAAAGCTAGAGCAAATAGCTACTGATAGAAACTCAAAATGTACCTGATTGCTTCCTTTGCCAAAATGGCAACCATTGAAACTCACTATTTGGCGTGTCATTAGTCATGCTTCAATAAAAAGGTATCCTATAATCAACAACCAAATTTATTCAACATACATACTGCATGTGCAGCTGCATTGAATCAAAAATGGAGGGAGAATGATAAAAGTCAATGCTTGAGAGAGTACAGTCGGAGAAAGTGAAAGCACATTTAGATCCTGCTAAAAACTGTACAAAAACTGAACAAAATGCTTAAGTCTACACTGTCTTTCTGGATTCGTCAAAGCGAATCCACTGCAATGTGGCCACCATGTGTTAAAACTTTGAGATTTTTCAGTATTGTCCCCTGAGCTCTGCCTGACAGGTGCAACTTCCTGCCAGTCTGTGTGCACCCTCAACAACTTACACCAATGAATTTTTTTTTGTAAAGTTTATGTTAAAGTACATGTTAGGGAGGAGTGTCTACAGTCTTAGTGAGGGAGACAAAATTTGTGTGCAGCCTGAGAGACGTAACTCAGGACAAGAATTTCCTTTTCACCGGGGTTTAAGGATAAAGAAAAAGAAGCACCACAAATCATTTTTTGATATGTAATTCATAATTCAATACATTATATTGTAAAAGTTGTGTATTGTAGGAATTTAAGAATAAGGTGACAGTTAAAGTAATAAAGCATGTGCTGGCTACTGCACATATCTTTCTATGGACAAGTATACATGACAATGTGGTTACTAACATCTTGCAGTGACTGTGAATTATATTCTCAGGAGGATTTGAACAGTTTTTACACAGAGAGGTTAGTAAAAGGAAGAGGAAGTGAATGAAAAAATCAGTCAAGGGAAAACCTACAAAGTTTTTGTGTGTGTGTGGGTGTGTGTGTGTATGTGTGTGGGTGGGTGTGGGTGTGTGTGTGTGTGTGTGTGTGTGGTTTTGCTTGCCTGCACTTCTAAACAGGCCTGCTGGGGCCAGGTAGGGATGTGAGGAATAGTTGTCGACACACAAAAGACTGCGCTTTTTGTCACCCGGAGGAAGGCTGCATGCCAAAACTCGTATGCGATGGAGAGACAGACGACAGGCCTGACAACATCAAGAGCATATGGCCTGACTGTGTGTGTGTGTGTGTGTGTGTGTTTTTGTATGCGTGATTTGTGCATGCACAAGGTGCAGCGGGCCTCAAGAGACAGATTTCTCCATTTGATTAGTTCTCTTTCTCAGGCCTTAGCTCCCCTCTTCCTGCAGCTTAAAGGAGAATATTGTTTAAAAGTACAGTCTATTTGTTACTGTCTTGTTTCTAGTTTATGTTACCCATCAATCTGTTTGCAATCTGTGTCATATGTAATTCGATAATTCAACATTTTATAAGATAAGAAGATGTCATGGTAAAGTTTCTAAAATGAAATGAACCTGCAACCTTAATCATCCATCCTCAGATATTCTCTGGATTAATGGGAGAAGCATGCATGTAATGTAATGGATGATCTAGCTGGGGGCAGTTGTCAAATCTCTGGAAGTTTTTTTTTTCTGTATGTAAACAAATGGCAAAAAAAAAAAAAAAAATCTTCTTCTGACGGGAGGAAAATCTCTAATTATGTTGACTTTGTGCAGATGCCGGCAGCAATAATGTTAAGGCGAGGGGCTACCAAACAAAAAATCAAGCAGAAAGCCCTTTGAGCCAACACTGGCATCTCTCTCTCTCTGGCTCTAGTTTTGTAGAAAGTCAATATTGACCTTCAGTCAGGAGGCATGGTTTCAGATCTAATGTAATTTACTGCGTACAGTAAAACCCAGAGATGTAAGGGAGAGAGCCCCCCCACCACACCCAGACACACATGCTTGTAAGGATGATTACATTGAATCTCTGTTATGTTATCTTCAGACAAATGTGAAATGGAAAAGACGTGAGGGGAGGGAGGAGGAAGGGAAGTTTCTAGAGAGATGAGAAGACTAGGAGAGGCCTGGAGGAGGTGTTAAAGGCTGTGGCCAGTAGGTGAGAGCGTTTAGTGGGGGACGGACAAAAGAAAGGCAAAAAGCTTGAGAGGGCAGTGAAGGGGAAGAAAAAGGGGAGACAGGAGGGGTGAGAGGAGTTTCAGGGTGGCAGTGAAGGCTACTGAAGCTCTGCAGGAGTTTGGGAACCAGTGAACCTTACTCTACCCCCCCCACCCCTCCTCTTCTCATCCCCCTCTCCATCAATGTGAGGAAAGCCTCCTGGCGTGCTGGCGATACGTTTCCCATGAGCTTTAACATGCGGCCCATTAACCCTTCTCTGTAAAGGCGCTGTTATTATTCTGTGTTCTGAGGAATCTTTATGGAAAACAAAATAATATTTTGCTGAGTGCAGAATAACATTTTAGTGACAGCGAGGGTGATCTAGATAAAATAACAGAAGAGGTGTTCGCAGCTGTGGGGAGGATGATGTTGGTTAATGGGATGATGATGACACTGGTCATTTTTTAGGGATGGCAATGCTGGTCCGTTGGATTGTCCATCACTTTGGTCCAGAGTAAATAATCTCCATTTGATGGAATGCCATGAAATTTGGTACAAACATTAATGTCCCCAGAGAATGAATTGTAATAACTTGTGTGTAACTAACACTTCTCCAATACTTTGGCTTATGTCCAAGTACCATCAAGACATTCCCATCAGCCTCAAATGTACTATTGCTTTAATGCAAATTTGCACGTCAGCAAATGTTACCATGCTAACAAGCTAAATATTACTAAACATCAGCAGATTAACACTGGCTACATCTGAAATTCCATGCTAACATGCTATTTAGTACGCTAAAACAGTATGTGAGATATTTTAGTATGTCCAAAACCTTAGTATGAAACCAATAGTACATGAATTGCATGCTTTTTACAGGGAAATATTATAGTATGCAAGCATTGGACACTACGCTGGCATAAATATCCCACAATGCAATGCAGTAGTGACAACAACAACAACAACATAACAAGACAATGGCGGACAGCTAGGCGTAATATATTTTTTAAATTAGTTCAGACTTTATGGTTGGCACGGGCTGCTATGGTTACACGTCTCCAACTGGCAAGGAGGCTCTCAGGAAGTGATGTGATAATTACAGCTCAGTGCGTCCGAAAAGATACACACTACTTTTTTTATTCACACAAAAGTATGTTGAATGATAGTAAATATACCAGGTATGTAGTGCATAATATGCAATTTTGGACGCAGCGACTGTCATTTTGAGCACGGTAGCATGACAATCACCAGCCTCATAGAGCTGCAAGCATGGCCGTAGACCATAGACTGTATATAAAGATGGGCGTAGTGAGGTGCGACGTCACCCATTGATTTGCATTGGAGCCGGTTTGAAGCCCAGAGTTGCAGCTTATGGTCGGCGCCATCGTTTGTGTTTGGAGCCAGGACCTTCCAAATAAGGAGCGCAGGGGTGTTGCCTTTCATGCCCCACTAGCTACTTAAGCTATTGGCATATTGGCAGACATCAATGCTACTATAAGTCTTCAAATCTTATTAACGGAGAAATAATTTCCAAAATGACCACCAGCACACTCCCACATTGGCTTCATAATCAAGCCGTGGTAGTTGCTGTAGACTCTGAGTCTCCTCACTTGTTGTAAAGCTGATGATGAACATACGGTACGGTTAAGTGAAGTGTAACAATCTGTGATGATGTTATTATAAAGGTCTGTTGTCATCAAAATTTATTAATCCACATATTTATACTCTGAATTATTGTATTTGTGGTGTCATGTTTAAATAAAGAATCCCTTGGGATTAACTATTTTTAAGACAGAGAGTAAATAGCAGTTTTGCCAGGGGGATTGTTACAAATCTGACACTTAATATCTCAGAACTATTCCACTGAGACAGAACCTAATAATAAAAAATTCTTGAAATATATAAATAGTCTCATAACTGATGTGAAAAACTAAAAAGGCTCTTTTTCTGTTACTCTCCCCCATCAGAAAGGAGTAGGAATATCTGCCCAAAAAAAGGGATGACTATACTGCAGTGCAGGTGCTCAAAATCACATTGTCGACGATATGTGAATGTGTGTGTGTGTGTGTGTGTGTGTGTGTGGGTTCAGGTAATGGGCAGTGATGGGATTGAGTGGAAAGCCCCTCTATCAGACACACCCAAACACCCAGACAGACAGCTCGAAGCTAATCCTGCAGAATATCAAAGAAAACCCAGACTCCTGAGAGAGATGGAGGGAGTGACTGCGGAAAAAAGACAGACAGATGAGAGGTCAGGGAATAGGCAGCAGGGGAGTTCAAAGAGGAGCTAGAAGAGAGAGAGAAAAGAAGAGATGGAGAAAAAGAAAAAGGGAGAGGGAGGGTCTATAGGAGAGAGTTAAGAGAGTTCAAGTGTAAAATTAAGAGAATAAAACTCTGTAATCTGCTGCTTTGCCATTGCTCGCTAGATCTCTTCTTATCTTAAATCAGATAATGCTGCATAAATCTTCCAAATGACGCACACTGCCAAAAAAAAAAGGAGGATGCAGCAACAATACCTGGAATTATTCTATTCATAGATTGCAACCTTTCTCTTGTTGCATTTCTAGAGTGCAAAACTATCTCCCTTAACTCAAACTGGTAGTTTCACTAGCTTCTAGAGTCAAACACACACACATACAAAATGAGCGCTGTACAGTAAGGAGGCCGGCGTGGAGTGTGTTTTGTCTGAGCAGCCCCAAAGCCCGGAGCTGGCCTGCCTTATCAGCCTCCTCTTGTCCCGTTGCCCCTGGCGACACATCCCACCTGGAGCAAAGCCAGCACGCCATTAAGGAGATCAAAGCTGAGTAAAGTGGATGAAGCTCTCTCTCTCTCTTTCTGTCTCTGTTTCTCTTATTCTCATGTGTTTATACCTGACTTGCTTTTTTTTTCTCTCTCTCTCTCTGTATTTTGTCTGCCTCTCATCTAAAAGGGGACATAACGTGCACATTTCCACGTCTATAGTTAGATTCTGGGGCTCTTTGCATGATTTACAGTTTAAAAAACTCCCTATTTATCTTATTGTGGCCCTTGATTAACCCCCTTAGTTCAGCCTTTGTCTAAAACAGGCCATTTCACCTCCTGTCTCTTTAAGCCCCCCTTCCGATGAGCACACTGAAATTTGGACAACTCATGGAACAACCTTAGCAACTAACCAGCCACAAAGACTACAGAATGGATGGGCGTTGGTGGGCAAGTAGTTTAACAGAAGCACTTTGGGTAATAATATATGGCAGGTTAGGCAGTTTAAGACACTCAGATTGGTTTAAGAATTATTACCAGTGACACATATAGATATGGTTGGTTAGATTAGCAATGGGGCCCCCCAAACAATGAATCAGACTTATTTTCTTCTCATTTCCTCTTTAGCACAGAGGCTAATTACTCCTAACTGTCAGCACTTCTCTGACTGGGCAGTACTTTAAAGACAGTCATGTTTCTACATCTCCAGGAACACCCACCACCCTTCATATCCACCCAGCAACCTCAGCCCCTCATATTTAGCAATGTTTGGTTACACTGACCACAAAACATCATCCCTTGTGTTTGTATAAGTTTTAAATATAAGACATAAATAATACAGCAATGACAAAGTCATCCGTAAAAACAATTGGAGGGGGACGATGGCCTGGTAACACAAACAGTGAGCTGGTGTTACTCCCGTCTCACGTCTCCTCGCTCCATTTGCTGCGTTTTTAGGAACAGTAGCGAAAGCCTGAGGTTGTCTTGGACGCCCTCCTCTTCTGTTCACTCGGAGTGAGTGCAAAGTGGAAGTTATGCGAAAGCAAGCCAACTTGCAAGTGTGAAACTTTTCCAAAAATAACTCCATTACTGTAAGGGTAGTATAAAGTAAAATAAATTAGAAGAGACCTGTAATTCCAGCTCTTGCTTCACAGCAACAACAGACCAAAAGGGGAAGTCAGCCCTGCGTAAATTCCCTCATATTTTCCTTCCAGTTTCCTTTGCAAAAGTAAATTAACGTCACTGAACTACAAATAAATCTGTAAATTTTATTCCAGGAAACAGCGGGGTTATTTGGCTCATGTTTCCTTAGAGATGATTTAAAGCAATAAATGTTGCAGTTATGCATATGTTACATACAGTCCACGCAAAATCTCCGACACCTCTGTGAAACAATACAACAATTTTGATGACTGGCCACCTGTTGGAGCTATTAAACACTCAGAGACACGCGGCAAGTGTCACAATCCATAAATACTCTTCATGTGATTTTGGAACTCAATCTCTCTCTGCACCTGAAACCTCTGATATTAGACACTCATGTTATTAAGGTCAGTATACAGTGGGGGTGGAGCAGTAATGATGTCAAATGTGATTGATGCTGTTGCTCACCTTCTGTGTTAAGAGTTTTTTTTTTGTCCTCTGGAAGTTTTATAGTGCACAAGGGGCTGAAAACAGTGTTTTTTTACACAAAGTCTTCAGAGCCAATACAATAATTATTTAGCCTTGTCCTTGAAGGATATGTTTAAAAGTTTCAGGTGCTTTTTGCAAAAGAAAACAACTGATATTGGAGGGCTGGCCACATGTGATGTGTGTACTGGTGTAAGACTTTCAGTGAAAGAGAGGAGACCAGAAGAAATCTTTGACAAAGGAGAAAGGAAAGCTGCTTATTGTTAGATACCGGATGATGCAGTGAAAAGAAACAACATTATCATACATTTGAAAGAACAACAGAAACAGTTTGCAAGTCAGTATTTCTTGTTTTAAAAAGGTGAAGGGCAGTAAAGCAATATGCAGATAGACCTTCAAGAAGACATTCTGTAATGTTGCAGTAGGAAAAACAAGGTCTAAATAATAAAATGAACGATGGCTGAATTCCATTTGGCTGCTCCAGTTTCAGGATCCTGGTATGGCACATGCTGACTCACTGTCATACTGTCATGGTTTACTTTGACACTTGAATAGAAGACAGCTATTGCTAATGTCATTAGTAACACCTGTGCTTTCCTGTGCTACTATGACAAGTCAAACTGTCTGCTGTGAAAAAGGCCTATTTCATGCCTCCTTTGGGACATACTGTGCTGTAGCTGCGTCTGTTTCAGTCTAAAATATTCAATAAAGTTCATCTAAACATCTCTGAAATATAGTTTGCAGTTTTTGATGCAATAAGAGAAAATGTTCTGACTTTTAATATAAATCTCTACACTATCCTTTCTTTTTCTTCTCACCCTGCACATTAAACTTAGAAACCGAAATGGGTAATTGCATCATCACGCTCTCAACTTTCCTTCTTTTTATAAAAAGTGCCAGTGCTGATTAAAGTCATTTAGTGGTACCAGAGGATTCTTGCCATTCTTGCATAACTGTGAAGCCAAGAATATGCGCTGTCATGGACAACAAGACTCAACACAATAACATGTGTGGTTAGATGCCCGAAGAATATGAGCCAAAACTGCATGTCTCAAACATGAGATATACAGTAAACGGGATAAACTTCCTCAGCGTGTTTGAGTCATGAGTCTGAGCTCAGTCTCAGATGGTTAAACCACGTGGTCCATTGTAAATCATTTATAGCCTGATGATTACACAGTGCTCATTTAGATATTTGTATATCAACTACCAGTCAAATAAATGATAATACCTTTATACCTTTATAATATCTGGAGCAGATATTCTATAAAGAAATCTCAGTAGATGCTCAGCGATATAAACATTTCAAGTGCTGCAGCTGATGTCATGCTTCTACTGTGCTTGTCACAAAAGGTATCAAACTGCCATAGTCATGCGCAAACTGAAAGTGTTTATACAGTATGACACTGCTATTACTTTACAGATAAACAAATGCTCATAAGTCGCTAATCTAGACTCAAAGTCAAGTCAGTCTGTAAGTGAACTCATCCCTGTGTTATTGTACAGTAGCATCATGCTGAGATTTTCCATTACAGCACTGAACAGGTGCAGTCTAGTTTATGTGGGAGAGGAATGTGCAGATGTATCTGTGTGTGTATTCTACAGTATCAACAAAAGGGAGGATGTTTGACTAACAGGTGCAGAAAGGAGTATAAAGTAGCAATACTTGTTACTGAACGTAGGTATGGACTACTGGCACATTTTACATGTAAACTATTCTGTCTCTGCCCTGCGTCTGTGTACCACAAGGTCAATCTCCCGGTAAAAGAGATCCATGCAAGCTGCGCAGTTCTCAGAGAACATGATGGCTAAATATGAAAATAATCAAGATCCAACCACTGATAAAGAAAATATTGAGGCTCATGGGCAGATGACAAAATATAACTAGTGGGCCCTCTTGGCTGCAGGTGCAGAAAGTATCATTTTTCCTAAAAAAAAATGAGGAAGATTAGCTGACGACAAAAAACATAATTTAATGTAGTTCACAAAAATTTCTTTTGAAAGATTATGTTCAGACTAAAAAAAAGGACTGTGCCAACAAACACAAATGGCAGCGTTGGTGCTAACATGTTACTACAGTTTAACCTGATGCGCCAGATGGTTTGTTACACAGAACCATCTGAGAAGTCGTCCATGGAAACTGTTTGGAAAAGGGCAGGCACTTTCAGAAAATACTTGGCAGGTGATTGGATGAACCATTTGTCTATCATTTGTTTATCACCGCCTTACCTTGCGAGGCAGCTGGATTTGTGACGCTGTGGTTCGGACACAAGCGAATAACTTGCAGGCTGATAAGATGGATTCTCGCGGGATCTTGTGACCAGCTGCCTCACAAGGTAATCTACAGCTATCAATGAGTTTGAATGCAAAAAGTTATCAGGGCAATAATCATTTTATCTTCTGTCTAGAAAATGACAAGGTTTGCAAAATAATCTATTTGGAATTTGTGCTTGTACATATTTGATTGAGCCAGATTCCACTTTTTTTTTGGATGTGCATTTTTTTGCTGGAGCCTTTTGCCTTTGAACTGCTGCTGTTCCAAAGCAAAGGTCTCAATAACATGAACAAGGAGGCTGTCTTTTGGACACAGTGCTGATGCTGATGTGAACACAGCCAAAGAATCCAGCAAAATGTTTTCTCCAAGTATGGGCTTGATATTTAAATCAGGTAAGAATTATTTAACCTTTTTTTTAGGTTTACTTTTAGGGCATTTGGAAGCTTTTTCCACCACGGTGTAGTGTGAGTTTTTGGACAATCTTTCTTGTTTTAGCCTGGCTGAGGATCTGAGGAGTGTAACTTGTGAAACCCAGGTCAGTAGGGATCACTAAAGGCAGTTCAAAGACACCCCCTGCTCCAATAGTCTGCAGGAGGCAATACAAAAATGGTTTATAAACAGTAGTAGGGTGTGGGGGTGAGGGCAATGAACATAAACACAGGACAAGTTGAAGACTGCACTCATACACACACACACACACACACACACACACACACAAAATGAATGTGACTGTTTATTAAAGAATCTGCCTCACTCTTCCTCTCAGATCTACATGTGAACTTCCTGCTCCTCTGCGTTGGGCGGCAGCATTACCAAAAGCCAAAAATCAAACAAGGAAAGGTATCAGATTAAGGATTTTTGATAAGTTTCCATGGTAAACTTACAAACACAGTCACTGTAGAAGGAAATACCCGACTGGCTGCAGTTACTGGCAGGTCCCCAGGAAACACCGGCAAAAGCCATTTTCCAATCACAGTAAGTCTTGTCATCACTCTTCTCAAGTACCCATGTGGCACCAGCTAAGCCACCTCTGTATCTTGGATTGAAGTCAACCACAGAAATACAGAAGGGAATTTTGGGCCTGTCTTGGTATTTGAGGATACAGTTATTTATATGGACAAAACTGTTACAGAGTCAGACTAAATAATTATTAGCCTGGAATAGAATTCAATGGAGAGTATGGGCCTTTATTTTAGCCACAGAGGTATAATTTCTTCATTTAAACAGTATTTCTAGTGAGGACATGAAATGATCCAAGCTTAAACTGCTGGGAGAAATTCTGTGACATGGGTCATAACTGAAGTATAAGAGTTCTGTTTATATGCACTTCTGAGAAACCTGGTGGCCTACGGTTTTAAGACACTGAGCATTTAATTTTAGCATCCCTAGTTTGCATCCAACCAGGGACCTTTGTTGCATGTCCCCTTATTTTCTGTCAGCTCTGCTGTCTAATAAAGGCAAAAATGGCATAAAAATACTATGGGGGACACAAATGTCTGTACCAATCCATCCTGCAATTGTAGTGACATTTCTGAGTGAACCAAAAATGTCAGGTTGGCGTTGGATGAAAAGTCAGGGGACCACCAAAGTCATTCGGATACATCGTCTGACAACCATGAGTTACTGTATCAAATTTCATCCAATAGATGAAATATGCAGATAGATATGCAGTCTGGATGGAACAACCAGCGATGGAAATACACTGCTAGTGTGGCTAAAAAAAGAATGACAGTCAATGGGGATATTACAACATGCGGGTCAAATTATTCTCATTGAGCATAAGATGAAATGATCTGGCAATAGATTTTGTAACACTCAGCTGAAACATCACTCATTTAGCAATGACAGTTGCTAAAATTTCCTGATGTTGAGCCTCACACTCAAGTCCAAGAACAATCTCACTATTCCATGAAGACAGTATATTTTCCACTTTGGACTATATTTTCCAAAGGCAGGCAGCCCACAGTGTCTCTGTATGCACTTTTTCTTACCTTCATTCATCCAGGGAAGTAACTGATACATGCTCATTATCAGCAATGTAGAGCTTCATATTATGAGTACTACTTCTAGAAAACAGCTGTGCTGGTGCGATGCATCCAGCTCCTTGTTCAAGGGCAACTTAGTAGTAGTTTTTGAGAAATGTGTTTCTAATTAAATGCTCCCTGGCCAGCTTTACCAGCCTTGTCTAGGTATTTGAAGTAAATCCTGTAAGAGGGCTGTAACCTTTGAGGTTTGAGCCCTCATTTTTGTATTCTGTCTTCTGAACATAACCACTGGTAATGTCAATCATTCTCTGGTCAAAAAGAGAGACATCTTTGAACCATCTGCTCATGGTCCCAATAATGTCTTTTAATGTGTAAATGATAAGATAAAGTACTGCTTAGTGTATGTAAGTACTATACTGTACTATATTTAAAGGATAGTTTTTGTAGTTTTGGCTATTGTTTCTATCCTCTTCTAAGTTTGGCTATACTGAGGGCTTGTTTAAAACCTGCGTGTTGCGCCACTTCTTTCTTTTTCTTTGTGGTAGTGATGTTACCGTGTTGCCAAATCTCAGCAATTACTTTGGAGAGTGATGTTATAGAAGTGATATCCAAAACTCCAAAACCCTTTAAAACATCCAACATCATTTAAATCTTTAAACATCCTTTAAACCTGCATTCATTTTTTCTTTGTTTCTTTGTTTTTGCCACTTAATTGGGGCACTGGAAACAAGCTAGCAACAAAACACTGACATAATATTACCTCTGAAGTTGATATGGCCAACTTGTTAGCAAACAGTTACACATCTAGCAGACATAGAGCAGACATTCATTTAGAGTTGTGTTTCTGGCCATGTGGCAAATCTTAAATCTAGTCACTTCTATTTCTATCTCTGTGTTGGTCTCTACCAACTTCCCGAGGGAAATGTCTGTCTCTTTAAATGCTCTACTATTTTCACCAGCTAGTCACTAACTATGTCTGTCTGTTGTTTGGTGGTGAGCAGTTAGCATGAGGTTGGTTTATTGTGACATTTTAGCTAAGAACAGCTGACTTCTGTGGCTCGAAATGAGACTGATGAAAACAGAACCAAACAGCTAAGTTGCTGACCCTAACACCACAACAAAGACCTGGAAGACGCTAAAATCTAATCCGAGCGTAACTGGGGAGAGCTGGATCTTTGGGCTATAGTCAAGGGTGACCCCTTTCACATACACGTTTGATCCACTGTTAATGTAAAATGAGTGATTATAGCAGCTTTAAATGATCGTTTTTGTGAATTTAGCCATCATTGCTAACATGTACTTATTGTACCTTTTGTTTCTATCCTCTTCTAAATAAGTTTGACTAACCTGGTGATTTGTTCAAAACCTGTATTGTCTGCCAGCTCATTCTTGCTCTGGTGGACTTTGTAGTCGTGAGGTCATTGTGTTCTCAGGCCAAAAACTAAGATTAAAGTCATAATAAACCATAATTATCCTTTATGAGGTTAGTTGTGAAATTAGCCGTGACCAGAGCTAAGTTAAACACTATGAAACAGCATTCTGTTTTACGCTGTTTTTGTCTCAGTGCAACAGTGTAAAACAAGAGGCCCTCGTTATACACTCGCACTTGAAGACATCCCGGCCCCTCACAATGAGCAAATGAGCGACCTCATCCTGCCACCGAGTGAGGGGGAGTAGGAGCGAGAGGCAGAGGGAGGAGGAGAGGAATGTTAGATGGAGTGGGGCAGTTCAGTAGTCATGCTTACTTTAGTCTGTAGGTTAATTACCATACTGACAGATTGATTACTGAGAGTGACAGAGGAGGGGGGTCTGGCAGCAGCTCCCAGCTGTACTCCTTAACCTTCAGACAGTGTGTGTGTGTGTGTGTGTGAGTTGGTGTTTGTGAGAGAAAGTGAGGCTCCAAAATGGACATTGAGAGCGTATGAACGTGTGTATGTGTGTATAATAAATGGTTAAAAAAACAAGGGCAATATAAGAGTATTCTCAGATCTTAGTGGATGTACATCATTGCTTGGTTGACCGCAAAATTTGTCTCTCTCGCTCTGTGTGTTTGTGTGTATGTTGAACACCTGGAGCTTGAATAGAGTGTTTAGGATGTCTGTATCTGTATACTTTTCAGTTCAGGGGTCGCTGCAAAGGTCCCTCATGTCACCGCAGTTGGAAAACAAACACATCAACAGACGCACACGATCATTTTCTTGTCAGCAGGCTCTGGCACTGGTCATCTGATTACGTTAAATCATCATGTGGCAGGTACAACATACAAGTTAAATGATGACATAGTCTCTGCCTAGAAGACACAAGTTCAAACAAGAATACACACTAATAACCACAGTAACAACACACTTAACGTTCAGTCTTTGCTATTTATCACAGAAAATATGTTTGACTGAAGCAACTCGCCTGACCACACGCACCAAACCCGTCACAGAGATGCGTCTGTTGACACTAGTTTCAACACAGCTGGTTTTTATTTAGTGTTAAGCTTCATTTGGTACACAAAAGCCTCAAACACATTAAGTGTTTGACCACTGCAAAAGATGCAAAACAGTCTGTGTATGTCTGTTTTGTGTATGTATGTACACATGCATGTATGTATGTTCATTAACATATTATAATATATGAATAAAAAAGATTAAACTGCCAACAATGTGAGCACAAGTGTGTTAAATCTGACTTTTGCAGCGTGCTAACATGTGGGGCCACTGCCCTCCACAACCTCACTGACCTCACCGTCCGACATTACAGATCTTCGGGGCAGTGAGGCGAGGGATGAGCCGAGAGACGAAGAAGGAAGTGAAAGAAAAAGGAGGCTGTCTAAGTAGCTTAAGTGTTTTTTTTTGTCTTCATCTGTTGGGGATCAAAGCTGGCTCCTGCTATAAGGGCTGTCTCTCTCATAAGGAGGATTTGTAAGAAGCGAACGCAGCTCCGACCGGGCCTCGCTGTCTCCCACTGAAGTCAGGAGGAGGAGGGGCGCGTTCCCATGCCAGCACAGGTGGGTAGCTTACAAGCACAAGGAGGCTAAATGACACCTCATTTGGAAAATATCCTGTAAAGTATTTTGAAAAGCGTTGCACGTAGGATCATGATATCCCCCACACAATCGCACACACACACACACAAACCATCTTTTTGATGCTGGATGAGTATGTTGGGGGAAGCCCTTGTTCAGCCAAGTTCAACTCCCTTCTGTCAGACAGATAAACCATCAGGTATGAGATGAAACACCGGAGAGTTGAACAAGTACACTGTGACCACCCTGTGTGCAGTATGTGTGTTTGCTTCTTCTTGCGCAGTATCTCAGTTAATGGTAATTTGCAATTGTCAACACTAGTACTCCCCCCTCTGACCAATAATAATAAATCTTCTCCATTTGTTAAATTCATTGGATAAATACCAGCAAAGTAGTTTCATTATGATGCAGACATACACACAGAGACACACATATGGTGGCAGTGGCAAACACTGTCTTCATGCCTATATTAGGTCATCCTCCTTGATATCGAACTAAAATAGAGCCGTGCAGCTGTCCGCCCCACCTGGCAGCGCCCTCACCACACAGGTGACTCTTCCATCAACACCAGAACACACACTGTAACAGAGGACGGCTTTTGTACAGTATTTCTATGAGTGTGTACGCACAGTTTGTACCCGTGAAACATGAGGGGCAGGAATGGCTGATGGATGCCAGAAGTAGTTTTCATTAATAGGGCTGTTGAGGCATTGTGACATTTCCGTGCCCTGTGCCTCTCGGCGCAATGTATCTGCAAAAACTTACATGGTCACACAGTCCTAACCTTGTCAGGCCACCACACTGACAATCATCGTAATAAACACTGGATGCATGGTCCAAATATGTGTCATGTGACTGATACTGCAGGGTAATGGGGTGATTCCCACTGGTGCCAAGACAACTAAATGTTTATGCGTTTATGGCGCCATGAGGTGACTGGGACAGAGGCTGATAGGTTGATACAGTACGTGGTACACTGCAGGTAATATTGCGGGCAATGACATAGGTAAACTGTTTGCATAGATACACATACTATAAGATTAAACAGGAACATACAGCAGAAATGGGTGATTTGATTTTATCAGCATGGATCCCCAGATGAACTGGGATAGACCTAAATATATGTTATTATTCAAACAGAAAAGTGTACTTTGACTCATGACTGCTCAGATTTTGTCCTGTTATTGTATTGCTCTAATTAGCAAATAATGATATTAACTTAAAGGGATAGTTTGAAATTTTGAGAAATACGCTTATCAGCTTTCTTTCTGAGAGGCAGAAAATGTGAAGCTGGAGCCAGGAGACAGTTAGCTTAGCTTAGCATAAACACTGGAAACTAGCTAGCTAGCAGCTCTGTTGAAAATGGGAAAAATATGCCTACCAGTATAGGCTTAAATTACACTCATGTGTAAGCTGCAACTGTGTATCACCATATGTGTGTGTGTGTGTGTGTGACATTTTGTATGAATACATTCATACGTGAATGTGAATGTGTATAAACATTTTTATCAAATGAAGAGGGAGATTTGTGAACAAATGAAAAATATTTGTACATATAATGTGTGAGTGCGTAAAAAAGATTTGCAATTACAAAAAGGGTTTGCAGTTACACATCTATCTGTTTGTGGGTGAAAAAAGTTCACACAGAACTCAATTGTATGTGTGAATCCCAAATTTAAAGCTACGATTCAAATCTACAAGTAAAAATCAAACCTACAGGTAGAAGTACTTTTGTTGTGTTGTGTTACTGCAGCTAAATGTTAGCAACCCGAATCACTTCGCAGGGACACACTCACTCACTGAGTGAATGATTCATGTTATACCTTCACAGCAGGAATGGGGTGTGTTCAAGACAGCAAATACACAACTGATTCATGTTGAATTCATAAACTTCCAGTAAACCCAGTTTTTAAAAAATGTATATGCATGCATTTTCACTTCCTTGTGACAGTTCTTTGTGTGCAGAAGACATGCGTTACATACTTGCCAACAATTCAGATTTTCGCAGGAGTCTCCTTTGCTCCTGCTGTGCTCCCGATTGATAAATTCTCCAGTTAATCTCCGGATAGTGATTTAAATCAAATGGGTGTTTCTCAGTTTCTGTGTGGGATATGCGTCATGGTACCTTAACCAGCTCACTGTGGTTGTGTAAAACATACCAGTGGTGAATGGGAGACTGTGGGCAAAGCAGTTGGAAATATTGCTTTTCTACATGTTTATGTTTGTTGAACAGATGGTTTGATAAAGTACTTAAGATGGTTTTGTTGCACTTACAGTAACAAGCGTAGTAACACAGCTTGATTTCTCTCATAAGGAAACAAAAATGTTCATGTGCGTACAACATGAATACAACTTCTATGCATTTTTTAAAAACTGGGTTCCCTTGGAGCTTTTGAATCAGTTGTGTATTTGCTGCCTTGAACACACCCAATATTTCCTGCCAACGAATTACATGAATCACTCACTCGGTGAGTGAGTGCCGCACGCACACACACATAGCGTATTGTAGGTGAAAAGAGGACAGCTATAATGATACACTCACTAAATGGAGTGTGTGCGTGTTTGTGTCGCCTTTCAAACCAGAGTTACAAGGTGCTTCACAAAATACACTAACATACAATATAGGTTTAGGGGTTCCATTAGTTCTGCTAGCTGCTAGCTTAGCTGTTAGCTTTGCTAGCGCCGGGGATCATGATGAATATACACCGTTTGGCTGTGTTTCAGTTCAGTGAGTGGGACTACACGGTCGGCGCTCCGGTCAAGCACTGAACGATTCAGTGAACAAAAATTTTTAATGAACTGATTCTAATGATTCAGTACACAGAAAAGAACATCACTAGTGATCTACCCCTTGGTAGACTGCAGGAAAAAACTGCTGGAGAGGCTCGCCCCCCTGGCTCTGTAATTGGATAGTGAAATTATATTCCTGATTAGGTAATCAAATGATATGTTAATCTGAGCATCCACATGGGCTATTCAGGAGGAAGCATTAAGTGGGACAAAAGCACTTGTACCTGTAGGTTTGATTTGTACTCGTAGATTTGATTCGCAGCTGTAAACTTGGGATTCACACATACAATTGAGTTCTGTGTGAACTTTTTTCACCCACAAACAGATAGATGTTTGAAGAAGAACCTTTTTTGTAATGGCAAATCTTCTTTACGCACTCACACATTGGAAATTTTACGTGCAAATCTTTTTCATTTGTTCACAAAACATCATGCACAGCTACAGATCTCCTTACAGAATCAAAAATTAAATCTATTTGTTCAGATATTTTTTACACATTCAAACATCTGAATTCATTTGATCCAAACGTTTGTACACATTCACACATTTGAATGTATTCATACAAAATGTTTTCACACATTCAGATATGGTGATACACAGCTACAATACATATGGCTCTTATTTAAGCCCATATACCAGCACTTCTAAGTCTTACTCATCAACACGTATCTTGTTTCTTTAATTCGTACGAAACCAAAAACCGAAGAGTACATGTTGGGTGAATTCTTGGCTGGTCTTTGCTGTTTGCCTTGGTAACCTCACAATGACAACAAGACTCCAGTTTTTTACTTTTTCATTTGTACAGATCAAACAAAGAAGACGTAACATGTCAATTTTTTAAAACAGAATGGAGAGCCGGGCTAGCTGTTTCCCTCTTCTTCTGGTCTTTATACTAAGTTAGGCTAATTGACTGCTGGCTGTAGCTTCATATTAAGCGTATGTGAGCGGTATTGATCTTTGCACCTAATGGCAAGAGAGTGAATATGAGTATTTCCCAAAATGTTAAACTATTCCTTTAACAGACTTGCAAAGTGTAACAAAGTACAATAAGATAAAAAGAAGTTACAAGAAACACCAAAAAAATAAGATTACCATTAAAACAGCAAGTGTAAATACAGAAAAAAGGCAGAAATGGGAAGCAGTAAGTTGTAAAAACAAACTAGTACATTAAGATGATGAATTATTATTATAAAAACACATTTAAAAGAAGTTATTTATCCAGTTGATTGAAGCTAATATAGGTATTTAGATTTAATTTGAACTCTGCCTGCAATAAATCTAACTATGCAAAACTGAAACACATTTAAGCAAACAAACCCTAGACTGAAGGCTGCAAAGTAACCCCACCAGTTCACACACAAACCTTAGCACACTACAGCAGTGTTGTTTTCGGGCTACCAAGCTTGTAGTTGTGCCGGGTCAACACACATTTCTTTCTGAAGTGACAAGCAGTGGGGCTGACATGTTCAGAGCTGTTTCACTTTGTTTCCTTTTTATACACAAACAACGTCCCACTGTCATCACTCCATCCTTCAAATACCAAAGGGCCCCCTTAAGAGTGTGGTCTCAGCGTTGGCCTCTAGTCAGGCCCCATGATTTCTCCTGGAAAGCATGTCCCCAAGGAGGGAACTTGTACTCAATGCAAGCTAAGAGATTTTCTTCTCTAAGTTTTCTTGTAAGCAGTCACATCCAGGATATTTACCCAAACATATTCTGTTGGAAATGAGCATAGTCTGCTGATTTTGCTGTGATTACCAGATACTCACACAAAAAGTTCCCCCTCATTGAAAGGTGTCTTCAGAAGGACAATGCCCATTTTACCCCCTCATGCCTTGTGACATTAGGATTACATTACACTCTGACTGACAGAGCAACACACCCTCTCTGATTGTATTTTACAACTGGTAGTTAATCTCTCACCCTGTAAACCTGCCGGCCTGTGTTAGGGTGCATTAGTTGGAGTTTTCTCACAGGTTATCACTCTTGCAGCTGTTTTTTCTTGTTCTATGGCTGTAATTTAAGCTACTCTGCGATGATAATGGATTCAACAGGTTCCTTTTAACAACACTCTGACCAGATGTGCTCAGCAGCCTCGGGATAGACTGGTAAGTATCACATCTCGATTTCGTCTAAGGTGGTCTTCCATTTTCAACCTGGTTAGGCTCACCTGGAGGTCCACGCCTCTTTATTACCCTCAACTTTCCCGTCATATACCTCACCTGACAGTTCTTATCCCAATTGTGTGTACTGCATGGTAGCATAGCCTCCCACCTCACCTCTCATCCTCTCCTACCTCTTTTCTTCACAGCTCATCCACCCTGAAAACTCCAACCCCACAGCGCTCACCGATGTGATGATTACCTTGTTTTCAAATACCTTACATTCCTCATTCCTATAACAAAAAAGCCTTCTTTACAACTGCCAACTGCCTACCAGCACCTGCAACCCTTAATAATTGTTGTTATATTTTGTTTGCGAAAGCAATTTGTGGTTTCAGATTTTTTCAGCTTGGTACAAAGGCAGTCTACCTGTTTCCCCTTGTTTCCAGTTGTAGTGCTAAGCTAGGCTAAGCTAACCGAGTCCTAGCTGTAGCTTCATATTTAACACAGACAGAAGAGTAGTATCGATCTAATTTAATCTAATTCTCGGCAAGAAAGCTAATAAGTGTATTTCCCAAAATGTTGAACTATTAAAGGCATCAGTAAAAGTAATTGCTTGTTGGCTCATCAAACATCATCGTCGAACACCTTTCCTACGTCAGACTTGGAGGGACTGCTTTCAATAAATCCCTGTAACTTTCCGAAAGGGAAAGGAGGAGGCAGTGATGGCAGGCTTTTTGTCTCACTTTCAACAGTAGCTGTATTAACACTTTTGCCTTTGGACATTTTCAGACAACATAAAAGTTTGTTCCAAGCATACAGAAACCTCTACAACCGAATGCTCTTCTTACAGTATCTGTGACCTGGTTGTAACCACAATTTCATCCAAATTCCTAACCTGATGGTAACCCTTCATTAAGCATTGAGAGAATGACAAATATTTTAATTTAAAGGAATAATGGTGGGGATTATTTGACAAATTGATCCCAACACTACTACAAGATCCCTGAAATATGATCACCAGTGGAGTTGCGGCTACTCTGGAGCTTTGGGTGACATTTTCTGAGAGGTAATATTTTGCAGATTAGTAAATCCTCCTATATTTCATGAACAAGGATGAGAATGGAGTTTTTGCTGTATTTCTTGGCTCTTAACCTTTCCCAGATGTGTGAGTCAACAGAGAGAAGAGGGTGTGGACGAAGTAGGTGCAGCAACGAGATGGGAAAAAGGAGCATGAGTGGAGCAGTGGGAGAAGGAGAATATAGCGGGGTGAGAGAGGAGGGGAAAGAGGCTGTCACTGCCTCCAGGGGTGAAGCGGGGGGCCAGAGGTGAGAGAGATGGGGGTCTCTGCTGTCTGGGTGGTGGGACCACGGGGAATGACAAAATTATTAGGACGAGCGTCTGACAGGAAATAAATACAGTGTGGGCAGAATTGCCACAAGGCACCCAGCTAGACATTGTTGAAAACTACAATAAACTCTGTACTCCATGGGTTAAGAAAACTTTTCATAGTTTGCTGCCCTTTGCTCCCGAGACTAAAAGCAAATTATTTATTACTTCCAGAGGGCACTCTACAAACACTCTCATACACATTTGTAGGTTTCTTCAGTTTATTTATGAACTGTTGAGTCAATCAAATGTAGTCAAAACTGTTCGTTAAAATTTGGTATACTAAACTAAATTGAGTACCGGGACATGTTTAGTCTGTTTATAAAAATGACTTCATTACTCTTTGTTTGTTAAGGTTGTCGGGATGTCAGTGTGTGGGTTACGTTCCGTCCGGTTGTGGCTGGATTTGTTGTGGTGTGTTGATTAACAGATGGAGCAGGAGGACAACTAGATACCTCAGTAGCTTCTCTGGTTAAGGGTCATCCATCCTCTCTGTCATTTGTTCAGGGATATTTGAGAGGAAAAGAATGAATGGCACGGAGAGTACATAGAGACAGGAGAGCGTTGACTTTGAAGAATCCTCTTCATATATGTCATTGTCAAGGGTTTTCAGCCAAAGCAGACTCTGGACCTCTGAGCAACACAAACAAACAGCTGAAACACTCAATAGCACTGCTTCTGACACAGTCAAGGAACAACATGAAAGAACATGTTTCTCATTCTGCTGAAGACATCCGGCATCCTTTTTTGTTTTTCAGACAAAAATCACAGAAAAGTTAGTCTCTGACAGGGCAACGGAAATGTTAAACAGTCTAATTGGTCTTTAACTGACTTGAATCTCTGGACATGAGAACTGAAATCTCTATGTAGCTTCAGGGTGTTGCCTTGATGTGGTTTCAACATCTCAGAATGACTCCAAGATATTGAAAGAAAATGACTGCTAATGCATCCTGGCCAGGAGATCAGGATATCACTCATGCAATTTGTAATGCTTCCTGTACACTCAACACACGGCCAGCAGAAGCCTTCCAAGAGCTGCGTATGAAAAGTAAATAAAATGACATGGATGTTAGAGAGAATTCTTTTAAGTTAAGTCAAGTTATGAGTCACTTTTAAGACTATTGCACTTTAGCTGTGTGTGGGATTAACGAGACAAATCAAGTGAGTTTATTTAAGTCTCCTGTGTTTTGTTTGGAGAGCCAAACCTAGAAGATACCGGTGGACTGGTTGGATTTCTGGATAAAGATAAATCCGGTGACTGGACTGTTGTTTTCACTGACGAAAACACTGATGTTTCACTGTTTATCCAAATGTTAGCCTGGTTCTAGACCCCAGACCTCAAATTTCCTTCAGCAATTCAAATAGGTCAGTTGTTGTACTCATTGGTGGCTGTTTCCCAATTTGGAAAAATAACCGAGCTAATGAGAAGTTTGTGGGCAAGTTTAAGAGTGAGCACATTATATTTCTGTGCCAGCTGGAGACAGAAAAATGACGACAGCAAAAAGACCACACCGGTGACAAGCATGAATAAGAATTACAACTTAAATACTTAAAGGACCAGTGTGTAGAATTTAGTAGCACCTAGCAGAACGGACTTGGCAGATATGTAATTTAATATTCATAAGTATGTTTTAATTGAAAATAACAATCGTTGTTTTTCTGAGATGTGCGCTTACACTTCCCAAACAGAAAACAGCTAACATGAACACAATGTCAGACTGAATGATGACTAAATGGAAATTCAATCTGATTATCAGGCTACCCAAAGGCTTCTTCAAATAAAAGCAGTTGGATGGCTTGACTCATTGTGCCAACTGCTTAGAAACAAGAGCCACGCTAGTGACTCTATGAGACTACTTAGGAACAGCTGTTGGGCTAAATGTTAACATCAGCATGCAGACGTGCTCACAGTGACAATGCTAACATGTTTAGCAGGTAGCCTATAATGTTTACAACGTTCTCCATCTTAGTTTAATGTGTTATCACGCTACAGTTGTTAATGTGCAGCTGAGAGTGATGGAAATGTGATGAGTTATTTGGTATAACTTAAGTATTGGGCAAATAAAATTTTTGACCTGATGATAGCTAGATTAAAAATAATTAGAATGTATCCTCTCGGGAGCTTGACTATCACAACGATCCACAGGTGCGAATATATTTAATGAAAAGCCAGAGAAATCAACCTTATTGTGGAGCTAGAATCTATCCAGTAGTTGTTGAGATGTTTCAGTTTGGACCAAAGTGGTGGAGCGATAGACTGACAGACCGACATCGCCACTAGCATGACTGAAAACATGTGCTGGTTCCTCAACAAACATCAATTTAGGGTTAAAAATCAATTTTGACAATGCAAATTAAGATACAAAATACAAACTTGAGGCTGGACTACATTTTTAATTCACTGTACATGTGTTTTGGGGAAAGAACAATTTACGATTTAAAGAGGTCAAGCACTCGTGGCTGTATGTGCAACAGGCATGAAGTTAGAGCAACATCCGTGAAAATTTTATTTTCCGTTCTATGCCACACAGACAAAATATCCCTTCTGTATGTTTCAGTGAGCATGTAATGCGAACTGGTGTTTAACAAGACACACAACTACAACAGCCAAAGGGAGCGTGTGTCTATTCATCAACATTATCTTTAGCTATCTCAAAATTAATATTATTCTTTCTGGGTTTTTTTCAAATGTGACCACCTTGTCACTATGAAAAAGAGGTAATTTAATTTCCAGCAGGGCCCCAGTCCAGAGAGGCGTACTTTGCTTGGAGCGGATTCACCAAGATCCCCTGCCAGGATGTAAAGATCACAGACCAACACTGGTTCTCTGTCGGGAGAGCAGCAAGGCTCTTGCTCTGCGTTCACGTCTTTAGTAATGTCATTTATGTCTTTATTGTACCTGCAGAGGATGACAAAGATCATTTTACTTCCATTTTTAAAAGCTGGTTTTGAAAGTGGGGTCCCTGGATATGGGCCCTGAGGTCTGTCTAAACTTTAACTAGGTCCCAAACCTATTTAATGTGGATACAACATAAACATTCTTGCGTGCACATCTTAATAAGTCAATTGGGATATAGGTTATTGTGATTTTCATTATCCTTCAGTTCACTTCTGGGATTCAGCCATATCTTGAGAATGACGTAAGAAAATTATACCCCTGTGTGGGACAAAAGATAACTGGCTGTTGTGCTTCAAATAGGCCATTGTATAAGCTATATAAACATATTACAAGGATTTGGGCCGTTTTAAAACTTCAGACTGATAAAACAAGCTGCTCTGTTTCAGTGTGTCTAAAGAAAATGTATATGAAGATAACACAAACACTCCTCTCAAAATGCAGACCCCTGGGGTCTTTGGTTTGATTGGCAGTCAATGTGATTGCAATCTGGCAAACGTCCCAGAGAATTGTTCAGGGACCAGTTTCATATACTGTATATGGTCAGGTTAGAGGTTGTCTGTGTCTTGTTCCACAGAATTAGCGCCCAGATAGACAGCTTTCTGTTGAATTCTCTGCAGAAACACATTAAGACATCGAACACGGCCTGTCAGATATTGGAGTGGGACTGAATGTGACCAAAAACAGAGCAACTGAGGCAGATGTTTTACATCCGAGCGCATATTCATTAACATTGCTCAGAGTAGGAGGACAAGTCAGGTCATTTCAAGTGTTATTAATTTATGGACCATTATATCAATGCCTGCATCAAAGGGCTTCATAAAAATGAAAAAAGATTAAAGAGTGGTCATATTTGTCAGTGAGTACAAACAAAAACAATAAAAATCACAATCAACTCAATCTATTTGAAATTACAGTATATCCAGCCTTTAATTAAAATATTAAAATATAAAATACAAGCTTGAGGAATTAATTCCCCCCAGATCAGTTCAGATTTATAATTATGAAATAAATGCTCAGCGTGATAAAAAATACTGATATGCACAATGAAGGTGTTGACCGTCTAAGAAAAAGTTGTATGCACTATAAATATATTATAGTTTAGTTGCTTTTCTATTCCACATGAGTGCCCAAACTGACCAAATGTTTGCAGTTAAAAACAGTAAAGCCCACCAAAGTTACTGTAGAGCCTTCACCTACTCGTAATAGAGTTGCAAATATTTTGACAGTGCATGAGTTTAATGATGTTGGACTATCCTATTACTAGTGGCATGCAAACTCTATACCTCCTGTCAGTGAATGCTCTGCTGCCTCGGGCTAAGCAGATATTACTTCAGGGAAAAGAATCTCATTCAGCAGGCAGCAGGTAATACAGTCTGTGTCCTCAGAGACTGTTGTCTGCTATCTGGATTTGAACAGCGGTGTTCGCCGCCCAGAGCAGAGAGTTTAACATGATTTTCTGGATGATGACAAAGGTATGTCTTCCTTGTAAGTGTGGCCTATTGTGTTATAGATATAGTATATCTGTTTCACATTACTATGCCTCCCAAGGTTTACCCTGCAACTCATTCAACATACAGCTCCAGTAATCAGAGCCACATTTCTGCTGCAGGGATGGAGCTTTTTGGACTGGGACATATGAGGGCCAGGTAGTGATCATACTGTCAAATTGAGGTGGATGATTATTCTGTGCTGGTCTAAGAGTCTTCTGGACTGAGCATATGCATATATGCAAGTGCAAAGCAGGGTTATGCTCAAGTCCTTTCAGAGCTAGGTAATTAATAGATATGTCATTGAATCATTTAACCAATTTATTCTGACATTTTGCCAAGAAAACTGTAGAAAATAGACCCATCATAACAAGGATGCACTTCAGAAATCAAAGCTTTTATGTTCATTCAACCACAAACAACAGTGTGCAGTAACTGTCACTAATTGCCATTAGAGGCATTGCTTTTGTGCAGCTTTCATTTAATTTTTTGGCTCTGCATGGAGCCAAGACATAAGTTCTTTTTGAACTTTCAAAGAGATCTTCCTCAGATCAAATATCTACAGATTTCCTGAGGATCAGCAGTAGTGATCGAATCATACAGAACACTTACACAAACAACAGATAGATCGCCTTAACATCTAACAGGTGGAGTCGTTGATGCAAAAACAGTTCCTTAATCAGTATCATGAAAAACACACTGTATTTCCTATATTATGTGCTGACAAACTATTAACATGTGGTACAGGAGGATGCAAACAAGTCATACACAATGGCAGACCATTATTTACTGCAGGAAAATATCAATGACAAAACGTTTTTGCTGTTGAATAAGCTTTTGGTTGAGATATATGCATCTGTCAAAATAACATTCTCTCTGGAGATGGGTGTAAAATCCCCCAAAGAGCTCTCTCCTTTTAAAAAATGGAAACACTTCTCTTTGTCTATGTAGGGAGTGGAGCACTGACACGATCCAGATACGTCCAAAAAGCGATTTTTAGTAAAAGCCTTAAACACAAAACATGAAGTCAGACTAAGATTAGATGAGACCTGTCGGGCCATCGTCCAAACCCAGAAACGCTGATTCCACTGACATTGATGAGAGCAATGACGACTATTTCTACAGTGAAAAGTACGTATCATTTAGTCATCTCTATTTGCTCGGAGGCTGGTTTTTACAAACGTTTTGAATAGATTACCGTGGTTATCCTCACTGGAAAAAAACCCAGGTAGAAGGTTTCCCATCTTTCAAACAGCTGTGAGTTCAAAAACATGAAAGAGCACACGACACACTGATCAAGTGTAGGGGACATGAGGGACCAGAGTCTTTGATGCTTTTGTGGTTATTTTTTTCCCTGTACAAGCATATGGGGAGACTGACAACAGGGTGTTTATCAGGCATGAAGAGACTTAAATCAGCTGAGAGGACTTTGTATTTTTTAAGTCTTCCTGGTACTTCACTGTGTTTCTGTGTTTCCTTGCTGTTCACTCTCCTCTTTAATCCTTTTCTTTCTTTCCACCATCACAGCCCATGAAGGTCCCTTGTGAACGCCCAGTGCTTGGGATCATTGTGCTTACCACAACAAAGAGAAAACGTCCCACATTTGTAAGTGGGCTCCTGCCAGTTGGACAAGTTTTTTAAACAAGCATTTCAGCAGGGGGAAAGGAAGTCTGCTCTTCTGAGTCCCATAAGCCAACAGTGTGGGTTGAGGGCAAGATGTGTGATCCATTCAAATCTAATTAGGTTTTTACAATATTTTACACAGTTGACACCATCCTTTAAGCTGTCAATGCAAGTCCTCTGTGTATATTTACAAATCTGGAGCAAGTAAGATCCTGAAGATTTCTTTTATCATCACTGCAATTCTTATGAGCTGTTAATAATAACATTGACTTGTTTCCTTTCCAAGTTTTTCCTTGGACAGTATTTCTTGCTTATCTTTCCGTTTTGGGAGTTAATTTCTCAGTCTGCCAGAGGTTTAACGCTGAGCCTTTGTGTACGACTAAATAAGTCCAACTACCACAAAAAATAAAAAGCTGAGAAAAATGAAAATGTGTTTGGGTTTGTCTCTCATTTCTCCAGGTAGTATCAATCATAGAATACTATATAGAAATGTTGTGAAAGTACTAAAACCTATAGCAGAACCATCTTTGACTCATTTGCTATGTCTCAAATGGATTAATGTTGTATTATGTTGGCAAAAGAAGAGCCAAGGTGGCAACACGCCGAGGTGTTGAGGACAATTTGGTCTGCAGAACCAGTGCCAGTAGAAAAACCCACAGAACTATCCAACACTTAAACCAAATATACAGTATGCACAGATTTATTTCAATAATCTGAAACATCTGGTGGAGTTTGGAAACTTTTAAGCCAGACGCCTCCATCCAAAGCTCATCTACTACACCTACGAAAATTTGGGTGTTTGGGCGTGCCTGAAAGTCAAAATGAGTGATCTTGAATGATCAACAAAAAGATCCCCTAAAAATCATCACTTCTGTGGACAAAGGGATAAAAGATAGACAGAGAGTTTGTTTAGACACAGGTTACATTGCCAATGCAAATATCTGAGCATAGTGTTTTATCAAAGCAGGCATTTTTTAGACATAAAAGTGAGAACTGAGACTATGTAACCCTAACACAATTTAATAGCCTACACTGATTAGATGCTACGGCCTTACTTGGTGTAGTAGCTCATGATGGCTAATGTTAGCTAACTTAGCCGCAGGCATCAGTTGACGACATTTTTGGTATCCTCGTTAGCTTGTCCACTTGTAGGCTACTCTAGAGGAAGGTAACAAGTGAAGAAGCGCTTTAAACAACTTTCCATGTAAAATTTGTAAAACTCTGTACAGAAAAGGAAAAACGTTTTTCTAAAATTGTGATTTGAATAATGCAAAAATGTTCAAATGTAGAACTTGTAGTAAGCTATCCTCCCTCAACTATATGACATTATATCCATAATGAACATTCAGTAGTTATTTCCCTCCAGTCTTTCTCCTTTTTCCTCTTGTCTCTGTGAAGCAGATTCATAAAACCATGGGATACGCATGACTTTTTGCTCAAGTTTTAGAAATTCGTATCTACTCACGTCTTTCCTTTCTGTGAAAATGCCCTGCCTCTAAAATTCGCTTCACGTTCTGTCTGAACACAGTAAGTGAGAGTTTCCTGAAAGCTAAAACATGGCACCTGTTGAGTTGAAACATTTGTCCATAAACCATGCTGGTTAAAGGACAAATGTGCATAAAAGAGGTACATGAAAGCATGTCGCTTACCTTTAAATGTTATTATTTGGAGTAAATGGAAAGAATTAAACATGTGAGTGTGCTTCCACTTGATGACAAAGCAGTTCCTAGAAAAAAGTAGCTCTTCCTTCATTACTGTTCCTAGTCCTGTGTTTGCCAGCGATGGAATTTTACTGAAGAGTTTGCCTTGTGTTTGACTGCCCAGTCCTTATACATACAAGTGAATGGGAGATGGAAGGACTTCAGGTTTGCTTCTTTTCAGCGTCCACTCTTTTGTTGCATCATGTCTCTTTGTGCGAGTGAAAGTCTCTTAATTAAGTCTGATGCATAAAGACCGGAGAAACTCTTGACTGATTGCCGTTCACTGTACTACTACCTCTTCTCACCATGGCAAGGCGGACTTTACACACATACAGACACACACACACACACACACACAGACACACTAAGTACACTTTTTACATTCTCAAGATGGATTGGACATGGTGTTAAAAATACAACAAAAAAGGAGGTAGTAAAAATGAGAAAAAAAGACGGTCTCAAGTTGTTACCATGAATGACCCCCAACTGGGAAAGGAAGAGAACAAGAGACAAAGATAATGTTCCCCATCAGGGAGCCCACGTAACATGTCTTGATAGTGGAAGAGGGGGTTCACATCACTCCGCAGCAAAAGTTATTTACTTTCTCTGTTTTTATTCAAGTAGTAGTTTGCAGTTTCATTCCTTTATCCTGCCATAAAGCATGCTTGTTTTAAGATTAAATAAATGACTAGTACCTTTTCTGCCCTATTAAATGTAATAACCTACTAGGCCTATAGGGAGTGAGATATATGTCCAATTGAATGTGTTTTATTATTTAATCCTCAACGTCTTGCTGACTGACTCACTGCTTCAGGGCGGCAGACTACAGAAGGCAGCAGTCAAACAGTATCAGTCGATTGAAGCTGCACCTGACAATCACCGCTGCCCCCTGCTGGGCTCCACCAGCTTGCTTTCTGTGCATTCTATACTATTCAATACATTTCACCCTGTTTCAGCCAGAGAAAAGGGTACAGACTAATGAGGGTGAAGAAAATGCTGTTGTGACCTTGTGTGTCACCGGGTTTCTTTACCAGCCAGGTGTGGTTCACATAAAGGAGGGGCACAGACCGGCCCTATAGCTGGTGTTACTTTCTTTTGGGGGAGAAAACATTCTGGTATGTGTAACTTGAATGTTGCCTCACTTCTCAGCAAATATAAAAACATGAGTTATAACCTTTTGTCTACATAAGTGTTACTATCCACAGGTTAAGTCAGCATCAAAACTTAAAGTTCAGTTCATAATTTGCTCAAATAAGTGGCAATGTTAGATTATGTTACGTGGGAATGTTTGCTGATAAGCAAGGCAACTTTACGATGGTGTGACATGAATTTTTATCCCTTGCGAAGAGGGAAAGAAAAGCACAAATCGAGCCATACTGAGGTAAGCATGACTGGGATGGAATATGCACAACACTTCGCCAAGCAGAGTGAGGTCAGATGGACTTGTCAAAAACTCATTCTCCATGGAGATCGATAGGCAAAAACAACCTCGGTATGAAGTGACACCAGGGCCTCGTTTTTCATATGTGGATAAACAAGTTATCCAGGTTAGAATGTTCAGTCGAATTGCTCTCGTCAGCATTGTTTTCAGTCACAGTGGGCAGCTGTTAAAGCACTAATAAACCTACTGTATGCTACTGGCTGACACCAAACAGCAGACAGACAAAGTTGGCGAGTAGCTGGTGAACAAAGTGAAGCATTTAGCCTGATATGTCTTGAGAGTTAGTAGACCAAAAACTGAGCTAAAAGGAGAGTGAATATTAGATTTATCTTGGACTGCTTCTGCTGGATGTGTAAATGAGCTACTGTTTACTAACATGTTTGCCATATAAACTTAAAATGTGATGTCAGTGTTGTGTTTACAGCTTGTTGCGCTGCCCCCAAGTGGCCAAAAAAAATCAATGAATGCAGGTCTGAATTTGATAGATCAACCCAAAGAGTAAAATTCATGCACGTATTGTAAGCCTGGTATAAAAATGATGAAAGCTATAGTAATTTTAACAAATCAGAAAAAAAAATGTGGTAGCTCCTTTAATACCGATGGTCACCTCATAAGTCACATGACCACCTGAAGACAGCCTTTTAGTAAAAAGGACTGCAGTTGACTGGAAACCATGTGGTCGTGAGAATGCCGCTGCAGGCGTCATGGCAACATGTACAAGGAGGAAGTTAAAAGCAGGGGCAGCCATGGTGGGAAACTAATGTGGGCACTGCTGCCCAAATCAACGCAGCATGAGATACCCCTGTGCCACATAAAAACATCCCTCAGAGCCTATATGAGTCATCTCTTACGTTTTGTGTTGTTGCTCCTGCAGGTGAAACAGGATTCTTTCATTTAAAACAGATGGAGTGGCAAGGATTCAGTCAGAGGATTGATTTTAATGCTGAGCAGTGATCCCGATGAAAACAAGTCAGCTGTCTCCTCATTCTCCTCAGACTTTCCCCCCTGCTTTAATTGACTTACTTGTTGCCAGCCACTGGGAGTGACCCTTTGAAAGGTCAGACAAACACAACTCAACTAAAGGAGACTGGACCTCAGCACCCATTTCAAACTAAAACAAAAACTGCATCCTGGCGGGAAGAAAATTGCAAAGAGAGTAAAAAATGTTTGAAGAGGACCACTCAGGGGCCAAGGAGCTATTGTATCACAGGAAATGCAACCTGCATGAAAAATAGATTCAGAGGCCTCCTTGTCATACATAAAGTGCATATGAGAGAGACAGGTGCGTGTGTTCGTGCGTATTTATGGGTATGGCTGAGTGAGTGTGTGTATGTGTGAGAGAGAGGATAGGAGCCGGCACTCAGAGAGGGCCAAGCGGAGGAAAAACAGGGATAAGAGCCTCTTCAAAGAGCAGCGAATTTGTTGAAGAAGCCAGTGCCGTTTAGCACGTACACCCGAATAAGTAAGGGAAGGGCAGTGAATAAGACGGCTTTGAAACACAAAAGGCGGGGGGGCTTGTTGAGACTTGGATAAATAAAGATTCCTGTCACTTGCACAGAAGCTTTACCCTACATCAAATAAGAAGAGGAGACAATGAATGCGCATTGACATTGATCGTCACCGTGGACCTTGATCTCTGCTCCCTGGTCAATGAAACCAGCGTCTCTGTTTCCAGTTGTCTGCTTTGGGAAGCTTCTTTCCTCTCACCTCATTTTACAAGCAGTGGCCTTTAACCAAACTCTATTCCCTCGAAAGAGGCTAATTGTGTTCAGTTGACTTCCTTGGATGCAACAGCCCTTACAAGTTAATCACCCAGGAAAGCCTCTTAGTGACAGCTATGCCTTAATTGCATACCAGACTGTGCCCATCAATCTGGATGGCAAGCAAATCCACACATTCCATCTGCATGGGAATGAGATATTGTCGAAAACGTTCTCAATGGGAGAAATCTTGATCTAAGGAAGTGCGAAAGCTACGTCATAACAGTCAGATTGTGTAATTCAGTGATTTTGATTAAAGGTACCACCCCAAATTCAACTATTCAGGTCCCACGGTTTTGCTATTATGGGCCTCTTGCAGGTCCTTTTGTGTTTAGGCTCTTCAGCAGAAGCTATCACCAGGGGCCGTCAGTGTTCACCAAAACATTAAAGGCAAAACAAACTGAGCAGTGTGACAATAAAGAGGGGAATGCATGGTTTTGTTTTTGTGTGATGTGGCCGTGCCCGCTCATCTTCGCTCCGGTCTCATCATCTGGTGGTTCCATGCTGCGTTTTAGTAGTTTGTCCAGGGAAGCGGGGTGAAAATGGTAACCTTTTCCACACAGCAATAACTTCCCACCATGACATCGAACCAACATTGCCTCAGCGTCCCTCAGCGCTTGCTGTGAAAATGTCAGACAAGCTCTTTTCATCTAAGGGAAATCCTATCTGATTTACTCACCCCCCTCTTCCTCAGCTGAGGCGCCTGTTTGTACAGGGCCATGTTTCATTTAAATATCAAAGCCTGTGAGGAGGACAGACACTTTAAATGCCATTTTTTGGGCTCGTCTCAAGGAATGTGACTGCTTAAGTGTTCTTGACGAAGGGACCTGATCACCAAGACAATGCTTCCTTTGTGGTGGCGGGGTGACGGTAATCTCTGTCTACTCTCTGCTCCATGGATGAGACGACCGCAGAAGAAGGCCATTTGCATCTCAGTGTGCAGCTCTTTTAGGCTCCACAGTTAAGATGGCATTTGAGAGATTGTTCACATTTTTGGCCATGAACCCAAGGAACCATGATGGTGAACATGCCCCTGCGGTGACGTATTTGTATTTACCATGCTGCCTTCACAATGCTGAACCATCTATTGAAGAGAGACAAAAGGCAGTCCTAGAAGTCATTTTCTTTTGTAATGGACCAGAGTCAAAGCAGCGTTCTGGCAGAACTTCGCCTAACAAGGTGGAAAATTGAAGACGATTTTTAAGGTTACGAGAACAACTTGATTGTCTATTGAGTGACATATTAAAGTTGTTCTGTACAGTTCTGAAAGTGTTGCTGGAATCTTCACTTTATTTTTATTATGAATAATATAGATCTGAGAAATCATAACCTTCCTTATGCTACTTAATTTGTCCAATATCTTAAAATAAATGTCTAAGATGCCCACAGTCTATAACATGCAGTATTCTCTATTAAAAATGCTTTTTTCCAAAAATTTGATTTTTCAAAGGAATTTATAACCAGGTTGAAGAGAAACTCACATGTCCGTGAAAACGATGAAATATACCAACAGAGAAACTGCTGCATGCTCACTGAAGCTCAAGGCCAAATAAATGTTGTAACCTTTAGATGCTACTTTTACTTTTTTTTTTCCTCTTGAAAATTGAGACCTACCCTGTGAACAAAAAGGAAACTTGTTTGCAAAAAATAATAATAATTATAACTTACCAAACCACACAAGGGGACAATAATCTTCACCATAAAGTTGTGGAATTGTAGGGGATCCAGCAAAAGAAGGTTATGTTTCATGAATGCAATGCCCGGATTTATCATAAAGCTCAAAGACTAAGTTCAGCAAGTTTACTCAGTAACCAAGAAAGGGCTTCTCTAAGCACACTGTAGCCTGCTTTGCTTTCTTTGTGCAGGCAGATGAAGCCATGAGATAAATCCTGAAAAACAGCAAACAAAAACATAGCAATTGGGACAATGGCATAGTGTTCTTCATGATAACACTATCAAACATCAAACTCTCCTTTATCTTCTCCGTGTCTCTTCATCTGTGCATGAAGAATCTACCTGTATCCTCTGGTTTCTGCAACAAAAAAGTTTGGCATGTTCCTACACCACTGCGCTTGATGCCTCTCAGCATGAATAGAGAGGACTGACATCTGTGAGCCCATCTCTTTTATGAACTTTGAGCATCTAAACAAAAGCAACAGGAGAATGAAAATACCTCTAGCACCCAAAGGTACATGCTGGAGTTTATCATATACATGTTAGGATTTATTTTCCCCTAGAACATTATGTTTAAATCCTCCTTGCAGACAAATACATGGACATGGTTTACATGGTTTTATATTGAATCTCTTCTGGCCTTAAAAAAATCTAGGTCTAGCTCTATCTGGATGTCACTGTCACTTTTTCTCAGAAGTTCTCCCTTAGATAGGACTTGTAAATTGTTTTTCCCCCTTGTGTTTAATTTTGTTAGGTATTGTGCTTTAACACATTTTTCTTGGTGATTATAGATTAATCAGATTTAGATCTTGGCTCCATGTGTCATCCTTTGATTTGAAGCTTTTGATGAAGGTTCGTGTGGCTATGAATAAACTCATCTGGTCTTGAAAATGAATTTCCTCTTGGCCATGTGACAGTTTTTTTTCAAAGCCAGAATAGATAAATTCATAAAACACAAAGTTCAAACACGTCTGCAATTTAAATGGGTTTGTGTACTTGTGTAACCTACTTTCTATTAGGTTTTGTCCTGGGAGTCTTTGCCGTGGATGTAATAAGAGGTCTTCACCGACGGTGTCGCTGTTTTCACTCTCGCGAGATTATCAGACAGGAAGAGACGAAGACGAAGGTCAAGGAGTAAACATGGCAACCCGCGGAGTGTTGAGGTCTCTATGGACCTCCTTTGCGGGCTTAAAATTAGGTGTTAATGGGAGCAACGTGAGTGCTTTACAGAGGATAAACGTTCCTCAGCTGTCGGCTTTTGCCATCCAGAGCAGAGGAATCCGCCAAGGTGAGACTTTTCTTCAAACGTTGCGATATAAGCCCAGTTCAGCTAACTAGCTAACATTAGCAGGTTATAACGTACTACAGTGATTGAAGCATCTCAGCTCAGATGTTTTATCTTAAGACTTGCATACAACATTTACATCTATCTATCTATCTATATCTATCTATCTATCCATCTATATATGTATGTGCACACACACATACACATACTTACAAGCAGTATCTATGACCACGCTTACCAAATGCTTTCAGCTACAAATAGTCGTTTAGTCTATAAAATGTCTGAAAATGTTGAAAAATCTATTGTGAACACGAAGACTGTGTCTGTGTACAAGTACAGTGAGATTCTAATTCAAATGTTGCATAACTTCAGCTCTCGCAAATTCAGTTTTGTCCAAATGTGTGTTTTGTTGAATTATTCCCACTCATCCTTAAATTTGTGATAAATGTATGTTGGCATTTATACACTTATGTACACAATACACCTTCTATTCTATTTCTTGTCAAACAGAATGTGTACATGTGACATTTCATGAGTCAATAATGCTTAAAGGTCCCATCCAGACATGTTTGAAGATATATATAAAACACTATACTTAGATCATTTGTGTCTGATATGTTTTTTTTCCACTTTTTGAATATCTAATTAAAATTCTTAAAATGGCATCTACTCCTTCTCCCTCATTAAAAATCCAGAATCTATGAATATGCAATATAATATTTTTCATTTCAAAAGTTTAACTGCTGCGTTAAGAAGAAAAACACATTTTTGAGTGGAGGGACACTTTAAAAAAAAAAAGAAAAGTCACCTAACCATATAGTGTGTCAGGATTTCCGTTGTTAAATATGATTTAGCCTGAGCTAAAATAGACAAGATGTCTACTGTCAAATCAAAACACTACTACTGATTGTATTAACTGCCACCACCATCTCTGGACATGTCTTTCAAAGATTGTGGTGGCAGTTTCAAAGGATAGGAATGCAGTATAAAAAAATAATAACTGCAATATTTATGTTTATGATTAAGGCCTAATGTAATACAACATCTGTTTTATAGTTGTGGAAAATCAAGAGGGGAAAACAACAACTGTAAGTACAACCAGACTGTGATGTGAAACTGATAATGACAGTGTATAGGCACTCTGATTCTGAGTTGTGTTTTGGTTATTAGATATTTAACTCTTAATCAATTTCATTAATTATAAGTACCCAGTATTTTGTCCTGATGTTATCTAACAGACAAGCAGTATTTTTTTATAAGCATTATGAACCCATGCATGAAGTAGTGGTCTAAAGCTTTGACTGAAGATCATTACTTTGCACTATTAACAAGCTAATTTCTAAAAAAAAGAATGAATAGTTCATTTGTTGTAGATGCTGTTCATATAAAGTCAGTAATAGGTAGTTGTAGATGCCTATGCAGTTGTGACTGAATGATTACAGTAGACATAACTGTTAAAGGCACAACTGTCCTTTAATGTTTAAGGACAGGAGTAGAGGATGTAAACTCTAGTAACATTCCAGTTTGAAACACATTGTGCAAACAGTGTAAAGCATGTTTTTGTTACATAATGTATCTTAACCGTACTTTTACAGCAGGGCCTGTCAGGTTGGAAAAATGTTGTGTCATGTTGATCATATATCCAAATGTTGTGCAACTTCACAATTCAGTGACATTTTAAAAGTGTCAGCTTTGGGTTAATATTACATCATTAAAGTCACAAAAGCAACACAGAGCATAGACGCATAGGTTCCACTTTGTTTCCACAAGGAGAGGCTCTGTCAAATGTGAGGAGATGCAACAAGAGCAATTCCTTTGACCTTCACTGGCACACCTCTACAACCAACAGCTATATGGCATAGTGTGGGTGAAGGGCTTATGATTCAAATATGCGTTCACTCACTGCAATTGTAAATTTTCATTTTCATTAGTAGTGAAGGACACTACACTGAACCTTTATAGGGAAGCTACCATAGCTTATCATGGACTAAACGTAGTAATGTAACCTGTCAGATTGAAGGACAAATATTGGACATACCAGCAGGACCACAGCCTCCAAACCCCACAGCCAAGTGCCCCATCTACAGATGGAACCTGCAGCACAAATACAACTACACGGTAAATGCATCTAACAGCTTGTAATGACCAAATGAGACATAATGTTAAGTTTGTCAGCTGTTGAAAGTGCCTAATTTTCTTTCTTATCTTTGTTTTGCCCCTCCAGGACGTCTTGCTGCTCAGTCAGTTCATCAGGTCAGATGGAGGGATGTTGCCCAGGAGAATAACTGGCCTCTGTCCAGAGGAACATCACAAGATTGCCATCTGTGTGCAGATGGCTCACAGAGCAGGTCTGTATTACTGCCTGCTCCATTTCTGTGTGGTCCTGTTCTCTCTAAACTCTAATTTCCCTCACCTTCATTGTCTGTTTTGACACATTAAATTACAAATTGAAAACGATTCAAATTCAGTTCACTGTTGACAAAAAGGCAAATACAGATTTAACGGAAGTGAATCTGACACTATCAAGATGAGAAGTTGTGGCAGCTGGGCCAGACATGAAAAAAAAAAATCATTCTCGTTGTCTGACTTCTCTCCAAACCACACATTTATTGCAAATCAAACCATTTAAGCTGAGTTTTTCTGCCTGTCATGATTTCAGTTACATTGATTTTAAACACTGTCAGCTGTCAAACTGGTAAAACCATGAAATGGAAATGAAATGATGGCTTAAAAGAGTAGTTCAGCATTTTGGGAAATACTCTGATTTTCTTTCTTGCAGGAGAAAAAATGGGCTCCAGCATGTAACTCCACATAAAACCACAACTTGTTTTTACATTGATTTTGTTTAGATTTGTTGTTGGGGGTGGTCGGCAGATTCCCTCCCACCCTTCACTTTGGTCAGAGCCAGGCAAGCTGTTTCCCCCTGCTCCCAATCTTTACGCTAAGCTAAGTCAAGAATTGTCTCCTGGCTTAAGTTAATACTTGTGGTATCAATCTTCACATCATCTCAGCAAGAAAGCAAAAGAAAAGTACTTCCCAAAATGCTAATATAATTAACATCAATAGAACCAAACAAAAAGTATTCTTTTGCTCCTTTACCAGCTTTACTGAATGATGGTTGTCTTTTGATGGCTCATGCTTCTCACGCTAAAACAACGTTAA
Organism: Scomberomorus guttatus; assembly: GCA_038419695.1. Classification (NCBI taxonomy): domain Eukaryota; kingdom Metazoa; phylum Chordata; class Actinopteri; order Scombriformes; family Scombridae; genus Scomberomorus; species Scomberomorus guttatus. Next base: position 17,725,591 of record CM076462.1, read on the forward strand.
TAAAAGTGACTTTTGTTTTACTGCGTGTTTAAGGTCTGCTTCCTGACCACAAACCCAAACTTCCAGAGGGCCATGTCTCAAAGAAGTCTAAGCCACAACTCAACAGGTGATGTATGCATTTGTGTATATGTCTGTGTGTGTGTGTGTGTGTGTTTCTCACCATTATTTATTAATGGTCAGGCTGGGTAGGTCCCAGCGCAACTCGAACTAAAATTTGTATCTGCCACATCTGCTGTTTATTGTACAGATACCTGACCCGCTGGTCCATTGACTCAGTGAAACCCATCTATAAAAAAGGACTGAAGTGGTGTAAGAAGCGCATGCCTGTTGGCCACCCAGTACTCAAGGACAATGTGCGTTACGGCGTCAAACCCCTTTACATGAAACACTGAAGGACAGAAAACCAGACAAATCGGTACAGCAACTGGAGGAAAGTGGGTGGGCCCTTTGTGCAAAGACGCAGATTCTAGTGGATTTCCACTCAACCCAGTCTTTTAACTACATCTGCAATTTACAGTAACTTTTGTCATACTGCTCTAGGAAAAGCTTTATCCATCTGTATTTATTGTACGTTTTGTTTATCAAGCTGTGTCACACTTTCAATGAATCATGCTCAGCCCCACCCAGAACCAACTATTCTGTCTCTGTTGGTTTTCAAAAAGCCCTTGAAGTGACAACTTAAAGGGAGCAACAACTGGGTCAGTATTACATTTTCAAAGTAGGTGGTATGTTGACTGTATATACTCAAAGCAACGCAGATGTGCAAATAAAATCTGTCTGTTTACTCCACCTCTCAACATGTGTTTACTGTATAGAATTAGCTTTTGTGCATGAAAACTAAATGGAACAAAAAGCTTGTAGTCGCACTGTACGTCTTTTATTGGTTTTAGGATGAGACAAACAATTCTACAATATGTTGCATTGAGGGTTGATAAGAACAATAGAGAAACATGACAAATTAGCAGCTTGAAATAACTCTTAAGATGTCTTTATAGCATGAAAGGAAGATCCAAATTCTTGGTCCCATCACCAATGTAGATGTATCCATGCTGCGGGGTCATTGGCACATGGTAGAAGGTCAGGCCGAGCCACAGCAGGCTGCGAATCACACACACTTTGCCGGCACATTCAAACTGAAGACTCCATGACCCTACAGAAAAACACACGAGAGTAAAGATTGTTTTTTTTTTTTTTATAAACAATTAAGTTCTAAGCTCCGTGTATCAAAGTTAAAAGCTGACTAGTAATTCTTGGACCGGTTTTACTGTGTCTGTATTATGGTGACCTTTTTATAAACAACAGCCTGCTGAGAACATGGATGTTAATTGCTGAATTGAAACAGAGACAACATCTTTGGAAATCATTGCAAGAAGATTAAGCTGTTCACATGCTAGAGGCAGCCATGGGACACTCCAATAAATCAACCATTTGTCCTGTTGATATCTACAGTCAGTCTAAACCTGTTTCTTAATATGTTTGGGTGTGACCATGAACCTAAGACCTAGAGAATCAAGAACAAGAACTGGATCTTCTACTATGAGGACATAAAAGCCATTTGATTGATTCCTTTACACAAAAGGGAGGCAATTTCAATAGATTAGATCGTTGCCTCACCGCTTTTATGCCTTTGAACTTATCGGGCAATGTGTGATTAAGATAAAAACGCCTCCGAATTTAGGCACAGTATGTATAATGCTACACATAATGTCCAGGTTATAAATATAGGAGGGGAAACCTAAAGCCATAACTCTTGAGCTGCAAGCTGTTTCCAGGATTATTGTGGAAAAGAGGGGGAGCCCAACTTGGGGTCTCAGAGGAAAACACCTGTCTTTTTGTGGAAAAATGTTAACTCTTTCTCCTTTCAGCAAAAGGAAGCAGTCCTGCTGTTAAGACGGCTGCGGTGAGTGTGGCATTGAGACAGCTGTGTAACGTCTGCTGCAGTGATGACTCTGCTGACATCCGTATCTACTCAAAAGAACACACGCAAACAAACAGTACACTGTACACGTGTAAGCTCTCTTTAATCAGACATCTGTTGCACGTTAGGTCACGGGCACTAAATATTTTCTCTTTCTTTCACACGTACACTTGTAGATCCAGCGCTTCGCTTTATCTACATTCACTGTGGCCTGGAGTACATCCAGCTAAGCAACCAACCTTAACAGCTTAACACAACTCAATTCACATTATTGTTTTCAGCGTCCTTTTCAACATATGGAATTCTGTGCAGCAGCAGCTTGGGTGTCAGAGCTTCCCAACAGCATTTGACCACACAAACCTGAAAGACTTGTCATTTCATCCTTTCAACAATATTAACAGACAATAATATATCTGACAAAAAAAAATTACAGTACACACTGTAGTGAATTACTTATCTCAAGCAAGGAACTGAAATTGAAACATTTCCTGTCTATAAAGTGGGATTTAAAAAAAAAACTACAACACTGGTGTACTCTGGGAAATAGTTGGCAATCATATAAGTTCTACATGATTTATCGTAAACTGGCTTAAACTTTCAAAAACACTGCTATCTTTACTTCAGCTATTTCAGTTTGATTTCCCACATATCTGAGCAATCCCATTAATCATGAACATAAGTTTGGCTTCTGATAGACCTGATCCTGGTGGTTTTGTCTTTCTCAGTTCCCTGTTGAAATAGATAACAGTAAATGGCAGAGTTGTCTATAATTTTGCAATGAGGAACTCCGTATGTGGGTGTGTCTGTCAATTTATGAGACCCCTGTACACAAATCTGGATGAGAAAATAACCTATTCCCAGAAAATCTTTTCTATCTGGAAGCTTGGTTGACATTAGAAGTATTTCTAATTTATTTTATCAGTTTAGCTGGCTGCTTAGCCGACCATTTTGCTGTAAGAATGATTCAGTTGCTTGGAAGAAATTCCTTTTTACTTTCTGTCAGTTAAATCACAATAATGATTTACATTGAATTACAGCTCATTTGGTTATATGTAGCATGGCAGTTGGAACACACTTATAAAGTTCATGTTGCACCTCTGGCATTGTTGAAGGCCTCATTAACATTTGTTATTGTTCAAAATAGCCTTGTGTTATCATAGGATAACCCTACTGGTTTGACATGCCATTGTTGTCCTTACAAAACCTCTTAAAGCTCAATGATTATAGAAAACAACATAAACGGTGTGTTTGAGTACTGAAATACAATACAATTGCAACAAATCCTGTAAGATGTGATATTTCGTTGTTATGGTGACATGTTACTGAATTCTGTTGTTTCACCTTTAGGAATGTCATCACTCAGTACATCCAGGAAGTCAATGGCTGGGTTCAAATCAGCCATCTCCAGGATAGATTTCTTCTTCAGATTCTTTGATTCAGTGAAGTGAAGGAAATTGTCGAGCTTTCCTGCTTCTGAGTGAGAGAGACCTGAGGAACAATTCACATGGACATGGAATTCAAACTGAACAGCAGCAGCGATGACGCAGTTATACAGTGGAATGATGTAAAAAATATACATAGGCATGCATATGTATGTATATGTCTATTTTTATTAAAATAAATACCGCATTGTAACCGTTCTTAATGAAACACTTAAGGGTCAGTTACATGTACAATGAGACACATGTGGCAGAGTAATATATATATTTACCGCCAAAGCTGCGGTTCATCTGGACAAGGCCATGTGGACTCTTGATGAAGGCGCTGCGCGGTACCACAGACACTTCCTCATCGATCTGATGAACTGTCACTGACAGCCTCTTTTCCTCATTCACTTTGGTCTGAAACCAAGAACAGTCCATTGCTAAGCTGGAATTTCATGACTGTACAGATAATTTTTTTTCCTGATTGATATGAATGTTAATGACTGAATAAGACCAGTTGTAATCTTAATTCTTCATGAATAAAAACAGTAACTCGTTTGTTTCATAGCAATGGATCTGTGAGACTAAACATAGCTTTATCTGTTGGCAAAGGTGGGACACTATCTCTTCAGTAGTTTCTTCTTTTTAGAATAACTGTATATTTAAGTTTGGGCCAACATCTGTACTTGTTTTGGCTATCATTACTGCTCTAACAGATAAATGCTATGCTGAAATATTTTCTTTGCATGACGGTAGACAGATGGATTTATAATAATTTGGCTAAGGATAAGTTAACACTGTCTTTTGCTGATCATACTTACCACTACCTCATTCTCCACAGCCTCATCCCCCTCCCCTTGCCTCTGGATCTCAAGATGCTCATACACATATGAGGGGTCACCTGTGAAGCGACCCTTTGCGGCTTTGGACACTTCCTCTATCACAGAGCGTGTGGCAGGAGGGAGCAGGAGCCAGTCCATGCAGTTGAAGCTGGAGACAAAAAACAGGCAGACAGATTTAACACAGTCAAGGGAAGACATACACTCCGTACAATGAACGGAAATTACAGGTGAGGCTATCTTACCTGTACAGATTCTTTTTATCCTTCATCTCATCTTCTCCCCTCCCTTGAGCGATAAAATAATCCCCCTTTAATCCCAAAATTTTGCCCCAAAACAAGACTCGCTGGAATTTGTAGTTTTTCTTCAGGATCACCAAGGAAGTTTGCAGGGCGGTTCTTTGCTCGACGTTTAAAGTACATCCGTTACCCGCAACGAGGTCCAAAGAATAATATAACGAATTTGAGTCCATTGTTTGCGTAGTTAACGTCGTTATGGTATAAATATTATCATAAATAAATATAAAATATACAGCTTGTTTGCTAACAAACAGCTAACACATCTAGGTCGCTCCGAACGCTAGCTTGGTTGCTAATGACAACAAACCTTGTTGTGCCGGTTGTCATAGCAACGCTCGAGCTTTTAAAAAGACCTTTTTTTTTAATTTTTTTTTTGTGGAGTTTATAGCGTGTGTTGTATCGCTACAGGATATCACAGACAAACGAAAACTAAACAAAATAGGTAAACACCTAGTTTGGGATGTGTTTGTTTGTGGCGTTTATACAAACTATTGTGATTGGAGCACGCGCGACTCAGGTCTGACGTCATGCAAAAGCCTCTCAAGCGTGTACGTCTGTGTGTGTTCTTATGATACATCCATGGTGTAGCAAATGGACATAAATATTAGGCCTAATGTGTATTTAGTTCCATTTGCTGATAGGAGAGAAAATCAGATATAAACTCGCTGACCTAATATTGAGGTTGACACCCATAACTACTGGAAGACAGAATTGGTTAATCCCCATACACAGCTGGCAGGATGCATGCTTGGATATCGCTAACATGACTGCATGGCACATGGGAATAATAATAATACTTTTCATTCATATTGAAGTGCTACACTATTAAAGTCCCCCTCCTCTCAAGAATGTTTTTTTTTTTGTTCCTACAGTTGTTTGAGCTTCACTGTGCAGAATGACGTATGTGCAGATTTTGACACGAGAAGGCTGTTTTCACATTCATCTGCTGAAAGTGGAAAGTTTCTCTGCACTCATTGAAAATCCAATTTTAAAGGGTGAGCCTATGAGCACGATTTGTGATATCACAAATAGTTTGGAAGCCAATCCTGGTCCAATATTCAACTTACACAAGTGTGATGTGGAAACTCGAAGCCTCCAGTGCACATACACTGAAATGGACTTTACAGTGAAGTAGGACACATCTTGTGTCTAGCAGTTAAACTTCTGATATGAAAAATATTTGCATATTCATACATTTCTAATGAGGGAGAAGGAGCAGATGTCACTTTATATCTTGAAACATGTCTGGAGGGGATCTTTAATAACATAGAACACGAAACATAAAGAAAATAATAAGAGTTAAGATAAAAAGCCTTCCTGAATAGAAAGATTTTCAGGCCTCTTTTTAAAAGAGTCTAGGGTCTGTGCTGCCCTCAGATGGTTAGGAAGGCTGTTCCACAAGCGTGGTGCAGCAGAGCAGAAGGCTCGATCCCCCTGTGGTTAGTACAGTATGGTTAGTACTGGGGGAGCGAGCTGTTGGCAGATCTGAGGGTGCAGGTGGAGGTTTGTGATGTGATCAGTTCATGTAGGTTTGGAGGCGCATGTCCGTTGATGGATTTGTATATGAGAAGTGGGATTTTGTAGTCAACCCTGAAGGAGACAGGGAGCCAATGCAATGAAAAACAGAATTGGTGTTATATGTTTGTGTTTTCATGCTGTGTTCAGGATCCTGGCAGCGCTGTTCTGAATGTACTGGAGCTTCTGGATGCTCCTGCCAGGGGTCCCTGTGAAGAGTGCATTGCAATATTCCAGTCTTGAGGAGATATATGCATGGGAAAGTTTCTCTGTAATAGGAGTGAACTCTGCTACAGGGAATATTAGGGAGTATTAGGGAATAGAAACAGGATGAGAGAGTGTTCACCTGAGTGGGTAACAAACAAATACCTGTGTAATTAGAGATGAGACAGAGGTCAATTTAAGTCCTTCTATGGCCATAATTTAAAGTAATTTACTGGCTCATGACATGAACTCGCAGCGCACAGCAGTCTGTCTTCCTTTGGGCTTACTGCAATTTCATGAATAGGATTTAGGACCGGAAAATGAGAGAGAGCCTATAGAGGTGATTTAGCTGCACCTGAAATAGTTATATAAACTAGCAGGGGGGGAGAGGGAGTGGAGGAGAAATGTCATTGTGTACTGTGTGTTTTGTCATTGTGTTGAGTATTTGTGCAATCTGTTGCTTTATCGGAAAACTCTTTCCAAGAGTCATGTAGCAAAAACTTTATTTTTAGATAGTGGAATGCCTCTGAACCACATGTGACATGATGTGACGTAATCACCTTTTAGTGACATTGGGGATTCGAAGCCTTATTATATTAAGATCTGAAGCTTTTGCTAAACCACAATTAGGAAACTTCAATCCTTCTCCTACTGGTGAGTTAATTTTCTGGCTCAAATCTTTATTCATTTTAATACATTTCAAGTATTTAACTCATTTCCTCTTTTCTGTGCTATCAAAAGCTCCTCTTATCCACAAATATCATTCATATTTGACCAATCAGCTGTCTTCCAATCTGATCTATAAATACCTTTACTGGTTGTGTTTTTTCAGAGTGAGCACTTGGCAACCCTCTACCTCTCCCATCACCATCATGATCATCCCATTGTCCCAATTTAACCGAGTGTTCACCTTCCACCTGATCCAAACCAAGGTAAACTCCTCTCCTATCTCCATGAACCTGTATTTGATTAAGATGCTTTAATGGTGTCTAATTCGTGAAAGGTCTAATAGAAAAAAACCTTTCTCTGTTGCCAACTCAATTCTTAATGGATTTTCTGTTGACATACCCTGAACTCAATGCACGCAGGAGTCTATATACAGACAGAATGAGTAGTGTTGAAATCAGTCTGGCTCTTCTTAGCAGCATATGAGGCAAATTGTGTTTAAAACACTAAACGGATATCAGTTGTTGGGTTTATCCTGGCTCAGATCCAGCAGTCTCAGCCAGTATAAGCAGTGTGAAGTTGGCTTAAGTTACACTTGGAAAAACATGATTGGCTTCTTTCCAGCAAATGACTGGTCTTTTAGTGCTGGGCTGATCTTGTGCTTGGCGGCCCTATTTTGGTCTCTGACTGTTTTATCACTCTTGTCTTCATTCTTACCCTCATGTCAACAGCATTTAAAGATTTTCATGTTCATGATTTACCACATATTTGATACTATTTACGGTTGGCATCGCATATTCAGTGTACAGTATATCCAGAGGGGTCAAGCCAGGGACAACTGGACCTGTTTTAGATAGAAGATCGAATTTAGATTAGATCTAAAACAAGTCCAATGGCCTTAACCTTTCTGTATATACAATGACCCGGATGACTGAGAATCTTCACATACAGCCATTGAATGTATTTACATTCTGTAATTACCTCTCGACAAAAGTATTTTTTATTGTTAGTGGCAGGGGCCGCCATTTCCACGCTTCTAATTGCTTCGAAATGCACAAGGGATTCACAGGAAATTATGCAACATGTAATCCAGTATAATGTTATCTCAATGTTATCAGCGTCACTGTTTACTGTTCACACTGCTACAGCTATATCAGAGATGCTTATACAAACTAAACATTTCCTGCTACTGCTGCGTTCAGCCAATGTTCCTTTCCAGCCGTTCCTGTGAATCCCTCGTGCATGTGAAGGCAAATTTGAATCCTGCACGGGAATTGCGGACAGTGAAAACTACAATATAGAGTTGTAATAAATACATAATAAAAATACACTGAATGGCAGTTGCAGACAAAATGCTGATCAATAATAATGTCAAGAATAGGGTTTGATTTCATGAAAATCCTAAGGGTTATAACTTTAAGTTACAAACCTCCGCCCTTCTGGCTAATGTAGTCCACCAACAGAAAAGGGAGGGAAAGTGGGGTGACTTTTCTACAGAGTACCCCACAAAGAAGAGAACACACAAGGACAGCCCACTCACTCACACACACACAGACAAACACACTTTGAGCTTGTTGCTCAGGATGGCACCTCATTAGAGTTGGCAGTCTAGGTGGAAGTTTTGGGTCTGGAAGCAGTAGTTATAACAGAGTGACACACACACATACACACGCCCCGCTCCAATTCTGTTTCCCAATTGGCCGGGAAGGAAGTGAGACTTGGAATGTTACCATCAGCAGTCTGTTTCTGTCCTGGTCCCGCTGCTCTGGGAAAATCACCTCCCGGGCGACCAGCGTTGCCACGGCACTAATCCTGACGGACAAAAGATGGGAGTGCCACAGAGCACGATGCTGCCAGAAGCTCTCATTGGTTGGCACAATCCCACGCGATGCCCTGATTGGCCAGTGCCATGTTTATATACAAATTGGAGCAGTCAGAGGTCACATCCATCGATCTTAGTGACATGAAGGAAACCTGACCCCAAAACCTCAGAGCTCTAAATGGGTTTAATTCCTATTTGACACACACACACACACACACACACAAACACAGCGGCTCTTTCTTGAGTTCACTGGGCTGGGAGTGCAGAATTAAGTGAATACGTGTCTGTGGTATACAAAAGCACAGACAACAACAATACCAAGAATGCATTGAGGGTGCTGGGTTCAGTGGGTTGTACACCTACACACAAAAACAGTCACAGAGGTTTTGGATTAACATTGAGTGAATATTTTGATCCGAAGAAGGGCGTGCTGTTTAAACAAGTAATACCATACAGGCTAAATCAGTGCTGTTTCACTTAACCTGGGGTGCCAACAAACTGCTTAAACCAATAATTATTATAATCAATAGATTTAGTCTGTTTTCCTCAAATTTCAAAGTTTGTACCTTTACTCCTTAATCCTCCTTCTCTTTGTAGTTTCTTAATGTGTTTAGTATCACTTTCTCCATTTCTGTTTCTGCTTGTCATTACTTTTCCACCAACTGTGTTCTAGATTAGAGATAGACTGATACTATACATCGGTCGTGCCAATATTCCGGGTGATATTAGCTTATCTTATGTTAGCTGATAAGTAACAAGAAATACCAGTACAGAAATACCAAAGACATGTTTTAGATCATTCGGAAACAGTATCTCCATTGTAGTTTGTCCACCACAGAGCAACAAGTTTATTTTGTCAACTGTAAAATGTCCTGGTTACTACATATCCTGGTCACAATAAAACAAAACAAATGGTAATGCCTTATTTTGTCCAAGATATTTCCTGGAAAGAATGATGTAATTTGGTACTAATCATAGGGAAACTAAGGAGAGTTGGTACTATTCCAATTATTGAATTAAAAAGATGTTTAGTGCACAGCAGATCAGCTGAACATGCAAAAATGTAAAAATTTGTCTGTAGGCAAGCATTCAGTTCAACACATATGGAGAATAAAGTGTTTAATAATAAATTAACGTTGAATGAATATTCTTTTGGTCATTCCTACTTTCCCACTAATTTGTACCAAATTACATAATGTATATCCAAGAAACTTCTTGGAAATGGTTGGACACGTATTATTAAATTACAGACCCATAATATAGAGTTTCCAAATGAATTTAAAGGATCCTTATCGGAAATGTTTAAAAGTTATGTATTTATGTGGAAAAATGAATATATCATTTCAGACCATTATTGGTCAGGCTCTAAACTAGATAAATAATTGAGGTGGAAACTAAGAATGGAAAATCATATTTTGTACTGTAATGAAAATCAGAGTGGTAGTTTATAGTATCTTACTCAGCCTGTGGAAACAGTTGTATAATGTCTTCTGTGGCTTTCTGGGAGTTATCTAAATTTTCAACAGAGAGCCTGTGTTTACAGGCAGTGAGGGTCTAACAATGTATGCTTGACTGTACTAGGGACAAAGAGTCAGGACATACAGTAAGCCTCTGGTGCTTCTATTTTAAAGGGGACATAACATGCTTTTCGTGATTTTTTTGTTATCTTTATGCTGTTATGATGTCAGATGTCCATGTTAAACACAGTTCCAAGTTCCAAAACATGTGATGAACGTGTAAAAATGCTCACTGAGAGTCAAAAGCCCAGGCTTCAGCCTGCTCTGAAGGCTCCGTTTGCAAAGTTACCTCTACTTCCTCTTCGTGATGACGTCAGATTGTTCACACGTGCCCACAAACGGCCGTCTGTTGGTAGCCTTTGTTGCTAAGGTTATTGCTACAATTGTTTCATGGGTTGTTTGTGTTGTCCACTCGCATTTTTTATATCAAATTTGGGCTCAAACATGTACAGATGTGTTTGAGAAGTTGACATTTTGAGTAAAGAATGAGAAAAATAAGTGATATACTAATACAGTTTACGTAACCTCCAGAACCACTGCAAGTCTGCCGATGGGCAGCTCCTGGAAGCTGGCCAATCAGAACAGAGTGGGTTCATAGAGAGGAGTTTTTTGAAGCAGGCAAAGATATACCAGTAGAGCTTTAGAATATAAATATAGACCTGGAAATGTGCATGATACACCCCCTTTACCCATTATTTTTTTCATATGTCTCTCACAAGTGAATTGGAAGAATCAGGTGGTCAAATGTGAGGCACGGCACCTTTGTGCAAAGCTAAACATGAATAATATAAATCCATGTGAACATCTCAGAAAGCTGGCTGAACATGAGATGCTACAAACCACACCCAGTTTGCATGTAACCGGACCGAACTTGAGATCAGACTTTCACACACTCATTACTAAAAGCCCGAAACCATGTGGCCCGAAACTGAGCCAGTGAATTAGTGGTGTGTTTAACATTGGGTCAAAGTTTGGTGTGTGGTTTTGGAAAGCTGTACACTGTAGTTCTGGCAGCTGCTGGACAGAGCAGCTTCCCAGGCTTCTACAGCCATACTGTACCGTCCACATTACTCCTGTTAGCTAGCAGAAGTTCTCTCAAGCAGTGAGCATGCGTTAAACACACATTACATGCACACAACCCACAGACGATATATCAGGTGTCCGATACCGAACATCTCTTTCTCAGCTCATCCTCGGGGCCACATGAGAATATCTGCAAGTTATTAGTGCCCCCGCATCCTGACCTCGCACAGCTTTCTCATGTAACTTTGTTGAGGCTGTTCAAATGTGTCTCCAAGTCTTTTTTTTGCATGAAATCATGCAGTGTAGGTTTGTGTGATTATTAGATTTTCATTAAAAAACAGCCAATAGTGTGGGTTATATTATCAATTTCAGCATAATGGGGGATCATTTACTGAGAACAGTATCTTTATTGCTTAATCACACACGCACACACACACACACACAATGTAATAATACTTGAGAAAGAGTAAACAAGTGAGAGATTGTTTTGTAATACTTAATCTTTGTCCAACATTAGGGGCAAAGCACAGTCATTAACCCTTGTGCACTCGGATTCCAAATTTATATCACGTTGAAAAAGTGTTTTTCAGAGTCTCTTGGTAAACAGTATTTAAACTGTGCAATGTGTGATGAGAGGTGAAGCTGGGCTTTCTTTACTCCATGTTCATATTTATGTATGTAGGTGGTGTATGTGTATAGGGCCAGTAGGTTAGTATGTGCACTTCCATACAGATGAAAAAGTGGAGCTAATGATTTGGATCTATATCTATAGATTCTATAATTATTTGTTGTTTTGGAGACATTTCAGTAGTTCCTTATTTTTGTTATTCATTTCAAGAAGTATTGTGAGGTGCCGTTAGAGCACACTGATCCTTGCCAATAGCCTCCCCCGTCTTCTTTTCATCGCAGCTAATTACCTAGATATGTTGTTAGCTTAGCACTTCATTACCCATATTTAACAACTGTGCTAATCACTGCAGCCCCTTACAAACCCTTAAATGACAACAGAGGTCTTTCTGAGCCGAGGCAGGTACCGTGGTGAGAAAGGGGAAAAGGGCAGTGGAAGCAAAGGGAACGAGAACCGAAAGGGAGACAATAGTGAAAGATCAGGTGAGGAGGTGGAGCCACTGGAATTGTCAGTAAACTGGCTCATACCAATGTCAGAGTATGTTAGAAATCCTCAATGAAACACTGTGCATTTATCCTTTTTTCACTGCTTTATGAATATTTCAGGGGTTAAGCTACCCCAAGCTACCACAGCTCAACAGTGCCCCCCGATGACAAACCACGCTCGTAACTGTAAAGTTGATCCCATTTTTTGTCATTTAAAACTACATGTCAGCGTTTAATATTGAAATTGGCACAACCACATACAATTCCAAGGCTGAGTTCTTCGTCAACATGTGGAACTGAAGACATTTTATCAGTTTAACTTTGGAAAATCACATTTCCTACTAACAACCGCTGAGCAGTTTCAAGTTTGCTTTAAGGATTCAGTTCCTTATTAAAAATGCACATTTTAAAAAGCTAAAATACAAATAAACTCTGACCTATTTAAAACATTCATTCAGTGATGGTAGAACACTATTATTTTACCTTAACAATAAGGAAAATGGTGACTCTAACCATTATAATACATGAATTAAACAAAATATTAACAAAACATTTGGGTGGCAAAACTCCTGCAATACTGATATAAATGTTGGTTCTTTTGTCTAGTTACAAAAGTAAAAAACATTAAACTTTTGTTAGTACACAAGACAGTCCTCTCAATACAAAAACTGCTATATTAATATTGGGCAGTAAGCTATTCCCTTGGCAGGTGTTTTCCTTTGGAATCAAAAAAAGGCACATGTGAGACCTCCGAACTAGACAAAATCTATAACAAGTATTAAGTATTAACCAACAAAAAGCTCTTCTTGTCCACATCTTCGGCATCAGTGGCGCTGGCGTGATTATTTTGTTCTAGTTATATTTGCATAAATAGCTTCAGTATGTGCAAGAAATTAATTCCAGCATTTGTTATACAAACATTATGGCTTCTTTGTAATAGCAAGGCATTCTTTGGTGAATTGGTCCTTCTCAAAGAGGTCATATACAGAAAAAAACATGTACAGTAACTGTGCTTTATAATAGACAAAACTGAGAGAGAAGTTTCTTATGGATGTGCTACTCTGGTACAGTGCAAATAATGATCCAAATATCGATTAAAATTCTTATTTGCCTTCTTCCCTGTAGAGGGCAATTCATCTTTGACACACACTTTCTTCTCTTATCCCATTTGGAGATTTCCTCTCATTGGGACAGGCTGTGTCTGACTGAGCAGTAGAGTGGAGGTCAATACAGACTCTGACTTCAATGCTGAAATCATTGTTAAGTAAGCAGATTTACAATCAGGAGTCGAGGGCATCCTGACCTTAAACTTTGACTCAGTGTTGAAATACACCGATTCAGCTATCTGACATGCTGCCCTCCACTGGGCTGGAGCTGTACCCTGGACTTTCCTCCGTAGAGCCATAAGACTGCTGGAGTTTAGACGCCGGTGTGGTGCTGGCAGGTGATTTGGGATTAAGCACCCTGGGAAGGTAGACCTGTGAATATCGCAGAGGACAGAGATGAGTACTCACAACAAACAAAAGCGCTATAAAAGGTGATTCTCAGTATTCATCTTTGTGCATTTTATTATCCTTGCTGATGTGTTTGATGCAATACTGTATGTAACGATCAAAGTATGACTTTGATACAAAAGAATGTTGAGGATTAGGGACGGATAAAGCTCCTGAAAACTTATGAGGCAAATTAGGATGCATCAGTTGTGATCTTGGCATCATGATCAATCAAGACTTCAGCATAGTTCAGATGAGTTAAGTTAATTTATCAGGACAGTTCTAAATATGTCTAATCTAATAAATTAAGATCAGACGCATTAAGAACTGGCCTGATAAATGTAATCAATATAAATATGGAATTTGTTATGGAACAAGTACAAAAACAGTACCGTGGTGTTTTCTTCACATCCCTCGGCTGTATCCTCCTCATCATCTTTCACCTGCAAAAACACACGGGAAATATGAATGCTCAGTGTGCAGGATGGCAAAGATGGGGGACGGCATTTGCACACACAAGCAAACGCTCACCTCATAGTTGTGTGGACTGAGGTACTTGAAATGGCCAAAACAGGTGTAGCTGATGCAGATGCAGACAGTGATGTTCAGGACCACCAGGGTGAACAGAGACGTGGCAGTCCAGAAACCTGAAACACCACATACGCACCCAGACAGTTTTTTTTTTCCACTTGCTGTGCTTAAGGACTACTAAATAGCGAGTCTCAGGTCAATTCACTGATAAGAACTTTTTCTAGGCATTTTTGCATGTATCCTACCTGTTCTGAGGACAGAGAAGAAATAAAGCCATATCAGGCAGATGATGGGTGCAGCCAGAGCTTGATTGACAGCTCCCAGATGGACTTGGCGTTCTAGGCGGGCAGGCAGGTAGGCAAAGTACAGGTTGTGTTTGTCCACGAGGTGCTTCAGCAACATGTATAAGAGACCTGATGGAGTCAGACACACACAACACAGCCATTAAGAACCCCACCATGGAAGTGACATTTGGGACTATGTTATGGTATAGAAATGAATTTCAGACAGAGGCCAAAATGAAATAAACCAGAGAATGATAGAAAGATATAGAGGATATACAGTATATGAGTGTGTTAAAGTGCATGCTTGTGTACAGCCCTGCTAATTACTCACCAAAAGGCACAATAATAGGACAAATGATGCTGTATGCCATAATGACTGTAAACACACATAAGGTCCAGCCATACATGGCTCCATATTCAAACTCATAAGCCTGGTTCTGTAAATAAAAGTTAAAAAAAAACAACAGGTGAGGCTGAGAATTACGCAAGTTAAAAAACTAAATAATCTTATTTCCTTGAACTTTTCATTGACTTGAGTTTACTGGAAAATACAGTATAAATCTGTAGAGTCATTCTTTGGCCAGAACACTTATATATTTCTGTTAGCACACTGTCCATCTGTTTACATGCTTATTTATGATTGCGCTCTTATAATGCACAAACCTGTTTAACATATTTTCTTTCAGCAGCAGATCGAGCAAGTGCCATACGAATGGTGTAGAGCAGTAAACCTGGCAACCGCAACAACTCCATCCCAGAACCTACCAGGCCCGCCGCAATCACGTAATTGACAAAAAATGCGCCTTGGTCAGGTAAGAACACACACCTGGTGTAAAGAGGGAAAGGAAAACAAAAGATAAAAGAAACAGACAATAAAGTCAAACCAATTAGGACATTTTAGGACAATAGAATCCAGTCCAATTTTATACAAAACTAACAGGCTGCATATGAGAACATTTTCCTTTTCTTATCTTGTGTTTCTCACACATTTTCAGTCATAAATTTAGAGAAACTGTTCCAAATTAATTTACAACCAGAACTGACTGACTGCAGCAGTAGTGGGTCAAACATTCCAGCTAAGAGAACTTGTGTGTATATATAGCAACTTGAATACAGCTAAATCTGCTGTATGATGTGAGTTACTGTATGACTAAAACAATAGTCTGAAAGCCTCAATTAAAATTAATTTGTACATTTTTGATTAGATGCAAATAGAAGAAAAAAACAAGAAGCAAAAAAAGAAGGGTTACTTACTCAAACCTCAGTTTCCCATCTGAGAGAAACTCTTTATCAAACAGCCAGCGGAAAAACACTGCAAGACTAATGAGGAGAAACAAAAAAAAAGAGTGCAAAAAGTTAGGCATGGTTCTTCCTGAATCATCCTGGGAGTAAACAGCTAACTGACATTCACTTTGTAATTTATTATTTTACTGTATATACAGTGTTTACTATCAGGGACTCAAAGGATTTGTTTTTGGAAAGTCAATACTTGGCTGAGGTGATGGCAGCTGGGTAGTTTGTCACTGAATCAAAGGTGAAATGATTGTCATCTTATGCCTGCTCTTTGTGTACAAGTGTGTACATTTACAGCTAACTTATTAATGCAAATAAACAATGAATCTAAATACTGGGCAAACTGCTGAAAATAAAACTGATGGTAACACAAATTACCTGGTGAGTCCTAGTGAGGGGAGGATGAGCACCATGAAGAGCAGGAAGAAGTACAGCTTACGCATCATGCTCAGCTGCTCGCTGGACCTGAGACACAGACGGCACTGGATCAAAACATTTTCCTCTGCTAACAGAAACCAATCACTGCACGACCAATATGTACGTGTGTGTGTGTGTGTATGTGTCATACCTGGTCCAGTGTGCCTCTCCTAGTGTAGAATAGTAGACTATGGTAGGCAGCAACGCAGAGAAGACCCACAGCAGGAGAGTGGGGAAGAACTGACTGATGATAGGGCTCTACGGTGAAAAATACATACAATCTGTAGTTGCATAGCATTGAAAATAAAATTGTGACACGTCTGCATGTATAAGTCTTACATTCAGATAGTAGATGGGCTTAGTGACGTTGAACTTGTCTATGGTGCTGATAATGATGGTGGGAGTCGTGAGGAATGTGAGCAGGAAGAAAAGAAGGAAGTTGAGCGTCATATAGCGCATGAACCAGGGAAAACCCTGCACTGAGAGATTGTCCCTGTATGATGAGGAAAAGAGAAGAGAAAGAAACAACAGGGCAGTTACACACAAAGAGGAAGTGCAAAGCAGGGATTTTCACTCCTTTCTTCTTCCTCAATTAAGTAAATCTAAACAACAATTTTGCATTTTTCTTAAGTTTAAACATTTGACATTATCTGCAGTAAGTTACAGTAAGTAAACAGGTTATACAGAATGTGTTATCCATTTTGATATATGTATTTTGATATATGTATTGAAGTGTGGTCTTTTGCGATACCTTGTCAATACTTATCAGTGTCACAATATTACTAAGAATATGTTCATGGTTTCAATACATATCACATAATGGAAAATGTATGCAAAATCACGTAACATCATCAAACTGGCGTTCAATGCAATGAAATGTGTTCCATTGTTATGCAATACAGCAGACACAAAAAAACATCAATAACTCAATTTGTTCAATTACAATTTAATTAGAATCATTCATTTGGACAAAATTTCGTAAAAAGAAAAACACCATGTGATTCCACTAAATGTCAGTTAATAATGATATTGAATTATTGCCCAATCCTTTTGGCACCAGTATTATAAATACTAAGTTATATCATCTGCATGGAACAGATGATATAACTTATTGATGAATATCCTTACCAGTACACATTTTTCGGATGGGGTGCAAAGCTGACCGTCCACTTCTTCACTTTCAGAGATTCACTATTGGATGAAGGCTGGGGCTCCCTCCCACAGCAGCAGATTCTGCCACCACACTCGAGTGCATTGAAGTCTTTCAGAATGCTGACATGAGTTTAAAAAAAAAAAAAATGCAGTTAGTGATGCACATTAACAAGCTTTCAACGTACATAATGCTGCTCCTAGGCTGCCAGACACCTCCCACACAACTTCTCACAGCAGGGAACACTGGCACATACTGTATGAAAAGCAATCACTTCTTGTTGATAGTATGAACACATTTCCCCATTTAAAAAAAAAAAGGCACAGTTAAAACTGTCACACAGTACTGGTTGCATTGCTATTGGACTATATTGTGTTATTATATGTCTTCAAATTGATACTCACTACTTGGCCATAGCCTCTGTTTGCAAGGTGACGAAGGCAATCCCCAGGGGGCGCTGTGGCACCAATTCTACCTGCTTCCTCACCTCTTCCAGCAGGTCTTTTTCTTTGGTGCTGTAGTGCTCTATGGCATCAACCTGAGGGAACACACACACACACACAGATTAAATGCTTCATATGAAGCAATCTTTATTTAACTAACCTTTATTTTGACTCGGAAATACATTGAGGTAGGAACCTCATTTACATTGCAGCCAAGTAAAAAAATAAATAAAAAATCCAAGGCATCAAGAGACACAGATAAGGTACATATGATAAAAATGGTGATAAAAAGTTAGAATTGAAAAAAAGCAAAATTAGTAAAATAATGAAACCTAAGAGCAAATAAAAACAGTTAAAATTATAAAACAAATGAATCAACTAAAACAAGAATAGCTGGAAGTGAAATAGGATGAAATTAAAAATGTAAAATGTCCTAATGATAAAAATGAGGTAAGCTTTAGATTGTTTTGTATATTATTCCAGGTTGTAGGTGCACAGTAAGATTTTCCAAGCTCTGTAAACACAGCTGGCACCTGCAATGTAATCCAATCATTTGAGCGTGTTCAATAAGGGCAATGAGGTGATTTAAGGGGGTAAAAAAACAGTAAGGGCTTTATAAATAAATAAAACCCAGTGTCTATCACAGTTTACAGAGAGGGAGGGCCACCCAACCTTAGCATACAGCTCACAATGATGGGTATTATAATTATTATTATTACCGGTAATAAATCTTAGTGCAGTGATAGACAGCAGCTAAGGGCTTCAGAGTCGCAGCTGAAGCATGCATGTATAAAATGTCACCATAATTCAGGACTGATAGAAAAAACACATTTAAAACACTGGTATAAAAATACTTTTCTTGACATAGATCTCAACGTTAAAGATGAAAACTAGAAACATCCAGACACCTTGCATGAAACTGTCAAATCATCTGGTCCATCTCACCTTCTCACAGTTGGCGCAACAACAGAGGTGACCACACAATTGAAGGTTAATCATTTCACGTTGCCCTGTTTTCTCAAAGGCACGCTCATAGTAGCGCAGATTTTTACCAGCTCGCATCCTGGGATGAAAAAACACACAAGATGCTTTAACTTAGTACAAATTAAAGGTTGAAGTGCTACTAATAAATACCAAAAATATTCATTCTAATTAACTTGTGTTTCTTTGTGCTGCTTCATTTTAAAGTTTAAATTTATTTGTATAAATACAAAAGCAGTTCAATGTGCTACAGAGTGATAAAACTGTGATAAAACAATGCAGTATTAATTGATTTGTTGACCAAATGTGGGTAAAATCACGTGACAACAAGCTGCCAGACACACAGAGCAGACATGGAGCTACTTAGTGGAGCTTTAAAGGAAGCTTAAGTTTTATATTGTATAGGGCACATTAAAACACCAAATATCAACAACAAACTGTGCTCAACTGGTGGCTCCATAGGACATGAGCTGCAGATGTGACTTTGTGGCCATGACCTCTTGCACGCGCTGCCACAGAGGGCAACCATCACATGATATTTACAGTTCCTTCTGATTTCTTACCTTTCCTTATCAAGGTGCATGAGCTTGGCCACGTCATAGCTAAGGGTGACAGCGCACACTTGGCAGGAAGGGTACGCCTCTCTGTTTAAAACCAATATTGACATTGAGGAATGGAAACATTACTGGTCACATGCAAGTACGCTTCAAGACCTAAATTCAACTTTACAAGATCTGAAAAACAATCCAGTCTACTCACGTAAAATGGGTCTTTACAGCTTCCTCTGTTGCCGTTTTGGGGACTGAACACACAAACAAGGTGGTTCTGGCCTACAAACAGAAAACCAGAATGACAAATTAGAGTCAGGTACCACCACAAGTGCTACTCTAGTTTATGTTGTTAAGCACTGTAATCTGTAATTTTTTTTGCTCTTAATAGACAGATTCAATCCTATCTATCTATCTATCTATCTATCTATCTATCTCTCTATCTATCTATCTATCTATCTAGTCTCATGTAGTAAGTGACTCACTGTCTCTCTGCGCATGCCTTTCATTTGTGATGTGTGACGTCGCAGCACGACAACTGTCAGGGTCAGGTAAACAACTGCAAACACTGTGTGCAGCCACAACAGGTTGTTCCTAGAGCCAAAAATGATGGATATCAGTAAGTGTTTTGTCATGTCAAACCACAATACTCCTCTGCATTACAAACTTTTGTTTATACGTCTAAGCTTTTTATATTTCACACTCTTATACAGTAGTTACCCCTTTTGAAGATTCCCCACGGTTGTCCTTCCAAAACTCAGTGGATCATTGTCTGATGGAAATAAACAGCATTTTTTAAAAATAAGTAGAGATAAGAACATGAACAGAAACAGTTTAAATGACCAATCGCTCAAAATCACCCATGAAAAAAAAACAAAAAACACTTTGGAGACAAGTCACTGATTATGAAGTGGACAGTGCAGCTCCTCAGTTTTTGATTGCTTGATTCACATTTGAAGCCGTCATAAAATACACACTAAATGCACACCTGACCCATAATCTGTACATCAAATAGCCCTGAAAATGTGCAGGGTAACTGTAATTTTACACAATGAATCAACACGCTCAACCCCAGTATGTACACACGGGTGCTGGATCCTCAGTATGGAGCCCTTCCCAAAATGTCTGTGCAAAAATCAACAAATTGGAGTGCTGTCCTGCTCCTGATTTTCAACTGTAATTTTAACCATTAACTGGTTATCATAATCATTGTACATCTTTGTAATGCTGGACTATAATCATTGTAAAGCACAGTGTCTTGTAGAATAATGTAAAACCCACTCAGCAGGTCTCCCGTTAGGTTGACAGGCAGTATGATTGAGAGAGAGGTGATGGTAATGACCAACAGCAGGGCGATAAGATGACGCTGGAAGGACAGGTAGTGAACGGCGTCCATGCCACATTTGGTTTTTATTTTTTCCTCACTGAAACACACACATACACACACACACACACTGATTAGAGGAAACCAACATGTACGTTTTATGACAGAAGACAGCTGGTTGAGACACAAGCTGAGAAATAGTTGATCACTACAGGACAATAACAGACATAAACAAACTACAATTGTCACTACAATTGAGTCACTTACTCCATTCTGATGATGTACGGCAGCCAAGAACAGAACCCCTATGCAGAAAAGAGATATTTTGGTAAATTCTTGATAGTCCATCATCTTTAGACTAAGCACATTAGCACAATAGTATGTCAAATGAGTGAAACAAAAGTGATTTTAGAGCCCAGCCAAGTGTTCACAATAATTAATTGGACTTTATTTTATTGATATGCTAAAACAGCAGTGTTGATAAGGCCAGTTTGTTGTTGTCAAGTCGATTTATTTAAAGATCCCCTCCAGACATATTTTAAGATGTATATGAAACACTCTAATTTGCATAATAATTTTTGTCTAATATGTTTTTTCAACAATTATCAAAATCCTTGAAGTGAAATCTACTCCTCCCTCTT
This sequence comes from Scomberomorus guttatus, assembly GCA_038419695.1. Taxonomy (NCBI): domain Eukaryota; kingdom Metazoa; phylum Chordata; class Actinopteri; order Scombriformes; family Scombridae; genus Scomberomorus; species Scomberomorus guttatus. The sequence continues at coordinate 17,747,036 of CM076462.1, forward strand.
TAAAATACCAGAATCTATGATAATGCAAATATTGTTCATTTTACAAATTTAACTGCTGGATACAAGATGTTTCCTACTTCACCGAAAAGTCAGTGTTTGTGCAGTGGAGGCTTCAAGTTTCCACATCACACTTGTGTAAGTTGAATACTGGACCAGGATTGGCTCCAAACTAGTTGTGATGTCACAGATCATGCTCATAGGACCACCGCTTAAACTCAGACTTCTAGCGTCAAACTCTGCACATACAGTACCAGTCAAAAGTTTGGACACTTTCTCATTTAGTGAGTGGGAAAGTGTGTCCAAACTTTTGGCTGGTACTGTCCATCATTCTGCACAGAGAGGCTCAAACATCCAACTGAAGTAACAAGATGAAATACACATTTTTGACTAGAGGGGGACTTTAAATATAGAGCACATTTAAAAACAATTGTGATGTGATATATGCAGTATAATGTACAGTGCTGCTTTTCTTTTTTGCTTTGCTTACTGATAAATCAATTTCTGCACTAATACTTTTGGTGCTGAAACTGAAGACAAAGATTTTCTTTTACATACCATTTCATACTCAAGGTCATCCACGCTGGACTTGATGGATGACATGTGTCCATAGCGACGGTGTGTTGACTCAGTGAACCTAATACACAAAGTTCAGTGTCAAGGACTCAAACAAATGATTCATCAGTTAATTGAGAAAACAAGCAGTAATCAATCAATTAACTACTACATTAGGTTTATTTATTCTGGCTAGTTTGTCCACTACACCTCCCAAGTCTAAGGATAATGTCACCATCGCTGAGAAATTGCTATCAGCCGAAAAAAATGCAAGTGTCAGATCAAGAACCGACCCTTCTTTGTCTGCGACCAGCGCTAGACGCCCATAGTCCCAGAACTTCCTCCTGATAATAGAGAAGAGGATCAGCAACACCTGTAACAAGGAACACACATAAACAGGGTCACGAGATTTTAACTTTACTTTGATCAGAATCACGTCACAGGCAGACCATCGTGACACATACCAGAAAGACGCAGAAGTTGATCAGTAGCACAACTGGCACTCCTCCGAAGCTCACTCCCTTCAGGACGGTGCTCTGTGTGGAGCTGAAGCAGCTACTGTTGGGCGGGATGGGAGAGCTACCATTTGGGGCCAGCAGGGGCCACTGCTCCCACCACACGGAAGACATCACTGGAGAGGAGCCAGCAGTCTGTCTGCAGACATTCACAGCAGGGACTTATAGCAGGGAACTTATTCCAATCATGACTCCTATAGCTACACTGTGATAACTCTTATGTGTGTGTCTTTAAAACAAAAAATGTAAGTTCAACTGCAATACAGTCTTCCAGTTTACCTGATAGCTTGCTTTAAGAGTCCCTAATAGTAGAGCTGCAACTAATGATTATGTTCATTATCGATTAATTTGTTGATTATTTTTTTGATTCATTGATTAATTAAGTTGATAAAATGGCTGAAATTATTGAAAAATGTCGATCACAATTTCCCAGAGTCCAATACGCTGTCTTCAAATTGCTCATTTTGTCCAACCGACCATCTCAAATCCTAAAATATTAAAGATAATATAAAATTAGGGCTGCAACTAACAATTGTTTTAATTATTGGTGAATCTGTCATTTTCTTGATTAATCATTTCATCTATAAAATGTACAAAAATAGTGAAAAATGTCCATCACAGTTTCCAATGATACCAAACAGAGAAGGGCAGAAATTCCTCACATTGGGGAAGTTAGAACCAGAGAATGATTAGAGGTTTTGCTTAAAAAATGACTTCTATTGATTAATCAATCATCACAATAGGTGCAGATTAATTTTTTGTTGTTCAACTAAATGAATTAATTGATTAGTTGTTGCACCTTTATATAAGATAGAGAAAATCATACTGTATAAGGCAAAGAAAGCAGCAAATCCTGATATTTGAGAAGCTCGGACCATCAAATATTTGACACTTTTGCTTGACAAATGACTTGATTAATCAAATTGGAAATACAATGTAATGCCTACATCAGGGGTCTCTAACCATGTGGCATGGAGTGCTGCATGTACACAGACTTTTGATCCAGCCAAGGACAGCTTGGTGTGATTTCACTCATTACCACATTCAACCTTTTGGTTGCAAGATTGTAGAGCTTTGTGGCACTCATTGATTGGGGTGCATCTAACAATTATTTTCATTTTCTGTTAATCTGCTGTATCAGCTACTTTTTTTATTACTGGTCTAGTCTGTAAAATGTCAGAAAATATCGAAAAGTGCCTGTTACAAATTTCATTTTCTATCATATATAACAAAGAAAAGTAGCCAAACCTGATATCTGAGAAGCTGGAACCAGAATTTGTTTTGCTTGAAAAATGACTGAAACAATTGATCAATTATCAATAGTTGTCGATTAATCTCCTTTCCCTCGACTAATCGTTGCAGCTGTAGTTGCAGTCAAAGCCTATAATCATCATGTCTCATGCTTTAAAGGAACAGTTCACCCCAAAATAAAAAAAATAGATATTTTTCCTCTTACCCGTAGTGCTATTTATCCATGTAGATTGATTTGGTGTGAGTTTCTGAGTTTTGGAGATATCGGCCGTAGAGATGTCTGCCTGACTGTTGACTGAACTACACCCGCCAACCGTCTCACCGCACAGAAGGAAGCATGCATCTACTCGTGGTTGGCGGGTGTAGTTCGGGTAGGAAGAAAATAGTTCCTACATGAAACTGCTCACAACAAGTCTGTGGATTATCTTGAGTTACTGGGTTATGAATTCTGGAAAGAGACATTGCTGTTGAGTTTTTCAAACGTATTTTTTTTGAGCACTTTAAGCACCACAAGCCGAGTGCCATCCAGTCCCATTGTATTCGAGAGAAGGCAGACATCTCTATGGCAGATATCTCCAAAACTTAGCAGCTCACACCAAAACGGATCTAGATGGATAAATAGCACAACATGGTAACAGGAAAAATATGTCTTTTTCATTTTGGGGTGAACTGTCCCTTTAATCCATTGGTTGTATATTGTGAAACAGGCAGTTGCATCATAATTACGCCTGTGGTTTTTAATTTTTCTAAGATTGAACACGGAATTAGTGGATTCAAGTCATGCTGAACCGTGACATGGATGGATGCAAAGATAGAACAACTGTCACTGGTTTCAGCACTGGACTCCATGTCAAATCTCAGACGTCACAGTTCATTAACAGGGCCCTCGCGCCCCACCTTTCCTGAAATAGATGAGGCACGCTCTTTGAGTCACGCGGACGCATAATGTTTACGTTATAACCACATTTGACAGTTAACCAAGACATTAAAGTTAATGAGAAACAAAAACGAATAGCCAGGTGCGTATCTGCTGGTAGCTTAACTGCAGCCACGTCTCTCCGAGATACAAAGTGAAACCTCAACAGCTGTTTGCTCCTTTGACAGTTAACTGTTAAAACTTACTGACAACACTACAAACAATGACAAGCGGCTGAGACAGTGTTTTATTGGACTCAGCCTAAAGTTAAACAATACGTGACTAAGTGGTTACGGAAGTTAAACCGACACTTTACGCCAAGTGTCCAAGTTTGCTAATGATAATGAGGTAAGCAGAAGTTTGGTTACAAGTGAAGCTATGTCAACATCCGCCAACATAACTTGCTTTACTTGTCTGAAACTTAACATAAATCGCGTTTCCAGGTTGCTTACGTCGGTGTGTGGTGTGTAGACAGCGTGTAGACGGTCCTACCTGTATGTCTGCTTTTTATCTTGCCGATAAGATAACTTCTTTTTTACTGTAAATACTCAAAATATGATGAACGCAGTCTCCGCTCCTTTCTCCTTTCTGTTCCGCGCATGCGCACTCGCTGCAGCAGAGTAGGCGGCTCTCGGCTTCTGAGAAACGCAGGAGGAACCTCCCAACTCCAGCTGTCATGTAGCCTTGTGCTTATTGCCTTAAGTGTCAAGTTAAACATTAAACAATAATGCTATTTCTTTTTCTTAAAGCACAAAACAACATTGACTAAACCTTTATGGTATTTATGGCCTATTAAAAAAATACTCATACAAGTAAAAGTCCTGGATTCAAGTAGAAAGTATTATCAGCAAAATCTAGCTAAGTAGAAGACAGAAAGACCTATTACAGTATTATATTGTTAAGGTTATATAATGGGCTATTATATCATTGGATTAATTATTATTATTGTATCATTAATGTGTATTCACACAAAAAACTGTGGAAATAGGCTTCCTAAACCTGCCTTTGCACAAATACAGGCACTTACGCATTTCTCACTTTTTCTGCATTCAGCAGGTCCCCCTCTTTTTTTCTTTGTATCATTAATGTGTCAGCAGAATTTAATATTGCAGCATTGCATTGGAGTAGAGCTAATTTTAACTACTTTATATACTGCTGGCAAGTTTATTTTATGAGCTAATTTAACATGTTGCATATAAAATATGAATCTGCATAATAACTAGTAGTGGAGCAATATAATGCAATGTATTGGAGTAAAAAGTACAGTATTTCCCAAGAAATACTGCAAGAAAGTCATGGGAAATGAGCCAACAGAGACAAGGTGATTTTTCTGTTTTGATTGACAGACACATAAAAGATAAATGTTTTGAGAATGGGTGTAGACTTCTTTACTTCCTTTAGCTTTTCAAAGAAGTATTTTTAACCTTGCTTTGTCTTCCTGGCAAGTATTAGGTGGGTGAGATGCTTCCTTGCTGGTACTATGACACAGATACCATCAGGCATTGTCACACTACATGTTCATTACCAGGTGACAGGACTTGCAGGAAACATTTTCTACATTCCTCATGCCTTACACAAAGTGATACCTCATGGAAAAACATGAGAAAAAAAAGATGAGTTGTATTTCAAGTTAAAGAAATTCACAGACAGCTCAGTCTTCAAACACACTGGAGAGACAAATCCGCAGGCATTCACAACTGATATTTTAGAGGCGATCTGGAAATCAGAGATACTTTGAAGCAGATTTTAGCTATAACCAAAAGAACAAATGAAGAAGATTAAACATTTCTTTAGTTTCTACTTATTTGCCTCAGTTTTTCTGGACCAGTTTTTTAGTACCGCAGGTTTCAATAATGTCACAGTTCCAGGTGACATTATTATTGGTGGATTGTTCCCAATACATGAAAGCGTGAACGTGACCATTGAAGAAGATGGCAGTGATACAAGGATCTGTAGCAGGTAGGTTTTTACCCCGACGTGTGTTTTTATGTGAAGCACGCTGAGCAGTAAACGTATGAATGTGTGTGTTAAATTTGGGTGTGTGTGTATAAAATATGTGTGATTGGATCCCACAGGTTCAGCGACGCTCGACTGGTCCAGTCTCTGATAATGGTGCACGCAGTGGAGGAGGTAAATAAGAGGCATGAGTTGGGGAACCTCACCCTTGGATTATGGATACTAGATTCTTGCTCGGACGTTACTACTGCCTTGAAAGAAACCCTGTATTTCATGAAGAGAAACCGTAAGTAGTCTCAGGACTAGAAATGTAACCCAATAATTCAAGAATCTGTCATGATAAATGTCTTTGTCTTTAATACTGTAATGTGAAAATGGAGACATAATGAAGAGAATATATTTTTCTTTATATTTATTACATTTTTATATATTTCATATAATAATATATAAGTATATATTATGTATATTTTAATACAAAGTAATGCAGTAATTACTATCACATTGGTGATAGTAATTCTTTGGGTGAATCCAAATCTTAAAAATTACAAACAATATCTATCCATTATGCAGACGAAACCTCCCCACCTGTGTTGGCTGTTGTCGGTGATTACTACTCGGAGATATCCATGGCAGTTACTAGGCAACTCAACCTGGAGTATATCCCTCAGGTAAGTTGAGCTGTCTTGACCATGGCCTGATGAGCTGCTAAATTCTGAATTAAAGATTTCTGCATTCAAAACCTCATAGCAAAAATGGACTGCAAAAAAAAAAAAAAAAAAAAAAAAAAAAAAAATTCACCAGAAAATCAACAATGCAATAGTTCAACATTTTGGAAGCACACTTATTTACTTTTTGGAGTGAGATTGATACCACTCTCATATCTGTCAGCTAAATATGAAGCTACTGCTAGCAAAAAAAAAAGGTACTGTATAAAAACAATGCATTGTAATTTTACAGGGCATTACATGCTATAACCATTTCTTCGCCAGGTGCAGGAATTTCCTGGAGTCTTTTTGTCATCATGAGGTTGCCAGTCAACTAGCAGAGATTCCAGGAAATGAGTTTGCCCAGTCAAGAAATTAAAACCACAATGTGTTGTTTTTACACTTAAGTTTTTGTGTGGGCTAAACAAACGAGATATAGTGTGTTAATTAGTGAGCTTTATAGGTGCTGGTAGAATTTGGACCTTCAGACAGATCCAGGTTAGCTGTTTCCCCCTGCTTCTAGTGTTTATACTAAGAAAAGCTAAAGGTGCCCACACATGATGAACAGTAAAACTGCTCTGTGCCGGCTGCGCCATTGTTTTCCTATGGGGAGAGCGGTGGTACCCAACTAGGTGGAAGTGCTACTCTTGGCGTGGCGCACCGCTCGAAACTGCCACTGAGCGCTGCGCTCATAGTTCAAATTATTTCAACTTTGACCTTGGTGAGAGTGGCATCGATCTTCTCATCTAAGTCTCAGAAGTAAAGTGAATAAGCTTATTTCCCAAACTGTCAAACTATTCCTTTAAAAGATAGCAAGTACGTATATGAATGCAGAAAAAAATGTGTCGTGTAGCAATTTCTCATATCTAACTGGTGTTTTGTAACATTTCCACAGATAAGTTATGGTTCAACCTCTGGTCTCCTGAGTGATAAGAATCGTTTTCCAAGCTTTATGAGGACAGTACCTGGGGACGATCACCAAGCACGCGCCATCATTAAGATTCTCGAAAAACACCAATGGACCTGGGTCGGTGTAGTGACAACTGATGGTGACTATGGCCGCTATGCACTCGAACGCCTCCAACAGTATGCAACAGACTCCAACATCTGCTTTGCCTTCACCTCTGTGCTCCCAGATCTTCTGGGTGACAGCAAACTCAAGGACCACATCAAAGACACAGTTAAAAGCATTACTGAAAATAAAAAAGTCAAGGTCATTGTGTCCTTCGCCAAACCTGACCATATGATGTATCTTTTTGCCAGTCTTCTCAAGGATCCTCGAGGCAGGGAGAAAGTTTGGGTGGCCAGTGATAATTGGTCGCTATCAGCTAGGGTACTGGGAAATTGGACTTTAAGTGATGTAGGAACGATCTTGGGGACTACACTTAAATCTGGAAACACAACCAGTTTTAAGCAGTATCTCAGTAATCTTGATGTGAACCCTGAGCACCACAAGAACAACCCATTCTTGTATGAGTTTCTTAAGGAAAAAGAGCAAGGACAAAAAGCTAGCTCAAAACAGGTAAAGCTGAGAGAGAATCTCGATCGTGCTTTCAGATTGGCGAAATACTCTGAGTCAGTAAGTCCTAATGACACAGCCACTGAGGTACTAATGAAGAAGATATATCCGTATGCTGTATTCAGTGTTGAGTTGGCAGTTAGAGCTATTGCTCGGGCTGTTGCAGACCTATGTGTCAACAGGGACTGTAAGACGAAGGAGAGATTACAGCCCTTGGAGGTGAATACTCACACAAACACACGCGACTAAATGTGAAGTAATATGACTTAAAATGAAAGTCGCTCACACTGTTTTCAACATTTTTCTCTTCCAGTTACGAGGAGCCTTAAGGAGAGCAACGTTCCGCATGGACGGGCAAAACTATAGCTTCGACGACAGGGGTGACCTCAACTCAGCATATGATGTCATCTTGTGGAGGCAGATCCAACCAACCATTTTAGATGTGCACTACATCGTGGCTAATTACAATATAGAAAACAAGACGCTCATTTTCATCTCACCAAAAACAGATCAAGATGTCCAGAATGTCACAGTAAGGATTTACCTTCCTCTAATGACTTAATTGACTCTTTTATCATTTATTTATCTCTATTTATTTAATTTCTATTCTATGTATCCTTATTCTCTACAGTCACTCCTCAGCCAGGTAATTTTTAGCCATGCTAGTGGCGTGACTCTATGCATGTCTTGGTCGGTCAGTCCACCAAATTAGTCCAAACTAAAATGCCTCGGCAACTGTTGGATGGACTGAGTGAAATTCTGTACAGACATTAATATTCCCTGGAGGATGAATCCTAATTACTTTAGCAATCCCCTGACTTTTACTCTAGCGCCACCACAAGGTCGACTGTGCCTAATTACAGTGCAGCCTCACAGAGCCACTAGCACGGCCGTAGACCCGTAGTTGTGTTTTCAATTGTTGAGCATTTCATCAAAGCCTTACCTGTCATAGACTTTCTATGTCTCAAAGACTGTATCATATTTATGAACTCCATCAAGAAAGTGCATGATGATTCTTTCTCTTCTCAGGGAAATGTGACTTCCAGGTGCTCAAACACCTGTAAAGCAGGCTTCATGAAGCGGGCATCTGAGAACCACCCAGTTTGCTGCTATGAATGCCAGCCCTGTCCTGCGGACTACTTTTCCAACACAACTGGTGTGTATCCAACTTAAGTAAACCCCAATAACATTGATGAGCTGTATTATACAATAAAAAACAAAATAATGGTAACTCTGCCAAACAAACATATCACTTTGCAATCTATGAGGAATGAGGTATATCCAACATGAAGATTATGAGCATTTTTCCTCTGTTTGCAGATTCCACTGATTGTCATCAGTGTAATACTGACACTCATTACTCCCGCAACGCAAGTGACACATGTCACCTCAAGCAACCTGTTTTCCTGAATTGGGATGATCAGTATCATATCGTGCTGCTGACATTTACTGCTCTAGGGGCACTGCTTACCCTTATTGTTGGGATCATCTTCCTTGCACGTTGGAATACCCCCGTTGTGCGTGCATCTGTGGGCTCCATCTGCATCCTCCTCCTCCTCTCTCTCTTGAGCACATTTGTGAGTGTGATATTATTTGGTGGTGAACCCAACAGCTGGCAGTGCCAAGCTCGACAGGTACTGTTTGGCTTGAGCTTCACCCTGTGTGTCTCCTGCATCATGGTCAAGTCCTTTAAGATCATCTTGGCCTTTGAGTTTGACCCCAACACTAAGAGAGTCCTGAAGAAACTCTACCAGCCCTACATCATTATTGCAGTGTGCATGTCAGGTCAAGTACTCATCTGTGCCCTGTGGCTTGTACTCAAGTCTCCAACGCCAAAATGGGAGTTAGTGAAAGACAAAATGGTGCGTCTGCACTTTTGCTATGAAACGTCATTTCCTGCATTTGGTGCCATGTTAGGCTATATTGGCATTTTAGCTTTCATCTGTTTTGGTGTTGCTTTCAAGGGCAGAAATCTACCTCATAGTTACAATGACGCAAAGTTCATCACCTTTAGTATGCTGATTTATTTCATCTGCTGGATCATCTTTGGCCCAGTGTATGTCAATGTCACAGGTAAGTACCTTCCAGCAGTAGAGATGGTCGTCATCCACCTCTCAGCCTATGGCATCCTGTTTTGTCAGTTCTTCACAAAGTGTTACATTATTCTGTTTAAGCAGGAAGCAAACACAGAGCGTGCGTTCCGCCAGGAAGTCAGGGACTATACCTTGGGTGAAATCAAAGATTTGAGTAGCGGGAATTTGGTCTCATCTTCATTTAGCTCTGAGGGGATCCAAAACCCTGCTTTAGATGTCGAGTCACCAGTGTCAAATCCGCTATCATCATATCCACTGAACCCATCCATGAGCTCTCATCTGTCATCGTGCTCTGTTTGTACAATCTCAAACCCACAGTTCACAAGGCTGCAGAATGACCACAGTCCCAATAAGAGGCAGATTAGGAGATATTTAAGCTTGCAAACATAATACCAAAGTGATTCACAATAGTAAAAAAAAAATCATTACAATATTTACATCTGCAGCACAAAATTTATTAGTTCACATATTATTAAGGTGACAATCATTTTCATTAGTGATTAATCTGCTAATCATTTTATAGGTTAATTGATTCATAATTTTGTCTATAAAATGTCAGTAAATAGTTTTTTTAAAAAAGCATCAGAATTTTACCAGAGCTTAATGTGACTTTATTCAAATTGCATGCTTAATCCAACTTGACCAACAGTCCAAAACGCCTGGATTTTCAGTTCACTATCAAATCAAGAAAAGCAGCACATCCTCATATTTGAGGACCAGGAACCACAGAACATTTGGAATTTTTATGTCGGTCGGTCGGTTCACCACTTTGGCCCAGACTGAAATATTTCAACAACTATTGGATGGAGTGCCGTGAAATTTTAAACAGACATTCATGTTCATTTATAATCACAGGATGAATTGTAATAACTTCGCTGATTCTCTGACTTTTCATCTAGCACCATCTCATCAAAACTTTGTTGATCAATTCTTGTTGCTTAAAAATGACTGGAACAAATAACTGATTTTCAAAATTGTTTCTGATTAATGGTGACTAATAGATTAATTGATTAATTCTGAGTTTTCGCTTAAGTCTCAAATTACCACCACTGAAATATGCATTCTATGTATTGTATTTTCACTTTATTTTATCTTATTTTTATTAATGCTATCAAGTGGGTTTTATTTTCCATCTTATGTTACATTAATGGTTTTTACATGCTTTTATGTCCTTTTCATGTGAAGCACTTGGTGCATGTAATTAATTTTGTTGTAAAGCACTTTGAGCTGCATTTTTTGTATGAAAGGTGCTATACAAATAAAGTTATTATTATTAATCGTGTCAGCTCTTAATGTCATATTGGAGGTATTTAAGGACAAAGCACCATATAGCATAGCATTATTGCAAAAATACCTCCATCAAATATACAGTAGATGTCAAAGGTCGTCGTGACAAGAATCGGTACTTCGTAATCATTCTGGTATAATTTTGGATTATTATGGATTTGGATATGATTATCAGTTCTTGTATCTATTTAGATATATGTGTGTCTAGGGACTGAAATCATATCACACAAACCTTAGTCTGTGAAAGGCAAATGTTATCTTGAAAATAAACTTATCTTAAAGTCTAACAATTGCTAATCTTCTCTACATCTTTAAGTAAACTATGAAATGATTAATATACTGCAGGCTCTCTGAGATCTCCCGTTTCATACTGTAATACTTTATGAACGTGAATTAGAGTCTATTCGGCATTTTATCATTCTGTAAAAATGAAACCGATGACTCACGGTGCTGGACAATCAATTAAACGATCATTTTCTTTGTTTTGCTATTCTGATTAATGAAGGAAGTAAATGCTTTTCTCCACCCACTTACATTTTTTCAACATGTGATTATGAGGAAAGAATCTATTTTGAGTGTTCCTTGTCGGAAGCTGGTGGCAGTCACATTTCTGGACACAGAGCCTTTGGAAAAATGACTTTGAGCGTGTCTCATCGTTGGGTCGCAAATGTGTCCATTGAAGGCAAAAAAAACACACCCTATCCTCCTGCTATTGCTCTGGTCACCCTACAGACATTCCTCTCGATGATCCCACCCACTACCAAAGAAGTCAGTAACACTGACTGTCACAAATATAAACCAGAGCAGATCAGTGTGTCTCCTCTGCTTTCAACCCACTGAAGAAGAGCAATAATATACTCTTCGTGACTTCTCTCATCTCATCTGATCACTGGTTGCTCTGTGCTGCGCTTTACCAAGATTTGAACAAGAATTAGCATAACATCAGACATAGCGGAGAGAATCTGGATTGTTCCACATTAGAGACATCACAGGAGATGTGTTGTTGTGGTTTGTAGGACAGAGCATCGCTAACCAATGTCACAGGCCCCTATCAGATCTGCCAGTGGTCAAATTAACGAATCCAATGCAATTAGTCATTCAATTTACTGTGAGATTCGGCAGTTTCTCTGAGTATGTCTCTCTCCCTCCCTCACTCTCTCTTTTTTTTTTCTCTGGTTTTCCATTATGGGGTTTTCTGTTTATCTGTTGTGGTCTTGACTGTTCATTTCTGCTTCCCATGTCTTGCTGTGTGTATTTGTGTGTTTCTTGTCTCTGTGTGAATGTGTACACACAGTGATGTCCGTGTTGTCAGTGTGTAGGTATACACTAACATCAATCTATTTGTGTGCAGGTGTGTGCATGAGAGTGTGTGTGTGTGTGTGTGTGTGTGTGTGTGTGTGTGTGTGTGTGTGTGTGTGTGTGTGTGTGTGTGTGTGTGTGTGTGTGTGTGTGTGTGTGTGTGTGTGTGTGTGTGTGTGTGTGTGTGTGTGTAGTGACTGTTCATGCCTCACTGTGGGACGCGTTGATTAGCGCTCACTGCGGCTCAGCTCCCAGCTGTCCTTGCGGCTGGCCGCTGATTGAAACCAATCAGGCTGGCGATGGCCCCATCGCGGTGACCCCCTCACCCCTCCCACCCCCGGCCTAATCACCTGCTGATTGGCCCACGCAGGGCCCCCTCCCGTTGGCACGGAAGGTTAATTTGACCGGCGGATGAAGGCTCCAGGAGGGAATAGGAACGTGCGCTGGGTGATATTGCATGGATATAGCCCACCTGTCAATCACAGCCACTTAAAGGGGAGCAGCGAGGGAAACAGTGACAACCAGGGAGGGAGAGAGGAGGTAGGGAGGAAAGGAAATAAGGGATGATGATTTCGGTGTAACTGTGTGCCGAAGTTTTGTGTTTTACTAAAAAGAAACTTAACTCAAGGTCCATTTACTAGCTTTTTCTGGAGCCTCAACAGATCAAGTTTGTTAATCTGTCATGTATCTTACACACTATGTATATAACAATATGTTGAAAGCTCTAGAAAAAGCTAGTAAGTGTACTTTGGGTTAAGATGTTTTTTTTGTGACTGAATTATAATTCTCTGCTTTGTTTTTGGTTACATGTCTGTTTATATTTTTGTATTTTCTCTCACCTACATTATTCCTCCATTCGTTACACATAAATGATTAGCTGAATCATCTGTAGCCCACCTGTTGTTATTTAAACACTTTAGATGTTTAAAAATAGTTACATTAAAAAAAAAAACTATTGTAATTCTGCAGTAAACCAAAGATCAACACAAAACTAAAATCTTGTGAAAATGTTCCATAAATTACAGTAAAAATACAAAACGCTCACTATTGCTGTACACTGCATAAACACCCAATCACATGAACAATATACTGATATTAGGTAATAGTGATTTTTCATCAGTCAGGTTATTCATTAGGTTATTTTATAATAAACTAAATACTACTATATGTTTTTATAGGCGTCTCTTAGACACTGTGGACATGATCTGAATTCCTAAATAACACAATTTAACTACTATTCAAGTTACAGTCATTTCTCCTTTTTTTTACAATCACTATATTGTTTATACTGTATGCTGTGAATACTGTAGTATAAATGTTTATCCAGAGGGTGGCAGTGTTGTATTCAAGGTCCAGTACAGGTCCAGTACATCCAGTGCTTTTCTGTCAACTTTTTTATTTTTATTTTAATGCCTCAGATTTGTCTTTAGGTTTATTGAATACCTCTCCTACAATGTATATACAGTATATTTATAATTGTGCATATAAGCTTAAAGGTTCATTCTTGACCTTTGAAATAGTAGTTTTCCTTGACTCAAAATCCACTTACTTGATTTCTTTCAGACACTTTTGTGGCCTTCATCAGCGGATGGACTTTGCTCAGTTGTCATCACAGGTCATGAGACTGAAAAGCTCCGGAAGAAATCTAGTAAGTACACCTTGAGTTAATTTATCTATTTATATATATATATATATAACTCCATATATACTCCAGAGTTTTGAGCAGTGGTGTATTTTGCAATATGTTACATTACGGTTTTCTGCAAAAAGTCTTATGCGTAATGAACAAAGTAGTATAGCAGTCAGGTACTTCCTCCCACCATCAACACTTTGCACCCCTTCCCCCACGCTGGCCTAACTCTCCTTAGCCATGTCAGTCCATAGATTTCACCTTATCCCTGTGCATTGGTGTACGTGTGTGTGTGTGTGTGTGTGTGTCTGTGTGTGTGCAGTTTGTGGCAGGTTCTTCTCCCTCCTAGTCTCTGGTGGGCAGAATAATGTTGCCAGATTACCATATCATTACCATATCATTTCCATGTCATTATCATACTGCTGCCTGCGATATGTGTCTGTGTGTGTGCGCACGGGTGTGTGCGCGTATCTGAACTTTGCATCAGATCTTCAACTGTTTCTCTTTCTGTGTCACACACACACACACACACACACACACATATAAAATCCCCAATAGGAATACACACATCCCTCTGACATGCTCCGTCTGTTTTTCACTGTCATAAACTCTATCTCTCTATCTCTGTCCTACACCCATGTAAGCACGTCCTAATTCTCAATAATCTGCCATTCATAATCCTTGTCTGTTTATTTGTTTGTGTTAATCTAAATGCCAATTAAAGTTAAACACTTAGAAGAATGGCCACAGTAGCAAAGCTTTATTTTAGAGAAATAGCTGGACTTTACTCGTAGTGAGAATATATTTTGTAAAGTGTAATCTTTAATACTGCACATCACTACACTAACTTCCTGTTTAATTGTTATTACTCACTAAATGGAAAGAAATTGATCACCTTTTGGATGTAGACCACACAAAAATATAATATGTTATCTTCTCAATGGTTCTACATTTAAAAATCACCAATTTATTGAGTTGCCTTGATAATCTGGCACATCTTTCATATCTTGTTTATCTGTCCTGAAACTGGAGTCAATGTAAAATTAAACTGAACCCACGAACAGTAAAGTATTTATGATTATATATGAAGTATATATGATTGAACCCTTTCCTCTGTGTCATCGATTCTGGGTCTCGGAGCGCTGCGTGTACCGCTAATATAGTTTGGATAAATGACAACCGAACATCTTTTGTACACAGTCAGAAATGCTGCAGTAATGAAGAACAGAACGCCCTCCTCTGTAATACAGTCAGTCAGCCATTCTGGCTCCAATTCTCACCCCACAATGTCAGCCATTTTGGGGTCTGCAGCTGCCAGAAAGAGCCCATTTAGTGAGGGGAGCATGTTTGGGGTCGCGCCCTTGTTTACATGGGGAGCCAGAGCTGATGGTTTTAAAATGGCGTCCAGATGGTGACAGAGGCTTGATTGCAGCAGAGGGGGCTTCTGTGTCCCGCCCACTCCTGCTGTCCAGCTACTTTAGCTAAAGCTGCATCTCTCTATCTGCTCCCTTTACTTTCTATTATCCAGCTACCACTCCTGTTTTATCACTCCCTCCTCTGTCCAACACTGCTCAGAGCCATGATTGTGTGCTTCCTTTGTGGATGTGACTCCAGACTTGTCTTTATATCACACTCTGTGTTATCTCTTCCATCATTTCCTTCCCTTTCTGTCTGTCTGCTTCCCTCCTTTGCCCCCTTTTGCTTCTCACTGATTTACTCTTTTGCTGTCTCTTACTCAAACATATCAACCCTTCCTCACACACACACACACACATAGACACGAACGCACACACCCGCCCGCAGACTCAGGTGATGCACGGCGGCAGTGTGTGTACACTGTCTGTGTGATGGATTGGACGACCTGTTGTTAAATTACAGTGTCACCGCCACCCCCTCGAAGCACATGTTTAAATAAGAGTGTGCTGTATTAAGATGGAAAGGAGGGAAAGAGAAGAAAAGAGATACATAGTTTGATGAAGGGAGACAGAGGAAAAGATGAAAGAGTAGGGCGAGATATACTTCATATCGAGCTTCTATCTCTGTGTATTCAACGGGTGTCCGCTTGATCACCCCAGAGAGGGAAAAAGAGGACAGAGGAGAGAGATGAGAGAAAAGGAAGTGATAGGAGGCTGGAAACTGAGGAATGTGATGGAAAGGAGGGAGGGGAAGCAGGGCATCGAGGGGAAAGTTGCGAGGAGGGAGGGATGCTACTGTGCATCGGAGGGAAGGGGGAGAGGAATGAGAGGGCGGGCCGCAGCTGATACAGATGTTGTGATTGTGTTTGTGTCAGTGTGAAATATGATTAGTGTTCTCTCTCATTAGGGAGCTGATCACCCTCGCGCCTGCCACACACACACACACACACACACACACACACACACACACACACACACACACACACACACACAGTGTGAAAGCAAAGCTGCTAAACGGGATGGTGAATCAGCACGAGCGTGTCAGGCAGTCTTTGAGTGTGACCTGTGCGAGTCTGCGTTTTGCACATTTCTACTTGTGAATGAGTTTGTCCGCGTGCGCACCGTGCATCTGCGCGCATGCGGTTTCTTGCGTTTGTGTGTTTGCGTGCGTGTGCGCGCTCTTCCCCCGCCGTGGTAGCTGGTAAGTGATTCCACAGGCTGTTGGCGGAGCTCCAGTCCAGCTCAGAGGAGGGAAGAGACAGAGAGAGAAGTGAAGGGAGAGGAGAGGAGAAACAAGCAAACAGAAGAGAGAGAGAGAGAGGCAGAGAGAGAGAGAGAGGCAGCGGCTGTGTAATTAGTAGCAGGTTTTTGCAGCCCTCTGCTTCTGTTTAATTAAAAACTGAAAGAGGGAAAGAGGAAACAAGGAAGGAGAGGGAGCCTGCGAGAGTGAAAGAGAGTTTTGCATAGTTATTCTGTTTTTGCCAGGGGCAGGTGCGAGGCTGGCGCTGGGAAAGATGCCCAATAGCTCCGGGCTTCTCCCACTAGGCTTTAGGAAGAAGAGTTAAAGGGATGAACTCCACCAACAGTTGGATTCATTTAGAAAGTGAATTAAAAGTGAACGTTTGTGCTCTCACATACTGAATGATACACACGATGGCTTTTATCTTGTGTGGTGATAATGACAAGGCTGATGAGTGATAATGAAAGTGTTGATGATGTTGGTGGTGGTGATGAAGAGGAAGGCGTTTTTCTTTTTTTTTTTTTTTTTCTTTTTTTTATCCTGCAGCTTTGTATCGGGGCGATGATGACTCAGCGATATCGGCAGCAGTCGAGGTGCTGATGAAGAGTTCTCTCTGTCTTCACTAACCTAGGGCTATGGATCCATATTGCTGAGCACGCTCTTTCTCTTCCACCACAAACTCCTTTCTTTGTCTCTTTACTCCACCTCAACCTTATCGCCAACTTTGTTCCTGTAATCTGTCCCGGCTATTGGAGATCACGCCCCTGTTTTTCTGTTTCCCCAATGTCTGTTTGTCCTTTCTATGCTTTCTGTCTCTGTCCCACTGTGTCTTTCCTTTAGCTTTCTCCCTCTGTAATGCCATATATATATATATATATATATATAAGCTTCCTCTATCTGGATTTTTTTGTTATACACTGGAGAGCAGTAAGACTGAAAGGTAAAGTTGTGGGCTGTATAACCAAAACAATGAGCTGAAAGATGCTAAAATGTTTCTTAGGTAATAATTGTCTGTGGGTAACGAGCGACACCTTTCAGTCAGCCAACGTGGGATAGATTATTATATAAATGTAGAATGTGTACATTAATATTTGACATTTGGGTTCGGACCTTGTCGCTCCCCTAAGGAAACATCAAGCTCAGCACAGCAGGAAGTGGGGAGCAGTGACACTTCCCCCCCCAAGGGGAAGGTAGACTCAGAGCCTACAGGCCGATGCTGAGGTGGAGGTGGGGCTTTTGAAATACTACTTTGAACAACAGCGGTGACAGCAAAGCTCTGGGTTAGTCATGTGGCAGCAGGCATGTGGCAAAAGTATAAGCAGAGCAGATTTTTTTTTCCACTTCCCTCTATGGTAAGTAGCCATGCAGATAGTTTGGGTTCTATTTGCCCAGGTTTTGACATATCTGTCTCTGTATTATACTATATCCTGCCACCACCCCAATACAATGGAAGTGAGTAGAATTTGATTGTATTGTGTTGGCAGAAATCACAGTGGTGGATATTTTAAAACCTGGACAAATAAAAGCAAAACCATCTTCATGACTACATACTGTAGAATTAAGTTTAAAAAATTGTTTTTTTTTGTAGTTTTGGTGAAGCTATCCTTTAATTAATTGCATTGTTAGTTTATGGTAAGTGAGTGGATGTACGGAGGCGAATGCTGTAGAAATTCAAACACTGGGAGCTGCACAGCATGGTTACTCTTGAGCTGCTGGCTGCGGCTTACTTTATGTTAGCTGCATTCCAGTGAAACAGCCCAGACAGACTAAAAACTGTGCAGTTATGAGCACCGCTGTTTTTATCTGCTCTTCCCCAACGTCGTTTCCTCTCTGTTTCCCCTTTTAGTGCATTCAATATTTCTTGACAAACCATGTTTTTCTCTGTTTCATACAGAGCTTTGTGTGTGTGTGTGTGTGTGTGTGTGTGTGTGTGTGTGTGTGTGTGTGTGTGTGTGTGTGTGTGTGTGTGTGTGTGTGTGTGTGTGTGTGTGTGTGTGTGTGTGTGTGCAAAATGCTCTCGCAGACTGTCTCTGACGTGCTCTGTCTCTGTTTCTTTCTCTTTCATCTTTTTTCTAAGTCTTCCTGTCTTGAGAAGTAAATGAGAGAGAGATGAACTGACATTCGGTCAGGTAGGAAAATAAAGGCAGGAGGAAATAGAGATGGGGTGGGGGTCGAGGGGAGAGAAAGAGATGGGAATAGAGGGAGAGGAAAGGGGAGGGGAGTTGGGGAGTGAGGAGCAGCTGCCAAAGCCAGTCAGTTGGAGGAGAGTGAGGAGTAGGGAGATAAGAAGACAGCCAGAGAGCGGCAGCTAGCAGGCACCCGAAAGAAAGACATTGATACCCTCTCTCTCTACCACCACCCCCCTCCACCCCCCCTCCACCCCTTCATCCCCCTTCTCCCTTCCTCCCTCCACTCCCAGCCTCCTCTCCTCCTTTGTGCAGTGTCTCAACGGAGCTGCGTTTGAGTGGCAGGCCGTCACAGATCAGCTAGCAGCTAAAGCAGAGGGCTCTGTGCATGTGTGTGTGAGTGTGTGTGTGTGTGTCAGCCAAGGCAGGGGGCTGCCAGCCCAGAGCGAACAGATCAGGGGAGAGTCTAAGTGGGTTTATCAGTGCCGCCGAGAGCCAACACACACACACACACATGTAGACATGCACACACACTCACATGGTATAAACATGAACACACAGAACAGAAAGTAACAGACAAAACAGAAAGTAAAGAAACAAAGAAGTGGGGAATAAGACACACATGCAGTCAGATTAAGGCATATGTGTGCTCACACACACACACACACACACACACACACACACATATATACATACACATACAGGGAGAGAAAGGGGTATTAGACCCAACCAAAGCAAACCTGTGAGCGTGAAAGCGCCTTACTGCCTGCCTGCTAGCAAGAGATGTGACTGGATTCTTAAGCAGCCAGCTAGAGAGTGAGGGCTGCTAAATACACACACACACACACACGCACACACACACACGTACACACACCGCTCATATCTCAAGGTTCAGACGAAGGCTCGTGCCTCATTCCTCTTGTAGCTCAGTGCCTCGGAGCCCCAGCATGCTTGTTGAGGTAACGATTAGGTGTGTTTGCATGCTTCTGTCTGTGATTTCCCAGGGTGTCCTATCATTATTGTGATCACATTTATCAACTTTTTACGTTATTTTTTAAGGCAATGACGTTTTTATTAGATAGTGGAGTTTACACAGACGATGAAGGAGGGACAATAAGTGTCTGAAGTACAAACCAATGCAAGGGCATCCTGACTGATGCAATTTGTTAGAAATGACAGTGGCAAAGAGAGCTAAATGCACTGTACTTAAATGATACGCTAATAAATATTTCTATATTTACAATGCAAGAAATTACATGAGAGGTGTCGCTTGTAGGGGCAAACCCACCTCTGCAGTTCCCCTCAGCTCCATAGAGCTTTTTAGTGGCCCACAGCGTAACTGTTTTGGTTCACTCTCTCTCACTGCTCTCATGCTGTTAACAGATGCAACAGGCAGCCGTTTTCCGTGAAAAAGCTCTACTAAACCGCTATACCTGCCCTGCACCAAATGGCAGATTGACAAAGTTAACGATCAGCTTATGAACAAAGTCGAGCGCTTAGCAGCTAAAGAGCCAGACATTTCCCTCAGGAGTTGGTGGAAACTATAACAGAGCTACAAGAAGAGTGAATGTTGGACATATATTCACAGGGAGGTGAACAACACGACTCCAAATGACTGCTAATCTTGCTACGTGATGCCTGCTACATATAAGCAACCGTTTGCTAACACGTTTACCACAACAACTTTATGAGGTGCTAATATGTCAATGTTGTGTTTCTGTATTTTTGCAACTTTGACATCACATACAGTTTGATGCATTTAGAAAAAAATGCTGACATTGAATTAAACAAGCAAATGCAGATAGGCTGCAAATCATGCACAACATAATGGAAATGAGTTACAACACACAGGTTTCTGAGAGACATTGTGGTGGTGATAAACATGCTAGTAAATAGTCAATAGTAATAGGCCTAAACATAATGTAAGTGCATGTGCATTTGTGTATAAATACCTCCAATAATTTAGAAATCACACAGTGTTTAAACAAGAACAAAGTTCATTAGCTCATTTTCCAGCATCATTGATATATGGTCAATTTTAGCAAATTCTGCATCATATGTGTCGTCCAACTTGATGAAGATGTTTGCACACATTTTCTGAAATCACAGTTCGCTGAGCTCTCCCTGCCACTGTAAGAACTCAACCCAAAGCACATAAAGCCCCAAAACAAGCCATTATATTTGTTTCCTAGTTGTTTCCATATATGTTAAGTGTGCACGACTAATACGTTAATTAAAATGCACGTGTATGCGTGTTTGCTTGCCCATGTGTGAACCTTCTCCCTCCACAGAGTGCCGCGGTGTAGTGTGCAATATCTCTTTGTGTAGCAATGGAACAGGCAGGCCTAATTACGTCTTTAAGTGTGTAATTAGGGGCGAGTGTAATTTGTGGTTTGCACACACAACACACTCCGGGTTGGAAAACACAAATCATGTCTGACACAATGCCTAACATGGCCGTTTACTGCAGCAATGACAGGTGGTATCGGCACTCGCATGCGCATCCCGCATGTGCACACATATAGACACACACTCATGAAGTATTCATTTGTGTTTTTCAGGTAGGGCTGCAACTAATGATTAATTTCATTATCGTTTATTATTTTTTTGATGACTCTATTGTTTAGTCTATAAAATGGTAGAACAGTGATATCTGACGATGACAACTTCAAATTGTGTGTTTTGTCCAACTAACAGCCCAAAGATACTCAATTTACAGCGATCCATATCCTCATATTTGCGAAACTGGAACCAGACAATGTTTGGCATTTACTGAGCATTTACTGACTTACCAAGAACAACAAAAAGTGAGACAATGAAAAACAATCCAGGAAGTTGAATTTGATGTATGAGTGAGAAGGCTCATCAGACACCAAAACACTGCGCAGAGGTTTTTGATGCTATAAGGAAGGTTTTTTCAGCTCGGTGAAGTTCTTGGTGACAATTGTTTCATCTGTCTCCTTGATCACAAGGTAAACCATAGAGATACGGCGCTCATATGACAAAGTGATCTACCAGGAATGTGCGTTTACACGTGTATGATTTGTTAATACAGTACATTTCTGGATGACATTGTGTGGCAAGGTTCAACTCTTTTGCTGGAAATTATTTTTATTTCTTTGCTAGAGCCTTCTGCTTCAGCACCCTGCTGCATCAATCAGCTGTGGTCTCATTGAAATGAATGAGGGGGCTTTTTTTTCACGTAGCTATAACTTTGCTCTTCAAACAATTAAAGGGATATTTCAGCAATTTAGTATTGCTCTCATAAAGTTCAGGAACTTGCAAGAAACAGATTTTTTTAAATAGAAGATATCCATGCAGCCTAGGTTTAGATATCCTGCATTTTTTCCCCTCCGAACAAACTGGAAACTACATTTTCCATAATGCAACTCCACTGCATTTTTCTAATTAAACCCTCCCTGACTGGGAAATGCCGTTGTCTTTCAAACACCATGCCCCCAGTTTGTAGCGCAGGTTTACTATTCCAAATGTGGAGAATCTAGCTCAATATATTGTCTCAGACTTTACAAATCTCCTCCAGAGCGGCAGAAGACATATACAACTATATTCACAGGATGAGTAGGACTTCTCGTGAAATCTTCATGTGTAAAATTGGGACAGTGCCTCTTAAATAGATTATCAAAGTTGTTGTTTAAGGATTTTCTGTCCTTCGACTAATCGACAGATCATTACAGCGTCAATTTTAGCGCAATGTTTGTGGGTCCATACAGGAGTCCTGACATTACTGATGCTGTATTTTCCGTTTAGTTTATGGTATTCATACACACAAAACATGCACACGCCTACTCTCTCACACGCACACACACATAGAGGAGAGATGGAGGAGGGCAGATGGAGGCCGAGGCGAAGAAAGAGAGATTGACAGGCCAGGCCTCCAGCCTCTCTCCTGTCCACAGAAGGGCTGTTTGTTTAGAGGAAATGACACGTGCTGCCGAGGAGAAAATGATCTGCTTGGCCCCATGTAAGATCCTCCCTGGCACCAAGACCACTGCACTCAGCTCTTTTCTCTCCTCCAACACGCCCTCTCACAGACACACACACACACACACACACACGCTCCCTCCCCTTTCTTCCCTTCATCTTCTCAGCTCTCCATCCATCGCTTGTCTGTCACGGCAGGAGTGCAGCCAATCCATCACGGGTCGGAGCTAGGCGAGCCGTTGGGGCGTGCGTGTGTGTGTGAATGACTGAATATGTTAGTCTGAGTTGTGTTTGTGTATCAAAGTGCCACTATAGCGCACGCTGAACACCCGGCTGCGCACAAGTCCGTTTCATGTTTTGTATGCAAGCTGGCGCGCACACCTTTCCTCGCTCCTTCACCTGTAATAAACAGTGTGACTTCTGTGTGTGTGTGTGTGTGTGTGTGTGTGTGTGTGTGTGTGCGTTTGTGCGTGACACCAAGGAAGTGGATCGGCCCTGCCTTCCTCTGTGCTCTGCTGACAGATCATTGGACCATGGCGGGCTGCAAAGAACCACACCATGCTGGGATAGAGACTTATGATGAAATATCAAATTATGTAGTGGAGGAGTGTGTCTGCGTGGGGGCTTGCATGCACACACACACACACACACACACTCGTATATGTACAACAACACACCTAATCGAAGTGTTGCCACATTCCACTAAAAGTCTCCCACTGGGTCATTATGATCTGGTGGCGGCAACAAGCCAGTATTACTGATGGCGTGTTGTTTTATTTACATAATACATCTCCTTTAGACCGCTGATGTAGTCTCTGTAAAACCACTTTGGATTTATGAGGCCATTTTCATGCTTGTTACCACAGGAAATATGAGTGTCTATCAGCATGTGTTAGAGAGGGAAAGAGTCAGAGAGGAATAGGTAGAGTCCCGCTGACAGCTTCACACACACTCTGCTCGCACATGCAGTATGTGTGAACACGGGTCGCTGTGCTTTGTTTTCTGGTGACAGTGAATTGTGGCTGTGTGCTGAAAGCCAAACTCATAAAACATACCAGAGCTGAAGCTGTGAAGGGCTTTCTGAGAAGTGTGTGTGTGTGTATATATGCGCGTGTGTCTGTATATGTATTTGTATATATGTGTTGCAGGTTAAGTAGGTCTCTGGAGCTGAAAAGACATCCAGGGGTGCATTGGGATCAAGCTAAGCCCAGCAGGGAGCTCTTAGCTGGCCATCAATATGCACCACCACAGCCTCTCTGCACTGGATTTCATATGCGTGTGTGTTAGAGAGAGAGAGAGAGAGATGCTGCATTCCGAGTCGCATACTTCTACTTTTTACTTGTTTTACATACTGGAGCTGTCCTTACAAAGTATGTCCTGTTGCATGCTGTATGCATACTATTGGGACATACTACTTCATCTGTCGTTGCACTGGCTTCCATCATTACACTGTCAATGCGCTGTCATCGGTCTGTTCTCTCTCGGCGGCTCAGTCGATGTGACGTATCTTCCGCTGCGCAGAGGATTGTGGGTCAGAATAGCCAGAAAAGCATAACGCAAAATACAACCGGATGTAGTAGGACATCCTGGGAGTTTTGGTATACTGCATTTGACTTACTATGTATTGGGACATACTAAATCTTTTTCTGGCATACTAAATAGTATGGTAGTATGGGTATCAGTACGTACCCAGAGTGTGTTTTGGTAAGTCTCTGAGCTGACAGATCATATATGTGTATGTTTGTATTTATTTTATGTAAAAGAACAGGTGTGTGTGTCTGATGTATATGCATTTGTGTGTAAATGTCCCATTAACTCAGAGGTCGTAATGGTCGTAATCATGATCAAGGTCGAAAGAGTCACATTAGTATTTCATGATCAGCTGAAAGAAGTCATAGTTTTCCTTCATGACAAATCACATCAGTCGTCTCATACAATATGTTTCATACCATCTCAAATTTTAATGACTCGAGCAAGTGTTTGACAGCGTGTACAAGAGGTGAGCAAATTCAACATCAAGGCAAACAGGCAAATCGTTTTCACAGTGTAATGACACGGTAAATATTCACATTAACATAAATATACATAAATAAATAAATCTTTAGGTGGCGTGTTGAATTGATAGCAGGAAGATATTTAAATTCACAAAAAGCATCGTTTTTTTAATATATCTCAATCTACACCAATGCAAGAACATTTGCTTGGATTTGATGACAAAACAATCTTACCTCAAGGTCCATTTAGTAGATAATCTGCGGCTTTTGACCATTTTACATGTTCCTCATCAGCAAATAGAATTTGTTCAGTGTCATGGAGCACTACATTTCCTCAAAGTGCTCAGACTGAAAGCTCCATAATAGCTACTACCTTGGACATTGAGGGGAGACTTTGAAATGTATTCGTATATTCAGTATGAAGGAATGAATAAATATGCCATCCGGAACTCATAATTAGATAGTTACACATGGCCTAAAAAATAATATCCTGTTGTTGAGTCACTTGCTCTGTCACACCTGGAGTACTGCCTAGTGTCAAGTGCTGCTGAGAAACATCTAAAAAAAAAAACTTGTGACAGCAAAAAGTGTGTGAGATGCATAAACAATTATCTTGGCTGACTGTGGAGGCTAAATTAAAATCTTGTCTTCTTTTATTCATGCAAAATGTTATTTGGACTAATATACCACACTTATTTTGTGGAAAAACTACTATATACTGGTTTTTGTTATGTGTATAATACACATCAAGTGAGCACTGGTCATCTGGTTGCACCAAGTCCACAAACAAATTGTATGATGAACTGTTACAGAGCTTCTTCTGCCTGGAATATTCTCCCCATCAACATCAGACAGACCAAAAGTAGATTTGCTTTTAAAAAATTACTAAAACAAAAATTGATGAATCTCATATGGATGTTATTGTGGTTTTTGCTGTTTCAGAACCTTTGATTGATTTTTTGCTGGAAGCTCTTGTTATCTTCGCTCTTTATTCTGTCTTTTTTCTTCTGTAGGTTTTTCAGTTGCTAACTACTTCTGCATACTTTCAGCTACAGAAACCATTCAAATGTCAAAATGTTCAACTCTTTAAGGACAATACTGCTATCATTCAGATTTTTTGTAACTTATATTCTTTAAGATATTAAACTATTAAAATATTAAAATTTATAATGGCCACCTATGGGAGTGTACCTATAGTCATCAATATAAGTATTCATACTTCATGAACAGCTGCTCCATGTGGAAATGCTTAACATATTAAAATATGGTACCAATAGCGCCACCGTGTGGTCAGTTATTACGTGTTTTACGTTTTGGCTAATAACTCATGAACTGTGAGGCGTAGTAAAACAATATTTGCACAGTGTGTTCCTTGCATGAAGCTGATTCGACTGATATTTGTGCCTACAAAATTCTTCCGCCATTTTGGATTTTTTGGTAAAAACATTTTTAGTTTCTGTTGGCACATATTTCATCTAATCTTCAACAAACTTGGTACATACCATATTTAGATGACCCTGAACATAACTTATGAGTTCATTTTTGGGTATCACCTACCAGAGATTGGAGATCCCCGCCTACTGAAGTCTGGGGATTTCTAAATACGCGGTAGTTGCTTGAACGGTGGCAAGAACGGATGCTAACAAACCTCCGCCCCTTACATTTTGTCAAGGACACGCCTTACCAGAAATGATGCTCTCCCCACGTTTTCCTCCGTAGTGACCTGCTGTCACCGCCTCCGATATGAAGAACCGCCCAAAACACTTTGGATTGGTTCTGCAATACAGGTTTTTTAAAAACTCTCTAATTGTTTACACCCAGTTTTAACAATGAAACCTGGGAGATTGTCCTCAGTCTCCATGAGTGAAGCGTTTAGGGACTGACCTTTTGAGTCTAAACACCACCATACTACTTATTAACTGCCATATCTCTTAAATATAAAATTCCATGGTAACCAAATTCAGCAGAGTTGGACAAAATGGGATGCCGAACAAGTCTGTAGCATTTGATACAATTTCGCCTGTAGGTAGCGCTAAAAGATTTAAAAAATTGCTGCTGGAGCAGCAGCTTGCAGCCGCAGCAGCAGCTAAAAGCTTCCAGCTATTTTATCTTTGTTTTCATTGTAGGTTAGTATTGTTTATTGTTTCATATGTAGAATCATTTCACATTTTCTGATCTTTATATTTGGCTTGTTTTTCCTTTTTTGTTTTATTGCTACAGTGTGATTTTAATTATTGTTTATTTTTATTGTTGTTGTTTTTCTGTGGACCCCAGGAAGACTAGCGACCACTTTGTGAAAGCTAATGGGGATCCAAATAAAGAAAAAGAAAGAATAATAAGAATTCTTATTAACTCAGTTGATGAAAGCCAAATTCCATTATTTTTTTCTTTCAGCATAATAGTTTCATAACTGGAACCCAAGCCAATTTTATTTTGTAAACAAATGATATTAATTTGTATAAACTGAAATCGCTTCTCTAATGTAATTTATGAGGTACAGGATTTATTTGCAAATAAGCGTTCCACAACTCAATATATGACAAGCAGATGACTGAAATGACAGATCCAGATTGCGCCGTTCACTGGACAAACACACGGAAGCAGGTACACTGTGAATCAAAAGCAATTTCAGTATCGATGGCTCATGTTTCAATAAAAATCAATGGTGCTTGCCTCGTGTCAGGTGGGGTCAACTCTCCAATTCAATTTCCTCCTGGGATCGAGCTACACAGACAGGGGTTAGGGGGAGGAGAGCGCATGTACGTTTGTGTGCGTGGTGTATGAATGAGCTCACATGCACAGACCTGGAAGACTAGTTACAGTCGCAACAGAAAAACAGTCATAATAGCTTTACTAAAGCTCCTCCAATCAGCAACAAGATGACAGTGTTTTTCACATATGCACAGTTACATCTACATCCTTTGTAAAAATGCCTTATTTTAAAATTCTTCAGAGATTTACTGTATATGACCTTATTATTGATCTTTGCTGGAAAATCATTACAGCCATTCTAGAAACCCTGAAAATTGTCAACCACAATCAGTTCTGAATACATTTTAGGCCAGAAATATTCACAATTTTGTTAAACTTCAGTTTATAGTTTGAGTTCTCACATGTATTTTTCTGAACACAAATACAGTATACAGGCAGAATTACAATTTTGCATAGTTTAACTTTTAACTTTTGGCCTCATTGAGGATATCGATCCAATATTTGACATGTACAAGAAGCACACAGAAAAAGATGTTTATATTCAGATAGTCTAATGGTCTGCCACTTCTAGTATTTCTTTTAGCAAAGGTGTGACTCAGATCCTTTTTAAAGCTTCGCTGCTCTGCTCTGCATGTGTTACATTCCAATCAGCGCTATGCATTATTATATAACAAAAGTCAAAACTATGATTTGTCACTACGCTGAGCTAGTTCGGTGCAAAAAGTACAGCAGCTCTGGAGAGAATCTGTGTCCAACATGACACATTTTCAGTGTAAGGCAACGTGCTCCTTCAGTACAGCAGGAAGGAAGCAGAGAGTGTGGCGTTGTCAAGTTCAACAGTGTGTAAAATGGCCCCAATGGTGATTAAACTATTACACAGTAAAAAAAAATGGATTTCTGTCTTTATCAAATTAACTAAAAAACAAATGTGACAAAATGGAGCAGATTAAGTCACTGAAGAATATCATCAGCATGTTTAACGTCTAACAATGTCAGCTCTGTTTAACTATTGCGATTTGCCTCTTTGCACAAATTATACTCTCAGGCCTATTTTGTTTTTTTTTGTATTATTTTCACAGTTAATCAGTAGTTATTAGTTATTCTCAAAAATCTGCGTTCTGCACTGATCTGAGATGTGAGTGTGCTGCAGGCCTCTGTATTTAACAGCTGTGCAATAAATGAAATGGTCCCTGAGTGTTTACTCGAATAGCCCCCAAAGTAAATTGTTTTGTATTGGAAAATTGTAATTAAATCTTTATTATTATATATCAATAAAATTATAACAATCAAACCCATTGTCCCAATCACGCTTCACAATTAGCAGTACCGGCACTACTGGTAAACTCAGTAATGGTCTGTGTGTGTACAGTGAGTGCTGACGTAAGCCGAGGAACAGCTCAAAAAACAAGAATACTGACATTTACTCACATCACTCTGTTAGGGGTTGTCAGTTGATTCGTTTAAAAATTCCTTCCAGTGGCTGTTCAGGTAGAGGGTCACAATTATTTATATGTGCCAAAAGCACGCACTATAGGAAAGTTAATGTATGTAAATAGTCATGTATTAACTTAAATTAAAAAATTTTTTACTCCATTTAAAAAAGAAATGTGTCCAGATTGTGATCTGCGTTCACAATTTTTCATGTCTGTCTTAAAACAACAGTCAGGTGCCCAAATGAACATTGAAACAGGTTTTGCTTTCTGTAATCATTCCTCTTGTTTATACTAACCATTAAGAGATCCCCTCCAAATGCACTTACAATCTAAGTGATGGGGACAAAATAAACAGTCCTCATTTTGAGCCAAAATGTATAAATAAAGTTAATCTGAAGATAATATGAGGCTTCAGCCACCTGAGTTCATCAGATAAAGTGGATATCTTTCACAGTTAAGTTTTAGTAATAAATTCCCTCTTTGTGTCTAGACAGACCGTGTTTTCCTGTTCAGCTGCAACAAAGAGGGAATTTAGCAATAAAGAGACAGTAACTCTGAAAGATATTGACTTGATTTGACTCATTTGGATGACTGAAGCTTCATATTAACTTCAAAGTATTACTTTGTAATACATTTTTTCACAGAAGTAGCACTGTGGATTGTGTCCCCATCTCTTACATTCAAAGTGCATTATGAAGGGATCTTCTAATGGTCAGTATGAACAGGAGGAATGATTACACCAAGAAAAACGTTTCAGTGTTCATTTGGGCACCTAACTGTTGTTGAAAAACTGTGAATGTATCCTTCAAGCAAAATTTTTGAACAACACACGAATCTCCTTGGTGACAAGTCCATGATCTGTGTAATATGTGTTTGCAGTATATCCATGCAAACACAGTTGTTACAGATCCATTATGATCATTACATTGATAGTCAGTAATATTTAACGGTCAGGACAGACACAGAATTCAGTGTAGAGAGATAAGCTGCGATTTAAATGGTCTTAATCCAGGCAGAAACTTCACCAGTGAGACTAAACAGAGGTTGAAACGTAGAAGCAGTTTACAACCTTCCATTGGTTGATTCTGCTGCCATTCAAACCTGTCTGCGTTCCTATTGGCTAGTTTTACTGCCTCCACCTCTGTTTTTTTCTCCTGTGTGCGCTCGTTATTCTCTCTCGGGCAGTTTAACTGAGCAGGGCGTGTGCCTTTGTCCTGCTCAGCAAGTCAGAGCCCAGAAACCCCACCCCGCTGTGATGTGACAGTGTTTATATCAAACAGCCCCCGCTGCACTCAGACATGGAGCTGAGCAACTCGCTGTTCGCTTGTTTATTCAAAGTTTATTAATATTAAACGTGTCACATGTCCAAATTGCACCAAAAGAGCATCTGTCTCCACAGTAAATCACCAGTTGAGTGTTTGATGGTTGTTCATTTGTGCTTTAGAACGTGACCGCCGTGAAACAGTCAGAAAATAACGTTGTATTCCTGTCGTTCACTGGCTTTCTCTCTCTCAGAGAAAGCTTTCCAGCGATGTCTATCTGACGCTCGCTCATGCTCTCAGCTCACTCGCCCTCTCTCTCGTCTTTTTTGAAATGAGTCGGGAAACCCACAACAAAGCTTAACTTTTAACGCTATCAAACGAAGAGAGATATCGTCCCCTTGTATCTCTAATGGCAGGGTTATACAGCTCTGATCATGACCTGCAGTAGCAGAGCCCAGAAGCCCCGCCGCTGCTGCTGCAGAGCCAACTGGCTCGCTGATCGCTTGTTTATTTGAAGTTTATTCATATAAAACGTGCCAAATGTCGAAATTGCACCAAATTCGACACTGCACTCCCTTGTGTCCCCAGAAATACACCCGCCAAGTGTGACATAGATCGAATGAACGGTTCTCGAGATATGCGAAGGACAAACATACAGACAGACAGACAGACAGAGATCTCTTGCTTTATATAGAGAGAAATAATATGAGTAACCTATATCTACATGTAATATGTACGGTTTTGTCCTCTGCTCTTCTTTCTTTTATAGACCAAATGCACAAATGTGCCTTAAAGGGCCTCATAATCTCATCTACATATGAGACCCTTAGAGTTACATAATTCCAAGAATTCAGAGATGCACACAGCTTCTCCTCAATTCTTCTCTACTGTAAAATTGACAATATCATAACGTTCAACTGTCAAAGCCAGAATGGCATTGGATGTCTTGAAGGTCCATGTTTTTGGGGGTCAATTTTGTAAAAAAAAAAAAAAAAAGCATATTTGGTGTGAAAACAGGATTCTCTATTGCACTGCAGCTTTAATTAAATGTGACATCTGTGTTTGAATTGAAAGCTTTCAGGTAGAGGAACTCCTTCATACACACACAGCATACACTATTACATTGTTATATATTTAGGATGCGGTGCACAATTCTCATGGGCTATATATGCACATACAAAAAACATCACAGATGAAATATAGCCCTTCAAAAAGGAAGGCAGAAGAAGCCCTCCAACCTCCACTCGTAACCCCTTCTCCTACACACACACACAGAGACACACTTTATACTGGCTACGTGCTGATTGGACACAGGCAGGGGTTTGCAAACAGAGCTGCTAGTGACGGGAACTACACTGAGAGGGAGAGAGATGAGAGGAGCCCCTGCAGTGCTGAGGATTGAGCCACAGTCCTTCATACTCTTAACGATGAAAATATCAAAAAAAAAAAAAAAAAACACAGGCGAGGACACAGACAGCAAATGTCTCAATACGCACATAAAAAAAAAAATACTGTCAATGGCCTTGAGGCTGGCTGCGTTTTATGTCTACCTTGTAAACTAGAAGCACATCACACTGGTCATGTGAGTTTAGGGGTTTATAAATGTTCAGGTGCTTTGCAGAAAAAAAAAGGAAGAAAGGGGGGGAAAAAAGAAAAGAAAGTAGCATGGATCACTGACCCCCAACCATCCTATTCCATTCAGATTGTGTTGCTATTTCCCGACTGATCTATGCCATCTGGCTGTGGATCTAAATTTTGGCACCCCATCCATGTGGAATGCCCCGACACGCGGCTCGACTCGCAGTGAAATGAAGGGAAAATGAAAATGAAATGAGCTGAGCTTCTCTCCTGATCCTGGTCTCAGCTCTGTCCTCCGCTCAATCTCATCACCCCCCCCCCCCCCCCCCCCCCCCCCCCCCAACCCCTCCCTCCTTCCCTCCTTTCCTCCTTCCCCTCTGTACCATCATCCTCCTCCGCCATCCTCTCATCCCTCCCACCTCCCTCCTCCTCCTCCTCCCCTCCCTCCCACCACCCCTGGGTAATCAGTGTGCTCTCTCATTCCGTGGCACACGGAGACACATTGATCTGGCAGCACGCACTCACGCTCGCATCCGCGGGCGCGCACCTACACACGCACACATACGCACGCACGCACACACACACACATATCAGGGCTGTCTTCTCACACACATAAACACACACACATACATTGATCTGGCCCGCAGGTCAAGTTCAATAGGAACAGCCAAGCGGGCCTTTTTTTCTGCGGTATACTGCAAGGAGCTCGCTCTCTCCTCTTTCAGCCCTTCATTATCTCTGTTTCTTTCACACACACATACACACACACATACACACTCATTCTCACTCTCTTGTTTTTACACACACTGACTCTAGCACCTGAATCTGACAATAAGAAAATACACAAAATAAATGAGCTCACATATAGCTGCATAATGAAATGACATTCTTGAAGGATCAATCACCAATAACTTTAACACTTTCACTGCTTAATTCTGGGAAACCAACATATTCTCATTGTCATACGTCCAATTCAAGCTTAAATGTTTAGAATTTGATTAAAATTAAGTTTAAAATCAGGTTTTTTTCCCACTTGCGTGAAAGTAAAAAACACCCTGGTTGAGCCCATTTTGTCTGGTCCTGTTTTTGTACTCGTCGGAAAACATGACACGATTTTCTTACAAATAAGTACAAATGTTGCTGCAAATTCAGACTGACAAAAACACACAAGTACTGTAAATACATGGATCATACAACCAAGGAGACAGAGTGAAACATGCACAGACAGACACAAATCAGAGAAACACTTGCAACACACTGGAGACACATAAGCCAACATCTCAGTAAGCAAAAGCATGCTGGGATTGTTTGGGAGGGGGAATCCCACTCGACTGAAATCTCTCTTTTCCCCTCTCTCTGTAATTTTTTACTCTTTTATGATTCTGGAGTAATTTATCCCTCAGAGAGACACAGACAGACAGGCGGACATGCAGAGAGAGAGAGAGAGTCCCACATTTGGCACTACACTTTGATTTAGCGAAGCAAATTTAATTTTGTTTGCTTTATGCAAAAAAGCGGCGTCGGCCTCGACTTCTGTTGATTTCCACTGGAGGCAGAAACATCGCTAATGGGAGCTAGTGCCGCACTCACCACAGCTACAGGGGCTACGACACTAACTGAATTAGCCTCATGCATATATTTAATACGGACCTGCTACACAAATTAGCCTAGTGGTATGTAGCCTAGCACCTCTCCAGTGAGGCTTTGAGATCTGAGCTGCAAATTAATTGGCTAGGTTGCCTCCAAGAGTAGCTCCTCTGTTTTTCCTCCACCCTAAATTATGCTTTCCAATTGCCGAAACACATTTGATATGCATGGAAAAGGCGTGTAAAGCAGTGTTCCCTCACAAAAGCAACGTTTGCTTTCATTCCTTCACTTTTGTGCATCTGCCACTCATATAATGAGATTAGGGGTTATATAGCTGTACATATGTAATTGTTTGATCATTTAGGCTAATAACACATCCCTGAATATGCAGGGTATATATACCCCAACAGAAACATTTCCTCATACACTGCACTCTTTATTTAAAGGTGAATTTGTTTGTATGTATGTTCATTAGGAGTCACACAAATTCCACATGCTAAGAGACAGTGTAATGAATTTGTGCATATCTGTATCCCATGGTAACAAGAGACAGGAAATAACGGAGGCGACTTGAAGAGTTGATACTCTGGAAAACTATTGTTCCCAAGTAAAGATACATTTAAAGGAGGTAGTAAAAAAAAATCGTGATAACAAAGAGAGATACTCTGTTTGTGCTTGGGTGTTACGAGACAGAAAACAAGTAAGAGAACAAGACAGAGATTAGTTTGATTACCACACTGAGAACAACCATTATTGCTCCCGAAGGTCTCTCTCCTATCCATCTTGGTTCGATCCCTGGACATTCATCTTGGCTCAGTTTCAGGATGGCATCTTTAAATGTAGTCGCGGTTAAAGTCTCACTATCAGGAAGGACTTGTTGTATCTCAGATTTTGGATGCAGTTTGACCTTGACCTTGGAAAATCTTAAAGACGGTTTTGGTAGCATTGTAATTAATTACAGTTACAGGAAGTGCACACATACTTAAGTAAAGTTACTGGGATTTTTTAAATATAAATATGTGTGGTATTTAAACTAATACAATGTGGAAAAAGTAGAAGAACTTCTTTACACTCTGCATATTTTTACAGGTTATGATTTCCTTATAAATTCGGGAATATATAGTATATCTTACTGGACTTACTTTCTCCAAACTCCAGCCTTTGCGTTTAGGCCTGCGGTTGATGCACGGTTAGAGGAGGGGGTCTGTGTGTTTGGGGGGGGGGGTGTTTAAAAAGGCGACACAAAAGTAAGAGGTCTGTTGAATAGGCTTCTCTCTGCCCTACCCCCCAGTTTGTAGGAGAGATGGAGGAGGCAGTGTGATGGAGGGACAGCTGGGGTCCCTGGTGAAGGAACGGAGAGGCGAGCTGCGAAAAAAAGAGAGTTGATGAAAGATAAACACACAATTGACAACATACGAACATTGCACAGTAAATAATGTAGTGTCCCATCGATTTTTGCTTTAAAAAAAAAAAAGGCACCCATATATTGTATTCTGAATCTAAAATGAAAATCTGGAGTGAAGTCTGCTACACTGCAGGATTATTTAACGATCTCCAAGTGTAGATATGAAAGAAAACACACTTTTTTTTAGGAATTTAGGAAAAAACCAGGTGTGTAGACTCTCAACGAGCACTTTATTAGGAACACCTGTGCAATCTAATGCAACAGCTCTGCCATAAATTCTGCTGTTATGAAGCTTACGTTTTCAGTTTTTGTTGACATTGTCAAAAAGGTGATAATTCTACTTTATGCTTATTACTGAGGTTGTAGTGGGTGGTGGTGTACTGGAGTACATTATATTGAAAAGTGTTCCTAATACTTTGCCCCTGTCGTGTATGTTAATGGAGTGGACATAAACTAAGTAAATTAAGATGTATATAAATACTTTGAATAATAATTTGTGTCTTATATGTTTATACAAGATGTCTCCTACTTCACTGTAAAGTCCATTCTCAGTGTTATGTGCATACTGGACCATCACTTTCCACTTTCAGCAGATAAATGTGAAAACAGCCTTCCAGTGTCAAACTCTGCACACGCATCATTCTGTACAGTGAAGTTCAAACATTCAGCTGAAGGAATAAGAAGAAAAACACATTTTTGAGTGGAGGAGGGGGACTTTAAGAGTGTGTTCATATATATGTGCTAATGTAAGACTAATGTATCAGAGGCATTCTACAATTATTCCTGTATTGTGAGACAAGCATGGGTCTTTTCCCCATTTGTTTTTTGTACAGATGATAGTTTTTAAACAGACAGAAATACAAATCTTTTTGTATTCTTTTTTACTTAATCTTGATGTGTACATTATACAAGAAAGGCTTCCTTCTTCAGGAGAAGGAAACATAATCCTATGAAAAACATGTTATGGGTTTTTAAAGTTGAATTTTTACCCAGCTAATAAACATCCACTTTTAAATACTAAATGCTTACACTTGCTCAATGGAAAATAATACTATTTTCTATCCTTCCTCATCTGCTACATTTACCATTGTGTGTACAGTCATCTGCTATAAGATGAGCATGTTATTGGCCTGCCCAAATTACAAAAATGAAACAAGGAAAAATTCAGATGGGTTTAGCTGCAGATTTCTCTCATTGTTTGCCTCTCTCGTGTTTATAAATAACTTCTGCTCAGTTTCTGAGTCTTGGAAAAAATAGTGTAATAGTGTAGCAAGCAAAAAACAATCTGGTATCTTACAATTTTAATGACAGAACAGAGGTGCTCGGGTTCCCAGTTTCATGATACAACACATGCTGTTTATAGTAGTCCACCAGTTATATGCTGTATGTGTAGGTCTATAAGAAGTACAAGAGGAAAAATATGACCTATTTTAGCAAGTAGCTTACTTGCATTTTCTTATTTTGGAAGTGCAAAAAAATGGGAGCCAAAGTAAAGTGACTCAGGTTGTGTTGAGCTCTCTGACAACATGGTTAACTGAAGTGGCCCAGACCTCATCCAAGATGTTGATGCAACCCTTTCTTCCTCTTTTTGCCACCCTCCTCTTCTTCCTCCTCCTCCTCCCACCTCTGACTATTCTCTCTATATATCTCTCCTGCAATGTTGCCATCCATTCATCTCCAAAACAGGAGAGCTCACCTTCAGCCTTCTGCTCTGATTTGTAATTGACCAATTTAGTAACTAGTGTTTGCACCTGTGAGTCATCAGTGTGGCCAATTGATTATTTTGCTTCTGCATGTTGAAGGACAATGCTTTCCGCATGAACACAAGAGACTTCAGTTTTGAAGATTGTGCCAAATGGAGCCTAGTGAATTGTGTGCGGTGTATTTGAAAAAAGAAAAGTGTGATTTAGGATTGCCATCTGAGTGAAAAGCGGAAAATGTGCTTGTATTTTTTTGGAGGATTGGTTTCAAGGGTTTGGGACAGGGGTGTCAGGTTTGTTTCATTGTGTGTCAGATCCAGATGTTAGCATGTAAACAATTGAGACCAAAAAAATGTATTACATTTTGTACGTCAGTAATATTTCAGGGTTGAAGCAATGTGCTGATAGATGAAAAGGTTGATACCACTCTCATGTTTGTACGCTAAATATGAAGCCACAACCAAGTGTGTGTGTGTGTAGAGGCTGGAAACAGGAAGAAACAGCTGCCCAAAAGTAAGAAAATCTATCTACCAGAACTTTAAAGCTCACTAATTCCAAAAAAACAAGTTTAAAAATGACAGTTTGTGGGTTTTATGCCAGGCTAGCTGTTTCTCCCTGTCTCCAGTCTTTGTGCTAAGCTAAGCTAACCAGCTGCTGGCTTTAGCTTCATATTTACCTTTTATAAAAAACGAGAGTGGTATCGATCTTCTCATCTAACTCTCTGCATGAAAGCGAACGAGGGCATTTCCCAAAATTCCTTCAAACATCATCAATTTTACTTTATTTCTCTACTGAAGACTGGGCCTATTTTTTTGTGCTCAGAAATCTGTCCCTGATGATTAGAGGAAACAGGAAACCATTTAAGGAGGAGACATAAATCTCTCCCCCGGAAGAATTTGCTGATCAGAATATAGACGTGCAACAGTTTCTCCTTGCTGCTGTCTGTCCGTAGCTACATCGATCAGTATTGGTAATTGATACACAGACCTGTGCTTGTAAGATCAAACGGAGCAGCGATGTCCGTCCCTCATTAGGGTGTGAAACAGTCAATCATGCATGTCAGCTCTCTGTCATTCTCTCCTCTATTATTGCTTTGCTGTCTGCATAACCACAGACATAAAAAAAATACTGTTTATTTTGCAGTTTATCTGCCTCTCTCTCGCTCTCTCTCGGACCTCTTCAAACACATTTCTGAGAGCTTTACTCACACTCTGCTCATCCTCATTGACGAGCCCAAATTTACTGCCTCAATCTCATAACTAGACAGAATGTATATCCACACAGATGTAACCAGATATGTCACAGTTGAAGGCCTATACAGCACTCATTCATATCGACTACGCTGGCAACGGCAACCCATTGTGTGTCCATTTGCATGAATAGCTGTAGATTTATCTGTACTTCAGGCCATAGTGCAGATTTGTGTATGGACATGTATGGAGATTTACTCCTGTTTTAACCCCAGGGTTAGCCATCAGTATTGATTGGAACAGACTTAGCCCGATTTTAATCCCTGCTTGGCCCGAGACTATCGATCAGGGCGCTGAGCTTTCAAGTGGGTTTAACGACCTACCTGCCCCTCCTCCTGCCCCTCGCTCCCCTGTTTCTGATGGGCCCTTTTTCCACTTGGGAAGGAAGGCGAGAGGTTTGTTATTACGCCCCAAAGCAGAAGTGACACGAGGTGTTAAGGATGCGCCCGTGAGCCCGCACGCTCCGACACCAAACCATTACAGTAGGATGTGACAGCAAGCTGCCTGTAAAATACGACTGCACTCATGCTTCTCCTGTCTGGAGTTTGTGTAGGACATTGTAAAGCAGGAGAGAAGATGAATCTGTGCACCTTGACAGCAATGTCATGGTAAAAATACCTGCTGGTGAGTTATGACCACTCACCTAGAGGTAGGAGTGTCCCTTTATGTCTTTATGGGTTCTCTGAAGACAGTTATATGGGACAACATGGGAAGTCTTATAGGAGCCCAGGTGCCTTGGGACTTGGAGAGTGTTGGGAATTTATAGTTGCACAGAATGGTCACCTCTCTGGTCCGGCACAGTAACGCTGGAAACGGAGAACCTGAGCTTTAGAGGTATTTTAGTATGTGTGTGTGCGTTTGCTTGCCAGCCCTATGCAGAAATATGAATTTGAGTGTGCGCTTCTGCTTGTGGAAACATTTGTCACTGTATGTGTGTGTGTGTGTGTGTGTGTGTGTGTGTGTGTGTGTGTGTGTGTGTGTGTGTGTGTGTGTGAGGGATGGTTACTGTGCTTGGCGTTTCTCCTCCATTTGTCCTCCCAGAGGCAGATCAGGCGAAGGGGAAATAAATTGGAGAAAGAGAATAAATCAATGCTAAACTGAGCACCAGTGAGACCTCCTAACCCTGACACTGTCTCACACACACACACACACACACACACACACACACGATGTGAAACGTGTCCAGGGAAAATGGTGTATAAGTCCATATATCCATACAAACCTTAACTCTCACACACAAACACACAAGCTAAGAGAAAAAGAGATGGAGGCGAGGGACATCACTAATATAGTTTTTCACACAACTCTCACTCTTCTCACACACACACACACACACACAGAAACAAACACTCCTATTATTTGAAAAAAATCGATGTATGAGTGAGTGTGAGGAAACAAGCAGGATGTATTTTCTGACTGCGGCACCAAAACAGGACATCCTGACATCACTCTGCAGTTTTAACAGACACACTCTGCACTGTACAGAGCGGAGGCTTCACCAGCTACAGATGGAGCCCGAGCACTGATGGTTTTGGGAAGGGGGGTTGGAGGGTTGGGGGGGGGAGGCAGAGGGAGTGTATAGATTGGGATTATAGGGGTGCACTGGGGAAAGGCTCTTCAGTGTGTTTTCTATTCAACCTAAGTCCTTTAAGACCTCCTCATCTCTTCTGAGAGCAGCAAGCTGAGATCTGATCTAATGCCGAGTGCCACATGTGAGTGTGTGTGCGTGTGAGAGACACAACACTTTGATGAGAGCCTGCTGGGGATGTGTGCGCGAGTGTGTGTGCGTGTATGCTTACGTTTAGGGGTAATGAAGGAGTCCAGGGTGTGTGTGTGTGTGTGTGTGCGCCCCGTGTCTGTGCACTCTCCCTCATCCCTGAAGGGTTGTTTGGGGTATTCTGTGCAGGTTTTGCTCAGGGGGGGGGAGGTGAGTTCTCTGGGTCCTGCATTCAGATGTAATTAGCCCAGACAATGGCCTGGTTAAAGCTGGAATCCTCCGAGCCCCCTCTCCCTTTGATTGTGTGGGCCAGCTGTGGAGGAATGGCCATTATCTCCCAGTGTCCGGCAGCATAAAGAAGCCCCCCTGCCCCAGTTACCCCTGTGTTAGGGTTCCCACAGGGGGAGGGACATGGGCCGGTCACACACTGGTCTAAAGAAAGTGAAAGCACCCAGAGTACTGGTTGGCTTGCAAACATTCACTCACATAAAATGGCTTCACCTCGCACTTGAACCAGTCTTTCTCAAACTGATGCGGGGGAGAGGGTGGCACTACTTACCCGTAAAAAATGGCTTTTCACATCTGGATTTGAAGAAAGCTGGCTCTGGATACCGTTTTAGTGCTGCACTTCTACACCTGCAGAAATCTCTTCAAATCTACATGTTAAATGCCTTTATTCTATAGGTGTACACAGTGTGTGTGTGTGTGTGTTTTTGTTTGTTTCTTTGCTCTGTCTGTGTGTGTTTCAGTCATAAATATCTCATAGAGAGTTCTGCCTACGCACAGGGACACTTAGGCCCATTAGACT
Organism: Scomberomorus guttatus; assembly: GCA_038419695.1. Lineage (NCBI taxonomy): Eukaryota > Metazoa > Chordata > Actinopteri > Scombriformes > Scombridae > Scomberomorus > Scomberomorus guttatus. The sequence continues at coordinate 17,786,927 of CM076462.1, forward strand.
TGCGAAGAAATTGAATCTTTACAGCATTGGGGCCATATAATTACTGTTAATTTAACGCTCAGATTCTCCATCATTAACTCTCACTCTTGAATACAGAACGAGGGACAGGGAAACAGAGACAGTATGTGTGTGTAACCGTCGCCCGTGTTGACAGCATACCCAGTCCTTTGACTGAATTAACAGCGACCTCTTCATCTTGTAAGAACAGGACTCGCATCGTTTATGTGTTATTAAGTCCTGTAATTGGGCAGCCAGTAGTTTGCATATTAGTCTATTAGGGTAATATGTTTTGCCTCTCTCAACACACGGTTTGCAAGAGCCCCTGGCGACACATTTGGTAATTCTCAGAATTACACCATAATCATAAGCCAGTGTTCTTTCGATCCCTATAATTCAGTGTGCGTCAGTTTACGTTAAAGTATTTATTGATTAACCTATCACTTCCTATGTGGGATTTTATTGTACTCTGCTTTTCAAAGGATTTTTTTGTGTGTGTGTGTGTGGGTATAACTATGACTTTAAATTTGCAAAATATTTACACATATTTCCACTGGTGCCCACAATGTTGCGCAGCACCCCCATCTGAAGGCGAAACTGATATTTTTTGTCCTTCGAGGTTCATTTAACCTCTAAATTGCTGTTATGTTTTACAGTCGGTGTCCCACTTTGAGCCAATAAAATCACATTTCCTAAATACCAGTAGTTGCCAAAGTAGGTCCAGGAACCCCCCAGGGGTCTGAAGGGGTTTCGGGGTGGGTGGGTGGGGGGGGGGGGGTGTTCAGCAGAATGAGGATTAGTGTAATTTCACTATCATTGCATCCATTTAAAGATAGGACCGGCAGATAATACAAAATGAGTGATTTGATGAATTTTCACCAACCAACGGCACGTTTATTTTCTCACCAACAGAGATGACAAAACTGTATTTTCAAGTGAGAGCAAACACCTTTCTGGTCCTGTGTTGCAGTGATGGAAGAAGCATTCAGATCCTTTCATTAAGTAAAAGTAGTAATGTCACAGTGTAAAAATACAGCATTACAAGTAAAGGTTTAGCATCTCACTAAAGTTTAAAAAAAAAAAAGCATTTCAGGGATCAAAAATGAAAGTTAAATAAAAGTTACAGATGCAACAGTAAATAAGCAACGTTTTAATGTAGCAGCTGGTCATGGTGTAGCTAATTGTAACTTTCTACACTATACTGTTGGTAGTTTAATCAAAAACAATAAATTATAGTTTATAAACTGATCATGCAATATCTTGCAAAGGAGTGACTAGATAAATAAACGGATTGGGGCAAAAAAACATACTAGTTTTGTGCACAAGAAGTTTTTTTCTCCTCATGTTCCCCAAATATTCTCCAAATTCAAGCCCTGCTTTTCTGTTAGGAGATTTGGGACCTCGCGTGCCACTGTGGGTACATCCATCTCAAAGTTTACCCAACAAGCAGGTGGAAGGGAGCACCGTGGGCGCAGAGCAGGCTGAAGGATCCATTCTTGCAGCCTTCTCTCTTTGGCCCCGAGCTGCCCTCTCCGCTCGCCCCCCATTATTTGTCCCGACGGCCGAGCGCGCGGCCCCAATGAGCCCTTTGGAACGGAACGAAAAGAAGGAGCGATTGCAGCTGTGACGTGGGCGTTGTTGTTCCATTCACCGCGTTCGCCATGGCAACGGGGCAGAGGCCCTGGAAGCACGCAGCCCCTCTCTCTGGACAGCGTCCTGAGGGCAGAGAGGCAGCTGGAAGTTTCTCGCCATGATCGCTGCTTACTGTTTCACGGCGCAAAATAGCCTAAATATTCTACTTCAAATGCGTTAAAATGAGAGTAATGGGGCCCCCGAAATGAGCACATGCATGTGGTCACTTCATCAATTAATGTGGAAATTCTGTGTATCTCATGCAACTTTTACGCACCATTCTGACACGTAATAAATTTGACCCTCTGACATAGATCAAGGTTAATGAAGTTGTTTCAATTTCTTTCACATTTCTTTTCTTTTTCTTATAGCTGAGCTCACTCAGTCTATTCTGTGTTTACACTCGGCAGCCTGAATTCTCCCTCCACTTTGTACTCTAGCATGCTGCAGGACTGCTAGTATTGTTGGGCAGAGTGATTGGGGTTTCTGTACAATCTCCCGTGACCAATGAGCGGGGTGCTGTCAGGGGTAACCACATCTGTCAACCGTTCTTGGCCAATAAAGAGCGGAGCGAGGCGGACCACAGGTGCGCGCCTCTGCGTCCCCTTGGCACAGCGCCCGGGAGATGCTGGAGAGAGACGCCTAGCTGCCCCGTGGCGCAAAAGAGTTTCTGTCAAAGGCAGCCTCCTTTTAACTCCAGCTATCACTCTGGCTCCAATAGTTATGGCGACCGCAACGTCCAACCACTACAGCGTCCTCACCACCCCCAGCAGCGCGCCGCCGCCGCACTCGGAGTCCGGGAGTATGCAGCAGGCGGCAGCGTACAGGGACGCGCACACCCTGCTCCAGAACGACTATAGCACGTTACCGGGCGGTGGACATCCGCTCAGCCACGCGCACCAGTGGATAACGGCGCTGTCTCACGGTGACAGCGGGGCACCCTGGCCATCTAGTCCCCTCGGAGAACAGGACGTGAAGCCCGCACTACACGACAGTGACCGAGAGGAGCTGCAGAACTCCAGCAGTCTGCAGCAGCAGCAGCAGCAGCAGCAACAGCAGCAGCAGCAGCAACAGCGACACCCTCACCTAGCGCACCAGCAGGCGCATCACGACGCCAGAGCATGGCGAACCAGCACAGCCACCACGCACATCCCCGGTATGGCGACATCTGAGGGCCAGAGCCTGGTGTATTCCCAGTCCGGTTTTGGTTTGATGCCGGGGGGAGAGCAAGGGGGGATGCACCACCACCCCCTGCGGGATGAGGACCACCACAGCCACAGCCCGCACCTTAGTGAACACGGAGGCGGCCCTGGGGCCCACCAGCAGTCTCTCTCACACCATCACCAGCACGGGGGCCATCAGGACCAGTCAGACGAGGACACACCGACCTCCGACGAGTTGGAGCAGTTTGCCAAGCAGTTTAAACAGCGGCGTATCAAACTGGGCTTCACCCAGGCGGATGTGGGACTGGCTCTTGGGACGCTGTATGGAAACGTCTTTTCTCAGACCACCATTTGCAGGTTCGAAGCGCTTCAACTCAGCTTCAAAAACATGTGTAAACTCAAGCCCTTGTTGAACAAGTGGCTGGAGGAGGCGGACTCCACCTCGGGGAGCCCCACGAGCCTGGACAAAATCGCGGCACAGGGAAGGAAAAGGAAAAAGAGGACCTCCATCGAGGTGGGCGTCAAAGGGGCTCTGGAGAGCCATTTTCTCAAATGTCCAAAACCAGGAGCAGCGGAGATCAACTCCCTAGCGGACAGCCTGCAGCTGGAGAAGGAGGTGGTGAGGGTTTGGTTTTGTAACAGGAGGCAGAAGGAGAAGAGGATGACACCCGCTGGGGGACAGATACCAGGAGGAGAGGACATGTACGGGGACACCCCTCCTCATCACGGAGGACAAACTCCTGTGCAGTGACCCATTCTCAGCAGAACGCGGACCCCTTAAGGAGGTATGATGCCCCCTTATTTGTTTGATTCTCTGTGCTGGACCGCTCGGAACTGGACCTCAGCCAGTTTAAACGCTGGAACCATGGACACACACAGTGGGAATATACAGTGGCACCCAAGCACTAAAAATACGCATAGCAGAGAGCTGTATGGAGAGGTTTCATGCCGCGGAACTGCCAAGCATATTGGGATATGGCTGACGTGTGTGCTAACCAAAAAAAAAAAAAAAAAAACAACAAAAAAAAAACAAAAAGCGACATTGATACTGAAATGCTTTTTCTATATCTTCTACAAAGGCGCAGATGTGTCATTATGTAACGTGTCACTAAAGAAAGGCAGTGTGTGATGTGGGCACGAGGTGTCCGCAGCTAGGGGGGGGGGGGGATATAAAAAAAAGTCGCAGTCAGTGTGGGTAAATAAACGCCATCTTTCCATCATAACAAAAGCAACAGGGGTTCTTCGCAGCTTGTGGCAAGAGAGGGCTGAAATGGCAGACACCTGCTGTACAATGTTAAAAATGAAAGCCAATACCAGCCAACTGCTACTTTTATTATTATTATTATTATTATTATTATTATTATTATTATTATTATTATACAATTCAGGTGATTAATCTAAATTCAGTGTAATGTTGCCTATTAATTGTCTAGTGTCAGTTGCATCCATCATTTATTTAAATTAAATAAATTAAATAAAATTGGCCTTGCTTTAATATCGTATAATAACATTTCTTACGTTTAAAATTCACTTCGTAATGGACAACACCCTTCTGCATATTAATAAAAACAGTAATAATAATAGTAATAATAATAATAATGTTCCCATAGAGGCTGAGTATTGGTTCACTTTAATGCTTTTTCGACATTTCTGTGCGCCTGTTTACAGTGTGTTTTTGCTGTTTGTTATTTCTGTACTTTTCCAAAATGCTGTGACAAGAAAGACCGAGACTGTCCGGCTGGAACACTCAAAGCAATCCAGCCCATTTTTTGCCTTCCTTTCCTATGAAGGAAAAAAAAAAAAAAAACAACAACAACAGACTGACTGAATATATCCTGGTACCAGCTCTGGCCGCAGTGGCTACACTACTGTGTGACTCATTCATTCACTGAGAAGACTATTCGTGGGATGTATCTCCATTCGTTTTTTTGTATGGCTTCGTTTGTTTGTTTGTATGTTTGTTTGTTCAGTTTTTCCTCTCTGTCAGTCTGTGCCAAAGCACAAACACACACACACACACACACACGTGCTCTTGTGCCACTTAAATCCTGTGATTAATAACCTGATCTGATGGTGGGAGGTGAGGCTGTGTGTGTGTGGGGGGGGGGATCCATGTTAGTAGTTGGAGGTGAATTCTCTGACTAATTCTTTAAAGAAAATACAGACACTGAGAAACTCAGATGCAGCTGACGAATGTGGATGAGTGTGAATTTGACTGGAGAGAAAATATAATATTTTAATCGACACATAATAATTCCAGACAATTTCTCATAATACGTTTGCATGTCAAAAACTTCCTGAATGTATTAGGCCCCGTTAAAAATGTCAAATTAAGTCCGTAACGAAAGTATTGAATTTATGTCATCACTAATCATTAAAAATGAAGCATAATATTTTACGTGATGGTTTGTAATAATGTCCAGCAGGGCATTTTTGCCTTATTTAAAGCTGCATTACATAATAATTTCAGCAGGCCCAATATTTCTGTAATCCAAAAGCCTTTTTTTTTTCTTTTTGTAATCTGACAACATCACAAGTGAAAGTCCTCAAATCCTTCAGCTGAATGTGAGTTTCTGAAAAAAAAAAAAAACACACACAAAACCAAAACAAAATAGCATCGACCTGAAATCTGTGATCAAACGAAGAGGAAAAGAAATCCACGATTGCACAATTTCTATATGCTTTTTTGTCATTAAATCGTATTTGTTTTCTACGACACTGCAGTGTTTGCATGTTTATTAAGCTCCAGGAAAAGTCGCAACTCTGACAGCAAGATTTTTAAAAAAAAATATTATTATTCATATTATTTTATTATAATTATGATTTTTATCAATCCGTTTCGGTTGCTTAAATTGTCCTTCACATGTTTCCGAGTGGTGTTTAATGCCGCTGATGTGCACTCATGTTTTTATGGAGAGAAATCCGTCAGGATGCTCAGACAATGAATGGCATAAAAATGAAAACACGCCAAAGCATTAATTAATAGTTTCTTTAGGATAAATATGAAAACTACATGACAATTCTGACGATACGTAATTTAAAACAGCAAAACAATTAAAACATTTGGCACAAATGCTTTAATTGATTGATTGATTTGCAGGCCTTAAAGGATACACACAACATAAAAGAATAACTGCAGGTAGGACAGCAGGTGATGTAATATGCTGTAAATGGGATTTATCAGGATTGTTGCCTTTATTAGTTACACACAATGAAATAATTAGAAGACAATCTACAATGTAGCACTTTTATGTCTTTGAAAATTATGTGCAACCTCTCCGTTTATACGCACAATAAACTGAAAAACAGTAAATAATAATAATAATAATAATCATAAGTTTTCCAATTAGAGAAGGAGCCAAGGAGGAGTGTAAATTGAAAAACTAGAGGAAAACCGACACGTGACTCTTGTTTGCAGACATTTGTAATTATTATGATGCAATAGTCTAATATTTGGTCAAATTTACTGGAAACTGTTTCAACACATCTTCCTCCTGTGGCTGTTTTCACCTCATGTCTAATATTTCTTCAGGCTGATCAATGGCCAAATCAGAAACAGTCTACTGATGCCACCTAGTGGATGATAGCAGGTTAAAGGGACCCTCCATTCCTCATTGTCTCATATGCAATGAAAGTTGATACCATCAGTTTTGTTTTATGATGAGATAGTCTTTCCTAAATTATAACTGGCGCAGCTACTATTGAGGACACCGAGTCTGGTTAATGCTGTGTGTTTTCTGTGGTTTTAGGGTTTAATGCGAAGGGCTGTGACAGCATTTACAACTTTATGTTGGAAGATAATACGCTTTATTTTACAGATCTGAAATTTCCTGGAAAGAATTATGTAATCTGGTCAAAATTAAAATGAAAATAGTGAAAAAATTCAAAGAAACAGCTTTTTATTTTGAGTGTGTTAAGAGTACAAGAAGCTGTTGATTTTTTAGGAATTTCCTTGTAATTTGCATTTTCCTTGAAATAATTATCTCATGTAATTAATTCTGTATATAAAAGAATAATTTAACAAGTAACTGAAAAATCCTGGCTAAGGCCTTGCTTATAAATTTAGGATTGTTATAAGTGTATATTACTAGGCTACACACACACACACACACACACACACTCACAATCTACAATCTGTATGAAAATAAAAATAAGAATTAAAAAAAACTAATTTAAGAATAACAGAATGAGATTTAACAAAATCAGAGTTAATGAAAAAGTTTGATTTTCATGTTTTGAATTTACTCTCAATCCATTTCTAAAAAAAATAATCAGGCAATGATGGGAATGAATTTTTAAAAAAAATCAAGTATTTATTTCATTGTCTCATAACTAAACTATTAAAATCCAGGCTTGGAGTTTGTAATCAGAGCCTGAATGTGCTTTTTTTAGGGCAAAAAAGAAAGATTTTAGAAAGAAAAAAGGAAAAATTATGAATATTTGTGGGTGTAAGTCCGTATCTGTGTGTGTGTGTGTGTGTGTGTGTGTGTGTGTGTGTGTGTGTGTGTGTGTGTGTGTGTGTGTGTGTGTGTGTGTGTGTGTGTGTGTGTGTGTGTGTGTGTGTGTGTGTGTGTGTGTGTGTGTGTGTGTGTTAAGCCAGGTGTAAAACCCAGCTCTCTAGAGGACCCTGTTGCCTGGATTCTGTCATATCAGCAGGCGACCATCTGCCCTCCTCCCGGCCCTCACGCTCCTACAAGCATCCTCTGCATTATTTGTATTTTTACACAAGTGCACGTGCGCGCGCACACACACACACACGCGCGCACACACACACCAACACACACACACACACACACACACACACACACACACACACACACACACACACACACACACAGCTGCTACCTCTGACACTGTACGCCATTTCTGACTCACCAGAGACGGCTTATACTCTCGTGTCATTGTCAGCTCTGAATTGTCTCCTCTGTCTTGTGTGGAAGGGATCTCTTAGGGATTCCTGCACAATGACTACAAGAAATACAATGAGCCAAAGTCATCAAATATCATTCATCTGTCCACGACTGTTCCCTTATTCATGCCCTTTTCACACCCAAACCCACGCTCTCCGTCTCTACAGCGATGCTGTCCACAACTTGCTTTTTCTCTGGCTCTGCCTTCCTTTTTTTTTTTTTTTCTCCTCTCGGTTTCTCCAGAGCTCCAGCACACGCACAAAGAAAAGGGCAGAGAGCTAATCCTTCAGCATTGTTGGGTGGGCTTAGTATTGTCATATGGTAGCAAGCACAGAGGGAGAGGGATTATGAGACAGATATATGGCAGAGTATATGCCACCTCTAAGCGCTGATATTTTGCAGAAACACCCTTTTTCTGCAGGTAAAAGGGACTTTTTCCACACACACTTGAACGCAGCACACACAATAACTGAAACAAAACAAGAGGAAAATACAACAGCTATATTTAATGAAATATTATGAGTAATCCATTTTCATACAGCTTTTTATCTCTAGGTATGATACATTCATAAGAATTTTTTTAAACGTTACAGAGCGTTGCCTTTTATGTTAGGTTCGCATGTTAATTTAGTGTTGTTGTTTTTTTTGTTTTTTTTTTCTTGGCTCTCTTATTTACAGTTTGATGAGATTCCACAAGTGTTTCAGCACACACAACACCAAGAGACAATGCAATATGGCTTCTACAGTCTACAAGCAGAAATCTCAGTGGGTGGAGTGACACGGCGACAGGGCCGAACCCTGACCTCTAACCTTTAACTGCTGAGGTACACTGAGACAGATGAAGTTGCCCACAGACGCTGATCTGGAGTGACTTTTGCAATTTCCCTTTAATGGGCGAGCTTACGAGACGGGGAGGAGACTCTGACCAGCAGCTGATCAGCAGGACGACTGACCTCGCCCTGCTCATCTGAGTCCTGGCGGTCAGTTCGCTGTTTTACTGTGTTTATTTTTTTTTTTGGATGACGGCTGAATTTGCAGCAAACTGTCGTAATATTCTAACATGATGATACTCATATTATGATATGACTTTTAACATTTATCAAATGACATCTCAAAACGTGGACACACATGCAAATTACGGCAATGACTGGCGACATGAAAATATGCAATTAGTTCAGTACATGTCAACAGAAGTCAGAGAATCTATACGGTATCGACATCTATATGGTGCACAAATCAATAAATCATCCATAGAACAAAACACATGTAAACATAAGAAGAAACTGTGCAAATTAATTAAATTTGAGCACTTCCACCATCATCAATAATAAATAAATATAAACAACCTAAAATAAATAGATAATAAATAAATATGACATATAAAAACATGAGTCATATGCTGGCACTGATATAAAGTAAACAACTTTTCCATAAGGCTAAATCTGACTATCGATGAGAGAAGGCAAGAACATGCAGGCAAGGGGTTTTAAGACAGAAAGAAAGTACAGTATTAGATCATATCAGCGTATTGAAATTCGACTGCAGCACACACACACACACAAAGGCTTTACTGTCACCGTCCTAAAGGCTTGTTTTAGGCCTCGATGTGCAGCCAAACATGTGGATGTTTTTTAACAGGGAACCCAGAATGCGTGCCTTACAGTGGAGGATCCATGTAGATATTTTCTACCATTAAATCATTAATTTCTTGCGCAGAGTTCATTAATCCATCAACATTATATCAACATCACCGTCCTACTTAAACGCCTCATAACCTTATGATGTCATATTATTACTTCCATTTTCCCAAATATACTGCTACATATTAATGCTACATTTTCAACTCGTAAAGTTCATATTTGTGCAGCGTCTTCACAAGTAGAGCCTGACTGATGATGGATTTTTTTAAAGGTCGATATCGACATTTCGGAGTTTTTTCATAAGGATCCCTTAATTTGGTTATCAAAGAATTGTGACCAAGATACGTGTGAGTAGGAGCATTTTGCAGCTGAAAATAATTCCTTTCATGGACAAATTATGTCCTGATTTGAACCTACTAGGTCTGCAACTAACGATTAGTTGTGAAAAATGATTATCGATTAATCGATGGGTCTATAAAACATCAGAAAACAGTGAAAAATGCCCGTCACAATTTCCGATGTCATCAAATATCTTGTTTTGTCCAACCAACAGTCCAAAACCCAAAGATAGTCAGTTTACTATCATGCAGGACAGGATAGTACATTTGATTGTTCCAAGATTTCACATTTGAGCAGCTGGAACCATAAAATTTTTGGCATTTTAGTTTGAACACTGACTTAAACAATTAATCAATTATCAAAATAGCTGCCAATTAATTCTCCTGCGATCGAATTGATTAATCGACTAATCGTTGCAGCTTTATAAATTACTTTCAAACATATTTTTGGTGTTTTTGTCCTCCAGTTTCTCTGACATATATCTGCAAAAAGCCAATATGGGACGATTTATCAGCCTATTCCCTTTCAGGCCTGACATGACTTCTAGTTTAAGTTGAATAAGAAGCAGCAGCAAGCGATAACTGAGCGACACTGAAGTCATGACAGTTTGTAAGTGTGTGTGTGTGTGTGTGTGTGTTAGGGAGGAAAGGTTGAGCTGTGAAACGTCATCACTGTGCCATCATTTATGTGCACAGAGGGTGACTCATGCATGCGTAACACAGACAGAAGCATACCCCTTGCTTGCTTCCACACTGTATTGAGGTACGTGCATTTGCTGAACGACAAACACACATAAAACCTGCATCTTACCGTCACACACCCCAAATAACACGCAGCCTACCATCAAATTTTTTAAAAAAATGAACAGAGTGGACCTGTTTCTGCTCTGTTATTGCTTTACATAACGATTTCCGAGCAATCCATCATTTTAAGTCAGAGGAGGGAGAAGCGTGGTGTGGTGAGAAGTGTCATAAAAACTAAACTGAAAGGGGAAAAAAAGTCGTTTCTTGGGCTTTGTGTGGTTGATTTGACCCGGAGGCATCAACGATAAAACAAACCTGAATCACAACAATCAAACTTAAGAATAAAGCCAGCTATGAAATGTAGATAACACAGCCAAGAAATGTGGAAAACACAATCTACTGTACATGAAGTGTAAAGGGAGATTTTCAGTGGCACGTACCAGCCATGCACCTTCAGTTAAAATATACATCTATTTCATCTACATGATTGTTTGACTCGCTCTCAATGCTTGGATGCACGTGAAATGTCAAGATCTATGTAACCTAAAACTAGTTTCCCTAACGAGACAGGATGATCCACATTCGGCAATCACACGATAAAATGCAGTGCGATGAAATCAAACCGCAGGAGCTGACAACCAGCGCTGTCATATTATGCTTCTGACAATATTTTTTCCTTTTTTTGGCAAAATAATTGTCTTAATAAGACAGAATATAGTTTAAAAGTGCTTGTGGGAGATTGCATTGCAGTTTACTATTGGGCCTTCCATCAAATTTTATTGCACTATTCAAATATGGGCAGCAGGCATTACTGTAACATCCTAGTTGTGTAGACGAAAACACACAGTCCAGGAATCATGGGGCTCCTCAGACTGATCCTAGACTAGCAGAGGGGGTGTTTTGTGAAGACAGTTAACATCTACAAGACAGTTTGATTTGGATTTTATAGAAGAAACACCCACAGTATTTACACCATATGACAGAGAGGATGATTCTATATTTGCAGGCTATCTATACTATTTATAATCATATATAATCAAATTAAATCCGAGATCCATTTATATATGTACACTGAATTGTATCCATTCACGTAAATCCTGTATAATTTCCTACGTGTCAATGTCAATACAAGGCGTTAAGGGTTCAGTTAGTCAAACACACACACACACACACAAGGCTGGGTGGTGCGAGTTGCTACGGGGACAACACGTAGTTGCCACGGTTACAGCGACGTGACAACAGGTAGAAGTTGTGACTGCAGATGATGCCGACCATGTGGAGGAGTTTCTCAGCAGCGGCATCATTTACTCCTGTTTTTTGTTTTTTGTTTTCTAGTTCTTGTTCTGGTTTTCGATCTGTTTGTGTCTCTCTTTTCTTTTCGCTACTTTTAATTCATTTGCTGCCTCATTCTTTTTCTGTCCATCTGCCACTTTTTCCCTTTTGACCTACGCTTCACTTCTTTTATTGCAATCATTCCTCCACTACAGTGCGCAAGTTAAACCTCGCGTCCTCAACTTCTCCAGCGACACAGGCGACACCGAAAGGACTCCCCAGTTATTGTCTGTTCTAAGAGGTAGGGGGCATGTGTGCAGGTAGGAAACATGTCCTACCTGTGGTGTGCGTATACGTGTGTGGCTATGTGGTGTGTACTACATGGGTATGTTTTTTGTCAACACTTGAGCTGTTCTATTTCAGAGCACTCCGTGTCCATGTCAGAGTCATACAGAGAGTGGCCCGTGGGGTCGCTGTCGGGCGACGGCGGGTCCTGCGGCGTGTGAGTGTCCGGCGTGTGTAAGCTCGTGTCCTCCTGGAAAGTGTCCGTGCCGGAGAAGAGGCCCAGATCGGGGAGTTTGGAGGGCGAGTCGCTGGCCTCTGTGGTGTCGTTGTAGCAGAAGTCCTCCAGGTCCACGAACCACTCGGGCCAGAATCGCCGGCGAATGCGCTCACAGTACATGGCCAGGTTGATAAGTTCACCTGGAGGGGACACACACACAGCTCAGTGGGTGAGGTGTACAATCCCACTGATGAATAAAGCTAACATGATTGGTCCAGTAGTCCTCAACCTGGAAGTCAGGACACTCTGAGGGGTTGCAAGATGAGACTATTGACAAGATAGAATGAAGAAGATTCAAAATTATGTTTATTTTTTTCACTCTTCTCAAATCTCTGATGAATTTTCCCTTATCAGGCCTCTAACACTATTAAAATGAAACATCTGATAGGAGAACATCACTCTTTCACTCTCAGCAGACAATAAAGATTTATATAATTCCTTCATTTCTGTGTGTAGCTTCGTAAACTCAATTGCAATTTTCGGTGTTGACCAGTTGAACACTGCCAACACGTTTCATCAGTTGTGTGATCTGATTTTGATGTTTTCAGTCAATTGAGCTCCTCCTGCGAGCAGGCAAGCAAAGAGAAATCCTCCATGCTTGAATCAATATCAAATGTCATAGTAAAATTATCACCGTCACATGTCTGAAGGATGACTGATCCCAGACACAGTGCAGAAATTCCATTAAAATTAAGTAAATGATTACAGTTATCGACAGACAGGTATAGCTAAAACAGAATTTTCTTATTTTCTTGATTAATGGATTAGTTGTTTGGTCTATAAAATGTCAGAAAATGCTGAAGATATTGATTACTGTTTCCTAAAGCCCAATGTCAATTAAAATAGTTGCTGATTAATTTGTTGTCCATTGACTGATCATTGCAGCTCTACAGAACAAAGTCACTTTTAGTCACTCATTAGAGTTATGATTTTATTCAACGATGTTAACTTTAACATGCTTTCACTCAAAATAGATTCAGGAGGAAGATGGTTAATACTTTATATAAAAGCAAAGGACAAGATATTTACTATTATATACAGGACATCTATCCACAGATATTGTTTTCAAAAGTTCCAGCATTTGGTAGGAAGTTCACAGTGAGGTCTGTAGATTGTCTAGATTAACCAGGACATTATTTCTGGACAGACATGCTGCTGCTGCAGTTTTCTAATCTTATTTTTCAATACTGTAATTTTATTGGGGGGGGCGGCAGAAGTCTGACTAGCAGAGATCTCGAAAGCTCAGCAAATAAAACGGAAACTCTCTGCATAAGACAAAAATATGTTTCTTGAACTGATCCTTTAAGTGTTGCTAGCATTATGGTGTCACATTTTAATGACCTCACCTTTGATTAGCTGCTCCGGCCGTGTTCCTGGTAGCGTCCACATAGCCGGGGCCAGGTGACTGAACACTGCAGCGTCGACTGTTGAAAGCTTAGAGCCCATAAGGTACTTTTTATCACCTAAGACAGCACACAGAAAAAAGATGTCAAATACAACACAAAAATGTAATCACTGTGTAGGCTTTCCTTTTCTCTTGTGGTACAAAACATTCGGTATTTTTCAAAAATGTTGGCTGTAACATGAAAAAGATGTAATGCTCAATCTTCACCACAGGAGGTCAGTATTGTGTTTTCCTGCCTTTTTATGCAACCACCCCTATCCTCTGACAGGTACAAACATGATGTTGCTAATTATAGCTATCAGGAAACACATTGAAAAGCTGTAACAATGGTTTTACTTTCCTGATAAACCTGTTGATCTGCTTTCAGGGCAAACTATGTGAACAGATGCTACAAATGGTGACAGATTTACAATAAAGTGAATGTCTTGAGATCTGTTTGGATACAAAGACTGGGTTGTCATCTCATTGATTGATAATATTAATATGAATCTTAACTTTCTGCAAACAAAACAGACATATTTTATTTGTAATTTCCCTCTCTGATCACAATATAGGCTACATGTATATTATTAGAGAATCTAATCTTCTAAATAAAAAAAAATAAACTTTTATATTTGTCACCTAGCAGAGTGGCCAGGGTGCGCATGTCCTTCTCCATCAGGGCGTAAACCTCCTCTTTGGAGAACCGCCCGATCCCGTGTCCGTACATCTCTCTCTTGACGATCCCGCCGGTCACGTGACTCAGGATCCACTTGAGCAGGTCACTCAGCGGCCCGCTCACTGACAGCATCTTCTGCGTCTCCTCCAGGTTGTCCACCCACTGACAGTAAGCTATGGTCCTGCAACACACCCACATGCACACACATTTCAGAATAAATACTAGTACCACGACTACTGCTACTGACTGACTGACTACTGCTGCTGCTGCTACACATACTTCTAGAAGAAGAAAAAGAAGAAGAGGATGACCTTCTCCTGCTCTGTTCTACCCTCTCATATGTAAACTGCACTACTATGTCCAAAAAAAAAACCAAAACTGTTTTAACATTGCTGGTCCCTCACCAGTAGAAATGCTCCTCCACCATTTTGGTGATGGCACGAGACATGGCCTTCTCCTGCGGCGTCAGGCTCTTGTTGAGGCTCGCGCCCAGCCTCTCCTCCAGGAAGTCGATGATGAATTCGGTGCCACACACCTGCTCCTGGTTGTACTCGATCCACGGCATCTTCCCCTGTGGTGAAAGCTTCCCGTCAAAGTAGTTCTGGAAGAGAGAGAGGAATGGGGAGAGGTGAGGGAGGGTTGAGCGGGGTTCAGAAAAGGAGAGGAGAGAGGGAGAAGACACATTATAAAGAAGAGGGGGAGGAGATAAAGTGTTTGGTGGCTGTTTTTTTTTTTTAATTGAATTGGATCAACAGAAAACATTAAAATTGTTAAAGAGCTTTGACAATAACAGCAAAAGTAATTACAACAAAAGAAACAGCTATGGATTTTGCTTCAAATAAATGTGGATTAAAACATCCTCAATGCTTGATTTAGACATTAGAAGACAGAGTCAGTAGTAAGGTTGTCACGATACCAGAATTTTAAACTTTGATAAAATACTAGTGAAACAAATTATATTCGATACCATGGCAAAAAGAAAAAAAAAAGGCACACAAAATAGGATATTTTTTTCTTTCTGTTTTTCTTTCTAAACACGTATTAAAAAGGTATCAAAGTATCGATACTTTTGACAACCTTAGTCAGTAGATCTTTAGGGTTTGCAACAAAAAGTAAAACACATGAAGTAATCATGTATTTTCTCTCAAAGACACAACCTGGTAGCTACCTGGTAGGGCAGGTCAACCATACGGAGGTAGGTCTCCATCTTAAGGCAGAAAGGGGACAGGGACGGGACGCCAGTTTTGGGCCTGGAGAACTGGTGGAGTATGATGGCGTCTTTAGAGTCCAGCTCTTCCTCCTTCCTGTGTGGAGTAAAGAATGCAGATCAAGCAGAGGGACCGGCTCGAAAAAATAAACTGTGTATGTGTGAATGCTTGTATTAGTTATGTTGTGGAGACATACATCTGTCTCACATTTAGGGGACTTGCCTCCCATTCTGGGACAAAACGCTGGTCCCCACAATATTTAACATTAACTTTTTGGGTTAGAGTTGAGGGCAAAGCGTGCCCCCAGGGGCCCCAAAAGCACCAGGTTCAAAGTGTGTCAGCTGGTTTTGATGACAATTAGATAGATTAGTAATTTAAGTACATTTAAGTCATTTTTCAAGCAAAAATACCAAAGATTTCTTGGTTTTTAATGTGAGAATTTGTGGCCGTCCTTAGTCTCACATTATAGTAAATAGAATATTTTGGGGTTGTTTATTTGACAAAACAAATTTAATGACATCTTTTGCTCCAGGATATTTTTTTATATTTTTTACTGTTCTCTTTCTTTTTATGGACCAAAAAAAAAAAGGGTAGATTAATCGATAATGAAAATAATCATCAGTTGCTGCCCTAGAATTTGCACCACCAAAGCACAATATGAACTAAAGTGGGTTCAGCATTTGTAGCTTATTTTGGGGCCCTGTCCTGCAAAGGGGGCCTGTGTCAAAACCTACTCTTAAGAGCTTTATTCTCTTTATATTGTGCTCACATGGCCTAAAGTTGTGTTTCATGAAGTTACCCCAAGCTAACACAAATTAGGTTTCATTCCAGCTTTGAAGTACTGGTTGCACTGGACGTAATGGGAACTTTGAGGCAACAACGAACATACACACTGCAAAGAGAGGAGTAGGTGGGGGATCAGTAGAGTCCCAACACACCAAATTTCCAACAGTTTAATCTGGCTGTGATGATAAGGTAAATCTCCAGGGAATTAAGGTACGTCAATGCAATGTCCTCCTAAGTGACAAAACAACTGTGTGTGCTTGTTTTTGTGTCTGCGTGTGTATGTGTGTGTGTGTGTGTGTGTGTGTGTGTATTTGTATTACTCATGTTGTGAGGACATAAATCTGTATACTCATATTGTGGGGACTCGCCTGCCTTTTGGAGCCTAAAAGCAAGTCCCCACAACAAAAATCATGCAATTTTAGGGTGAAGACTTGGTTTAAGGTTAAGGTATGATAAGGGTTAGAGGAGGTCTCCACGATATTAATGTTAACTCCTAGTCAGTGGAAACACAACTGTGTGTGTGTGTGTGTGTGTGTGTGTGAGAATGTATGTGACTCAATAAATCAAGTTACTGTGAGGCCCTTAACATTAGCCGGGGGGAAACGCAATGTCAGAACAATTGGCTACTCTATTCTTCTGAAATATTATGGTGCATTCACATGAATAGTGCAGGCAGAAAAAAAACCAGGATACTTCATGAACATGCACGGGTGCCCTCCAAACGGCAACAAATTCACGTGCGTGTGCACGATGCGGAAATAAAGGGACGTGTGCGCACTGTGAAAGTGCTGAAACGTGAAAACAAGCATCGGCGCCTGTGAGCAGAGGAGCTGTCCATTTCACTGTGGTGCTGAAATGACCGCTGACTGTAACAAAAGGCATTTTTTGGTGCAATAACCTTACGAGTGCACTCCTATTTGATATAAAGGTATGATAGTAAACAGCACACAACGAGACGGAAGACAGCAATATTTAACAAAAAACAAACACCATGTCCCGAAAACTGGCAAGCTACACACAGTCTGCATGAACCCCATAAATTGATTTTACTGCACAACAAACAGCCTTATTTCTGCCATATATCCTGCATAAAAAAACCGACATAAATCCTCATTAACGACATAGATTATAGCCTGCCGGCACACTGTGTGTAGGGCCTAGACACCAGAATGTCACTCCTTGTCAGTTCAGCTAAAATCACCTAATATCCTCTTATTATTCATAACGAGACTAGCAATGTATCAGCCAGTTGTAAGTGCCTTTGTAATTCTCAACACCTATGACTTCTCTAAACTGTGTTTTAGTACTGCTGTGGGCCTGTGGTTCGTCAACAACAGGGCCTGGACTGCAGGTAACCCGAGATGTTAAGGACAACAGTGTCGGACAGTCAAATTCATCCTCATCCCGACCAATGACTGATGATAATCATATCAATTACATCACTCTTTCCTTTTCATTTTGGCTTCCATCAAGCACAAGATGAACCTGTACATAATGTCCTTGAAAATGCAGACAAATGAAAGTGACCTGCTGTCATAAAGTCGATTCATTTGTCAAGAGAAAGCTGCTTGAAGCAGGCCTGCAGACTAACCTCTCCAACAGACAGTATGGGAAATAAGCCGGATACATTAATCTGTAGGCTAATTCTAATCGTTTTGATCGATCAGGGCCGAAATATGACCGCTGTCGCAGGTTGCTCGTGTCAATTCTCCACAGGAAGAGGCCAATAAACGCGGAAATCTAACGACTGTGTTTGTTAGAGAGCGAGTTGGGGGGTTGGAGGGGGGGGGGGACCCGTTACATCACAACCACCCACTCACGATTCCATATTCTCCACTGACTCCGCTCTCACCCCGCCCAACCTGGCAAGATTAAGTAATATCAACCCCCCAGCGAAAATACAGCAGAGCTGGGAGATTTGCAATGAAAATAATAACAGAATAAGATCCACGGCTGCTTTTAAATCGAGTATGCACTGGCACTTAAAGAAAGCGATGAGCTCTGCAGCTTCAAGCGACTCCTCTGACAGCCTCTCTGTGTTGTTGTTGGTACCTGATGGCCAGCAATTCGTGCAGCAAATAAGCAGCGGCAGCGAGCAGAGCCCCTCCAGTCAAATACAGCGTTTTCCGCCACCACGAGTCCGAGCCCAAAGCTGACATGATCCCGCCGCAGTCCTGCAGTGGGTAGGCGATGATGTACCCATAAAACGAGAGCTGCTCTTCGGAGCCCGGCAGGCCGGAGGAGAAGCTCTGGTTCTGGCCAAGATCAACCACACACGACCGCGTCCAGGCGAACCCGACGCGCCAGCACATGCTCTCTGTCTCCGGCCACTTTCCGCCTCACTCTAGCAGCTCGGGGCTTCATCAGCGTGGGCCCCATGGGTGCCGGGGGCTCCAGGTGCGGGGCGACTCTGTGGACACAAGCATCCCGCCCGGAGCTTGTCCCCGCAGCGGGGTCGACATCCTCCGCAGCCCGCTCGGAGCTCCCTCTTATCACTGTCAAGGCTCACCAAATAACCAGCCGAGCTTCCAGTGCTGTCTTTCAAAGTAAAACTAGATTAGAGGATAATGCGTTGCAACAGTCTGTGAATAACACAAAATGTCAAAGTGAAAAACAAAAATGCACATAAATATATAAGTTGAGATACAGTTCCTGCTCTCTACATGTCATTTTCCCATTTTGTAGCCACTAGTGTGCACATTTTCTCTGGATTACAGGAGGGGTAATAAGTATCAGGGTTACTTATTTGGGTTGTTGTTATTGGACAACTACAAAACAAGGAAGCTATGGGGGTATTATTGTAGAAATATAATTTGCAAATGTGTGTGTGAGAGAGTTGTGAATGTGTGTCTTAATCCGTGTGTGCGTAATCAGATTGGTAAATGTGTAAAATTATCTCCAGATGTGACGAATCCGCAAATGTGTACTCAGATTTGCAAGTGTATCGATGTGAATGTGTAGAAAAATCTGTAAATGTGCATTAGACTTGTACATGTGTAAAGAAATCTGTAAATATATATTCAAAAAGTGGAATATTTTTACAAAAGGGGCCTCAGAGCAGATATTTTCACTTCATCACGGCAGAAAAATCACAGGTGTTAATAATAATATTAATGATGTCTCTGTTCTGTAATGACAGCGGTTTTTCCTCCATTTAAAGTAAAAAAACAGAGGGTTTTATTTTGATGGAGAAATGCTCCAGCAGTAGCAGTGATGTTTTCCTCAGCTGGCTTTACGCAGATAAAGTGACGTCACGGGGACCAACACCTAGAGGCAACTACTGGAAAATACATCTGATACCGCTCAGAGAATGAAGTACTTGAGATTTCTTAATTGTAAAAACAGCACATTTTGTAATAGATTTTGCATAGTATGTCTATTTCACCTCCAAGCTCACTGTTATTAAACATATGAAGAGTTTTAATATCAAAACCTGTATATGTAATGTTACATGTCCTTTATATTTACCACTAGGGGTCCCACCACTGCCACTATATTGAGTTGACATTGAAGATAGGTAAACAAACTGTATACGACTTTTGTAACAGGCGTGTTATATGAACATAACAGCAGTGAGCCGCTTTGTTTTGCACACCATACATTTTATTACCATAATTGATAAAATGATAAACATAGACTTTCAAGTAGTATTTGATAAAAACAATGTTGGGGTGATGTTTTAATCAGAACTAGAAGGAATATTTGAGTGGGGTGAAGCCCTTTTATTTGTACGCCCGCTCAAGTGAACAGTCATGTAACAGATGGAGCCTGCT
The DNA here is from genome assembly GCA_038419695.1 of Scomberomorus guttatus. Classification (NCBI taxonomy): domain Eukaryota; kingdom Metazoa; phylum Chordata; class Actinopteri; order Scombriformes; family Scombridae; genus Scomberomorus; species Scomberomorus guttatus. The sequence goes on from CM076462.1 coordinate 17,807,015, forward strand.
GAAGGGCAGGAAAATGCCAGAAGGCAGAGCCCAACAAGGATGCTTCAAACTTGCCTCAGTGGCTTCCACTTAGTATGAAAAAGTGGCCTTTAACAATATGTTTATGTACCTATTCGGCTGCTTTTTCTAACAGTGACAGACCTTTAGTGTACAGCGTATGAAGCCACTGAGGAAAACAAAAAGATGCATCCAAGTGCTGCAACAAAATCCATCCCTAAGATGCATGTTACACTTGAATGGGACAATGTGCTCGCATGAAGAGTTTTCTCTGTAACCAGCAGCTATTATCTTGTAAGGCTTTCAAGCACCTTGTTTTTAGTACAGCCAGCCATACACACGCACGCCCACACAGCTCTCACTGTGTTACATCACAAAAATATACAGACATCTACAGGTATACGCACACATATATTGCCACAATTCAATGATTAAAGAGATGGCAGGAGGTACATACAAATAAGAATGTACAACCAGAGCAGACTAATTTAGAACGATTGTTATTTGCCTTTACTCAAAAAAAACAAAAAAAACCCATTTCACTGACAAACTAAAAGTTTTTAAAAAATAGATTTACACAATACATATTCTACAACTAAAGCAGAATAAATGGAAAAGAAAGTACAATTAAATGAAGAATAAGCTTTGCAGCAGGTAAACATCATGATGATGAAACACTTTCATCTGAAGCACAGAGTTCAAAGCAGAACCAGCTTGTGATTTCCATTGAATTTTCCTTGTTTAAGCAAAAACATGAAAGATAAAATAAATGAACAGAAGCAGAAGGCTATTTACAAAATGAAAGAGCGATCGGGAGGGAGGAGGTGGAGTTGTCATGATTCAAAACAGTAAAATCTTGAATTCAAAAGAGCGAATATAAACCTTAAACGAATAGTCTCTCTTGGGATTTTTCCTTGCACGGTTCATGATCAACCAGCACAGACCGCAGAGGGCAGGGATATCCAATCACGTCACAGTTGCACCGGGTGATATCTGATCAAAACAACTCTTTAAACAGCACAGTATCAAGTCATTTTACGTACAGACACGAGTAGAGAAGACTACTATGGTCCCTGAGGAATGAAAACCCACCCAGACTGGCCTCTCACATGTTGTAGACACACGCACACGCACACACACACACACACACACAGTACTTGTGATCAAGTTTTCTCGAATCCCGCGGAGCTCCATGTGAAATGACTCGCTCCTCTGGGCTGTTCAAGGATGTCAGGATCATCACAATGACATGTTTCTACTGAACCATCACATCTGTAAACCCGCCCCCCACAGTTCTCCCATCAGTGTACCCCACACGCCCAGCTCCCCTCTTCCCCCGTCCCCCGTATTGTTCCTCAGTTTTAGTTCATTTCAAGTCTGGAGCAGAGTGGCCTCGTCGAGACAACACAACTGCCTGCCTGTCACCGATTGGCCGTTCACTGCAGGCATTTCTGTGCCAGCTTCCTAAATCCATAAACCCATAATGATCAGAGAAGGGTAAAAGTGAAGACATGACTCTCAGATTTGGGTGGGGAGGGTGTCAGTCGAAGATGGCATCACAAAGGTTGTGCTGTGTGACGTTTTGGAAAATGATGAACCTCTCTCTGCATCGACATTATGGATTCCAGGGAATACAGGCGCCATGCTAAGACTGGCTGTAGGAGTTGCTTTGGTTCCCGTTGGAGCTCTGGTCGCTCTCACTGGAGACAGAACAGCGAGACAGATGGAGAAAATGATTACACACACTCACTGAGGTATATTACAGAGCATCAGGTTTCCCAACATAAGCAATGTAGTGCTGGGAGTGCCCTCACAAGAGTACTCTGTCGATTTAGTGTTTCACTATAACACCGCCGAACCTTTTAACCTTTTTCTAATTTATTCCATGCTTCCTTCTTGTCAAAACTTGGCACCTACATTACCCACAATGCAGCTCGACCAGAGATGAGGAGCGTGCTACAGAGGTCTGTTAGCCTCACTTTTTTTCTATCTCCAAATAATCAGATATTTTTCATTTTCAAACTTGTAGTCTTCAGCTTCAAACAATGTTGTCTGAATTTACATGACTTCAGGCAATTTATGCCACAGCTTTTTCACATATGCAGCGTTACTCCCCAACAACTGTTAACAGACTTTGATGTGTAAAATTGGCACACTTCCCGACTAAATCAGCCACTTACACATTCACGGTAAAATATAATTTAAAAAAGTGCTAAAAGAGACTATTTTTTGGGTAGTCTTTTTTCTTTGTCATAAGGTTAATTTAGCTGTCGGGAATTATAAATGTCTCACATCCATCATGTTTGGGAAAACCCAGTCTGGTGGTTGCCTGACTGCATAACCTAAGTGCAAGTAGGTTAAAGCTTGATTCAGTTTGACACCAGGTAAATACAACTTTATGCTGTTTATATATGGTTTTAAACAATTTACTATACTTTTATATTATAATAATATTTACTGTATATTTTACTTGAAATGAAATGTATGTACTGTATGTGATGACCAGCTTGACATACAGAAAGTCAGATTTACCTGTTTGGAGGTGGTTTGGGTTTAGGCATCTTGTTTAGCACAGCAGCTATCTCCTTCCGGTCATCAAAATTTTTCCACTGGTCATAGAGCTTCAGAATGACTCGGATAATCTCCAGGATCTTAATAGAAAACACAAAGTTAATTCATGTTTATTCACCGCTGCTCAATACAAAATAAGTCGAAACTGTAAAGCAAAATTGGTCCCTATAATATATCAAACTGCATATTTTCAGAGGCGCATCGAGTCCCCTAAAATTTCACCACTAGTTTAATTAATCTGTTATTGTGAATTGGCTTGTGTAGTTGGAACACAATGTTCTTTAATTCAATCATTATACAACTTTTCTCATGTTAAAATATTTATACATGCCCATTATTTATTATAAATGCTCAGTCTGTGCATGTATGACACTATGAGCTAAATGTCTTAAGTCTGTAAGCTGTAAGCAAAATCTCGACTACAAAGCGCAGTTACAACGCAGGAAAGTAGGCCAATAACGACAGTGGCCTACATAGCAAAGAAGGTACAGTGAAGCTAAACGTGTAACAGTGACCAATCTTACTTTGTCCATGTCAACAGAGAGCTCTGCAAACCACTGTCTGGCATCTTTCTGCTGTACCACACAGGCGACATGCAGACAGGCTGTGGGAGGAAAAGCAGAAGAACTGATCATGTTACATCTAATAAATCTTATGTGAAGCTGCAATGAGAAACACATGGGAACAAATCTTACCCAGGGCAATCATGAAGGGAGGGTAGAGCAGACACAGATCAGTCCTGTATGTGTCATTCACTATTCGCCTGGTGCAGATAGATGACAGCAGAGACACCGAGTAAGACTACAAAAATAGCTAAATTGCTTCTAATTATTATTCATGTTACCAGATCATTTATACTCACAAAAGAGACACATGGTTAAAAGTGCACAGACAAAACGTACCAGGCCAGGGGCAGCAGCATGTCCTCCTGTCCCATATCCTGCACGTACTGCAACAGCGGTCTGTAGGGGTGGTACACGATCAGGCAGCAGTCCTGAAATATAAACCACATCAACAATCAAGTCATCTTTCAATCAATCAAGTAAAATGCAGCAGACAGTATGGTAGCAGATATAGAAAGCTCTCTCCACTCACCATCAACTCCAAAAGGTAGAACTCACACTCTAATATCTGCAAAGATACAAATTAGGATTGTTCTCAACATCCAACGTGTCAGAGCATTTAAACAGAACCTATTTCTACAAGGTATGAAAGAAAACACAGATGACTTTTTATTAGGATCTAAATGCAGGGTTTCCGGCCAGAGAAGTTGTTAGGCCCGGCAGGGGAAGGGGGGCAGGGGAGTCGCAGCACAGAGTAGCGGAGCGAGACGTCTGTCCTCCCTTCTGCTCTCTGCTGTAAACACACGTAGCGAGCAGCTGCTCACACGTCTCCCCGGGTCTCAGTGCTTGTTTTCGGCAGAAACTCTCCTGCTCTCTGCCTGCTCAGCCTGCTCTCGGATGGCAGGCGGGTTGCTCCGGTAACTGCAGCCCTACCATTACACACACGCTCTCCACACACTCGCTGTGCACTGAGCTATTCCTTAAAAAGGTGCTACACTACTTGTATAACACATTTTAGCTTAGAAAACATCATTTTAACATATAATTTTAAAAATCTTAAAATAAATACATTTTTTTAAAGATCCCAGATGCTTAGGCCGAGCGGGGGGTAAACTCAGGCCTGGTGGGGTGCCAGACTTGCAATACACTGGCGGAAACCCTGTAATTGTATTGAGCTCTCTCGCATAAAAATACACTCGTCAGTCGGAAAATAATGTTTGATAATGAAGTGATGTTTCATTGGGCAGTTTGTGATGATGCATTTATTTTCATGTGACAACCTGTGTCACTTACACTACCTCATTAAATCCTCATTAGATGTAAATCACATATTTACATCTAATAATCTATCTATAATCTATATTTTGCCTTCAATTTCTTTTTACGTCACCAACATTTCCCAGTCACAAATGTTGTCAACTACTGCTAAAAGAAAGAAGGCATAATTGCCCTCCTTTTTTGACACAAATGGAATTAACCTTTTAAACACTATGGCCGTTATCGTGGCCCTCATCTGTCCCGGTGCCATCACCCCTATTACTATGTCTCCAGAGAGTAGACATGAAATATGTTTAGGAGTCGCGGCACCCCGCCAGCTCATTCTCTGCTGTGTGAACCACTCCCTTCTTCTATCGCTCCAAGGTGGCTCACTATAAATAATAGTTTAAACAGCTTTCTGGACAGTGTGTCAGAACAGCCCTGGTGACGTCCTGGCAACTATGTGGAGACGGTGGATAAAAAAAAAATGCTGGCAGTGCATGCCACTTTACACCACAGTGAAAGATGCTGCGCAGAACTAATACGTGCACACTGGCGGATAGCCATGGTCGAAACCATCTTCCACAGCAATAGAGATTTTATCGTAGGTGTGTGAACAATAGTTGTGGAATCTCTCGTATTGGTAGACACAGACGTGGCAACATAGTGATACAATGTTAGGGGATCTTGGCGTGCTGTAATGTGGCACGGCAGTGCATAAATAACTGCAGAGGAAGCAGGAAAACATTTATGTGTTTAATGTTTAGCATATTTCATCACTGACATGAGGTTTATTTGAATGGTTTAACGAGTGAATTATGTCTACTTTTGTTTTACTCTGTCTGCATGGATGCACTGTATTTGAGTTTAGAGCTGCATCAATTAGATTTAAATTAATCGCAAACTGTTTTGATAATCAATTAATTGCTTTTAGTTATTTTTTTAAGAATAAATGCCAAAATTCTCTGGTTCCAGCTTCTTTAATATGAATATTTTCTGGTTTCTTTAGTCCATTTCTATGATAGAAAACTGAATTATCTTTGAGTTGTGGACTGTTTGTTGGGACAAAATGAGACATTTTAGGTTGCATCTTGGACTTTGGGAAACCGTGTCTGACATTTTTCACCATTTTATGACTGATCGATTAATTGAGAAAATACTCAACAGATTAATCGATAATGAAAATAATTGTTAGTTGCAGCTGCATTCCTCAAACACACATCTGAACACTCTTGGATCTGAACATCTGGCACTTGTCCTTGTCATTAATATAATGACTGCTAGCAGGGTGATTTTACTTTACTTTTCTTCAGTGTGTTGTTGCATTTACTGTTTCATAAACATTATTTTTAATGCTTATTTACACTTTGCACTTAGTGGACAACAGCATCTAAATGCCTATAATTTAAACTGTATCAAAGGCATTTTACTTACATGATTCATTCTGTAAGGGAACTCCTTTGGGAAGGCATAAGAAAATCTTGTTTTCACTGTTTGAGAAAAACAAAACATTTTAATATATATATATATATTATAATAATACAACTTGGGAGATTTGTACTTAGGGTTACACTAATGCCATCTTCAAGTCTGTGTCACTTACACACAGATGTTGCAGCAGAGATCAGTCTGGTATTGGACACAACTCCAAATTCCTGAAAGGGACACGTTTGAGCTCAGGTCAGTTAAATACAGCACAAATGAAATAAATGAAAATATGTAACGGAAATGGAAACCAGAGGCATTCTATGGACTTGTATTTTGTTTACCATTTATTTATTTCAGATGCTGAAAATGTGCTTGTGTTAAATTCTTGTCTTATTGTCAGCAGTGAAACTTCTATACCTCAACTTTTGAAGCCAGGAACACACAGGTAGGAGCCATGAGCACAGGATCTATACTTTTCAGGGAATACCTACAAACAGAGATAAAGCATTTGTCAGATTTTCTGTTCGATTCTACGAGTCAGATTTAGACAGGAAAAAAATGCACAATGAAGATCCTACTACAATGCTCACAGCTACAATAACCCAACACTGACTGAAAAGGAAAAGTGCCTACTAGCTCAAAGCTTCAACTTGGCCTGTGTTATGTTTACAATATCAAATACCTCAAAATCAATAATATGATACATTTTGGACAATATAATAGCGCATTTATATGATATTCTAATCAGATCACCTTAATGTAGCGCAGCTGCAATGGCAGAAGGGGACAACTTTGAAGCTGTACAAACATTTTACTATAATGAAAGTCCCTGATGATATCTAGTCTAGATTATTAGATTTTAATATTACATTGACATATCGACGCTCTACTGTTTCTTTACCTGGCATAGAAGCGCTTGAAGTAGACAGTTGCAGTAGCAATAACCTGCTGCCGCAGCTTCAGGTGTTCCCCCAAAGCCTGGATGACTGAGAGAGATGGAAAAAAAGACGCAAAATAATTTAACGTAACATAGACTGACTTGTTTAAAATGATAATAAGACAGAATGTTAACAAGGTACGAGAACAGAATATTTTACACTCCTGTTACACTTGATAATACACTTGATCAATTATCAGTTGGACTAGTACACATTATAGCACTGTTTTATTAAATATAAAAGGAGGTAACAGGCATGGTTCAACATTAAGGCTTGCTCAATTGCCCGGGGCAAGTAAAATGCCACGTTGGGCAAGTAAATCTAGCAACAACTAGGGCAAAATCCTAACCCTTCCACACATATCGGAGAATATTGGCACCCACTGCCAACCAAAAATTCAGTAGACTAACAGTATTATATGTGAATCAAACATACCTTTAGGATTATGTGAGCACTGAGGATAGAGGTATCAGTGGAGCATGTAATTTTTCACAGCCATAAATACTCGAGAACGAGAAACATTAAAGAGGGAAATCAGGAATGCTTGGAGTGGAAAAAATTAGTCTAAAAATGTATTTTCCATCAGGTTCAGGAGTCTATTCCATTATTTGAAAGAAACTGGGCTGATCAAAAGAATTTAGTGTTCAGTGTAATTTAGGGGATGAGTCTTACCATTTTCGATATGTAAGAATATTTGTTGTTTTGCATCTATGACACTGTGTCCTTGTTCTGTTTCATTTACTTAAAGATTAAAAATGACAATTAACTTTAGTGTTTGTTGTTATTTGATAACCGCCAATAAATAAAACAATTTGAAGTGGCAAGTAAAAACTGACTTCGGGCAAGTAGATTTTTGACCCAAAACAAACATTAACGTTGAACCCTGACAGGTATGATAGCTGACGAGTGCAGAATCTCAAGTTTATAATATACAGTTACACAAATGTAAATACCGTTGGCAAAGAAGATTTGCAGCTTCCAGTACTCCTCTTCTGTGAGAAACTTTAGGTCCTTCTGGCGCTCTTTCATTAGGTCCTGCTTGTCCAGCACCCACTGCAGACTTTGAAAGATACAATAATGGCAATTATCAGTTTTTTCACTGCTAACGCTGGTTAGTCACACTGAAACCAACCAAGCTAGCGGGTAGCACAACAGTATATTCAGACCTCTCGTTTGTGTACGCCATCTATTTTGCTGTCGCGAAGCATGACAATTAAATCAAAAACAAGTCTAATTGATGTTTTAATTATTGTGTTTATTTTTAAGGCCTTTCTATTTGTCTTTTTATCTAAATAACCATTTTAATCGTAGCAAGAGTTTATGGCAGAGGCTAACGCTAGGCCTCACAACAAAGATGGTCGTCTATAAAAATAAAGATGTAACACGTCATATTTTCAATTAAAACTTACTAATGAGAGCTTTGCCAGAAGTTTCCCGCCATATTGTAGCAGTTGAGGTAGAGAACTACACTTAAAATCTATATTACTTTCCTACAAAGAAGTGGTGGATATAACAGGTAAAGTAGTTGTGTGAAGTAGCAGACACTGGGGTAACATAAAAAGCCTTCCGGAAAATGGTAGCGAACTCAATAGCATGGTTCCGGATTTTTGTTTCCGCCAGTCAAACTTTGGCAAAATAAATATTTAAATGTCTGTTTTTGTCTTAAATTCCGAAATACACGTTTTCATAATTTCACTAGGAGAAACTGGATTGCTGAGAAGATGGAGAGAGTAGATGGGTGGGTACGGATCGATAAATTAATGGATATGCTATGAGATGAGATCACTTCCCCACCCCCATTCCCCAACTCCATTAATATTAATGCAGTAGTTCTCAACCTTTTTCACGTCAAAAAACCCTAAACTGACACAAATTAGACCACAGACCCCTATTTGATAAGATTTTTGCTTTTAGATGTTTTATTACAGAAAGTGTATGAAACCCATAATAGTGATACATTCTGTCATTGTGTTAATTATGGAATTATGGAATTATAGTGAAAATAAATTATTCCCCTTTTTGCTGGGGACCCCTTGGAACCCCCTCAAGGACCCCTGGGGGTTCCCGGACCCCACTTTGAGAATCACTGACCAATGCTCATGCATTACTGTATGTAAAATGTGCAACCTAATCATGTAAACATTTGTAAACCCCATATTAAATTTAATTATGCCGTAAAATTAAGATTCTTTCAATCATCCTTGTTGTTCATTTCTTGACGTAACGTTGATAGATGTTTGTAGGGACCGTCACTCTGGGGTTGAGAAGGTTCAACATTCCTCTCTAGTATTGTTGAGGGAAGGGCTGAGTATATAAAGACCCCACTGACTGCAGGCCGAACATGTGAGTGACCCGTTTCCAGCCTCAAGTTAAAGTTGCAGCAGATACAGAAGCGTCAACATGAGCCGCAGTCCAGAGAGGATGTCTTCATACCGCCGTCATTTCGAGGGCATCCTGGACGCTCCTCCTGCCAACCAGATCCGGGTGTCCAGTTCGTCTCCCACTCGCAAGGAGACCCGTCATCGGTCGGCCAGCTTCACCCGAAGTGACAGAATGATGGGGCGCAGGGCCACCTCCAACCAGTCTCGCATGACCAGGTGGGTCACCTATATCATTAAAGCTTTGCAGGGTATGCAATTAATTACTGTGATCAGGTTTCGGTTCACTATTCAGCTTTAATGAGAGAGAATTCATATTGGCAGTAGCGTGTGGGTGCACAGAGTAAGAGAGTCCATGTAAAAGGAAGTGAGATTATAAATGTATAAAATGAAAACAATGATTTATTGACTGAATATCCTTTTCTGGTCCTGTCTACAGCAGTGTGAGTATGGGAGCGTTGTGCTTTGGTATGTCCATGGGGCTCGGGCCACAGCTGGACTTGGATGCGGCTGCAGCAGAGAACCAGGCTTTTATGATGACTCGAACCAATGAGAGGCAGGAGATGGTAGCCCTCAATGACCGCCTGGCAGCATATATTGAAAAGGCAAGAAGACTCAACCGCACACACAGGCACACATTTGTACATTTGTTGTCATGTGTCACTTCTTAAATACCCCACTAATCATCATTATTTTCATTTCTTGACATCTTAACTTTAAAATCAGACTGTTTTTTTGGCTTTTTCGATCCTGACCTCTTTGGGTCTTTAGCCCATAATGACATCAACTTGTAATCATTAGGTAGACCTACTGTATATCTTTCTTCCTGTAGGTCCGTACACTGGAGTCACAAAACAAGCTGCTGGAGGCTGAGATTGAGGACCTGAAGAGCCGCCATGTCAGGTCAGGCCTCAGGCAGCTATACGAATCTCAGCTGAAGGAACTCCACAGGGACGCTGAGCAGATGAGAGTCCAGAGGGTGAGGGAGACTGTATATCATGACCACAACACATTTACATTATGGCATGTTGTTCTAGTTGAGAAGCCAGTCTCTGTGGTAACATTCATGTTGCATTTCACACCATTATCTGCTTAATCTTTCCTTTTAACAACCACTGTATCCTTGGGTCTATACAGGATGTGTCTTTGGCAGCCAAGGAGGCTATGTTGGGCCAGCTGAACATGCTGAAGACCAAATATGATGAGGCTGTTGAGGCGAGGAAGAAGACGGAGCAGGACATTGAGGTTCTCCGTCCGGTAAGGCTCAGTGGAAAGTCTAGCTTTTCCCAACTTTGAATTAAAAAGTAATCTAAAGTTGTAATTTAGCAGAAGGCTCATTTTTTTATTTCACAAAATCCAAACCACATCTGGCTCTCCGTCCCAGGATGTGGATAAAGCCACCTCAGTGCGGATTGCGCTGGAGAAGCAGCTGGAAAACCTGGAGGTTAAGCTGACCTTCCTGCAGAGAGTTCACAAGGAGGTAACATGTGTGTCTGTTCACCTGTCTGACCATCATCACACTGTGTATATTAGTCAGTGGCTGGTGGCTGGCATGCCTTTCATTTTGTCATTAATGGTTTAATGAGATGGTAATTATCGCTATGACAGGTTTTACTTAAACTGAGACCTTGTTGATGGATAGAGTGAGTAAGACTGTAAACATGGCAATTATCAGCGTAGTGTGAAGGGCACAGAGAAGGCTAATGGGGAAGGCTGTAACTGACTTGTAGTGCAGATTGGTGAAGTGAACCTTCCTTGACAACATAAAGCAATATTTCCATTACTTACCAGATTAAATACTGTGCCCATGTGGCTTTAAAATGATCTTTTATACCTCTGAGTTATATTACTGAAGTGGAATAAAACATCATCTTTCTCTCTCTGTGGTTTGTGATCCACTGAAAGGAAATTGAGGAGCTGATGCAGCAGATGTATTCAGCAAACTCAAAGGTGGACCTGAGCTTTGGTCTCCCAGACCTCTCCTCTGCTCTCAGCCAGATCCAATCCCAGTATGACAGCATCGCTGCCAAAAACCTCCAGGTATGGTTCAACAATGAGGCCACACTTCAAATCTTCTTCTTTGCACAACCGTCTTGAACCATTGGTGCACTAGTGCCTTAAGTTTCTCTGAACGACAATCTTCTCCTCTCTAAAATGGGATGACAACTCGATCTGCATCATGAAAAGAGCCCATAAAAGACTCTTTCTTCCAGCGCCAGCTCAAAAAGTTTGGGGTGTCCAGAGAGGGGATGCTGCAGTTCTTCAGAGCTGCAATAATAAGTGTTCTCACCTTTTCTACATCTGTGTGTTATGGCAACTCCACAGCTCTAGACTTTCCTCTTGGATTGTTAATATCTTAAATCTATGGATGTATGCAATGTTTTATGGGGCGTGGGTTATGTGTTTTTTTCTTATTATGTGTCTTAACTGTAATGCTGTGATTGTTTGTTGTCCTGTCATGTGCACACTGAGGCAAATTCCTACAACTAAATTGTGTGGCAATAAAGTATTGAATCTTGAATCTCTACAAACAGCATGCAAAAAAGAGAAAGGCTACTCAAAGGAGTTAACATAGTTTATTAAACCATTTTTCTTTTCAGGAAATGGACACTTGGTACAGGACAAAGTTTCAGGACCTGAGCAGCGCCTCCACCAAACACTTACAAAGTGTTTGCAGTGTGAGAGAGGAAATCGCAGGCTATAAGAAGGATGTGAGTATTATTTTCATTCATGGTTAGTAGTAATACCTCTTCTCAACCTAAAAATGAGTGCGTATGTGTGTGTAGATCCTCAACAAGGAACGCGAATTGGATGCACTGAAGACAAGGAATGAGTATTTGAAGGATCAGATCCGTGACACGGTGGAGAAACACAAGAAGAAGGAGGAAGACCTGCAGGCAAGTAAACTGACTTGATGTGGCATTGCACTGCAGCAATTCAGTTTTCACAGTAGGTTGCGTATCACATTTTTTAAATGAATATAAAGAATGATTTTTGGATGTTTTCTCCTCCTAAAACTTATTCTCTTGCTGCAGGAGCGTATAGATGCAATTAAGCTGGATCTGAGGGTGACCAAGGAGAAGATCGCTCTGTTGCTGCGGGAATACCAGGACCTACTGAATGTTAAGATGGCTCTGGAGATTGAGATCACCACCTACAGGTGAACAAAACACAGCCTCAGGTTTTAAGCAGATCATAATGTCATTACCACAATGTGTCCGGATTGTTTTACATTTAGTAGAAGATATAAGCTGAGACAATGGCACTGCAAACAGGGTATTTTTTTGTTTTGTATGCCAAATTCTTTGTAACTTCACTCGCTTCTCTTTATTTGGCAGGAAACTGATCGAGGGAGAGGACAGCCGTCTGGGCACCACGGTCCGTCACCTGTCTTTGACTGGAGGCCTGCCCCTGACTTCCTCGGATAGCCCTGCCCCTGCAGCAGTTTCGGAGCGAGGTGGAGTTGGTGACACAACCAGTAAAGGGGCTGAGAAAGCTCAAAGTGCAAGTGGAGACACCCAGACAGGCGGTAACTTAAAGGAGCAGGCAACTGAGACGTCTGAGAGGAAGACTCTGCTCATCAGGTAGAGAATGTCTATTACAACTAATTTCTAACACTTTTCAGTTGAATCTCTTAGTTGCCAACTGATACAGTAATCTGTCTTAATCTTATTTCTCTACCTGTTACCCATCTTCCCAGAACAGTTAAGACAGATGAGGACACTTATGAGAGCAACACGCAGGAGTGCACCATCACCATTTCTGGAGCAGCTGACGACACAGAAGAATAGATCATTAATGTGCCTCAGATCTTACTGAGCGACCCTTGTTGACTACATATTGTACACGTCTCACGTCACGTTATTTAGTATTTTTCAGTGCTTTGAAAATCCTAGAATTCAATATTGATTTTAAGAAAAAAAAACACATTGTGCAGAAGTAATAGGAATTCCAACGTGTACACAAATAACATAGACCCATTTTAAGAAATTTTGCATCTTCCACTGATAGATAAGAAGATAGATAAGCACTGTGTCCTGTCACTCTGCTCTGCCTGCTCCAAACTCTCTGTCAGCCTCTCTGCTCTTTTAATCCTCCTGTGTGTCAGGAATGTTTTTCAAAGTAATGAAATAAACAGCAAGCAATCATGGTTGTGGTTTTCATTTCAATCAAAAGATGCGTGCAGTCATCAGTGTCGTTTTGGCTTTTTCCATTATTTATTGAAACCAAAGCAGCACCGTCCTTCCACCCAACATTCAAGGGAAGTACACCTGTAAACTTTTGATTTCACCGTTACAAATAGCAAATTCCTTACTTTATCTGTAGGAGGAAGTTACAATATGATCAAATGTTTATTGAAACCCACATTAAAATCTCCCAGGAATGGAATTTCTTCATTTGTTTGTGAAGATAATTGTGTATATATACAGTATAGCAGCTTATTTGTAAAAAATTAACTCATTATTTTCAGGCACATGACAGCCTGTTTGAGATGCAATAACAAGCCAAGAGTTCAAATCATTACTTAATGTAGCATAAAACCTCTTCATAGTGTCCCCTAGTGAGTCCCATATCTTGACATAGAAATACAGAAAAATAGAAAACTAGAATGAAGTACCAAGTGCAATTAACAGTACAAAATAATTTGGCACCTAACCAAAAGAAACATGGTATTTTGATAAATTACGACTGTAGAAAATGATGTTATCAACTGGAATTGCATTTAAAAATCACAGATTGATGGGTCAACGTGCGTTGGTGTTTCTAGTGCTGCGGCTTGGGTTCACCTCCCACTCCCCCAGCCAGGCGATATACTGCAAGGCTGACTTCATGTGCCAGGTCATCAGCACTCTCCTAAAACAAAAAACACAATATGAGAGCAACCGCACTTCTATTCAGACGTATTGTTTGCACAGTCACACCTGCATGTGTCAGAGAATGAAGGACAAGCACAGAAAAATTTCCAAAAGACAGATGAAAAAGGAATTCTCACCTGAGTTTCAGCCTCTGCATAAACTCTGACCACGTCCTCTGTGCCAGAGGGTCTCACAAAGGAGCGGGCCAGTCTGTATTTCTTCACTAAGCTGTCGATGGCCTCCTGTAGTCCTGCTGGGCTCACTGCCCGTCTCTCTGCATCTGTGGTGTCTATCACCCTGCGGTCCGACACCTGCAGAACAAAGTCACGCACAACTATAGCTATGTGTAACTGTATATTTATTAACAGTGGTTCAATACAATAAAAGCTGGCAAAATCTGCTCTCCTACAGTCCCCTAAAGTGAAACTGCACTAGATTTAAAAAAGAAGTTTACTGCACTTAGTTCTAAGTACTTTTTTTTGTCTATTAAGGACTTGTTTGGAATATTTCGAGAACTCATCTTAAATAATATTTTGAGTAAGACATGCTGTGGGTAGACAATCAGAGAAAGGGGCCCTTAAATTTCACTTCATTTCACTCATATAAAAAGTATCATTTTTAAAACTGCCACTGTATCAGTGCAAATGTGTTTCAGAGGGAAATTCTTTAGGATGATCCAAGGCTTGAGAAAGCCTACTGATTAATTGAATGCAATAGTTTTACAAAAGAATTCGAGCTGAAACTGTCAACACCTGTAAAAGACGGACTATTAAGGCCTTTAGAACTCTGAGGGATGCTGTTTTGTTGAGAAGGGCAAAGAAAAACAAAAAAAGTGACTATGATCCATAAATGTGTGCGTACCTTGACTTTAAGCTGCCTGTTCGGCAGGTCACTGTAGATGGCATCCCACTGCTGGACAGTCATACCTTTGATGGCTAATATAGCTTCAATCAGCAGCATGTCAGAAATGGCATCACCTACAGTCTTTGGGAGATAAAAACACAAAATATTACTCAACATAACAAAGAGCCACAGCCTTTACATGATTTTTCTTCTTTTCATACCTTGGTTCGATGTGTGTGTGTGTGTGTGTGTTTACCTGGTTGATGACATTGATCGTGTTCTGCAGCAGGAGAGCTGCTCTCTTCCTCTTGTCGTTGGTGTTGGGATCTTCAGCCAGCTGCTGGATCTTCTTTTCAGCCGCCTGGCTGAACAACACCTGACCACAACACAAACAAACGATCACGTGCTGTAATGTTAAGACTTAATGAATAATTTAATAATGACAACAGACATACTGTACAGCAGCGTAGACAAAGAAAGACAATTTGTTTGAGTGTGTATTTTTACTCACAGTCCCGTGGCCATTTGCCTCAAAGTAGACTCCAGTGTCAAACTCCTTCGCTGCATGATGGAGGTGCTTCACTCCCGTCTTAGTGCACCTCACTATTACCTAAGTCACACAAAAGGTATGTTAGCACTAACTTCTTTATATAAATATAAAACTTTGTGTGCGTTTGCTCACTTTCATAGTGTCCTCCAGATAGTGCGTCGAGCTTCCGTTAGCATAAGCGGTCTGCACCACTGCTATCTTCAAGTCTAGACCCGCCTGTACGAGCACAAACAAACAAAATTTAGCAAGTGTTTGTGTGTACGTGTCTATTTATTGCTTACATGTTGGTACGTGAGGGTGTGCACCTCTGTGAGCATCTCTTTAAGGAAAGTGCTGATGAGCGTAGCGATCTTGTCTCCATCCAGCAAGTGAAACTGTCCTTCAGGGTCGGTGTAGTAATAAACTATTCGGTCAGCATCGCCGTCAAATGAGCAGCATCGCTCACCTGCGTTGATCTTAATGCCTTCACAGAGACAGAAGGAGGAGGAGGAGGAGGGAGAGAAATTATGGTAAACTAAAAACACCGTCTATTTTTAATTTCAAATTTTCTCTTTATCTAAAAAATGTTTAAAAAAATTACAAATTACAATTACAGAGACACAGAAATTGTAACTGAGGCTTCAACTGTTACCACTGGTGATGATGGATTTGTAAAAGTTTAACGTCACTGTACAAACATTAGCAAAATGCCAAATAAAAGTAATTACTTTGGCGATTAACTGATAAACAATCTCCATCTTGTGGTCAAGTTCTGCATCTATGATTTTAAATAAGAAAACCACACAAACAATTTATCATATCTACTGTGTTAGTTTGCATGAGTGCATACTTAGTCAGTAGATAAAGGATGTTGGTGATAAAAACCTACTTTAAACACATTGTTCACCTCCATCTGCATCTGCTTATCAAAAACGTACTCTACACGTGTCTAGAACGCACGCTCACACCTGTTGGAGGTTTCTGCTGCACTTTGACGAAGTCGGCACCACACTCGTGATTTAGCTTCCCTTTGCTGCCGTCGTTGAAGAGGGAAATTTGCAGCTCCTTCTTTAGGTGCCTCTCCATCTCACGCACCTTCAGAGCCCCGATGCCATTAGCGCCGTCCACACAGAGGTACTTCTGGTCATCTGTACGGTTGGACGCCTACCAGAGAGCAAAAGATGGATGGAAGGAGAAAGGAAGAAGTGATTGCTTGATGGATGGATAAATTCCAAGAACACAAGCACGCCCACACACACATACAGTACCTGATTGAAGGCACAAGAACACAATAATGACACGCTGTAATTCCTTACATTCTTGGTGAGCTGAATGAAAGCTTGGCAGAGTTTGTTGTAGTATCCGTCCACTGTGGCCTCGCCGTATTTGCCCTGAGTGTTCTGACAGCAAACCATGTAGTGGAGCTGTGGGGTTGTTACCAATCCATAGTCTGATTGAATGAGAAGACAGATAAAGAGTGAGAAGAGAGCAACTGAGAAATTAATCAAACTAGACGAGCAAACAACAAAATCAGAGGATATACTCAGTTTAATAAAGCGAACCTTTGCTGTGACCACCGAGAGCAGACACTCCATCCAGTACTGCTTGTGAAAGGCTGGCACTGCTGCTCCTGTTGTTAGAAAACACGTATTCTAGGTCATCATAAGGACATGAACATGAAGGATTAATCCGAACATTACAAGCAGGCTTAGCTTTATTGTGCCAAGAGAAGGAAATCTGTAGGTTTATCAGCCTATTATGGCAAAAAAAAAAACAATATTTACACTCGATTCAAAAGTCAAGTTAAGCAGGAAGAGCACTCAAGTTTACCTAATTACCTGAATGTCATTTATGTATATCAGTTAAGCTAAAAACAAATTAGTAATCATCATATTACCTGGTGTCTTTGCCTACAAACACGTTCGCTTCCTGGCTCATGTTTATGGCCTCCTTCTCTATAACGTCCTTCAGAGCAGCAAGCAAATCTTCCTGCTCTGCGTTGGCCAGCTGGGTGGCGTAGCCCTCCCATGCCGGTGTCACCATCTCCCCCATGGGGTCAACGAGCTTCACCCCGTTGTCCTCCTACAGAAGTCCAAAAATAAAGAGAGAGAGACAGGAAAAGGTAGAATCTGAGTATTACGTGATAACACAACATAAGATTAGACAGCTAGAGGTAAATCCTGCTTATTTTAAACATCATGAGGCCAAAAGATTTTAACTGGAAAGGTTAATCATGAATGCCAAAATCTGTATAATCTAGTATAATCTGTATCAGAGAACATCATGGTGAGACACAAGGAGAAGTTAGTATTACTCTCACACCTCTGGGTTGTGGGAGGCAGTGACCATGACTCCGATGGTGGCTTTTGTCTTTTTGGAGCGGAGTGTGGCCAGCAGTCCCATCCTGAACATGATGTGGTCCAGCTGTTTGGCGTTGGTCCTGAAACCAGCGGTACCATACTGCAAAACCAACCCCGCAGGCTTAGGGTGCAGACCGGACTGTTTTGATACTTCCTGAAACTGGGCCATCGCTGAAACACATCATAAAAAAACAGAACACACAGAGCAGTCAGTGGTGGAAGAAGAACTCAGCTCCTTTACTTAAGTAAAATCAGCAGGACCGCAATGTAGTGATGTTACGCTTGAAGCAGACTATCGACCTTTAACAGCCAAAGCATGGATGTATTAGCAAAAGTATCGTGGCAAAAATGTTTCGACGTCTTGCGTCATCACAACGAAAATCACGTGACCACCCCAAACGAGGCCTCGTTACGTCACACTCGTATCAGAGAGGTGTGGCGCTGGTTTTGGATACAGGGTGTGATTCACTGAATATGACAGGAATCTCTGTTTGCGGTTTAAAAAAAAAAAGATACAGGGTGCTTCTCAATCTGCCACAGTATTTAAAAACAGAGCTGGAGACTCTGTTTTAAGGTGATCTGCTTTAATAGTATAGACTTTACTGAACAAAATAACCATAAAGAAAACAATAAGACCACTCATATTCTGACTGTTTCATCTCAGTCTCAAATTTAATTCAATACAAGTGCAATACCAACAGCTGCCCAGCAGATGTTGGTATTTTGACTGTATCAAATGCTTTGAATCAGTGAACCATTCATACCATTCATATTGTGTCAGTGCTTCAGAAAGCTTTGTTTCCCCTGATCACTACCACAATGTAAAAATACTCCATTAGTAGTACAAGTTGTACAAGTCCTGCATTCAAAATCTTAAAAGTACAGAAGTATAAACAAAATATACTTCAGCTTTGACATGTAAAAGTACTCATCATGCAGCAAAGTTACAGTATATTAGAGGAAGAGCTAATTATTTTATACACTATCGGGAGGTTTTTTTTTGTTTAGAGCTGCAACGATTAGTTGATTAATCGATCAGTCATTGAACAGAAAATTAATCAACAACTATTTTGATAATCGAATCGTTGTTTTAGTCATTTCTTATATGATATGTTATGACTGACAGAAAGAGCTTTGTAATGCTTTGGGATAAATCTTTTCCCTGAATGGTCACTAAAATACACTCAAAGCAAAGACGGAAGTTGTATTTCTACCACAGAAAACACACTGACATCTATTCAGCTGTTTTAAGAATACATATCAATGAAAATGTCTTTCCTCAGGTTAAAAACAGCCACTGAAAACAACGACTATTGACTAAACTTTCTCATAAAATGCCAAAGAACAAGAAGAGGGCAAAGTTTGCAGCAAATTACAGCAGCAACTTGTCGCCTAGTAAAACGATAAGCTCAATAAACTGAATCATATCACTGAATGACAGACCTAACCAACTTTATCTCTCATAAATCGTATTAACACACGTCACAAACTGGTGTTTTCAGAGCTAAATGTTACAGACATTGCAAACAAACCAACGTTATCATTGTTAGCGTATTAAGTTGTCTTTAATTCACTTACTGTTTGGTTTTCTGAGAGATGAGTAAGGCAGTGTAATAAATGAAAAGCTTCCTGTATCTCAGCTCCCTGCCCCGTCCGCAATAGTTTTTTTTTCCCAGGATAGCGACGTCATGACCCGCCCTACTCTGCCTGTGATTGGCTTACTCTGATAGTCTTACTCTAACCCTAACCAATCACACTCCTCATGCCGAAACCTAACCAACCCCACCAACGAAGACAACGAGTACTAGCCAATCAGAGGCAGAGTAGGGCGGGTCATGACGTCGCCATCCTGGGAAAAAAATTCGCGTCCGGGTCCGGTACGCTTCTTCTTCTTTTGTTGTTTAATGGCAGTTGGCAAACAACTTTTAGATGCATTACCGCCACCTTCTGGATTGGAGTGTGAATCAGAACGGTTACTATACTATTAAATTAAACTCTCCTATTAAGCCCTGTTTTCTAAAAATCTGATAGCCCGGTAATAATAACACCTAGTGTCATGTGATTCCTTTTGAAGTGTAATTTTAAGTGTCTGTCTCTCTCTTGTTGATATCTAGTACAGTATAAAAATACATGCTCCACCGTTTCCTGTAGCATGCCTATTCTT
The DNA here is from genome assembly GCA_038419695.1 of Scomberomorus guttatus. Classification (NCBI taxonomy): domain Eukaryota; kingdom Metazoa; phylum Chordata; class Actinopteri; order Scombriformes; family Scombridae; genus Scomberomorus; species Scomberomorus guttatus. The sequence continues at coordinate 17,826,899 of CM076462.1, forward strand.
GATGTTTAATGTACGGTTCAGAGTAATGTACTGTTCAATATAGTTTAAGATTAATTTGATTATATATTTTCATTTTCATAAAAAAAACTTCTTAACTATGAGCTCTATATTTCGTCCCCTTTTCCACATAACCCATGCAAATAATGAGACCCCAATAGACCTACATTGCTAAATATTTCATTTATCATAACTGAAAACAATATTGGACTTACTATACCACCTTGAGGGGTTCCATTTTCTACTAAATAATTCCCACTAAAATATTTTCCTATTTTTACTGAGATCATCCTATCAGTTAAAAACTTTTAATCCATCTATACATTTTTCCTCTTACTCCCATTTGATGCAAATTGACTATTAATCCCTCTCTCCACATCATGTCATGTGCCTTTTCAACATCGAAAAATACAGCCACGACACTCTCTTTGTTGACATGAGCTTTCCTAATGTCGTGTTCTAAACACAGAGAAGGATACTACTAACTAATACTACTAACCTTTCATTAATAACTTCCTCCTCCTACTCCTCTCTTCTTGATGGGCTTGATTGACGACGTGGCCACAGTTCCGGGTACGTCAAGTGACGCGATTACGCTCAGCGTGCCTGTCAGTGCTCCTTTCCTCAAGTATATCCTGAACACCGCAACCACTGCCAAATGAACATATGAATATGGCATCTCATTAATGCATTTTATTTTTTACATGCACTTCCCTTTAAAAACAAAACAAAACAAGACGGCTTGTTTTCAGAGCATATTTGGGTAGATTAATTAAAGCAAAAATATCCACAATAACTCTGTTATAGGCTCATATAGAGCAAATATGGAGTCTGGACACATTTCTTATATGTTCTGTTTGTCCTTGCCCCCCCACCCCCCCCAATGTGGGCCAAAAATAACCCAGATCTATTATGTCAGTCGATTAACCACAAAGAACTTGGGAAATCAGAGTTATCTGCAAGAAAATTCTTCGCCTCCTTCATCTGTCATTCTGCATGCTCTGCGCGCAAGCCTGTGTGATGCATAGCCTACATGCAGCGGCGCATAAGCCACAGTCACGCTCGTATATTAACCCTTTGGTGCACGGCGATATGAGTTTCTGCACATTGACCCCATGTCGACTCCCCTTTAAGAGACGTGGGATGGGACGTGGTGTGTCATCCAACCCTGTCCAAGCACCCGCTGGGGGAGGAGAGTCTAGATGGACATATAGATAGGCAAATAAATAAACAAGCGACAGGGGGGGGAAGGAGAATAGGAAATTCCGTCTTTTCCTCTTCCCGAGCATCTTGCGCTGCGCAGTGTTGGCGACACCACCGGGGAGCGGTGCGCATTTTCTGTCGATCCGAGGAGAGGACGACAGCATCTGAAGCGGCACTTCTGAGCCCAAACGAACAGATCAAAGGGGACAGAAACACCGCAGTCTGACAGACGAAAGGGATACTGTGGAGGTTTTTTTCTCCCTGAAATATTTTTTCATGCACAGACGCTTGAGGGAGGCACTCAAACCTGGTGGCCCCTCCAAACGGGATATTTGACCGACCTATGGAGTATTGATTTACATCCCGTAATTTTCCAAAAAAAAAAAAAAAAAAATTGGACACTCAGAGGAGCCATTTTTTTATTAGCTTGTTTTTTAAAATATTGCTGCGGGACGAGAAAATAGCTTTCATTGCCAGTTGAGTGTTACATAACCGAGTGGCTTTAGCTGTCCAAGGTGCTGAACTGACAGCTATAACGGGACGAGCCGAGGGGAATTCACAGCCTTGCGTAAGTCTACCCATGTCACAGCGCATATTATCAACGTGACCGCACGATTTGATGCGAAAATAACATTTGTGTAGTGCTTTGAGCTCATTTTGTGTGCTTTTTCTCCGCCCACACAGAAGGTCACAGGCCTATCACTCGGGGGAAAGCACGGGATCCGCTCACTGAACCACCGGGAAGCCGCTGGGTTTTTATTCATATTCTTTTTTTTTTTTTTTTACGTCGTCCCGAGGTGAAATACATTCCTGAGGTGGTCGGTGTTCAACGGAAAGAAAATGTCGGGGCAAACGCTCACGGATCGCATTGCCGCTGCGCAATACCAGCTCACGGGATCAGATATGGCCCGGGCTGTCTGCAAAGCCACCACTCATGAAGTGATGGCGCCCAAGAAAAAGCACCTGGAATGTAAGTGTGGCCCTTCCTCCTCTTCTTTTTACACCGCATGGGCTGGCTTCACAGGCCTATAGGCCTCACGCACACATGCAGTCACGCACACAGGCCACATGCCTTCACAACCACAAGAGCTGTGATATCATGACCAGTCGTTTCTTAATTCCCTTTTGCTTAAATGGGTGTGGTGCCTTAATGAATTGATGTAGCCATGGGGATGACCCCTCTGTGACCCTTTGTGTCAGCCTCCAGCAGAGATGATGGACAACCAGGGAGAGAGAGTGTAGGATAGAGGGAGAAAAGGTCATATTTTAAGGTACACTGACGAGTCATTCACACAACCAGCCCATTTCATTTCCCTTCTCTGCTCCTGCAAAGCCACATTTTTTAACTTCACATGATTGCAACAGAGGTGCTGAAGCCCCACAAGTCTGGATAGAGCAGGAACTTTACATGTCGTGTGCAAATACTTATCAAAATGTAAATTCCAAGCATGCATGCTGTCTGAACAAACTTACAGCACATACAGTAGAGACGCCTGTCTGGGTTTTACATTGGCTGTCAGTGAGTTTAGGCTCATCTGGTAGGGCTGTAAAGTCACAGCTGAATAAAATTATCAAAGTCACAGCTTTATTGACACATCTACAGATGACAGCAGGGGCCTCCTTATGACAAATCACGATTAATCACTGTCACCTACCACGAATACTGTGTCAGACCAAAGCAGTGGCGTGGCACTGCATACAGATGATGGGGTGGTGTGACTGGGTGTACATGTCTTTTGGTTGTCTGTGTGTGTGTGTGTGTGTCTGTCTGTGTGTGGTCACTGGGCAGGGCTGGTCCTGTGTCTTCGGCTAGGACGTTATATCTTGTGATCCGCTCCCCTGCTGAATAATTTAATAATCAGCCAATGACTGCCTTGCATTATTTACACAGCCAAAGGTGACAATGCTAATGCTAGCATGCCCCAGAGACCATTGCTTCCTCATTCTCTGCTCTGAGTCTTTGTGTGTGTCATACACTTTAACTGTGGACGTTGACTTGTGTAGCTATTGAGCGACACATCAGTGAAACAGTTTAACCATCGTTACTTCAAGTCATGAGCTCTTCCTTTAAGGATCAGTCTGTTAACCTCTTGTTAGGACAAACACTGCCGGCACATGGAAGGATTCTTATATGCTTTTAATGCTTTATGCTTTAAAAAGACATAGGCTACATATGAACATGTTGTCTTCCTGCAAGTTTTAGGTTATGCTGTATTCATTTCTAGGGCAATTCAACTAGCTTCTTGTATATAGGCCACTGTGTCTTTGTGCACGTGTATCTCAGCAGGGGGGAAATTCCGAATCTCAAAAAACATTCATAACAAGAGAGAAATAAGTATGAGAGAAGGCCGTTTAAGTAATTGGCCACTTTTCACCATGTTGGATATGTGAGTATCTAACACTAGATATATATGTCGGTGGTCTTATTCCTTTGTCACAGTGACACAGTATGTGACCCTTGGAGTGGAAGTGGGTGTGTGTTGGTGGTGGCGGTTGTGCAGTGCAGTTGCCACGGCAACAGATTGATAGTGTCAGGGGATGGCACGGTAATGACAAAGGGAGACTGTGATAAGGAAGGGGGCAAATGACAGGCTTATCACCTCTAGTGTGCACAGATGTTTATTTCTTACACACTGAATGATGAGTGTTTTTGCATGTATTTGGATTGGTGTTTGTTATCTTTTCTAATGGACGAGCATTTGAGGAGGACAAATGACTGTTTTCTTTTAGCATACGGCAAAATGTAGCTGGTTATAGTAGCATTTCTGATCAGTTATAAAACCTTTGTAATTGTAAAAGATGAGCAGGCAAAACTAAGGAGCAGGTGTGTGAATATGGGTGTGTTAGAATCACAGGTGCGCCTGCAATGAGAAACGCCTTTTTAAACCACGGTTCGACCTTCAAAATGAAAGCTAATAAGTTATAATATGTGTGCAGGAACAAATGTTTTAATTTCTTTTGGCTTTGATGCATGTATTTAAAGTCCACACTGCAGGGAATGAAACCCAGGTGTCAAAGGTGTGTTATTCCTCCTCTGTTAATTGAATTTCACATCCCTGTTATTAGTCATGTATTAGACACCATCTTGTATTAAAATGGTAGTAAAATGGTAGTAAAATGGCCACTGGAGGGAATTTTTTACAGAACATGTGGTCCTCACTAGGTCAGCCGAAAGAGTTCATTCAACACTGAAGACAACAGGTTTAAATTAATCTGAGGTCATGTTGAAAATACACTGGGTGAAGAAATGGCTGTTTTGAAGAGTGGAATTTAAGTGTCTGAACAACAGGGTAATTCACATGACCACATGTACTGTATAAGCATGTATAGGTATGTCATGTGACCTCTAGAAGAGTGGTTTCAAACAAGGGGGTCGGGACTCTCACAAGGGGTTGCAAGACAAATATGAGGGGTTGCTAGATGATTAAGAAGACAGGAAAACAGAAAAAAATGGACAGATATGTTCATATGAGTCTGAATTAGTGGATAATTTTACCTCTAAAAAATATTCTTTGGTTGAACTGGTAAACAAATGTATTCTGTGACAGGGGATCACAAGCCAAAAAGACTGGGAACTAGCTCTAGATTATGAGTCCAGTCCACATATAGTATAAGGTTTATGTGTGAGTCACAGTTGCTGGAGCCAGAACTGGTATCACCGGATGTCAAGTTGAAGTTAACCCCCCCATTTAGAACTGAAAACAACTCACACAAGAGTCTTCATCGGTTCTGCTAAGTGGATTTAAACACCTGCGGTTCATTTACACCACAATGTTACGTGAGAATCAGTGAGGTCACATGGCAGTCATGTGAGAGTTGTTAGAGTCACATTAAGGGGTGAACTGGTGTGAAATCACCTGATTAAAGCTGTCAGGAAGTCGCTGTAAATAGCTCAAACAGTAGCTGACAAGAATATGGTAACCTGGAGGAAATGTTAGCGTGTGTGCGCTCGGTTTAATATTCTGGCTGTTGCTAGAGTGCTTGTTGTGTAATTACAAATCACAATTATAGCAGACAGACTGGAAAAAGACTTACACAGACACTGTCACACACAAACATACACTCGCACAGCGTGAGGCCTCACAGTTCATTCTTTGAACGCTCCTGTTAGCCGTGGATTACCGTAAGAGTCTTTATTTAGCTCGGCCAATCCTCATTAGACACCCACACACACACATATACACATACACACACTACTTGTATGTCAATATGTGTTTGTTTCAGGTAATGATATCACAACAGAAAGCATGGATTATAGCCTGTGATATGGCCCATATGGCAACACATTAAACACCAGTAAACACAGGATAAGATTTCTGAATGAGTGAATGAATATTAACTTGTAGCTGTGCCACTGGTGACATGATAATATTATATAATCACATTTCAGCCATTGTGGACCACGTCTCTCTCTCTCTCTGTGTGTGTGTGTGTGTGTGTGTGTGTGTGTGATTTGAAAAGGCTGCAGGCGGGTGTAATGTTCAGCCATATTACAGAGAAGTGAGGCTAAATGAGGAACTAAAAATAAGGAAGTAAAATAAAAAATAGGATGCCTAGCAAATGGAAAAGATCATTAAAATATTTAAAAGGAAGAAAATGAACCTTTAGAATAAAAATGCAGTAGTAGCGTAGAGTATTAGCCTATATTAAGCTTTACTAAATAATATAAACACAAATAAGGGCCATAAATGAAAAGTCATTAATGTGATGTCAATCTCCATAAATATAAAAACATTAGACATCATCAGTGCGGCTCAATCTGGTCAAGTTGTACAGATGGATTGCAGCATAATTAATTACATAAAGATTATAAGAAGATCAGTGATTAACTTAAAACCAGAAAAAAAAAGCATTCGCTTTTAATCCTCATTTTGATCATTAAAGCTGATATTAGCTGTGTCCCAAATTCAGGGGCCGCATCCTTCGAAGGACACGGTCTACAAAGACCGCGAAGGCCCGAACAGAGCGTTGTTAAATGAGACGATCTGGTCTACGGAGGGTTTCCTATTTGCGTCACCAGCTGTTCCCGCCCTTACCCTTGAGTCCCGAAGTGCCGCTCCTGTCGCCTAGCAACCTTGACAGCTGCAGTTGACAATCGGGACACAGCTAGTAGAAATGGAGCCAGAAATTTTTATTTTATTATTGTGGCAGCCCCATCCAGGTCCAGCAGCTAAACCAAAATATACATAAACTTTTTAAGGACCTGCAGAAACCCTTTTATTCCACTTCTTATGAATTTTATTTGTGTTGTAAATAGTTATAAAGACTGCTGTAAATGAAATCGACGATATTAGAAGAGCCTGTCCATCCTCTCTCTGCTCTCCTGTGCTCTGCCTCGCTCTGCAGCAGCGTACTTGCTGACAGCAGCAGCTCAGCTTCAACACACCTACCTGACTGTACTGTGACAAAATAATCTCAACTCAAAGCTCCACTAACATTTTTTTTCTCACAAAAAAATAACCTTTACATTCAGACAAACTAATGTGGCAGCTACGATTGTTAGATTTCATCTGTGAGACCAAAATTTATCTTTCAAAAGGAATTATATCATATATCAAATGTTACATTAGAGCCTGCGGCAAATTACCAAAGAGCTGCACAGATCAGTTCATCGGATCATGTTCTCCTCGGGATGGCAACGGACGTTGACCGGCCGATCATCTCAGGAGTCGGGCTGTTAGCGGCCAAGATGACCGGCTGGTGTCACCTGGTCAGCGGCTCCTCACATCTCCGAAAACGTGGCAGCAAATTTCCAAACAGGCGTTATTTGGATAAACTGACCACATATTGGGAATCTAAATGGTTACTTTAAAAAATATTAAAACTTACTACTGCCGGTTGGTACGAAATGCATTCTGGGATAGGTTGGGGCGTGAAGGATCCAGCTGTTGGATCCTCCAAATTTGGGAAAAAAGGCTGCGTCTGAAGGAGCCTTCAGAATGGTCTTTAAATGCAGCCTTTGAAGGATGCGGCCCCTGAATGGGGACACAGCTGCTTCCTTTTCAGTTTTCAGAACGTGTCAGAAAGATAATTAGATAAAACTGAATCTACAACCTACAACGCCGGCGACAGGAAGCTAATAGAGGAGATGTGTTAGATGGTGTAAAACAGGTTGTGTCAAGACAGGTGTGTGTGCTGTTCGGGGGATGGGCAGCGAGACAGCTACCATAGAAAGGACCAGTGATTAGTAATAATCTGTTTACAACCCCCAACCACCCTAAACCCCAACCCCCACATGTCCAGCCGGCCACCCTGTTATGACCTTGAACAGCTCTCTTCATTTCTTATACATTCATGTCCACATTAATGCTACTCGACTGCTGTCGAGTGTTTTGCTCTTTCTCTTCCTTCCTGTTGCATTTTTGATCTGGTCTATAATTTGGTATCTACCTGCTCAAGGCAAAGCCAAGGCCTGTTCAATAAAACAGCCTTCCTCTTCATCCATTATCACAGCTGCCTGCCAATATTTGCTGCATTCCTCTCTGGCACTTTCCATGGATACACTCAGTCCTGCCCTTGTTGTTGAGTCATCAATGTCAGAGCGCTGGACAGAAAAGTAACCAAACTGTTCCTTATGTGCTATGAATGTCAACATTTTAGAGCCTCCAGTGTACTGCAGGGTTGGCAAACATTCAGTAATGTACTTCATTCGAAAAAAATATCATCCATCCTTTCTCACAGTGTTACTTTCTCTCCTGCAGTTTGTGTCCAAATGTCTTTCTTGTTATATTTGTATTCCTGTTTGCCTGCCTGACTCTCTCTTGCTCTCTGCAGAAGTAACCACAGCAGTATCTGATAAAAAATATCCTCATCAGAAAAATAATACAGAAATTTGAGATATTTTGATTGTTTTTTTTTTTTAAAAAGGGTATTTAATACTAAGACAGCACACATCAGGTAATCAGCTAAATTACAAAAGCGATTTATGTGCATTTCTTACGCGCAGATCACAAATGGCAAATTTCTGATCAATTTGTGAGTCTCACAGGAACTCACACATGGGTGTTTGTTTTGATGACTGAAATGCATCAGTATGAGCGAAAGGAAATTACTTCATGTTGCAATTGCTGCAGAGCACCAGGTATACACAAACTGTGTATATGCTAGCCATAAAAAGTAGTGCCCACAGAATAAAAAAAGTAAGTTGGGTCCTAATTTGTGGTTTATATAATGAAATAAGAAATGAGAGAGATTATTTAGTCAGGAGATGTCATATGCATGACACTTTCCTTAAAAACTGTCAATTACTCTTTGAATTGTACTTCACACTATATTTATCTGTATTATTACTGCTAAAGCGATGTAACATAGAACAGGTTATTGTATTCCATCTTGTATTGACACAATAATCCCGTCACTTTTACTGTTAGAGACCTCCCTGTCTGCCTGTCTGACCTAGCATCCATGAGAGGGGAGATGACACAGCATTATTCTTTCTCTGTGCATTGTCAGTGTGTGTGTGTGTGTGTGTGTGTGTGTGTGTGTGTGTGTGTGTGCACTGACATCATTTTGTATGTACATCAGGTCTTCCTTCTGGCTTAAAATTCTCATGGGTGTCTAGAGCAGCTCTGCAGCGAACACTTAGCCCGCTCACTTAATCAAACTTTAATCAGAGTGAGTCAGATTATGTCGACATTTGTCTAATAAACTAACCGTGACTCTCCTCATATAGTGCACCGCACTGTATGAAACTTCCTCAGACCTCAGAGGATCTCATGATGCTTAATGAGAGGGAAGCTTTGATGGATTGTGGTTGTGTCTGTGGTTGTGTTACAGACCTGGTGTCAGCCACCAATACCACCAACGTGAACATCCCTCAGATGGCTGACACGCTGTTTGAGCGGGCCACCAATGCCAGCTGGGTGGTCGTCTTCAAGGCCCTTGTCACCACTCATCACATGTGTGTCCACGGCAATGAGGTACGTGGGTGGGACCCCAGTAGATCATCTTTCATTCGAGCTTGATTTTATGCCAGCTTTATTTATTATTATATGTCCAAATATGTCTTGACGATTTGTGAAGTAACCACTTTGGAGAGCTAAAATTGGCTTTTTTGAGGGCAGTGAGGGTTTTGTGTGGTGCTGAGAAAGGCCTGATGTTTCAAAGATAAATAGACTTTGACCACAATTCCTGAAATAAATGAAATGAGTCCTGTGGGTCCAGCGTATAAGCAGTCAGCCATGGATTCAGACCATTCAGATGTTGAAGTGTTTATTTTGTTGTAGTGTTCACCTTTAATTTAATTTCTTTCCACCGCTGCCTGTGAGACAGATTTTTGTTTTCTCTCTGTTATTCAGAGGTTTATTCAGTACTTGGCTTCCAGGACCTCCCTGTTCAACCTCAGCAATTTCATTGACAAAACCGGCTCTCACGGTAAGAGCACTCGAGTCTGATGATGATGTGTTTTTCTGTAAATTATATATACAGATGATCTGTTTTCCAGGTGAGAATACTGGCACGTTACTGAACTGTCTCAGTATCTCGCAATGCAAAAAGAAACAGGAAGAGACAAGCACAAAGAGAGCCATCTGGCAAATAGAGGGAATGGCACAAATTATAGGAGGGACTCGACATGCTCGCATGCACACATTTTTTTTTTTTTTTACATTCTTGGTGAACAGAGCTGTATTGTGTTGCTGTGTCTTTTTCTGTGTTAATCACAGACACACGTTTGCAAGCTAAACAAAAACAGCACGATTAGACAAATATACAAGAAATGAAAGGAAGAAAACTACTCAAAGGTGTTTGACTATCACAAAAATTACCATTTGTGGTTGAAAGATTATCATGTCCTTGTAGAATAAAAGAAGGAACAGGGAACAGGATTTTTTTTTGTTTTTCTGTTACCCAGCTCCTGCAAAATATTTACAAAGGTTGTAATAAATGCCAGGGTTTCTGCTGAATTTCATGAAATTTGTGGTTTTAAATTGGTTTTAAAGCTTACTGTTTTAAATGGTTTTTCCTTGAATAAATATGCTGATTTTAAAGGAACAAATTAGTTTAAATAGATTTTTAGCCAGATTTTATGTTCTCATGCATCCACAATGTGTCTTTCCGCAAGAAGACACCGTTCACCCCAGTTTGCAGAAAACATTGTCCTTTCGGAACAAGGAAAGTTCATAATATACATCACATAAGGGAAAGTAAAGAAGAAAAATGATGAGAAAATACAAATTAGATGCTGATTATACACCGCTTTAAATGTTTAAAATAACCACAAATATTTTTTTTAAAGCTGGCCCTGCTTGTTTTCTCTGACATAAATCTATTCTGTTTAGGCTATGACATGTCTACATTCATCAGACGGTATGGACGATACCTGAATGAGAAAGCCTTCGCTTACCGCCAGATGGCTTTTGACTTCACCAGAGTCAAGAAGGGGTACGTCAGACACAGTGTTTTAAAGAGGCCTTACACCTCTACACACTGCCTTCTACACAGTTCATCCTTGTCATTCAGAAACTGTATTCATCCAAGACTTTGGCCAAATATACTGTAGTTTTAAGTTATTGTCACTTATCCTGTGCTATGTCTTGTGCCTGTGAAGCATCTAATACTCTCTCTGTTGTGTCCGTTCAGTGCTGAGGGTGTGATGAGGACCATGACCACTGAGAAGCTGTTGAAAGGCATGCCTGTTCTGCAGACTCAGATTGACACACTCCTGGAGTTTGATGTGAGTCCAGCGTACATTTACAAGCCAGAAGTTTTCCAGTGATTTCACTTTTAAACTGATGATAAGATGACCAGCAAACTTTCCTTTCTCCTCTCAGGTCCATCCCAAGGAGCTGAACAATGGGATCATCAATGCTGCATTCTTGCTTCTCTTCAAGGACTTGGTCAAACTGTTCGCATCCTACAATGACGGAATCATCAACCTATTAGGTCAGTAGTCCGTGAACAAATAAATATGTATAAATTACAGATTTCTGTAGATCACAGTGGATCTGAATCTGCAAACTTCTTGTTTTTGTGTGCAGAGAAATACTTCAAGATGAAGAAGAGTGATTGTAAGGAGGCCTTGGAGATCTACAAGAGGTTCCTGACCAGGGTGACAAAGATTGGGGAATTCATGAAGCTGGCTGAGGTAAGGGTCACCTGCCAGTCCCCAGCATGGCTGCCATAATGCATCATGACAGATCAGTGTTGTAATGCTGATTTTTTAAACTCTGTTTCATTCAACAGACAGTTGGAGTTGACAAAAACGACATTCCTGACATCAACTATGTAAGTTGCCACACATTGTGGCCGTCATTTTCTTTATTTCTTTCTAAAAGAGACTTGAAGGTGGTCAATATGATGCACATGAATGCCACCCATCCCACACACATATATGCACATACAGAAGCACCCGTGTCTCACCCACCACCATCTCCCCACCCAGTGTCTCCACCCGGGGGTAGTGGTGGATCTAGCAGACTCAGACGACGAAGACTGTCCTTTTAAACCTCTCGAGGAGCCGGTAACCGCAGAAACACAGGGTGCCCTGGCTGAGTGCCTGTTTGCGGGATGGCGTGTCGGCATGTTGAGCTTGATTTAGTTTGACAAACGCGCCAGACAAAAGCGCGTGTGTGCTGTGTGTTGTAGTGAGGTTTTCCAAAGCCCTGTCACTCTCAGTGGTTTCCGACTTGAATTGAAATGTAAACACTTCCAGCAATAATACACAGACTGATGATACAATTCAGGAGACACACGGAAAGGATTTTTTTATTGATTACTCCAATTTTGATTTTTTCGTCAGGCTCCCAGCAGTATCCTGGAGTCTCTGGAAACACACATGAACGGTTTGGAGGATGTAAAGGGCGGCAAGAAGGGGTAAGAGACTGTTTAATGGCCTTTTTTTAAAATGTCAGTTCAACTGCTTCATTGTAGTATGACACACAAAACCCTAATGAGCTAGAATAGAAGAACTAGGATCATATAACAACAGAAGAAAAGAGGCTGAGATCTGCTTAACTCCAGGCAGGTGGTCTATAATTTCCTTTAACCCTTCCTCTCTTTTATCCCCCTTTATGTTCATTTGGAATCACCAGTGAAGGGTGAGCATATACTGTATGTTTCGTTTGGAGTTTACTAACTTCTTAGTGTAGATGTATCTCCTTTCATTTCCCTCCAGGTAACACATTATTCACATGTGAATTATATAGGTGATCCCCATGTGAATAGAAACATTACGCAGGTTTACATGTGCAAATGTGTGCGTGTTGATTTGAATACATGTGTGAGCTCTGCGAGAGAACACATGTTTCGATAAAACAGTAAGTCACCACGTGTGCATTGTCACATCCCGACACGCGATGTGAATCAAAATATGAAGGGTTTTGCTCCAAAGTGAAATAATTTCTGAATTATTGATTATTAGCGCAAAATTTAAATATTACTCGAGTATTTTAATCAATTAGAAGCAACACATGTGTCACATACACTATTGCTTTGGGGATTAACTCTTCATATGATCACATATGATGCAACCTGTCTCACATATTTATTTGATTTCTTGGTCTTTAAATGTAGAACCATCAAATATTTTTCAGTCTGAGTCAAGCCGATCTGTCTATTTCAAGCATAATAACTTACAATTCTACCTTCTCTCCTGCTCCTTCAGGTCTCCAACAAAGGTAAGGCGCACATTTTAAATAGTCTATATTTTTCAGTCTGTCATTTCCAGTCTGACGCATCATTGATCAGAGGCCTCCTTGTCTACCTTCCAGGGGTCTCCGACAAACAATGTGTCTCCAACATCGACTCCAGCCAAATCTTCAAATGCTGTTCCCACACTGCAGCCTCCTCCTGGGGAGACTGCTGCTGCCGCTGCTGCAGCTGCCGCAGAGCCAGCAGAAGAGTAAGTGACCGCCTCATGTAGCCCATCTGTGTCATGATTTTGACCTAAAATATAAAGTATGCTACACAGTGTTGCAGCAAATCATCTAAAAATCATAAATTGTTGCAAATAAATGGTCACTGCAACTTTGAAAAATGTACTTAATAGTTCATCTTAATAGTTCATTTTGCAGCCAGAGATCATTTCTAGTATTATGATGGTAATTTATTGGATTTTGTGTGAATAAAGTTTAAGTATTTGATAAAGTCTTTGAAAAATGTGCTACCAATCTTATTTTTTGGGGTTATGACAGAGAATAATACCCTCTTCCTCTATTTATTACAAACAAACTTCTGGTTTTGGGAAACATAAAACACATTTTCAGATACACATACAGTATATATGCAGATACACACATATGCAGGATTTTTAACTGGAAAAACCACCTTACGACTGGGTATTTAGAGCAACAAATGTAAAGGAAATATTACCTTCTGCAAAGGATGATGGATTCAGTGTCTCTGTTTCTGTCTCCAGTTCTTTGTTGGACCTGGATCCACTCTCCTCCTCGGGTCCCTCAGTAACATCAGCTGCCCCCACGTCTTGGGGAGGTAAGTTTCCCTCCTTCTTGTCAAATCAGCTGCTGGATCATCTGTAAGAACTAGATCACACATCCATTTAGCAGCATGTAAAGTATATTTAGCCATGACTGTGAATGGTAAAAAAAAAGTATTTTCTTTAAGTAAACAACAGAACATATTAAATCTACAGTAAAGGAATCAACTTTTCAGTTTCTGAGAGTAAGCTAATCAAATCTATCATGAATTATTTTAGTTATTGACTCTTGATCTGTTCTTTTCCCTCTTCCTTTACTTTCTGCTTCCACAGACCTTCTTGGATCAGGTGAGTGTTACCCTGCTCTTTACGTCACCTCTAGGCTCTAGTCTAGACTAGTGTAGTCTTAAATCCTCCTCCAGGTTACCTCGATGTCACTGACTTTCTTTTCTAACAAAAATCGAGCTGACCTGGAAACAATGTCAATGTTTTAATCCTTTCAGATAAACTATAAAGTAGCAATGTCACATGGTTACCTCCCTGTTTGTCTCCTCAAGCTTTAGTCTGAGTAGTCTCTTTGTTTCTCTCTGCCTTCTCTCTCCCCTCCCTCCACATACTCCATTGTCTGTTTTTGGTTTACAACGTGGGCTATTTTGGTTGGTTGGTTTTTATTTGTTGGTTATGACTGGATGGCGCTGGATAATTTTGCAACTTTAATTTGATTAAAATTTGGATTTTGCTTTTGTCTGTCGATTCCCAAATGATCTTAATTGGGCTTTAATTTGAATTGGACCTTTGTTTTGACTTGCTTTCTTCTTATGGTGACTCAACTGGTTATTTTGGTTGCTCTTTTGGGGTTTATTTTGGTACCTTTATTTGGGGATTTCAAACACCCCGTTGGTACTCGCAGAAATGGGCGATTCCTTGCTATCCGAACCCACCCTCACGGCAGAGCCCGCCCCCTCCCCTGCAGCAGCAACGCCCACTCCTGCAGCGGCAGAGCCTGGAGTCTCTCTAGCTCCTCCCACTAGCACAGCAGCCGCCGTCTCCCCCGGCGCCACCAATATGGATCTGTTGGGAGGTCAGTGGGCTTCCAGAGGATTCTCTACGACAGAATCACTCTGGGAAGCTCAACCCTAAAACCCATCACACAATATGATAACACAGATGACTGCATGCTCAAACACATACAGTGTGCAGACCAAACTGGTAACGCTTTATATCACAGCCTGCAAATTATAGTGTAAATATTTTGTACATACAGGGTTACTAATGAAATATAGCAGCAAACTGCACTGTACTTAGAGTGTAAAAAAGGTGAACAAGGGGCTACTTTTCCCCACATTTTCAATGCTTTGCACTGGTATCACTTCAGCTGGTAATGATATGACAGGACCTAAAAGCTGCTGTAGGTTCGTTCGCTAACATCAGCAGCAGCAGGAATGATGTAATGTTTCTCCATATTTAAAAACTTTTGCCATTATAATTTCCAAAAGAATTTTGTAAAATATATCATAATCATAATTTATTTCATTGCAATATCAACACTTATGCCCCATTTTCTCCATTTTTTCCTGTCTTGTCACCCAGTAATAACATTGTTATACTGAGTATTTATTAAAGTCTAAAGTATAGATTCTGTAACTTTTAAAGAGGAAGAAGAGTAGATGTCATGTTAAGGATTTTAACGTGGTAATTTTCATTTTTATTTGTGTAAAAAACATATCAATCAGACATTATTTTCCAAGCAGGGTACTTTTATATGTCTTAATACATGTCTGGAGAGGATCTTTAAGCAGAAAGTTGTTACAAGAGGTTAAGTTACTCCCTAACCTCTTCTATTTTCCCCTTATACTTAATTACACCATATGTACTAAATTATTACATTGTAATTTGTGGCTGTAATCCAAAGCATTACCACTGAACTTTGCTGATATATCACTTATATTGTCTATATACTGCAAGCAAAGTTGCATCATCAAAAACAATGAAGCCTTAGTGATGCATTGATACACATCTCCATCATTCTCAGCTGCCGTAAAATAAGCCTGTCTGATGATACGCAATAAATCTTTGACACACACACAAAATATTCCTCCACAAATACTCACACAGATATTTCTTCATTATGTAAGTATGCACAGCCACACACTCACCTTCGGCTTGCACATGAACATACTGCTGTACACTCATTCTCCACATGCGTCCTGTTTGATAGGCAGACATGCTTTTCTTGACCGCAGTGAAAAGCAATTCTATCAAACCCTGTCACATGGCTACAGCTACAGATGGGAGCTGTAACACTTGTAGTCACTGCTTACGTAGATTTTAGGCTTATTCTGCTCTTTGTGCAGTAAATAAAACCTTGTTGTAGTGCCTCCTGTCTGTATTCCCATTTGTCCATTCACCTGTCAGTCATTAATATCACATATCAATGCTGTAAGCTGCATTTTATTTTACAGATGAATGCTTAGTGAAACAACAATGGCTGATTATTTTCTGTTTTCTGCTAAAATACTCTCAGCTTACCTACATTTTTCTGATATTCTCTTTTCCTCATATTTCTGATTCCTTTTTTTTTTCTCTCGATTTTTTCCTTTTTTTTGCATTTCTGCATCTGTCTATGTCTCTCTGGACTTCTCTGTCCTCTACTGGGGTTTGTGTGAACCTCAGATGCCTTTGCAACACCTGCTCCTGCCACTGAGGCCTCTGCAGCAGCAGCTGAAGGTGGGGCTGCCGCTACGTCCGCCCCAGCCGCCAACCCTGGAGCTGGTGGGTGACTGAAAATCTGTGCGTGTGTGTGTGTGTGTGTGTCTGAGTCAGTGGTGGAAAGTAGCTAAACATGTACTAACCACTGTATTTAAGTACAACTTTTAGGTACTTGCACTTTACTTGACTGTTTCCATTTCACAGCTTTAGTTATTACTTTATAGATTAAGATCTTACATACAGAACACATACACACATCATATTATAAAATATGGTGATTTTTTTTATAGATTCAACTACCCAAAAGGATGTAAAGTAGTTAAAATTAAGTCATCCTTGACCATCTACAACATTAAAATTCTGCTTACAGTAGGCCTTCGTGTAACTGAATCAGTAACAATTACCCAGCAGGCCTTTTTCACAGAGGACAGTTTGACATGTCACAGTAGTGAAAGCACAAGTGTAACTGATTAAATTAATCATAACTGACTGCCACAGCTTCCTGGGACACTTGAAGAGAACAGAGCCATTGTTAATGTTACACCTTAAAGCACACTTGTGCTTTTCCTATCTGACAAGTCGAGATGTCTGCTGTGAAAAAAGGCGTATAACATAGTGTAATAATGTAATAATGAGTATGTTTACCTTTTATATGTAAAAAAGGAGCAGTTCTACATTTTGGGAAATATGCTTATTTGCTTTCTTGCCAAGAGTTGGATGAGAAAATTAAAGACTAATACCACTCTCAAATATGAGTGATGTCAGTCTTCTCATCTAGCTGATAATACTTCTGTATTTAGACCTAAAATGCAGGACTTTTATGTGAAATGTAATGAGTATTTTTATATTGTGGTATTTTTCCACCACTGTGCATGAAAAGACGTTTCAGTTTGTGTACATGTGCATACTTGTGCATTTATTGTTGGTCTCAAGTTTTAATCAGGGTTTCATCTCGAGGCTTTGTGCAGGGACAGCAGGCGTACAGATTCACTCTTCATCACAGCTGGTGTCTGGACAGCGCTTTTGTTGTTGCCATGGTGATTGAAGACAATACTCCTGCCTCTCTTTTATTGTTTGGTGTCACAGGTAGATTTGTGCACTTTTCTGTTATGGAGAAGGTTTCCTGTGGCAGGCTAGTTGTACTTTCTAAGATTAGACTCAGTTTGTGGTTTGTTCCTGAGGTTTATAGTGTGAATTTGTATAATATTCCCTTCAGTTGTTTGGCTTTTCTTCCGTGACAGATTTTTGTCTTTTACCATTTCCACCAAAAACAGGAGTGTGTTGGAGCTCCACTTTCTCTACTATCAAAACTCCCAGATGCTTTTTCATTCCTTCATCTCATCTCATCTCAAACATATGTGTCTACTCTTGTCTTGTGTTAACATTATTATCTAACATCCTCCCTTCCTCTCCATGTGTTACATTTCTTCCTCACCACCACCCCACCACTTCCCCTAAAAGACCCCTTCGCTCCCTCAGATGGTAGCACCAACGCGCCGTCTTCGGGTCTAGACCTTTTCGGCATGATGACGGTGGAGAATAATAACCTGGGTAGTTCGCTGGATGCCTGTTTTAGCTCTGTGGTGCCCCAGCCTTCCCCTTCTGCTTCCCCTTCACCGCTCTTCACCTCCGCATCCAGCACCATCATCACCACTGCAACCATTTCAGCTCCAGTAGCCCCCAGCGCCGCAAACCCTGCAACTGACCTTTTCAGTGGTAAACGTTAGAGATGTGTGTGGTCCGACATTAATCTTACTACTTTGTGCTCTTATTCATATTGACTGGCATCTTCCTGGCTCCTAATGTGCACATATTGAACGCATCTTTCACGTCGACTTGGCTGCTGTGTGTGATCACCGTTTTCATAGTGTTTCAACATTTTAAAATTCCTGTCTCTGGATGCGCATGTGTTTGTAGATCTCTTTAATTCAATGCCAGACACAAGCTTCACCAATGCAGAGCCTGCTCCCAGTGTTGACTTGTTTACAGCAGGTAGCTACCCCCGTTTGCATCCACTCTGCCATCTCTCGTGTGCTCGCACTCTCATATCCTGTCTTGCCGTGTGTTTTTCAGCTTTGTCCTTGGCTTTAATGAAAGAAGGAAAATAAGGAAATGAGATTGCTCTCTCCTATGGGTCAGCTAAAAGCTATTGAGCTGTCTGAAACATTTACTAAATCACTCTTACCTCTTTCCCGTTCCAGCATGTTCTGCGTGCACTGCAACTGCAAGTGATAAACATGCATTATAATGAATCACAGTCAATACCAATGTGTGTGGGAGTGTGTGTGTGTGTGTGTTTATGTATGTGTGTGTGATCTAAACACCATCTCCACCTTGCCCTCCCCAGCAGATGTATTCAGCTCCCCTGCCCCCATCCTCACCTCCGCACCCCCACCCAAAATTGATACGGGAGCCATCATGAACCTGTTTGGTGGTGGGTAACTCACATGACTGTCTGCTCTCACTCTGTCTCCCCCTGTTCATGAAAGCATCATCAAAGAAGAGGCGTTGTATCTGTGAAAGACATCAAATTAAACAATTGATATTGATATTAATACCAGTATGGCTTTTTCATTGGTCGTAGCTGATGGTTTTGTTATTGCATAATTGTGCCTCAATTTAAACTCATAGATATCTTGTAACAATGGGAATTCTTTCTCTGTGGTTATGTTGTGGAAGTATTACAAGCAGATACAGATGAAGCTTGGTCATGTTGAAACTGGCAAATTTTTTATGAAGCGCGAGCTACAACTTTAGACCTGGAGATTTTGACTTTCCTCTTTCTTCCTGGCTTTAGCATTTTTATCCAAAGTTTCTACAGTATTATTAAAACAAATAAGCTTTCATGATGATAGGTATACTGGAAAATGTGTGGACGCTTTGATTGCAAATGTTAAATGAGTATGGCAGTATGATAAGATGTGTGTACGTGTGTCTTAAAAAATTTAAAGCAATATTTCCCAGTTTACTTACATACATGTGATTGTGTATTCATACTTTCACCTTCCCCGTCTAACTCTAAGCACTCTGTTTGGCATCAGCAGTGAGAAGCCGAAGGCTGACTATTACCCCTTCTTTGCCCTCATGCTGCAATGGAAACGCCCGCTTCGACCTGGCATGGTACGGTTTGGTATGTTTTTGGTTGACCTGCCAGAGTCCGCAGGAGATGCCCCAGCTGCTGCTGCCGCTGCCGCCCCTGCTGCCCCTGGTGCAGAGCTCATGTCAGGTAAAACCTCTGAAATGTGAAGAGCCACTCTGCATGCTGGAGGGCATACGGACATGTTGCAGATTTCCATTTCATCTCAGCACGCTGTACTGTAGCTGTGTTGTTAACTTAGTAATTGCATGCTGTCTAATTATAGTCCTACTAATACTGTTAGAGCCACTAACCACTGGTGACATCTTCATTTAGTTAGTGTTTACTGGTGAAGATGGTTGTTTTGTAGCAATGGATTTATCAGTCACTGTTTCTATTAACTCTGGTAATGGTTAATGAAATAGTCTGCTGTTAGCTGTTCTTTTTATATCATTTATTCACTCACTGTACAGAATACAGAAGCTTTATGCACTAAACTTGGGTGTTGTCTTGTTTTTTGACTGTTGCTTACTGTTGATTCAGTATCAAAGTCATGTCCATATAAAGCCACGCTAACGTCATCATTGGATCATGTGCATAGTTATTAGTCTTTAGGGAATTCCTTCAATATTTCCCACCTTTCCTGACTGTGCAACCGGTATCCGTGGTAACTGTAACCATAGCAACATGGGCCCCTCCTCACCTGGTTCCTGGTCATCTCCTGTGCCATTGGTCTTCGTGTTATGTAACTGACGGTCTGCAATACTACTGCTTCGAGGCTTAACTCTTTCTTCCCCCTCTCTCTCATTCACGCAATAACCTCTAATGGTTTCACTGTCACCCGCTCCTTTAAAACCTCATTGCATCTTTTTTCTCTCTCTCTCTGGCATCTGTGCTTTTTTTACTTTCCTCTCTCTCTCTCTCTCTCTCCATCTGGCTCTTGGGCTGGCTCATTGCTTGCTTCCTGCCATTTGATTCGGTGAGTTTCCTTGCTCTTTAACACGCTAATTTCCCACAGTGCACTGCTGCATTGCAGTGGTGCAAGCTCAGCTGCACTGTCCCTTCCACCACCAGATGCTTGATGGCTACAAAGAGTGCAAAGTACTAGTAGTATTGTTATAGTGCTTCTTTAACAAATAACCCAGCTTCTGCCATCATGAATTACATCAATAAGCACTGGAAGTGTATTCTTGACACTGTGTATGATGTTAAGATGTAAGATAGTGTTTTTGTACAAAATACTGTAACATAACAAATCATCCCTCATACATATTTTTTAAAGTTCTTATTCCTTGTGCCCAGATTGCACATTACTATTGGTAGTAATTAGTAGTAGTATTATTATTAGTAAGACTGACAGATGTCTCCTGTAGCAGAGTCTGTATGATGAGACTGTACTAAAATCAAAAAACATTATTCATGATATAGATGTGATGAAAATGTCTATTTTACTACTATAGTTGTCACTTAATGTCTGTTTTTATATGAATCTACTCTATAGCTCACATTCTCTCCTCTCTCTGTTGTCATGGAGACATCTATTGGTTGTCATGGCAATCCCCAGTAGTAAGGAGGTCTGCTACTGAGTTCTGGTAGAGTGTGAGGATAGCTAATATCTTCCTCTCCCTTCCTCTCCATCTATGTTTCCTCCCCGCTTCCCTCCCTCCTGTAGTATTTGATGGTCTAGGGGATGTAATGAAGCCCACTGTGACCCCTCAGGCGGGTGACGTTGACACCTCCATGGCTAACATGGCAAGTAGTAAGTAGTCATTCACGCTAGCTAAAGCAATGTCATAGATCCCAGTTTAAAAGAATAGTTCAACATTGTGGGAAATACACAAGACAGAGGCCACGCTGTTGAATTCGGAGCTGGAGCCAGGAGGCGATTAGCTTAGCTTAGCATAGCATAAAGAGTGGAAACGGGGAAACAGTTAGCTTGGCTTTCTCCAAAGTTAAAAAATATGCCTACAAGCACCTCTAAAGCTTGCTAATTAACACATTGTATCTAATTTCAAAAACCTGGACACTGAACATGCATGAAAAAACAACAATTTGTGTCTTTATGGGGGAGTTATGTGTTGTAAATAGCCGGACAACATACAGCTAGAACCGTTCTGCACAGAAGTCCTGGCCAGCGAGCGTATTCCCAAAATGTTGAACTATTGCGTTAATTCACCTTGTCCTCTAATCCTCAACGTTTTTGCAATAAAGTCTCTGTGGTCGTAATTATGTTTGTTAAAGGAAACAGTAATTTTGCAGAACGTCTCTTTGTCTCTCTCTCTCTCTCTCTCTGTGTCTGTCTCAGATCTCACAATGGGAACCCCAGCGGCCCCACAGGTAGCTCCCCCCAGTTGGGGTGCTCCCATGGTAAATGTTGTCTGTGTCTTATAGCATGGAGTGGAGCCTGGCATGGCAGCGACAGACAGGGCATAGCAGCAATCACACGCATTACCTTCATCTGTCTCTCCAGGTTCCAGGTCCAATCATAGAGCTATAGGAAACTGAGAGCGAGGAAAGAAAGAAAGGAGACGAGACACATTGTCTAAGTCAGCCGACAGATCTCACAGAACCTCTAATAATGCTCAGAACTCATGTGCTGGTTATAAATTTGTGGAAAATTACTAAAACCTGGCACTTTCACATGCAGTCTGGTTAAAAGTGTTTCTGGAATATCTACTGGAGAGTGATGAAGTGACAAATGATAGTGCCAAATTAAGAAGCTGTTGCTTGGAAACAGCTTCTTCTTCTCTGAACTTTCTTTTAAGCCTGATAGAATCAAGGCAAGCCACTAACCTCTCGCCCTCATAGCTAAACCCACCCATCTCATTGAAACATTTGCTTTTTATGGATATTTCAGTTTGTGTTTTTGGCAACAACAGATGAAGTTGTGGTTTCATACAGAGGAAATGTCTCATCTCTAAGGCTGTCTGCAACGAGCTTCCCCTTTCTCTCTAAGTCCTTGTGCATGAGTAAATCAATTTTATGAACTTATAGGCTCAGTTAAGGGGTTTTGTTGTGCCGTGTTTGTTTCTTAATTTGTTGTGTTCCAAGCTTTTTGTTGTCTGAGATCAGTGTGTCCGTCCATTACTTTAAGTGTTGTAGAAAACATTCATGCATTGTGTATTTTTTTGACGTGTTTGCATTGTCTTGCATTGTGTGTGTCTGTCTTATATGTAGTGATCCCAACTCCTCCTCTCCCTCCCCTCCACAACTTTAGACCGTACCCATGGGTGTTCCTCCTTTTATGGGGACTCACCCCAGCTTCGGCATGGTAAGACCATCAGTCCAGTCCAGTAATGTCCCTGAACCAGTCTGGACATTACTGGAAAGTGATGGACAATGACCCCTTTAGGTGTCCCACACACAAACGCAACCTTCCGACGGACGAGATTGCGTCTTATTGTCTCTTTTTCTTTCTATCTGTCTCTGTGTAAGCCCGGGGCACCAGGCGTTGGAGCTCCCATGATGCCCATGGTTAGGCCAGGATTCCCTGCCACCGGAGCGACCCCTGGAGCACCGGTAAGTCGCTCATTCTTAAATGGATTATCCACACATTTACACATGTATACGTCAAGTTGACAGCCGCTCTGAGTTCGAGTACTAAAAACAGATGTGTCTGCAGATGTCTCCTGGAGTGGCTCAGAGCCCCAGAAAGCCTCCACCACCCAGGAATGCTCTGGATGACCTTAACATTAAGGACTTCATGTAGACTGACTGACCCGTAAACCCCCAAGGTAAATGTGTAATCGCTTTGCTGAAAGTATGTTCAGACTGCAGATAAATCACTTTCATTTTAAGTGACCAGCAAAGGTCAATGTGCAGAATCACTTTGTTGCAACTTTGATGCTGCTTTGATTTATTTTTTTTCTTATGAAATACTGGATACTTTTACTTTTCACTAAAAGAAGGAGAGAGCTATGAATGCTTGAGCAGAACTAGCATAAGTTTAAATGTACAGCAGGTAATTATCCACAGTAACGAAGAATATAGCTAAATTAACTGAGTTGAGAGCAGCAAACATGCTATATCAGTAACACAATTGGAAATGAGGACAATACACTTACCACAGCGCGTCAGCAGCACGTCAGCAATGAAAAATTACTGTTTGTTAATCTGCTCACAGGCCATGTTCACACTAAAGCAATAACCTGTGAAAATAGGTCACAAGTAGCAGTGCACTGATCACAAACTAAAAAGGTTGGGAGCCAGTGCTTTTGAATTATGTGTTGCAGTGCAAATGATGTGAAGACACATGTTTAGAATTTGGATTTCAATGACAATATCACCATTTATCATTGTAGCTCTGGGATTCTAATTTTCTCTCCACCCTCTATCACTCCCTCTCCCCGCAGGTTCGTCATTGTGTCTGGAGCTCTGTGGATGTGGACGTCTGCACTTCCCCACTGCCTTCCCTCAGTCATGCCCCAGCCCCTCAGCCATTCAGCCATCATCTCTACGACCTTTGCCCTCTGACCTCCTACCAGCCGCAGCCCCTGAAACAACCTGCCCTCCTTATCTAATGTTGTAGCACAACTGTGAATGTGAACCCTAGATACAGAAAAACAAAATCCCGTTTATGTGTGTGTGGGTGTGCGTGTAAATCAGTGTTAACCTTTACTTAATATACTATTGAAAAATGAACAAAAAAATTAATAAATGTGTATTTAGATTCATTCTGGATTTCTGCATATCAGCTGACTTGGAATGATGGATATGTGTTGGTTTCTTTGCGCATCTCCCAGACGAGGACTGTGTTGTTAAATGTGGACTGTGTTCAGTGTGTGTAACTTCACTGGCCAACCGCCACTCCAACTCCTCTATCCCTGTTGTCCAAACTAATACTGAGCTATGTTTATGCCATTCAAAACTTGGTTGTACCTATATCTGCTTGGCCGTCCATCCTCCCACCTGTCTACTTTTTTGGAGAACAACTCTCAATCAAAACATACCTGAAAACAACTCGCACTGCAAATCTGGACTTATCACCGAACACCTCAAACAGTGTTCAGTTTCGTTTTTACTTCATCTTTTTTTAGGGATTGTATGAAACATGCAAAAACTGTGTTCAAATTGACATATGCATTTTTGATGATAGATCACATATTTTCTTTAATCTTTATTTTCAAAGGAAAAAAAAATGTATCATATATTTTTAGTTACGTCAAATTATATGGTTGGAAAAAAAAAAAGGCAAGTAGATTCAAAAATTTCCCGCCTTCTTTGTACATACCTCTCAGTCTGTTATCAGAGGCAGTATTGAATGGAAACTTGGCCCTGAGTGTTTACGGTTGCGCCCTCTGCTGGCGTGGAGTGACGCTGCATCGTAGCATGCAACACAGGCCAATCTGGGATGCATTCTAATACTCTCAAAGAGCTCCTTTCCTTGTCTGTCTCCACACATGCTGACATTTGACTTGATGTTCAGGTGGAAATCAAAGAGACAAGGAGGCATCTGTGTATGTGATTGGAATGTGGCCTCGGTCCTCTGTGGGTCATTTGTGACGCAGCGATCCGTACTTTTGCTCGTGTGCTGTCACTGGAAGTCTTGAGGACTCTCACTGTAAAGCACTGAAGTATACGCTGGATGTTCTGTGTGTTGTTTATTTCCAAAAGTGACTGTATCTTAATCCATTGTGGCATTGCAAAGTGTTGAAAGAAAAATAAAGATGACTATGACACATAAAAACAAAAAGAATGTGGATAAATAATGTTTGCTAAGTATTCATATGAAGGCTGTGTTGTTGTTTTTTTTGGGGGGGGGTTATAATGGATGGCATCGTCCTCCCTCCCTCGCCCCCCACCTGCATGTGAGTCCAAATGAGATGCAATAAAATACAAATACACTGATACAAACTACCCTCACGGCTCATCACTTATCTCTGTGCTGCTTTTGTTCGTTGAAAATTAAACTTCATTTTTGTTTGTTATCAGCATGAATTGTATATTTTGACAGAAAATGTGTTTGTGGCATGGACACTCCTAAAGGTCAATAACATACAAAGTCACAACACAAGACACTGTTACTCAGACATGAACAGATTTGTATTTTGACAGTTTTCAAACATCAGAAAACACATACATAAGTTGTTTGGACACACTATTCCCTTTAAATATGAAGTGAAACGAGCACCAACAGGCTATACTTATGTATGCTTTACATGCAAAAGAAAACAAAGCAAGGTGTTTACGTGAGAAAAATAGAAGGATTTTGTTTTCCCTTTAGATAATTATTGCACTTACAGATGCGTATAACTTAAGTGTTTCAGAGACATACAAACCACTGTGTTTAGAAGAGCTGACAATGGATTTGTATCGTTCACATGTAATTAGAGCTTCCTGTGGTTTGCCTACAGTCTCTAAATCAAACAATAAATGACTAGATAGACCGCATATCCAGGACCAAGGACATGTGCAGAATACTTGGATTATAGGTTTATCCAATGTAGCCTGAATGACTATCACTGAAGAGGTGAGGTGGTTCAAAAATGTTGCTGTAATTCTTACAATTAAGAATAAAAAGGAGGCTACACATCTGTTTTGGAAATGTATGATGATAAATTAATGAAAGATACACCCATCCTAATTCTCACACTCTTATATAACATGAAAAAAAGTTTATGACATGATGGATTCAACATAAATACAATCAAATGTTCACTCATTAGTCTGATTCTTCCTAATGTTCATATTACCGTCATTTACTGTATATCAACCCCAAAAAGTGCAATAATTATTATATTAGCTAAGCTGTGAATACAAGGATTCTGGTGAGTGTGAAAGACAATGAATAGCAAAACAATAACAGATTAAACTGTTCCTGAATATATAAACATGCCAATAAACTTATTAAGGAAATGATTTATTTCTAGGTCAATTAAACATGTATTTAAATAATATACAAACTTTTTATATGACCTCTATAGGTGAGTATCACTTAAAAAGTTTACTATATCCTTCTTGAACTCATAAGATTCTTATGAATAACGTCCCAAATAGTCATAAATGAATGTCTGTAAGCTTTTGTCTTGTATGCTGCAATATTTTGAAGTGTATAAAATGTTAGATTAAATGAATGATGTGTAGTCTTAAGGATGACAATGAAGCGGTGATGACTGATGAGATGACACGTCACCTTTGGAGGCGTGCTATTGGCTGTTTCAGTGTTTGAGGAAGAGCATTTTGGGTAGATGTAATTGTAGTTCTTAGGAGTCACTGCAGTCTACACTTACTGTGGGAATTACACTTTTTTACAATTACTTAACTAAAAGTTACTTTCAGCTTCTTTATACAAAGCGTCTACTGTAAGTCCTACTTGTACCAAGAATTTTTTGACTCATAAGTCAAAGTTTATGAATCTTAAGACAATTTCTTAGAAGTTTACATATCTGCTTTGATCTTTGAGCCTCCCAAGAGACAACAGATCTTTTCCTCTTGTATATCCGCTGCTCTGTAGTTCAAACCTCTTTACAATGCCTTGGATCTCCGTGGATCCAGTGGCAGATCTGCGCATATTTGGGAGGAGTGATCCTCACTGCAACATTAAAGTCCCTCTGCTCACCCCCCTCCACCTCCACCCACTGATGGCCTGAGTACACCCCGATCACCCTCCGCTGCCACTTCCCTTTCCTGCCTGCATCTCCCGTTTTCTGTCTCAGTCGAATGTAAACGCCCGCACCTGTAGCGCCCGGCTGCGCGTCACAGTGCTGGTACATCAAATCGTCAGACTCCTTTGCCACTGAGCAAAAGCGGTAGACCACCTTCTCGTCTCCACGCCCGTCCAGCAGGCTTTTGTCAGCGTCATAGCCTGAGAAGTGGATGCGGGCCAGGGGGGTCGCAGAGGGCGCCACTCCGAGCTCCATGTGCTTTGTCTTGATGGGTCGTCTCAGCTCCAGAAGAGCATAATCGTAGTCGGAGACCACAGAGTTGGTGGAGCTCGCGGACAGGATCCATCCTTGAGGGATGTAGGTTTGTTTGACTGGTGACCAACGGAAGACAGTCTGTTTCTTGGGTTCAGCACTGCGTTGTGTGCGGTTGAGGCCGACCCTTTTTCGCTTCCTTCTTCCTCTTTCTAAGTCATCGGTGTTTTCATCATCACCTGCCACCTGATTGTCCACTTTTCTTCCTCTGTGCTTCCTACCTCTCTTTCTCCCTCTCACTACATCTCCATCGATACTATTCTGCTCCTCACCTGTCTCCCCCGCTCCTTTCCTCCCAACCCTCTGCCGCCATCCTCTCCTCCTACCCAATCTTCTTCCTTTGCTCTTGACCTGAAGCACTCCTACTCTGATACTTCTGGCATTCTCCAGGTAGTCCCTGCCATCATGGATGCAGTGAGCCGCTGTTAGCACATGTTTTGGGGAAACTAGAACTCCAGAGCAGCCTGTGGAGACGCGGACTGCAGTGGAGAAAGGGTAGTTGGTAACGAACTGCGAGTCAGAGATCACAAAGCGGCCATCTGCTCCGTAAATTTGACGTTTACTGCGAGAACGTGACTGAGCGTGGGCAGTCATAATTGTAGACGTCTTGTTAAAGCCAAGCAAAGTGACTTCTGTACGTGTGCATGTGCCATTCTCATACATGGTCTCATATCCCAGAATCCTCTCTTGCTCAGCCTGGTCTATAGGCGGTAGGCCGCTTTGACACTCTATCCCACAGAGTGTCTTATTCCCTCCTCTCGCCTCATCTTCCTCCTGCCCTCTGAACAAAGGTTTGCTTAAAAACTCGGTGTGTGTGTCCAGCAGCATCGGGAGGCTCTGTCTGTTCCACCTGTACGTGTCGTCGCTCTCATCTTCACCAAAAGCTCCTGAAACTGTCAGGGCAGCCGCACAGAGCAGCAAACACAGGAGGTGTTTGAGGCCCATCCCACTGAAAAGATAAAAGACACAGATAGAAATTATCAGCAGTTAAAACAGTGAAATGGAAATGAAATGGCAATTCAGTCTGGCAAGAAAGAAACCTTGTGCATGATCTCTGATCTCTCATTAGTAGCTTTCATGTTGCTTTTACAGATTATATGGCCAGCAGAGGGCGCAAAAGCCCAATTTCTAAACAATCACTGAGCAGCAAAGTGAGTGATCTCTGAGATATATTCATTTAAAATTGACTTGAGGTGTCTGAGATTGAATAAATAGTTCAAATGCAAATAAAGTTATCGTTTATATGTCATTTTTTTTTACACAAATAAGAAAATAGTGTGTGTGAGACTATGACACTGATAATATTCTGTTAGTCTATATAAAGAATCTTACACCATGTAAAAGAAGATAGCCAAGTCTGATAATTTTAAAGATTAAAAAAAAAGAAAAAAAGAAAAAAAATATACTGAGAAAACATAGATTTTACAGATATAGATTAAGAGGGAAGAAATGGGTGATCTTATTTTTAAAGCATTGTCATCGTGCATAAACTGATACTAAAGTGTCATTTGGCAAATGATATACAAAGTCAAAAAACTTTCCTACCTGCAAACATTCACAAAACACCCCAGCAACCTCCAGTATACGTTCTCCATCCCATTAATAAAAAAGACACTCCATCCAAACGGCTTCCAGCAGACTGGGCTCCATCATTTCCTGGGCTCCCAAAAAAAAAAAAAAAAAAAGCGCAAGGAGAAGCTTTGTGCAAGATCTACATCCCACTCTGATGCAGAAAAAACAGTGATGACCAACCAGGCAGAGGGGGGAGTGTGTGGGGGGGTGCATGAATTAAGTTTATGATCATGTGATGACATTTTAAAAGTGGAGCCACGTGGAGAGACTTTTTTTTTTCTCGGATTCCGCAAATATTTTTATTAGGTGGAGAAAACGCGCAGAATAGAACAGCGATGCTTTCAAGTAAACGTAAATTAATTTCGGTGTGAACCTATTTACAGAGAGAAAATGTTGCCTTTGAGTTCGTGTTTGTTCGCGGTCAAATGTGTAAGTTTAGATTTATGTCGGATGACGTTTGGAAGTGCGCGCGCACACGCGCACACACACACACACACACACACAAATGAAAGCTTAAATAATATTTCTCATACTGACATATAATGTGAAATGAGAATAGCAGGATTTAGTTTGACTATAAATCACCTTAAAGTTTCTACTGCCAACAAAATATACGAGTTGAGATTCAAACTTCTTGGTCTTGGGAACAAGCAGTCTGAGAGCTTTCTGGAGATCACATGATCTTCATCAGTTGATGGAGTTTGCCCAGTTTTCATGGGATTGGAGATATTCAAATTTAAAATTTTCTGGGCACTTTAAGAGCTTCTCAAAAGTCACAAAAAGTCTTGTGTCAGCTGTTGTTTCCACATGACGTGTCCTTGGAAATTTGAACATTTATAACTCCACAACAACTGTGCATCTGTACCTCTGTACATCTTCTGATTTAGATCACGTAATATGATTGAAACCTCCAGAAATGAACCATTATCAGGTTGAACATTATTTGCAAAAATAAAACATTTAGGAAGAAGGCACATGTGTACAAATACTTTCTTTTACACATGTTACTGTTTTATTGTCAATGAGGGATTACTGTGTGAAAACATTTTACTTTAAAATCAAGTTTGAAAAAATTGTCATCCTATTTGTATATGTGGAGTCTGCATTGTTGCTGCAGTTAATCTGATATGAAAAGGAGTGCTAAGGTCTTACTTCGGTTGAGGTGCTGTATTGAAAGGGTGATGTGTTCCCTCTGTAGAACAAATATGGGTAGATGCATCAGATAAAAACTATATAGTCACATAGTCAAAACCACATAGTTCCTCTTTTGAGTGCATCAAAGAGTAATACTTTTTTCTGACTGCACAGTTACCACCATCACCAGCTCAGTGCCAGCAGCATGGAACAGCTCAACTACACTATCAACACTTACAACAGCTCCTCCACTCCTCAGCATCCATCTCCTGTCTCCTGGGTCTCCAAACACCTTTCTGCGGTGTTGCTGGGCATCTGCTTCGTGCTGGGAGTTCCTGGAAACATCACCGTGGTCATCCTCAAACCAAACTGGCAGCACCTGTCCAGCCTGAGCCAGTATCTGATGCTGAATTTGGCCATTTCCGACCTGCTCTGCCTGTTCACCCTGCCCCTCTGGATTTATACTTTATTGTACAGCTGGACCCTCGGCCTGGTGACCTGCAAGATCCTTGCGTATATGACGTACTGCAGCATTTATGGTAGCCTGCTGACAGTCACGGCACTGAGTGTCCAGCGCTGCCTGCAGGTGGTGTACCTGCAGAAGTGTCTGGATCAGGTGGGAAAGAAGAGGATGCTAATTCTGCTATGGCTAGTTGCGATGATCCTGTCCACCCCTGCTTTAGTGGTTCGACAGCTGAGCAAAAACGAGGACCAGACAACTAGGTGTACACCTCAGTACTCTTCCCAGGCCCAGAGGATGGCTGTGCTGCTGACAGAGTGCTTGATGGGATTTGGTTTATTTTCTGTTGTGGCGTTTGCATACATCCACCTCCACAGAAAGGTGAACCAGGCAGCTTTCTTCAACAATCCACAGACGACCCGACTGGTCGCCAGAATCGTTGTGACCTTTTTTGTCCTATGGTTTCCATATTTAACGATAAATGTGTTGGCTGTGGCGGCTATTTCCCTCCAAAACGAGGGCCTGTTGAAGTTCTGTATGGACAGTTGGAACATTGCTAAATCACTAACATTTGTGAATAGCTGCCTGAATCCAATCCTGTATGCATTTACTTCTCGAAACATGTGCATAACGTGTGCGTGCCAAAACTCTGCACATAAATACTGTTGTTAATGCAGAAGGCTGTAATTCCAGGAAGTCTGTCGAATCATGTGGCATATGTTAAATTATGTTAAATCAAAGCCACCACATATCAGCCCAGTGCTCAACAATTAGAAATGTGTTTTTCTTTTGTGACAAACCTGAAATAGGTGTTTCCAGTGAAATGCTGAATCATCTCCCCTGCTGATGCAGAGTTTGAGGGTGTGGTGCTCTTATTTCTCACAGGAAGCTGCAGATGATTTGTGTTTTAATGATGAATTCTGAGGTTAAGCAATCAGCAGGTCCTCAGCCAGAACTGATCAAAATGAATCGGGCCAAGAGTCAAAAGATCCAACTATCTGGAAATGTTATATTCTATATATATATATATATATATACATATATATATATATATATATATATATATATATATATATATATCTAACTGTTTTTCTGTTTCCTTTACTTCAAGGATTGGTCAATTTTTTATGATCTCTCGCTTATAATCTTCATTTTTTACTTTTACATACAGTATTTGTGTGTGTATGTGTGTTATTCTACACACAAAAGTTTTCACTGTGTCATGTCTGATAATGACATTGCCTGTCTTGGGTTCTTAGTTTTTGTGGGAGGGATCCGGTCAGAGGAAATAACAATTAATGAAAAAGATTGAATAAATATTTGTGTTGGAGTGCATCCAATGAGAGGAATGACCGTGTGTCTTTATTTGTTTGCCAGATAGAAACAGACAGACAGAAGGAAGAAAGAATGTTTATTCATCCATCCATCCAACCGTCCATTCTTTCTTTTTTTTCCACCATTGCTTATTGTTGTAGATTGTTACCATTATTTCACTCATTGAGGGAAGTACTAACAGTTTTTTTTTTTTTCTAATGGCAAAAAACAGAACAAAAGAAAAGGTTTGTTTAATTAACTTCCTTTTTGGACAGGTGAAACTTGCCATTTAATCTTAGTAAAGTAAAAAAAAACTCATGACGCACTACAGTGTATCCACACATCACATTACATACAACAGCATGATAAAGTGATGCATTATCTCTCTCGTGAAAAGAATGATAAATAAATCCTTTGTATTTTAACAGCCTTCATAACATGCTGTAGAAGTATGCGTTAATCCACTTTCCAACGTTTTAGTTTTATTGTAATGTCTTATTGATGGCATATAGAACTCCTGTACAGTAGCAGCATTGCACGAAATATATCTTTTTATGGACTTCTATTTTTGTTTAAGGTTTCATTTCCTGTTTTTAGCTGCCTGGGTGACTAAATTTAGTCAGATCATTCTTATAAAACCTTAGTGTTGCTCTTCTACCGATGTGTCTCATGATAGTTTGTTACATTCAATACTACGGTTTTTATCCTCTTTTTCTTCTGTCCGGCCTTCACCTTTTGTGCTTACTTTTCATTAATATCCGGATAGACTTTGAGATGTTTGGTGAACCAGGAGGTCCTTCCTCTGCTGTGTGGCTGACAAGCGAGGCTTTTTCCTGAAGTAACTCTGCTGGTCAAGCCCTCAACTGCCAAGGAAACACCATATATCCTCAGGCTGTGTGGACAGCAGTCTGGGTCGACTTATAACCCTTTTTGTGCTGAACTCTGTCTAGACACCACTGCTAATAAAAAAACAATACAACAAGGGGCCAGGACTGCTGTGGGAGCGCATGTGTACTTTGTCTATTTGTGACTCAGTATTTCCCCCAGCTGCTCCTTTGGGCCCAGGCAGAGTTTTCTCTGGCCAGTTCTCAACAAAGACAGCATCCCTTTCCCATGCAAGGATGACTTCTCCTCTAAATTCAGTGTATGTTCTCCTGCCAAGATTCTCAGTTACACTTTTCATGATCTGTAACACACAGTGTTTGTCATCAGAAGTCGGTTATCTTGACCCGTGGCGAACAAAGGGGGAAAGCATCTGAGGCTGACTAACTTTAAGTGTGTGCATGTTGAGAGGCTTGTTTGTGTGTGTGTGTGTGTGTGTGTGTGTGTGTGTGTGTGTGTGTGTGTGTGTGTGTGTGTGTGCATGAAAACAAAATTAAAACTACATCTAGGAGGGGATTTTTGTTTTATCACTCCACTGTCAGTGTAGCCTACCAGATGCAACTGTAGATGCGGTTTTTAATTTTTTATACAAAGCATAAATTATGGTGTTATGATGTCTATAAATCACATACAGCACTTTGTGCAAATTTCACCACTCAGATTATGCAGTGATGAATTGACTAATAAACTAATCGATGAAGCCATCTAATCAGGGAGTATTTACAATAACACAAAGCTTTTGCTCTACTTCTTTTCTTATTTTCTCTGGAAACAAATTCTTGGTGTTAAAGGGATAGTTCAACATTTTGGGAAAAATTCACTTTACTGCCGAAAAATTACGAGAGTGGTATGAATCTTCTCATCTAAGTCTCAGTAAGAAAGCAAATAAGCCCATTTTCCAAAATGTCAAACTACCCTTTTAATAGGACTTATCTGTGTGCCTTTGGGAAAAAATATTGGTTTTAATACAACCAAATTAGAACAGTCAACTTAAATTTCAAAATTGGTAGTATTGTGATCGATATAGATAAGATATAATTAAATAACTGAAGACATGGGAAACAGGCAAAAAAAAAAAAAAAGTCAAGTCTATGGAGAACTAGAGATAACAGTATGTTATAGCCCTGGGATGGTAGATGAGTCACCCTCATCTGTTCATTCCTCTCTTCTCACGCATCTAGGATTTGCTGACCTTTTCCCTTTTTACTCAACCTTTAACAATCTGCCCTGCCATGTCCTGCCTTTTCTTTCAGTCCATCTGCTTTCTTCCTGTCACTATAAGTTGCATGTCTTATTAAAAGACGTGTGTGTGTTTTCTTTATTTCGCACTCTCTCTCTCTCTCTCTCTACACTCCTCCAGGTTTTTATTCCAGCTGGCAGTTGTCACAGAGATGCCTGGTACAGACACATAAGAGAGGAGGGGAGCTGGTTTATCTTGGCTCTCTACACATCCCTGTGTCTTGTAATAGAGCTTTACTGGTTCCTGTCCAACAGTAACTCTTGTTTGTGAGGAATTCTGCAGCTAAGTGGAAAGTTCCTCCCTCAGTATCAATCTAATTAGGATATTCAGGCTCAGTGTGACTGACTGAGTTGGGGGTTATGATATTTTGATAAGGTGGTCTTGGGATGCTCTGAGACCTCCAGCTGCAAGTTTAAATCAACACAGTTATATAAATCTTAATGACGACAGATCATGCCTTTCTTCTTTTTGAACGTATGTTGTGAGCAGCAACAAAAAGATAAAGTTTTTGAGATGTCTGTGTGTGTGTGTGTGTGTGTGTGTGTGTGTGTGAACTTTTATTTTATTCATGATCACCTGCTCCTGTTACAGTAAGAGATTGCGCTCGGCATCACCCAGTATACTTAACAAATGTAGTGAGGTTATTCAGCTCAGAAATATTTTAAGACTGCAGGTTTGCACTTAATTTAGCCTAAATTACAACAACATGTAGCTGTATGCATTAGCCTGAAATAGTCCAGGCAACAGCACAATGTGCTATAACACAGTTTGCCAAAACCTCTTGTTTTCATTTGAATGAGATCTGACATTTCTGAAACATCACTTCACGCTGACTTCCTGAATAAGATCTAACGGTGAATTTCCCACATTAGCTGCCTTCACGGACATCTTTCAGAAAGAGATAAACAACATCACACGCAGCTTGGAAATTAATGAAGAACATCAGTGTTATGGACAATTTGAGCTCACTGTATTTTTTTTTCTTTTATATTGCAGGGCAGGGGAGGGGCTGTTCTGTAAAAATTCTGGTGAATATTTACTTGGCCAGTAACATAATGTGCTGTGTGGAATAAACTGGGGTGGAAGAGTCTTGGATACAGACAACATTACTTCACAAAGGCTTTAAGATGTTACAATTCATGTCTGTATGATTTTGGATAATGAATTATGTTACTGACATATTATGGATAAAAGAAGTATAATTATGTTGTAATTGTCATGGTGTACTTATAGTTTAAGTATGGCAATTACAAACAGCTGGGTAATTTCAGTTATGTTCGATAAAGCTGGTTCCTTGTTGTGTTGAGAATAGCTTTCATTCATGCAAGCAGCTCTGATGTTGGTCTGTTGGCTGGTCGGCCCCTTTAATCCAGACTGAAAGGTCAAATTTTGAATCTGTCCAATATTTTGATTTATGACTAAACACTTGCAACACTATACTGACATTCCCGTCACTGCTAAACAGCAAATGGGAGCATGCTAACATGCTACACTAGCATTGTGAACATGGTTAACATAAAACCTATGCTAATCTACTTCAGATCCAACTGTTAGCATTGTCATTGTGAGCATGTTAGCTAGCATTTAGCTCTACTGTGCCTATGTACATCCTCACAGACTTGTGTCTGTGTCCTATGTCTGTATACTTTTAGTTGTATACTGTATACTTACATACTGTATTGGCAACATCAGCTGATCAGAGAGAGCTAAATGTAAGCTAGATTGACCCAGATGGAAAAAGTCACCTGATGGCCTTTCTGTCTGGATAATTAATTTAATATTTTTAATTGTGCAGTCACACAAGAACATAAAAGGTATTTTAAAACTTTCTCATAGTTAAGTACACTGTAATTGCAGTTGCCTTCATATAGTGCATACTAGTTCTATTGGCTTCAGTTTGATTTGGGTTATCAATATGAGAGATGCTGTGAACTCACTATCCTGCTGAAAGTGTTTTAGTCTTCATACACACGAAGATGACTTAAAGTCAACGTTTCATTCAAAAAACATCTGCAGAGCCTTCAGTTCTGATAAAGTTCTGATGAACAAGCTGACGTGTGCTGATCTGTCATCATGTTATCACTCCAACAGGAGGATTAATGCCAAATCAAAACAGATGTGTGTCTATGGAGGCATGTGTTTGTGGGACTTGGACGTCTGTCTTGTTGTTGGTCTGTTGTTGGTGTGTGTGTGTGTGTGTGTGTGTGTGTGTGTGTGTCTGCCCTCTGTTCCAGTACACACGTGTGTGGTCCATACTTTCTGTGTAGACTTTCTGCCATGATGAGGGTCAGTTGTTTGTGCTGTTGTTGTGTTTATTCTCTTCTATCAATCAGCATCACAAATCTAACACAGAATACCATGTGTCCACCAGGTGAACAGTTATGAGGACCTGTAATCCTTGTCCAGGTATCCCTTGACCAAAAAAATGGGGTTAAGCTGTCAAGACAGTGCTCAAACACAGTGTTTTCTGGTTACAGAGGCAAGCTGACCCTACACTGTTTGACCTTAAGATGTATGATGATATTTTTACAATTGTGTGCCTCTAACTTTGCGGCAACAGTTTGGGTAGCATGGATTTGTGCACAAAGACAGGTCCATTCACAAACGGTTTTCCCAGTTAGATGTGGAGGAAGACAGACTGCGAGGCCTTATCACCGAACACCAGTGGCCAAACTCACTAATGCTGTTGTGGCTGAATAGGAGCAAATCCTCACAGCCTGGCTTACAGGAAGCCTTCCCAGCAGGGTGGAAGCTGTTATAGCAACAAATAAATGCCCACGGTTGAAAAGATTTGTTCAATAATCACATGCTGTATGGGTTTAATGTTGCATGTCCACATGTCCTCTCTCTTCCACCTTGCTAGTAATTGCTCTCTGGATGTTTGCTAAAAGCTCAAAAAGTTGATTAAGCCATCAGCACTGTGTTTCACTGGAGTCACGGGCAATTTGCTAACTCCTGCCCTGCAAAAATGGAAAGTTAATTGAATCCATATTTGTCTGTAGCTAAAATTCATCAGCCATGGAGTTGTAGTTTTGGTGTAATTACAATATCTGACATCTTGGGGGAAAAAAATCGGTTCATTACATTAATACCATATGTACTAAATGTTTTCCATAAGTGGAATTTTTGAGGAAAAAAAAAAGGATTTTCCTTAGAAACTAATCCAGGATGAAAACCGGTTACTTTTGCTTACTGTTTTTTGTTAGAGAGTTGGAGGCCTTTTATCCAATATTTGTCTTAGACAGATTCTTGCTAAACTGCATTTTGTCTAGGGTGTGGGACTAAATAACACATGTTGTGAGCAGGATTATGAGGATTTAGAACCTTGGAGAGTGACGCTACCTCATATCATCTATGCTAAACCTGCATCAGTGTAAATCAAGGGCAATTTTGTTGCACAGTAATCTCGGTTCAGACTCGACGCCCTCTAGCTGGTGCGGTGAATCTCTCAGATTAGGAGCAGAACATACACACACCTCTTCATACTTCCAGAGCATGTTGCTTCTGTTTCAACTCCAACAAAAGACACATGTTAAACACAGAGTGGATGTTGAAACGTTGCCATTTACATTTAATTTTAATGTTTAAAGCATTGCCATGTGTCTGTTTCATGTGTCTATTAACAAGAGAGTGTGCTTTTAAACTGGGTTGTAGAAGAATTGGCACATCTGATGGTTACTATGAGTTGTGTTCTGTTAGCAGATGGCTAAAATATAAATATCTGACTTCATGTATGGCCAACAATGATCTATGTGACCAGATTTAGACCTTCTCTTTTGTTTCTTTTGGCTTTTCCCCCTGTCTTTGTGTTTTGCACTTTCATCCAACCGTGGTGTAGACTTTGACAGCCTTCCAGTTTGTTAAATAGGGGGATTCACTGTTTTGGGATTGCAGAAAAACTCGTCATGTGAAATAGAAAGAGACAGTCTGGCAACAGTAAGACTTCATACTGAATACATAATGACATATGGATAAATCATCCACCTACGGTATCTACAGTATGTTTTTCTCTTTCTTTATTGTCTTTGTCTCCATCTGGACCCATCTGTATGGAAAAGATGGTTAGCTCTGTAGCCAAGTTGCTCAACACACAAACAATTGGATCTACAGCCAGGGATTGTATCAATATTTCACTTGATTTTTATTTGTTTTTGTATGACCTTTCTACATCCTCCCCTTGCTCTCTCCTTCCATGTGAATCATCCTTGAGCCTCAACCAATTCATATTAAAAGTAGTCATAATCTTAGAGGCATGGCTCTACGGATGGCAGTGTTGGGCTGTGGGTCACTCGATTTGTTGGTCGGCCAATCACTTTAGTCCAGACTGAATTGTCTCAACAAGTACTTGATGGATTGACATGAAATTTTGTAAAGACATTCATGGTCCTCAGAGATTAAACCCCTACGAGGTTCACATTTATGGTTTTGAGTGAGGTGTCTCGACAGCTACAGGACGTATTGTCCCCTCAGAATGAATTGTATTATCTTTGGTGACTTTTCATGTAGCGCCATCATCAGGTAAAAATTTCAGTTTGTCCAATACTTTAGTTTGTGATTAAATACCTGCAGAACTAATGGCATTTCCATCAGCCATCAGCTAGTGTTTGAAATCGATAAGCGTTACACAGAGATGTAGTAGCATGTCCAGCAGCAAGCGCTTCTTTATTTTTAACACATGCTAAAAGTGAAAGTCCGCCAACAACTCCTGCCCTGCAGCCACTCAGAAGGACACGGTGCCTTGCATACAGAAACACATAGTAAAACACAGGACAGTCTGTTACAGCATTGTCATTATGAGCATGTTAGCATTTAGCTCAAAGCACGCTGTCCCCAAGTTCAGCCTAGTGTGGCTGTTAACTCTCAAAAGGCGAACTGTAATCTTTACTAGATTGTACAGAGGGAGAAGGAATGAAATTACAGCAGACAGAGAAGAAAACATCATGTTCTTTACACAGATATGTGAACTGTAGCTGGCCGAAGCTTTGTAGAAAGAATAATAACGAAGTGAAATAACATGCAGCTGTTGATCCTAATCTGGCGTTTCACATTTCTATGATCAGGTATCTCAAAAACGCCATCAGCCAGCTGGCAGGAAATTTTGATTGATTGAATTTTGAAACCTTGATATTGCCCTAAATGTTTTGCAGCTTGACAATTTCTTACTCATCACACACATGCAAAGACACTAATGCGCACACACACACAGTTGTGTTTCCATTGACTAGGAGTTAACATTGACTTACATTAATATCCTGGAGATTTCCTCTAACCCTAACCACTATTTGCCTAACTCTAACCCATAGACACACTTCTCTCTGACCACAATCATCCTTTAAGCGTCTTCTCTCTCTACTCCAAACAGGAAAGGCTCTGATTATAAACACGCAGCAGCTATTTATGAGGCAACAGCAAACATTCCAGTCCCATAAATATTTTTCCTATCACACAGTCCAGAAATGAATGTTTCTAACAACTGAGCCCAAACAATTTTTAACAATTGGCCCTGTCAAATCTTGTTCTCTGATTTCAATGTAAAAATATATATATAAAAAAATAAAATTTGCAACTCACAATTAGGCTACACAAACAGACACACAAACACACTTTGAAATAATGACACAAGCCTCTTAGCACAAGAAATTGCAGGCTAATACAAGCAATTTGGACGGAGGATCTGATTTTCTGAAAAAGATCTTTGAACCTCTCCAGAATCCTCAGTCTCTTTTAACCATTTGGTTAAAAAAATATTTTGTTGCACCTCTTTTAGCTTTTTCCACACAAAAAAAAATAGTTTTACAGCGAAGCAGATGGAATATTTTTTCATCCAGATGGTTGGAAGAGTTTTAAAACATTATGTGCCATATGTGTGTTATATAGGTTGTTAAACATGCATCGGATCCCGCGGGTGTTTTGGATTTTCCTTTAATCACATGATTTACTGATTCAATAAATACCTTTCTGAGTAAACAAAAGACATGAGCAAACAGAGGAAGTGCAGGCTAGAACTGAGGAGAGAGAAAAGGCTCAAAAAAGGCAAACAAAGTCAAGATGAAGCACAGGCCCGTGTGAGAAGTAAGCTGTGGAAGCAAAGCACTCCCGTGATGTAAATAGAGAAAGCTGTGGTATGTGACATCTGAGTCAGATGGGCCCGTGTTGCTGGCTGGATGCTGCATGCTGATGTGGTCCTCTGGGGCTTGGGTTAGCTATTTTATTTCAGGCGCTCCATCATCTATCCACCTCTGCTCCTAATGTTTTGTTTATGTTTTCCAGCCCTATCTCCCTCCTCCTCTGCCCCACCCTTCCCTGATGTCCAGCTCACCATCTCTCCATGCAGACTTCTCCTAATTCTACTCTTAATTTCACTCTTCTGTCTCTTCATCCAGGACCTCAATTACACACCAGACAGCATTTCTGTCTTTTCATCTCTCATTCCTGTTCCCCTCCCAGCACTCACAGCCGCCGCTGTTGGTGGGAGTAAGAGAAGTACACCTTACTCTAATCACCAAGGTCATTCTGTAAAAGATGTCTAGAGACAGAAGAGAAGAGGAGTTGAGCTCCACCCTAAACCTTTTATGACAGAGCAAAGAGCCAAATGACTGACCACGGTGCAAAATTACTGCCACATCACCTGCAGCTGCAGCTTGCGCAGGACTTCACTAAACCAAGTCGGGGTGGATTTCCTTCCAGATCTCACCACTAAGATCCTCTTTGTTACTCTGGAGCCAGGCACATGCTGTTCTTACAAAACCCTGCCTTAACCTGACCTGAGCTGTAAACTGTCATATGTTGATCCCGTTGGAAGATTAATTGCTGTCACCAGGAGGGTGTGACCGCACGCATGTGTTTGTGTCTGTACTGCTTTAATTTTTATTTTTGTGCCATTTCAACATACTGTGTGACTGCAGCTGGAGAATACGTTTTTCTCACTCATTGTGGTAGCTAACAGGTTGCAGATGCTACAGAGGAAGCACATTGGAAGCCATTTTACACATGCAGAAGACACAGACTGTAAGATGATGTCAACAATCAAGATCTCAGAAATGTGCACTCACACAACTTTCAAAGGCATTCATTATTTACTTTTGCATCATTTGCGGACATAAAGCATTCGGGAGAGTCAAAACATAGCTGAGTCTAAGCATTCACCTCTCCAGCTCAGCATGCAATCAGTCATTTGAGTCATCATTCATCCCGCTGACAAGGAACAGACAAAGTTGTGAGCGGTTGCTGTGGCTACATAATAATGTTGACACGGGTCTCGCCAAAAACAGTTAAACAAACAAACAAAAAATGCAGAAAAGAGCAGAAATGTTGCACTGCTGAGAGACAAAGGTCATATAGCCTGAATGACGCAAAACAGCAGACACATACAATATCTCCGATGTCAGCATTATTTTAAGCAGAACAAAGGATGTGTCTCACCCTAAATCACTCTGCTCATATGTACACATAATGATGCATTGAGTGATTGATAACTAATTTTGCTGATTTTGTCATAGTTGCATGTACTGGATCTAATTAGTGCATTTTTTTTAAACCAATTCAGCTTTTAATAAATGAGTCATAATACACCACATTAATGGATAAAATGACCTAACTTGGCTCTCGAATGACACTGTTTACCCAACACAGCTGTACCAATACATGTGTTAACATTTCTGTACAGTCTGAAGTGTGGGAAAGTGAGAATAAGGGAGAGGAGTGTGTGTAATTAACTATATGCAGTAGGAAAAGAGCGTCACCTAGTGAAATGGAAAAGGAACTTTTTTCACAGTCAGTGTGTCCAGTACAACACGGGCTGTTTGCTGTAATCCAGCAGATGGCACTACAGTTCCTTCGTGTTGTGAGTGTGACCTTTGTTGAGACTATTTAGGGGTTTTCCAGCTTCTCCATGAAACTGATAGAATGTATGATGGAGGTGAAAGTAAATCTCACAAGTTACAACAATTTATTCACAGTTTATTGTATTGTAATATCTGTAATCTTATTATTAGATTTTGCACTGTGTACAATATTTCTATGCTAGAATACTACCTGGGCCAATATTTGCTGTGTGGTAATTTGCTTTACCATATTAACTTAAGAAAATGCAACATATACACACAAAACTGAAATAGTGTTTATATTTTAAAACTGGATTTTGACATAGAACCAGTTTTTGAAAAGGAACTGAAATTAGTAATAAAGTATAAGACTTGCCTTAAAGCTCTTAAACTTGATGTTGCGGTTTAGAGGCACATTAATTTTTTTTTAAAATTAACTTGACACAAACCAGTTGACACAGAAAACCTGGAGCTTTTGGGGCCCACAGCAGTTGCCCACCTTGCCCGGCTGAATTCCTCATCGGATATAACCAGATTGATACTTTACCCCGTGTTTTGCTTCAATAAAAAGTTTGAAATGTCTAAAATTATTAAGTAATTTGCAAGGGGTAACTAAATAAGAAGAATGTCTATCCTGTTAATAACCTCAGGACCCTTCAGATTTAACTTGCAACCCTTGCGGGGGCCCCCGACCCCAGGTTGAGAACAGCTGGTTTAGTGGGTGGCTCTGCCTGATGATGATCTGCTGATCTGCTACTCTTTAACCAACTCCTCACCGACATGACTGTTGATAAAAGTCACTCCTAGTCACAGCCGGGGCTCAGGAGTAAGTTCTCATCATGCATGTGTGTGTGTGTCTGCATGGCTGTTTATATTTATAGAGATCACACAGAATGTATCAGTGTGGTCTTGACATCTCTAGCCACAGTTATCATACAGGAAGTTGGGTCACAGATAGAGTGATTCACTTCCTGTTACTGCATTTGCTGTTCTAAGTAATTACAGATAAGCAGAACATTGTTTAAAATGGGGAAAAAAATAGTACTGAGTTGACTGAGTTAATTTCTTTTGTTTTTGTTCAATTAATAGATGATTTAATGATGTATGAATTAAACTTCTTTATTCTGACTAAAATGTTCTATTAACATATTTATTAAATATACAGTACATGTGTGTATGTGTGTGTTTCTTCTTGAGCAATACATGTCGGTGAACTTGTGCACATGGTCAAGTGCAATCAGACAATTATCAACGTGTTCATTAGTGTTAACCGCAGAAACAAAATCTTGCCTTAGTGTGTATTTCCCTGAAACTTCTGCTTAAAGTTTTAATGTAGGATGCAATACAAGAAGCAACCGTTTAATCTTGCTTCCACCGTTCTGTCTCCCTTTAAATACTATATTCTTACAGTTTACAACTGCCACTGACATGCTCACACACAGAGCACCTTCTAGGAGCACTGCAGCATGGCTTACAGTGCAGAGCACGTCAGCGAATCTCATTAGAGGCTGTGGAAGACTTTAGTGGGGGCTTACACTATTGAGCGCACTCTTCAAGGTTGGTTGGGGTCAATAAGGTCTCTTACCGAGGTCAGGGTTAAAACTGATTCTGGTTCTGGATACAGTGTCGTTAGCTACTATGTGCTTTACATCTACTGTATATGTATCAAACCGCAGTCTGAGAATGTGAATTTCATGCACAGTTGCAGAAACAGGAAGGTCAGTAATTGCTTGCAGATGATTAATTACTTGAGCTCACAGTAAGTGTAAGTTAACAGTTCAACAGCATGAACCAGTATGAGTGCAATTATTTTTGCAATCCCCACAGACTATTAACACTTTACAAATATGCTAATTCTCATATCCAAAGTGCCTTAAGAATGCAAGTTAAAGTTATGGGCTCCCAAACTTAAAATACAACCAAAAGCAATGAGGATTAAAGTGCCATAAAAATGAAATACTGTGACACAAAAATATTTTAGGATACAGGCATGCAAGAGAAATGGTAGCAAAGTAGCAAGTTTCATATTTTCTTCATTAAAGGAGGCAGATATGGGAAGATGGTGTGGGACTTAGAGAGAAAAGCGGGTATGAAGTATTTCTTAAAGGAATAGTTTGAAATTTCGGGAAGTCCACTTTCTTGCCGAGAGTTAGACGAGAAGATCGATACCACTCTCATGTTTGAACAACAAATATAAAACTACTGCCAGCAGCCAGTTAGCTTAGCTTAGCATAAAGACTGGAAACAGAGGGAAATGGCTAGCAAACAAAATCTGCCTACCAACACCTCTAAAGCACACCAATTAACATATTATATATTGATTGTTTAATTAATACAAAAAATGGGAGTTATCGGACACTATTTCTTGTCCGGACACAGTAAATTCCTGTAGTCCTGTCATGGCTGTGATATTGCCAGGCAACCAGCGAAGACTCCTTCATTACCTTTGGACAGAGCCAGGCTAGCAGTTTCCCGCTGTTTCTCATCTTTATGCTAAGCTAAGATAACTTGCTGCTGGTGCTAGCATCGTATTTACTATACAGACATGAGAATGATTTCAATCTTCATCAAGGAAGCCAAAAAGTGTATTTCCCAAAATGTCAAACTATTCCTTTAAAGGAGCTGTTGTTTTAAAGGACCAGTGTGTAGTAATAAGCGGCATCTAGCGGTGAGGTTGCAGATTGCAACCAACTGAATACCGTTCCCCTCCTCAGGTGATTATATGCTAATTAAAACGTACTTATGAATATTATATTCAATTTCTGCCATGTCCGTTCCACTAGATGCCACTAAATTCGACACATTGGACCTTTAAGATGAAAGACAGGAGTCAAATCTGTTCTGGTTTTCCTAATTTTCCTCACACAGGAGTCAAGGTATGAAGCAGTTAAGTTACTTTAGGG
This sequence comes from Scomberomorus guttatus, assembly GCA_038419695.1. Lineage (NCBI taxonomy): Eukaryota > Metazoa > Chordata > Actinopteri > Scombriformes > Scombridae > Scomberomorus > Scomberomorus guttatus. Next base: position 17,871,501 of record CM076462.1, read on the forward strand.
ACAGTAGAGCTATAGGGCAGTAGTAACAGCAAGGCTGGACCATGGACCATGAGGATGGAGGAAGTACAGGAGATGGTTTTACAAAAAAAGTGTCTTTCTATGTTACTGTTCAAACTATTAGTTTTACAGTTAGCCCCAAAATAGAAAAGATCTCTATTTCCCCTCATCAACTGTAAAATTCTTTTTCATCCTAGTCTAAAACAATTGGAAGAGTTACAGTAAGTGATTAGTGCATGACAGGTCAACATGTAATCAAAGATTTAGAAGGATTTTTTTTCCTACTAAAGGAAATCCAGACAAGAGAATAAAAATAGTAGAGGTGCGAGCAGCTAGGTGGGAAAGAGAGGGAGGAAGAGTGCGGAGGCACATTCAGCTAACGGGCTCACTGTAATCTCTTAATGAACTTCCACGTGTAGGAATGGTGAAAAAGGGGATGGAAAAGAGGATGAGCAAAAACAGAGGAAGAGTGGGATGGGATGGAGGGAGGAAATAAAGGTTTAAAAGTGAAAGACAGGGGTTCACTTGGTGGGGTAGCATGGGCATACTGTAATCAGAAAGTTGGGGACAAAAGAGTGTCTGACTTCTCTTCCGCTTTTTGAATGAAGCTCTTTTTTCAATTACTGTCATAGTCCTGAGTAGAAAGAGGTACATTCAGAAGTAATACACAGATAGAGTGATATGCACAAAAAACTTGAATTGCACAATGAATAACTACACAAACATAAGCTTTACACACACTCACATAAACACGCAATACATAAATGTGAAGTCCAGCATGCACACACGCACTAATTTGCTTCCGTATGAGAAGATTGGCTTGGAAGCCTGACAAGGGGTCTGTCTGAAATCCCCTCGCCAATCCTCTGATGTCGTCAGACATTGGAAACCAAGCCGGTGTCATCCACTTGACAAGTCAGAGGTCGGGTAAGTACCTGCTTCATGGCAAGAATCCCAGGCAGTAAGCCTGACATTGAGCCTGTTGGTGAATGGGGAAAGTGAGGCCTGTTACTGACCTGCTGTCTTATTTCAATTCACAGAGCTGCATGGTCTGTATCTTCAGAGCGGAAATATTGATACCAGATTGTCCGTAACTTAGCTCTGATTAGGTTCCATGTTTGAGTTCCTCTAAAATGTATTATAAATTTATTTGGCTTATAGTAACACACTGCTGGTTTGACTGTTGTTTACTCCATGACACTCAGAAATTAAGGAATACCGAGAAGTGAAAACAGCTCCTACATATTTCATTGAATACACAAATGCCATTGTCAGTGAAATTGGTTACAGTAAACTTGACCAACATGCATATTTTGTGAAATGACACAAAATACGCATAGTGATGCGTGTGATGTTTATGCTTTATGTCTACAATACAGTAGGTGATGTTTTATAAAAAATATATTCAGACAAATAACCAGCAATCATGTATCTCCCACTCAAAATTGTCTTTCAGCTTTTACACTACTTTATGTGGATGTGTGGAGTGATTTTTTTGAAAAAATACCTCATGAGTTGTGGCTCAGTTATTACAATAATGTGTTAAAATATTTACAACAAATGACAGCTGACAGTTTGTCATTTTCTGGTTTGGTTTTGCATTGCTTCGATTAAAACTTTACTTTTTTACAAACTTTCGGACAGTGAATGTTTTAAGATCTGGGCATGCACAGAACACGCAGTCAATACCACCATAAAATGGCATAAGCAGTGTGTTATCTGCAGAGGTATGAGTGTGCACACATCTCTCTGCGCATGCCTGTGTGTGTGTGTGTGTCTGTGTGAATGTGTGTGTCATTGCACATACAGGGTAATCTGCAGTAAGCTGGTTTATGGGCTCGTCTGCAGTGACGCAGATATACGCGCCAAGCTCTACACTGATAGATTCTCCATGACAACTAACCTGCAAAGGCTGCATGGCCTATACCCTACATACTGACAGACAGGGTCATGCATGACAGAAGTGGCCATCACACGGGGATCACTTTAATTGTTAGATACACATTATTAGATGTGCACACAGTACAGGTTTTACACATGTGCTCTGCACTTTTGCTGCAAGTTTGCAAAGTTACCTCAGAAGAGAAGAGCTGTTGCACACAAATACATGCCTGCAGGGCCAAATAATGATGGGTGGAAAACCTCCCCTAGAGGGCGTTGGGTGTACATTATGCCTCGCCTGGAGAGACCAAGACTCTGGAACAAATAACTGTAATATAAGAGGAATATGACTTACATTTGTGACATTTGTGATGCTGCTACACAGAGAAAATAACAACAGACTCACTAGGTTGGTATTCATGAGTCTCACAAGACAGCGCTATATAATGTGAAGACTGATAGTGTGCAGCAACCAAATCTTGTGAATGAAGCTCATCACACTCTTCTTAACTTTAGAACATACTGGTAGTGTTAAAATAAGACGCACAAATGTCTGAGTGAGTTCATCCTCGTTGCAATGATCAAAATGAACTGACACTGAGGATTAGTTAGTCTACCTACCCCTATTGATAATGCACAATGTAGGACAAGTGCTGGTGCTTGCATCCCCGCGGAAATAGGAGTGTTGACACAAGTGGGCGTTTCGGAAGAATGTGGACATCGATTCGAAGCGAGGACGGGTTTTGGTTTAGGTTCAGCGTCTAAGCCTTCTCTTCTCCCGTAACGCCTATTCTTCAGACACGCCTCAGTCTCCAAAGCTCGCAGCCACTCGTAGTAACTATGGGAAGCAGCGGCAGCTATTAGTAGGTGTGGGCTGTCAATCAAACCGGCCCGCCCCAACGCTTCTCAGATGGGAAGCATACCGTCCACAACTTCTACAGCAGCTAGGGAATGGGACCTCTGTGGCATCACGCGATATCAGCGAGAGACAAACGGCCAAAATGTGAGTGATAAGCAACCATACACCGCTTTCTCAAAGTAGGTGTCCAGTGGAAAAGTGTAGCGGTCTTAAAACGACGAGCAGAGTTATCCAGCACGGACGCGCAATCTGTGCGTAAAAGTTAGCCACAGACGACGGAAGAAGTAAAACTTCTGCGGTGGATGAAACGTTTTCTCGGATGTGATGGATGCGTCAGTGAGCCTTTTGGGCGTAACGAAAAGCTGACACTGTGAGGAACAAGCATTTCGACTGTAAAAGTTGATGTCTGCTTTCCGGAGTTTGGCCACAGGGTCGGAGCGGAGCGCGCAGAGGGGCAGCAGACGCTGGGCAGTGTAAGCCTTACGGCTGGGAAGCTCAAGAATTTAATTTGTCTGGACTGCAGACTTTATGTAAGAAGTAGGACAAGTATAACGCCGCCCAACTAGTTATTTCCGTCATGCGTGAAGACGCTTTGCCGTCCAGCAACTTGTTGTTATGACAGACATCAGCGCTGAAGGGTCAATTCTACAGAAAGTTACAGCTAGCTGATGCCACAACTCCAGAAGGAGTTAGTGGAAAGTTTGGTCGTTTACATTCTACTGTCTACCTCTCATCAAGATGGACGAGAATGTTGTGTCTGTTGCGGTCGACAGCTGCTCGGACGGGGAGAGCATCAACCTCAGCGTGCTCAACTGGGAGCAAGTGCAGCGGCTAGACGCCATCCTCACCGGCTCCATCCCTATCCACGGCCGGTGGAGCTTCCCCACTCTGGAGGTGAAGCCACGGGATATCGTCAAGGTGGTCCGGAGTCGCATGGAGGAGAAGCGGATACATGTCCGGGAGGTGAGACTGAACGGCTCCGCGGCCAGCTACGTTCTGCATGAGGACAGCGGTCTAGGATGGAAAGATCTGGACTTAATATTCTGCGCCGACCTGAAAGGAGAGATGGAGTTTCAGATAGTGAAAGATATAGTTCTGGACTCTCTTCTGGACTTCTTGCCGGAGGGAGTGAACAAAGAAAAGATCACACCAGTGACCTTAAAGGTAGTATATAATATTTTAACATTTGCATATTATATGATTTGCACAATTAAAATTTACATTTTGTCTCAAACTTTTAAACCAGGAAAGACAGAGCACATGTTGTAAAACTTCCTCATCTTTGAATTTACACTTAATTACACTTAGCACACTGCTGAAGTTTTGTGCATTTTCCAGTCAGTCTTCTATGAATACAATTTAGAAAAAGCAGACTAAGATCTGCCCTCAATACATCAAACTAGCACAGAGATATAAGCCTTCAAATAGTAAAAGGTTGGTTTCCAATTCAAAGAGGATTCTGTCTAATCCAATTGGAGTCGGATCCACATTAATCAGTCGGCCCTCAGTTACCTGGATACCGAGGACTACCCGGGCTACTAATGGCCCACCAACAGATGTGACCAGCAAAACATCATGACTAGAGACCAAATCAAGATGTTTATCTGGTGCAAATTAGCATGAATGCCCTGTTGTTGAAGCCTGCTCAAACTAAGGCTGAATTTCTATCCAGCGGATCACCATGTAAGACAGAGGGGTTTTATATATTGGAGGAAGAACTAGCATTATATTACAGTTCTGAAAGGAGGAAAAAAGCAGAGTTTGGTAACACGACAAGAGAAGGCAGTTGGCCTCTGTATGATAGGAGAAAAAACAGTTCAACAAAATAGTTCTGGTCCAAGATAGCCTGTTATTTGCACTTATGGTGTTGCTGCAGTGCTTCAACTGACAAAATGACCAAAACTAGAATCATTCTTTGTATGTATAGTGTAGGTAGGTAAAATGTTTTCATATAATGATTTTGTGTGTTCTGTGGTTGTGAGTATGAATATAAAAGGTTTACATCATAGTCTTAATGCTCTCTGTTACAACTTTAATTTTTTGATTTCAGTTTTCACTGATGGACACTTGAACTTAAAACCTGCAGAAACATGAGATGCAATGGACATACGTAGATCAACACCTTTATTACCAGTCTGTGATGACAACTCATGCTTAAACTCTGTGTTTTTCAGGAGGCCTATGTGCAAAAGATGGTGAAGGTGTGCAATGACTCGGACCGCTGGAGTCTCATCTCGCTCTCCAACAACCGTGGCAAGAACGTGGAGCTCAAGTTTGTGGACTCTCTTCGACGGCAGTTTGAGTTCAGCGTGGACTCCTTCCAGATTCGCCTGGACTCGCTTCTACTGTTCTACGAGTGCTCGGAGCACCCAATGGCTGCCACTTTCCACCCTACAATCCTCGGGGAGAGTGTCTACGGCGACTTCCCCACCGCCCTCGATCACCTTCGCAAGCGCCTCATCTGCACAAGGAGTCCCGAGGAGATCCGAGGCGGGGGCTTGCTGAAGTACTGTCACCTGCTGGTGCGGGGTTTCCGCGCAGCCTCTGACACTGAGATGAAACTGCTGCAGCGCTACATGTGCTCACGCTTCTTCATAGACTTTCCTGACGTGAGCGAGCAGAGGAGAAAGCTAGAGTCCTACTTGCAGAACCATTTTGTGGACCTGGAGGACAGGAAGTATGACTATCTGGCCACGTTGTATGACGTGGTGCAGGAGAGCACAGTGTGCCTGATGGGCCACGAGAGGCGCCAGACGCTCAGCCTCATCTCGTCACTGGCATTGCGGGTCCTGGCAGAGCAGAATGCCATCCCCAATGCTGCCAATGTCACCTGCTTCTACCAGCCGGCTCCTTATGTCTCAAATGGCAACTTCAGCAACTATTACGTAGCACAGGTTCAGCCTGTCTATTCCTGTCCTCCCTCGCCTCCTCAGCAGTACCTTCCTCCTACGCAACATCCCATGTATGCCACCTGGTTGCCCTGTAACTAAACTTTGTGTACATTCATGCACTTTTGTGTAACCGGTGGAATTCATGCACCCTTAAAAGGGATGAATATTGATCTTTTTTTAATTTCTTCTTTAAAATGGGAAATTGAGGGAAACGAGAGAAGGAAACACAGGAGTCAAAATTAAACAAAGAGCGTAGATAAAAGAAGAAAAGAAAGGAAGGAGGGGAAATGAGGTCAAGGAACCTGGAGCAAGGCAGTAGGCCATGCAGAGAAAGGTTTTTCCCTGGGCTAGGGTGCCACAGCGGGAGGAGCTGAGCACACAGGGAGATATGCCAATGAGAGAGGCTGACCCATCAGTTTTAGGGTTCTTGGTAGAGCAAACCACAGGTTGAGCTCAGCCTTGGAGAGACCAAACAGTCTGGATATGATGATACTTTCCTTGTGTGTTGTGAGTTGCAGCTCAAAGAAACTGGCCACTCAGATTTCAAACGATGAACATTTAAAATACCCACATCCTCCAAACATTACAAACTGTAACAGACACTCGCAGACAGCCACACGGATTAACAGAGAGATACAAGGACAAAACAAAACCCGCATGACGTGCTGAAGATATTGATTTGTGGTCAAATAACAGACATCCTTTGACCTTTCCATGTGCACTGTTGTGTAGGACTCCCAATTTTCACAGACAATGCAGAATGAGGAACTGGATACTGTTTACAAATCCAAAGTTCTACTTTGAAAAAAAAAACAAAAAAAAAAAAACACAAGAAACAACAAAACAATGCATGCTTTATTTCTGTACAGGAATAATTTTCTTTAAGTGCCTAGATAAAGCTGAAAGGGAAGAGATATTTTTGCGATTGTTTATTGTACAGAACTGTTAAGTTGTCTAATTGGCAGTACTGTTTTCAAGGTGATAATGAATGTATTGTGGAAGGGAGAGTTTACCTTTGCTGAGTAAAGTCTCTTACACTGAGGGATTTTTTTTGGACCAAATTATTTTTTGACAATGTTTAGTAGAAGACTTTGTTCTTATCTGCAGTCCTGCTGGACGAAAACACATCCTGATTACCAAAGAGGAAGTAACAACATAATCTCATCATCTGTAGAGAGAGAAAGGGGGAAGATGGTGGTTGGATCAAAAATGCTTATAACAGTAAAATAGATGGTGAGTAATTGTGAGGGTGATGCACAGAATTAACACGAAGAGAGAGAGAAAGAGAGTAAGTGTGAGAGTTTGGATTGAAACTCACACAACCCTATCTGCGGTTTTACTGAAACTGTTGATAACCAAAACGCTATTTATCACATACAGAAGATAATCCAATCATGTGTGGGGGGGGGGGGGGGGTGAAATGCAACCAATAAAAATGATGAATAGAAATTTGAAATATGTAAAAAAAAAAAAATTGCCCATAATGGATTTTGAAATGCTATTTCATTACATGTTGACCTTTATCAAAATGCATTTGAGCTGTCTGCTAAATTGTAACAAACTGAAAGGTGCCCCAGGGGGTTTTCTTGTAGACAAAAGTTCTGTTTACTTTCAGTTTCTCAACAATAAAATACATAGTGCACTTCCTTATCCTCCACATAAAACATTTGCAAATCCCATTTTTAAAAATATTATAAACCATACATTGTTTACGTCCATGTTGGCTAGCTTGCAGTCTTCTTCTTTACTGCCTTTGTTGGTGCATTACAATGCTTTGTGCATTACTGCCATTCACGATACAAACTCACTTACTGGTAGAAACATTAAAAAAAAAAAACTCTACAGGGCACCTTCAAGTTTCAGATACATGCCAAACAAATGTAATGTGTATGGAATTGATTTTGAAACAGGTACAACCAGTTTTCTAAATTGACACTGGAAAGTTTTAATACACTTGTTTAATATCTTCTTTATCTTAAATATATATTTGACATAGTTTCTACCCAGTTGAAAGGGATGTTGGCATATTGTACTTTATGTAAAAGAAAAATATATTTCCTTTCCATGTGTAAGAGAGACAGTACAAGAGAGTGAGTTATACATGCATCCTTGTTGTGATGTCTGCAAATATCTGCAGACCTCACAGAGATCTAACAGGCTGTTTGTTTGTCAGAAGGGTGGAGGTTGGATTGTGTTTGCAGTGATGTTGCAACAGAGCAACTGTTGAATGGACAGGAGTGCAAGTGCACGCCTGGAAGAGTCAAATACCCAGTAGAGGAGAACATTTAAAAAAAAAAAAAAAAGTTCTATGTTGAGCCAGGAAAGGTTCAAAGATGATTTAATCCCAGTGAATATTGGCCAATGTATATTTCATCTTTCTTTTTCTATTTTGATGGAAAAGAGTTAAAGTTTGAGATGTGTGGAAATTTGGGCTGCGTGAGCAGTTGACAGCTGTCGAAATTTTATCTCCTCCTTGCGCGGAAAAGTACCAAACAGAGAGGTAATAATATTAAAAATGTAGAACACAGATAAAGACAATCACACGGATATTTGAACAGCAATAAGACAGAGTTGAGAGCTTTTTGTTATCATGAAAATAACAGGTGTAAAAGTCATATTTTCTAAGTGCAAGATCTTCAGCATATTCTCTCAAACATGTTGTCAGATCTCCTATTTTTCTACCAATCTCTATTTTTGTACAGTTTGTGTTTGGCTGATGTAGCATGCAGATCCAAAGCTGTGTCGTTGAGTCTAAAGGATATTTTTTGTGATGTGTGCGAATTTGTTTTATTTTGGCTATGCTGATTAACTTTGTGATCATTGTATGTGAGCTGTTTCATATGGATTTCTGTTGCTCTAAAGAGATTGTTTCACTGTTCCCTATGTGTTTTTAACTGCCATCCTGTTTGGACACGAAAATAATGATCTGATAATTGTGTTCAAGTTGACAGACTTCATAATTAAAAGTAAAAAAAAGATCATCAGGCAGGAGTTCATCTGGTCAGTTTTTTTTTTCTTGATCACTCTCATCACACACTACCATCTATAATAATCTCCATGATGGTTCTTTGACATTTTACCTTGCATAACCACAAAACAAAAAACTTTGGCATTTAGATTTGGTGCCCAGGCTTTGACAGATACAGGAATAGTCCTTATCAGGTCAACACCCCAAAGTGCCCGCACAATCCCAGTGGGCACAACTGATGCTGCCAACAAGTGACAGCTGAACGTGACGGGTTTCCCTTCCAAGAGACGCCACCGACAGGCGTTAACAACTGCCAGTTGCCGTCATCGCGCCCGTTTGCCAGGTCTCATTAGCAGTGAGTCTATTTGCAACAGGAGGCAGATCATGTATGTGCTCAGACTTCACTACCAGCAGTGCCATGGTCTCCAGAGACATATGGTAACTGACTGAGTGGATTGGCTCCAGGTCTGCATCACTCTAATGCCCGGAGGCCCCAGCCTCCAGATGTCATTTTCCCTGCTGACAAAGAAAAAATATTTTACTTTCATCTCTTTTCTTTCTTCCGTCTGTCTCTTTGTCACTCTACTTATTTTCTCTTCTCTCTACCTTTGATGTTAACCTTATTTCTATGACCAACACACTGCCTTTAATAAGCTTCTGATATGTGCAACTTTGATGCCACTTGTATCTGTTTTCTGGTCTGTTTTCTCACTGTGTCACTTGAACACACAGCTTTATGCCATCTATGCCGCCTGTTCTTCTTGCCCCCATTGATTCCTTTTCATCACTGCCTGCATGAGCTTCTTGATGAATTTAAGCAGAGAGAGATGAGCTATGGAGAAGAGAACGGGGCCAATGTTATCCCCTGTTAAGAGGGAGAGAGTGGACACTAAATATAGGCCCCCCTCTCAGCCACTGTAAGGACATTAGCCCATCTGCAGAAAGCTGATTAGCCTCCCTCCATAAGCATACTCGGTGCTCTGGTGTGGTTACTGTGGAGAGATTTGCTAGCTATTGTACTGTAACACATACCTCCCCCATCTCCTGCCATCTTTTAGGTCACTCTCGCTGGAAAGGACAAAACAAAATTCAGTCCACTTCCTTATCAAGGGCTTAAAGGGAACTGAGAACAAGGGATTGAGGCATTTAGTGTGTTGCACAACAAGGAAAAGAGCTAACCCAATAGGCAGCTTAGGAAGTGTGTTACTATGGTGCTTGAAAGTAGTGTAGACAGGTGGGCTCAGCCACGGAAGTGTGTCATGTAGTTTTTGAGGAGGGTCACATACAGAGAACGTTGTAAAAAAAGGGAGAACTGCACCATCTGTTGGGGTTATAACTTCATAGGTTCTCAATATGCCTTTAAAACAAAACTTATACAATAATTTTGCTCAAATTTTTGTGATCAGATAGTGTTCAGTATTGATTCAACATATATTCACTTCATTAAAGTTTTTTTAAAAGTCCTGGTTCCTGTCATGGAAAACACACTATTGTCTTCAGAAGTGCAACAGTAGTTTGTTTGGAATAAATCAAATGACGCAGAAAAGATTTTAAGAAGTTCGACATTTTGGGAAATATACTCATTTGTTTTCTTGGCTAGTTAGATAGAAAGGTAGTATATTAGAGAAGTACTGTAAATACAAAGCTACAGCCAGCAGTTTGCTAAACCTACTGTAGTGCAAAGACTGGAAATGGGGAAACAGCTAGCCTGGCTTTGTCCAAAGCTCACTAATTAACACATAATGTATTTCATGGTTGCATATTTCATATATTTTGTTGTTTGTGAGCTTTAGAGGTGCTAGTAGGTGGAGTTTGTTGACAGAGCCAAGCAAGCTGTTTGCCCCTAGTTCCAGTCTTTGTGCTAAGCTAAGTTGCTCGTGGTAGCTTCATGAGACGAGCTTCAACCTTTTCATCTAACTCTCTCCAAAATGTCTTACTATTTCTTTAAGAAGTTGTAACCCACCACGAGTGTTTTTTATCAACTCAATATTTGGGCCTTTAGCCTACATGTGAAGGGGAAAAACAGCGGGAATCCCACATCTGTGTAAAAACTCAGAGCTATGGACAGCCTTCAAAGATGAGACTTGTTTAGCAAAATAACACAGCTTTGGATTTCAAAAGTGCCATCAAAGAAATATGAAGAAAGATTTCTGCTGTACAAGGAAGTGCTGACAGGTTTATTTATTGCAGATTTTCTGTTACAGGAGGATATTATATCTATCAACACACTCTTTATTTAAGCTCTCCAGGCATTGATTCAGATTGGAGAGACGTACACAGACTCTATGATAGATAGCCACATTGTATTGAAGGAGATGTTGGGGCCAAGTAATAGGAATTAAGTTTAATGTTACATTTAAAGATAAAAATTAGGGGCACCCTGGTGGCCTACTGGTTAAGGTGCATAACCGCAACATCCATGGTTTGACCCCCAGCCAGGGGACCCGTGCTGCATGTCAAATCCCTCTCTCCCGCCCCATGCTTCCTGTCTCTAAACTGTCTGTCAGATAAAGGTAAAAAGCCTGAAAAGATTATCTTAAAAAAAATTGAGCTAAAATGAAAGTTCTTGGAGGACATGATTGACTAAATGTGAATCACATTTGTAAGGGCCATGAAAAAGAAATCCAACCATATTCCAATATGAGACAGATGTCGTCTGAGATCTGAAGGAGGCTAAATGTGGTGTGAAAGATAAGTGAAGCACAAAGAAAGCGCAATTACTGAACAAGTTTTCTCTTTCAAAAGAATTGTTTGATAAAATAAATTGCAATAGTGTAAAGTGCTCTTTAATTTCTTTTGGTTACTTTTATAGGCATTAAATTATTATATACTGTGTGTTTTGATGATAAAACCCTTTCCTTTCTCACAGTTATGCTCTTGGGTCAGTGTGTATTTTCACAAGAAAAGGTTAGAGGGAGTCACATCACTGTTGCCATTTTAATTGATTTCACAACAACAGGAAATGAATAGCACCAAAAGGTCAGTTAGAAGCTTGTAAAACATAGGAATTATAGGTGTAGTGCTGTCAAGAGGCTTTCATTTGTGTAGACAAGCATGAAGACAACTTAATTTAATCAGCAGGAAGCACAGATATTAATTCAAAAAATGACAGAATAACAGCATATTTTATCAAGTTTTATCAACATTACACACAATACTTGTACTTTTTGGACCATAGAGTGACAGGAAATGTATAAATTGACATATCTTGGTTATCAGTGTTAACTGGAAATACGTGAAGATCTGTATGAAGACATACAAACACACTCATATACATGCACACATGCACACACACATGTCCAGCGGGGTTATGTTTGAGATGGACCAGTTGGAGCAGCAGCAGGGCCAAGAGTCCTTCCAGCTCAGCCCAGCCAAGGTCAGAGGTCACCAAGTAAACTAAACAACAGCAAGACAAGACTGTGAGAAATGAGTGCGTGTCTGTGTGTGAGTGTGTGGAAGCGAGCAAGAGACATAGAGCCAAATGTGAGAGAAAAAAAAAAAAAAAGAGTGTGAGCGGGCATGCTTGTCTGTATTTGTGTATTTGTGCTGTCTGCTGTCTATATATTTTTGTTACAGGAAAAGTTGAGTGAGCGTCTAGTTTTCAGAGTGAGACATCTGTGGACGACGTTGCTTCGAGAGATTACAAAGAGCAGCCATAAGCAAAACTTGATCCTCTTGATTATTAAGCAACACAATGATAATAATTCATACTTGTGGAACAAACAGATCACCGAGAGAACCTTCCATGACAACAGATGCCAAACAACTGGCTGGCTGTAGCAATAAATCAGATTAATCCCTAATCTTAAGTGTTTATGCCTGGTAGTGTAAATAGTTTGGCCAGCTGGACCAGGGCCGGAGCTGGAATAGAGATTGGCTTGTTGCAGAGAAGAAACCAGCCGCTGACAGAGAGAGAGAGAGAGACAGATTGGTAATTTGACACACAGCAGCAAAAACGATTGGCTTGTTTTCTCGACAAGATCAGGAGTCACTCTGTAATGAATCCATAAATAGATCAGCAGCATCTCTCACATCTGTATGTTTGTCTGCACGCTTATGGCTGCAAAAAATACAAGTTGCAAATTCTTTTAAATTTAATTATGTTAAATTCAATCAAGTTTTTTTTTTGCACTTTTTAGCATGGCTTTGTAAGTAGTAACTAATTGCTTTATTAATGGTTAATAAATATATATATTTTTAATGTTTTATGGATCAATTATAAGCCATTATTAAGAACACACTGTTCAGCTATGCTAGCGGCCGGGGTCTAGGGATGTCAGTTTGTTGGTCCACCACTTTGTTTAGTGCTAATAATTAGCATATGTCACCATGCTAAACTAAGATGGTGGACATGGTAAACATTATACCTGCTATACATTAGTATGTTTGCAGTGACTGCTTCCAAGAGCCTGGTATAGACTGTGTGAGTATGTAACTACACTCTGATGTAAGTTATATTCAAAAAGTGACGTCATTTTTCCAAAAACAGCTGTTGGAAAAGGGTCTTATAATCAGGTTCTTCTTTTATTACTGGTTGCCAGGTTGTGAAAAATCCCTTTGATCCCCCCTTGAGCCCTTTTGATCCCTTCTGTTTGTCAACAATGCTGTTTCTAATCCAATAATAAATGCTCATGAGTTTCTCATTTTGTAATAAGCCATTGATAAAGCCATTATTCACTGGTATTACCAAAAGAATAAACACCAGGCAAAGGAGTTTCTAACAATGTGGCAACCCAAGAGATGTTCTTAATAATAGCATCTAAAGCATTACTAAATTATTTATTAACCATTAATAAGGCCTTAGTTACAACTTATAAAACCCTTTAAAAAAGGGTGCCTTATTAGAAAGTGCCAGTGCCAGTTTTTTTAACCAGACTTTCCTTGACTGTTGCCTCAGCGATAGTTATATTTTACCACACCAATGTTGCAACAATTCTCTTTTTACAACTAGCTATGAGAAGCCTCTTCTCCTCTCTCCTGCAAAATAACATCTGGTACAATGCTCCCAAACGCACACACACTAATGTACACACACACCATCCCACACAACCTCACTAAAGTAGCACTTAGCTTGCACATAGTCGGAGTGAGAAGAGAAGAAAAGGCGGAGCATGAAAGTACATACACACGGTGACAAATGAAAGGAAAAACCAACATAAATTGTCTTAGTAAGGTGTTGGGCCACCACATGCTGCCAGAACAGCTTCAATGCGCCTTGGCATTGATTCTACAAGTCTCTGGAACACATGAACACCGTTATTCCAAAAGATATTCCTTCATTTGGTGTTTTGATGATGGTGGTGGAGAGCGTTGTCTAACACGTCGGTCCAAAATCTCCCATAGGTGTTCAATTGGGTTGAGATCTGGTGACTGCGAAGGCCATAGCATATGATTCACATCACTTTCATACTCATCAAACCATTCAGTGAGCCCTCGTGCCCTATGGATGGGGGCATTGTCATCCTGGAAGAGACCACTCCCATCAGAGATAGAAATGTTTCATCATAAGATAAAGGTGATCACTCAGAACAACTGATTTGCAGATTTGCAGTGACCCTTCCCTCTAAGGGGACAAGTGGACCCAAACCATGCCAGCAAAATGCCCCCCACAGCATAACAGAGCCACTGGATCCCCTCACTGTAGGGGTCAAGTATTCAGACCTGTACTGTTCTCTTGGTGTACGCCACACATGCACTCGCCCACTTGTCAAGAATATACTGAAGGATGACTCCTCTGACTATATCACTTTTTTCCACATCTCTGTAGACCAGTGCCTATGCTTTTTGCAACACTGAACTCTCAAATATGCATTCATCTTTGTAATGAGGGGTTTATGCACTGCCACCCTACTATAATGTCCCTCTCTCTATGTAATTGTCGACAGGCTGTTCTTGTTGACAGTCTGATCACGTCCTGCATTGACATTTTCAGTCACCTGAGGAAGGGTTGCTCTTCTGTTTTTCCTTATATATCGCACTAATGCACGAGCATCACAGTCATCAAATGTGAGCTGTCGACCACAATTTCCGACCCTACTTATGGATGTCTCTCCCATAGATCTAAATGCAGATGTCACTTTAGTCACCGTTCCTATTGAAACACTATCCAGCTGAGCAGTCTTTGTAACTGAAGCTCCTGCCATCTGTGCACCAACAATGAACCCTTTTTTCAAAGTAACTTAGATCTTTTCCTCTTGCTATCTTGATAGAAAATCTGAATCAACTGGGCCTGCTCAGCATTTTTATACATGCCACAGAGCATGATTGGATGTTAATTGCTTATTTGTATCATGCAGTGGACCTGTGTGGAAACATCTGCATTTGTTATATTTCTCCACTCATTTCTCCAAGTTTTTCCTTTATTTTTTCACCCGCCTGTAGATGGAGCAAACCCTTAAATTGTCACATTCTGTGTCAATGCATCACAGATGTATTACTATGAAAGTTCATGATGATTTTCTGAAAAAAATTACAGCAACAAAACACACAACACAAGCTGCTAAGAGTGCAAAGAGTCAGCAACAAAACACACTTTAAATATTCATACCAAGCATTGGTACTGAATGTGATGAAATGAAACAGTTTTGTTGTTATCGCTGCTTATCATGCCATGTCATTTGTCTTGGCCCCAGAGTCCAATATTGTTTTCTTTGGCGCTTTTCCCCAGAGTCTGGCTGCAACATACCCGGGTCTTAAAGTGTATGTGTTTGCACTTCTGCTGCTGAAGTCTAAAAAAATTTATCTGCTTGCAATCATAGAGGACGAAGAAAAACTTATGACATTTTGTTGACCCTCATTTGTTTAGAGACTAGTTTTATGTTAAATCTGGGATTTAGTTTTAAAGGTAGAATCAAAATTAAGATTAAGGATTGAAGTTGGTCATGAAGTAGGACTAATATGGGAGTGGTTAGGACATCAACGTAGGCCCTCACAAGTATAGTGATTCACAGACGTGTGTTTTTGTGTGTAGTTGCATGTGTGCACACATCTGCCCTTGTTCCTGTTTACAGCACCCAAGGAGGTACTGAAATGCTGTGATGGATTTGCCCCAAATGGTGAGACAGCAGAAATAAAGAGCAAGCCTGAGAAAATATAAGTGCGTGTGTCCTGTGTGCTGTGTGTTGTGTTTGTGTGTGTGTGTGTGTGTGCTGTGTGGGGATTAAGTTACTATAATAGGGGTCACTGCATTGCATTTTCATCTGTTTTTAATCTTTTTGAATGAGGTGGTTTCCTGAAATCTTTAATAAATGAGTTCATAGGTTCATAGCATCTTATCACACAGGCTGCACGTTATCTATAAGCAATCGTAGTTTAAAACACTGACTTTCCTCCATCAATGAAATAACGGTAATCTGTGATGGGCATTTATTTCCAGCACAGATACCCACCGAGGGGTTCATTTGGAGCTAAATTTACATCACCAAGGTGCTAATTTGTGTGAGTTTCTATATGTGTATCTCTTGCTGTTTTGGTGTGTATGTGTATGTGTGCGTTAGTGCGTCAGGTGCAGAAGTGCCAGTTGTGCACTCACATCCTAGTAAAAGCATTATTGCCTTCCTCTCGTCTCCTTCCCAGCCTCCTGCTAACACGCCTGTTCTTACCTGGCCTGTAATGATAGTCATTATCACATTGTAATAGCAAACACACCTGTCAGCTCGCTGCCCGTGCCAAAAACACACCTGTATGTGGTTAAGTATAGCTCTGTCACTAAAAAGGAAAACGGAAAGTTATAACTGCCCTCAAGATATGACTGCGTACATATAGTTTTATAGCCTCATATATCATAAGATCTACGTATACGTATATCTGTATGACAATGATATTTTATGTGTTATCACTTCCTTTAGGTTCCATAAAATTGTTTTTTTTTTCTTGTATAGAACTGTTAAGAGGGAAAGAAATGTTTCAGTGGCTGTTTTTCTCTGTGCTGAAAGACTTGTGTGTAATTAATCACAGAAACTGTCTTAGTCACAGCAGCTTGTCTCCAAACGGCAACACGAGCAAATGATTTGAGGAATTATGCATTAGAGCTGCCGGTCAGAAAAACATGAGCAGACTGTGCTAAATCTGCAGACTTGGGGTTTGTCTGTACTAGTTTTACAGCAATGTTCCTGGCTGGGGAAAGACAAAACAATCGTATCCAAAGCTCTGCAGTTTGACACAGCTGCTCATTCTTCATTACATTCAGCTGCAGTAGCAATAGGATTTCTGCAAATGACATATTAATAATACATATTGTACATATAAAAACAAAATTCCAGACCTAATTCACTTTAATGTTGCTAAAGCAATCCTGGAAATGCTTTGCAATTGCACTGTGAAACATGAGCATACTTTACAAACAAATCTTTAAGTCTTGAAATGTGTTTAGGCCTGTTTTGCTGGACTGACGCTGTGTGGAAATGGACCTGTGATTCTTGTAAGGCGTCTTTTTTCGCAACTTTGATCCAGCTATGTAAATCACTTATCTTAGAACTTAAACTGACCTCTGAGTTAAGCTGAGTTGTTGGAAGTTGTGTGGAAGCCTGACAATGATCTGAATCAGTCACTGCAAGACTTGGAAAATTATGCATGAAGCAAAGTCATTCTACTGGGCTTGTGCTTACTTTTCATGTATAAACATGCAGACATGGTGTGAAATGTGCTGCATCCAACAAAGGATGGATAAGGAACAATGACAACATAATTTGTCAGTGCCCTCCAATACGATAGACATTAATGAAAATAGTTCACATGACCATTTTCTATTTTGCCACCTCTATGGTTTAAGGATTGGTTACGTTTAGGCAACTAAAACTACTTGATTAAGATCATGGTCATGTTAAAAGAAAACCAAACCAACCAAATAAACCAATGTTGACAGTTGGTAAGAGACACAATACTTACACGATACTGTACATCGACTCTATACTAACCAAAAGCCCTGCTCACACCAGACAGTGGCACAGCAAAGTTAATTCGAACATCTTCGTGAAATAGGCGGTGCTTGAGGCTTGGCAACATAGAGAGCCGAGTGAAACCAAAGCTTCCAGGTCCTCTTTCAGAAGTGGGAAAACCTAAATTTTAAAATTCCACTGATATTTGTAATAACACAAATAACTAAAGATGGAACACAGCATATCTCAACAGTACATCATGTTCACTTCATATGTTTAGACTATAATTTAAAAAAAAACAAACAAAAAAAATGTTAAATGTCACAACAAGACAAAAGAGATGAGCCCACTGGTGAGAACAGGGGCTGTGGTTTAAAGTTATAATGCATTAGAAACTTTATGGATACCAGTTTAAATATTTTTTCTGTAGGCTTTGATATACTTTACACCTCCCTAGTTATCCAGTCAGTTTAACAACTGCTGAAACACCACATGTGGGCACATCAGTGTGAGCTTCATGAACTTTCAACTCTTATCAATCACAGAGAGGAGAGAGCTTGGCTGTGTCTCTTCTGCTGTATCGCTAGCTCTGCCGGTGTACATGTGTTCTGTGTATCTGTCAACAGTGAGCTAATACTGGGACATGAGTACCCTGCTGTGTAGCCAAAATCAGCCAAAGGCATTTTTTATTAATCCAACTCTCACTAACCTACCATTAATGAAGTGTACTGGCTGACCTCATGGCCATCACAGATTTTCCTCAAAGTTTCCTTCAGTGTTCTCATCTTTTCCTCTTTCTGCCTTAGGAAAAGAAAGTCAAAGGAAAAGGTACCTAAACGAGTTAACTACTTATTGTCAACTTTTCACATGTTGTGATGGTCACAATAGTCAGACAGGGCTGTAGTATTGGTTAGGCTAAAGCAGAGGCAGAACTGAACAGGTTATGGTTTTCCTTCACAGAACAGAGGAGGATGTACTTCCCATTTCCTGGTGTTTGGTAAGCACCAGCATGCATGGGCAGCCTGCAGTATGCATGGCCATGTTCTTGTGCGGTTGTGAGCTGTGTGTGCACAAGTTGCTGCCACTGCATGTGCGTGCTCTCTGGCATGTTTGCACAGCAAACAAAGTGATTATCCTAAGTTGGTGGTGATATTCCTATTCGTAAATCAAATTAAGTTTAACTGCAGACTTCCATTAGTGTAAACACACTGCTCAACATGTTGAAAGATAAACATAATTGCCACATAGAGTTTTTTCTGTACATTAGTAATATGTTCTAGACACACTAATAGTTGAGAGCTATTTTCATGCTACAAAACTCAGTATATTTAATCTGTTTCTTTTTACCTTAATTCTTTGGTTGATATCATTCCAAAACAATTTTTGAGCTTATATTCATGAAGTTTCTCAGACCATTAATTTGTTACAGAAGGTCAGGGTGCCAATATCAACATTCCCATTTTGAACTGTCACACAAACCAGGGATTCTGATCCAACCATTGCCAATTTGCACAAAATTTACTTTCTTTTCTGATTGTCTGGTCAGATGTTTGTCTGTATTCAGTGCTGTTACTGCCTCAATTTGGAAAACAGATGTAGCTTGTTGTTTGCAAAGCATTTACAAAAGCACTAAAGATTAATAGCATGGTAATGTGTGTTTTAATTGCAGTGAAGTAAACCATAGTTATGGTGTGACCGCAAAGGTCAGACGGTATCCATTCGACCGTGCCCTTCAAACCAAATTCACCAACATGTTTGCATTTCTATGAAAAAATAGGAAAAGTTACCCAGACTATAACATTTCAACACCCCTCTTTTTCTCTTACTCTCACATTCTCTCCAACTTATGCCCTTTTTTCTGGTTCTGGTTCTCACTATCCCCTTACACAAAGTTTAACTTTGTGGGGATTTCTGTTTTTCTCTCACTTTTGCCTCCCCGCTGTCATTTAATGGGTGGTTATGGCTAATGAAAGGTAGTAGATCTATGAAAAGTTTTAGTTTTTTTTTTTGTTTTTTTTTGCTTTATTTTGGTTTGTAAATTTCTTTTACAAACACATTGCATGTATGCCTCAGACAGAAAGAATTGTATGTGTTTGTTGGGCTTATTAAGTGTTCTCTTCTGAAAATTGGCTTTCTTGATGTGCGGAGAGTAAACTATGTTTCGTGGTTCGTAGTGGTTAGAAGGTAAAATGTCAAGAGTAATTGGCCTGAGGCTAAAATTGTTGCGCAAATTTACAAGGAATTGTTTGGGGTTTTTACTGAGAATTTGTGCATAAACACAAAGGACATGTGAATCCTCAGTTGAAAATACCACAGTGCAGAATCTAACTTTTGCAGTGTTTATCTCCCTGCATCGACTTTCTAAAGTGCTCTTTTAACGTATAAAATTGTTTTTGCGTGGTTTAAGTTCTCAACTGGCCTCCTTATTGTCTCGTGAACTTAAAAAAACAGCAGGGAAAAACTACCCCTGCAGTCTGGGATGCTGGCTCCCATACAATGTTCAGATCTGTGACTGAAGCCTATTTGCCTATTTATTAGTGTCTTGAGAATGCGCATAATTTAAATAGAGTCACCGTGCAGAGAAGTGGAGGTGCAGCTCAAGCTGAGCTCAGGCATAACTAGCTTCACTGTATTTGTGAGTAGCTTTTAGCAATAGCTCTCCTCCCAGGATTCTGTGCTGCTCTTCTCTCCTTGACTGTTCAGAAGAGCTGGGCCTCCACCATCTTTGATTAGAAAAAAACCTTTTAACCATGCTATCAGTATGGCACTAGGGATGGCAATGTTGGTCGATCTTTTGGTCCACCACTTTGGTCCACACTGAAATATCTTCACAACTATTATTTGGATTGTCAGCAAAGTTTGTACAGACATTGTAATAACTTTGGTGATCCCGTGACTGTTCATTTAGCACTACCATCAGGTCAAACTTTAAATTTGTATAAGACTTTGTGTTTGATGCTAATTAGCTACTGTTAGCATGCTAAACTAAGATGGCGACCATGGTAAATATCGCTAAACATCAGCATGTTAACGTTGTCATTGTGAGCAAGCATGTAGCTCAAAGCCCTGCCGTGCCTAGCAAGTCTAAACAGTCACTCCTGGAACGTATTTTGTTATATTTCATTTTTGGTTAGTGTCCTTTTCCTTGTTTTAATAGAAAGCTTGGTCTCAGTCTGGGTCTGGAATTGCTTCTTTGTGTCTTTGAAGCCCAGGGAGACATTAAATATGATAATGGGCTATAAAAATTAACTTGACTTGAATAGCAACTGTCTGTGTTTGGATGTTAAAAGAAAATGATGAAGTCATTATTCTGAATTCAAACTTTCAACAGTCCAAAATAATTTAGTGTGCATCCTACATCATCCTACCTCATAATCATCCTTTTCATAACAAAAACTGTTATTCTCCCCTGGTGGACAGCCCTTTCTCTGGTTCCCACCAACTGATGGATGTGACCCTTTAAAGGCTGAAAAGTCTGATGTCAGGGAAGGTGAAGCCCAGAAGCTAAACTCACTGATCTGCTTTGTCTTCCTAACGACAGATTTATGGCCTTCAACTGTGGGTTCTCAAATGACCCCAGCAAGGGCTTTGAGGTCAAAGTTTAGGGGTGAGGGTAGAGCAAAGGGAAACAGACTGATGAGAGGAGGGCGTGAAGGAAAGAGCAAAGTGTCAGCAAAAAACTGTAGATCCAGCCAAACACTTTATTCTTTCATGCCCAGAACTCTCTCATGTTCTGATTAACGATCTTGGCTGATTACTTATCATCTCATAGTTGAGAAATCCAAACTGACAGTCAGGATGAGCTGGACTGGAGCATTGTGGGAAAGTAACTGTGGGAAAGAAATTGCGGATCCTGATGTGCACAGACACACACACACACACACACTTCGAAGTATTCTCTCATCTCACACTGGAGCTATGTTTACACATGAGGCCCACCGTCTTTCACATCCTTTGAAACCTGTTCTTCCCATCCGCCCCGTGACCCCACTTTCACCTTCCTTTCCTCCCTTTCAGCTCCTGATTTACTCCTACCAACCTACCAAACACACACACACACACACACATTCTCCTTAATGCTGGGAGGTCAAGAAAATGACCCCAGCAGTTTTGTCACCATCAAAAAAGTTGACCAGAGGGAAACCCTGTAGAACGTCTGGTCACAGTTTACTCAGGGTTAGACGGGCTGGCATCACACCATCCTCCCCTGTCACCATGGAAACGCCACAGTTTGGATACACAGAGTGCCATTTTAGCAGTAAAATGTGAGAACTAAAGCCAAATGACCATTCGCCACCCCCCCCCGTAACTAGACATGTCACGCCTGTCAAGCTTTGGATTTCACCACATGATGAATTGGCATCCATGGTGCTCTGTTAAGCGTGATACTCCATATGTAGAGTTTGTAGAGTCTCTTTTTTCAGCCTTTCCGAAAAATTCAAGGACAAAAATGCAAAGAATTGATTAAACAATGTATTTATCTGCTCAAATGTAAGCTGCCAACGTTAGCATGTCCAGCTATCTAGTTTACTACAATAACCTAATTTAGCGTTACATCCAAGGGTAAGGAGAACATTATACTTTGTGGGGTTACAGGTTATGTTCAAAGAAATGCATTTCCTCACAATAAGGGGGGTTTCAGATAACAGGTATGCAACCTATTTGTTTCTATCCATTACATGAAGTGAAAGAGTAGTGTTTTCAGCAGCAGGTTGGCATAGAATGACCCTTTGTTCTTGTAAAGCTGTAAACACGGGACCAAAGAACTCAGCAGTGAAAGATGAATCTCATGAATTACTTGAACAACAGAAAAACTGCAAATCATTATGCTTATGGACTCATTCAATCAACATTTACTGTGTTATCGGATCAGACTCAGGATCAGCAGATACACAATATTAAAGGACTCAGACTGGGGACCAAAAAAACTTGATTGGGACATCCCCAGTTAGTTTTCATTCTAGGAGCCTTTTCTCTTGTAATATTAAAAGTGAAAGCATACTGTTTGAAACAATTGAGCATTAATCTAACCCATAACTTGTTTGTCAAAGTAAGTCGCAAACAAAAAAGGTTACGCTAGAGTGAGATATGAGTCTAATCTTACTTTCTTATCTGAAATCAAGGATTCATTGCTTCAAAAATAACTAAGAAATTTGATAAGCATATCTGCCTGCGTTATCTTTTGTAAACCTCTTACGTGCCATGTGAGAATGAAAAGCCTGACAGGACGTAGCAACAGTAACAGGGCTTAATGGCTGGTGAGTGTGATAAAAAGAACTGTGCAGTACTGGGATACTTAAAAAGACACGGAGAATGTGTGTGAATGTGTGATAGAAAGAGAGAAAAAGGTAGCTGTAAAACCATGTCATCAGAATATAGAAAATGAACCACAGCTTTTAACCATATACTCCGTTCAAGCTTTAAGATAAATCATATTTGACTAGAAATAGAGAGAGATAGTGATGAAACATTAATAAACAATATTTAACTAACCCTGTTTTAACCACAAACTTTCCTTTTTTTGTTTGTGCCAAAAGCTACAGTCTAATCACTTTCATATTAGTCACAAAAACTAATCCAATTAGAGCTCACTAACAGCCAAATTCCTGACCTTCTCTGACCATAGCCCGTGTTTGTCTGCAGTAACTTGTGAGTTAGGGGCATCTGTTTCATATTGATGTGGTCATAGACAGCGAAAAGATGTGGAAAAATGAGAACAGAGAGAAATCTTTAAACTTAGGGACAAAAGTCCTGGATCCCTGCTGTCGAAGGTCACTCTGTGAGACTCTGTGCACGCATGTTCACGTGTGTTTCTGTGTGGGTGTTTGTGTGTGTGCACGCTCTCTAAAAACCCATCCTGTCTGCTCCGCTCAGCCATCTGAGCACAGCTGGCGAGCAGACATCTGGGGAGAGAGAGAGAGGAGCAAGAGGGACAAAAGCAAGTTAGACGGAGAGAGAAATAGAGAGAGGGTGATAAGGAGGACAAGGGTAATTCAGGGTGAGACAGACTGAACTTGTGTAGAAAAAAATGATAGATGTTTAAGTTATAGTTCAAGCGTGACTATGACATCTGGAAATGGATACAGTTGCGTTTGAGAGTTCAGTTTCCTTTTTAGCGTTAGACAAAAGCTTCCTCAGTGACACGCTGATAACTCAGAGTCTTAGCGTATAAAAATGATATCTTTTGTGCTTATTTGGCTCAATCTTCTCAGCTTTAAGTCTACAGGGAATGCAGGGGAGTTGATATTCAGGTTTAGGGTGGGTTTGGAGTTGTACTTATCACAGATCGCCCTGGAAAATCATTCAGTTTCAGATAGTTTAGTTTCATTACTTAACAGACGTGAATATAGGGTTTTCAGCATGGGAAAAATTATGCAATTTTTGTATTTTAGACACTATTTATCCATTACTTAAATCTAGTTTCTCCCACATTCTGACCCTCTTTCACATGAAAACACAAACAGGTTTTTTTTTTTTCAAAGACAGATCTTTCCACAGTTTTTCTCCCTCCCTCGCCCTGCCTTTCCCTTCCCTTGATAGCTTTGTTTATACACATGTTATTTCAATCGGAGGATAAACTGAGCGGCAGTGGCTGTGGCCTAATTCCTCAACAATAATTCCCAGAGAAACCGAGATAGAGGAGACTCCAACAGGAAACATCTCCCTTAAGACCTTGACCAAAAGCTATTATTGTGCCACTGTCCAAGGACATGGCACTTTCTTAATGATGTCACAAAACCACATATACACACAAATAAACACACCTTAAGTCGGTAAAAAGCTCCTGGGTTGTTATGGATTTAGTGTGTGTGCCGCTCAAAACAAAACCATGGAAAATTCAAACTGAGATCCAATCCAAAGCTGTAAAAAAAAAAAAAAATCCTGAAAGTAGATTCTAGAAGATGGAAAGAGAAGGAAATGAGATTCTGTCTTGAGTTACTAGCAGGAGTGAAGGAGGAAGAGATCGCCAGAAAGGGGTGAAGAAGATGAGCGGGGTTTTACCTCCCAGAGATGACGACATAGTTTATCAGAAAAAATGAGCATATAAAAGATGATTTACGGTCTGAAAGGCAGAGACAGTTTTTCCATTTTGAAGCAGTAAAAAAAAAAACACACAATCTGAAACATGAAGGTGTTGAAATCATTGCTAAACAGTTTTTCTCTTGCAAAGACACTGCGGCTGCATGGCAACATCCCTGCAGGTAATAAAACTATTAAAATATGTGTGTCCAATTAAGTGAAGAAAAGTGCGATGAAAAGTCTTATTTCCATTGCGGTTGTGCAGCACAACATGGTTATTTACTTTGTGTTTGCGTGTTTACAGTAATTTACTTTCATGGGACATGACTGTTTGAAATAAAAGAAAGAGTAAGGGCCAATAACCATGCAACTACAAAGACATTTTTATTTTAGTACAGCTATTTATTGAAAACAGGAATACATTTCTAAATTTTGTTGGAAAGTGTAACTTTTTATGTGTTGTTTACTTCACCCTAAATAGTCATGAAGCTCAGTTACCCATATGGCAGGCTGTACTAGTTATAGGTTGGGTTCATAGTTAAAAGGTTTCATGCTCATCTGAAGCTACTCAAATAAAAGTTTCCTCTTTGAAAACTATAATTCAAAGGAAATATGACCTGCACATGTTACTGGCAGTCTCAGATAATATGATGAAGATTTAAGTAGAAGACAAGTTATGAATGTATGTGTACAGGGGAAAACTTCCCTCATGGCTTTCATGGCTGCCTTAGAAAAAAAAAAAAAACAACACAAGAGAGCATTTTTTGATCTATGGAAATGGAAAGCATTTGCAGCTGTTCTATCAAGCTTCACACCCACACAAAGATGAATGCACACATAAAAGATAGAAAGTTTGAAGAGAAATAATACATAAAAAATTTAAATGGCTCTGGTAAAAAAAAAAAAAAAAGTATTTTGTTTTTTTTTAAATCTTTTTCTTGAAATGTGGAATGATGTCTTGTGTTAGAATGAAAACATATATTCTGTGGTAAGTGCAAATGAATATGTATCTATCATTTCATTTTTACATATATTAAAGGTACCGTGTGGAGTTTTTGACCACTAGTAGTGCTATGGAACAGTAAGTCCCTGTTTTATTTGTGTTATGCACAGGACACACTCACGCACACATGCCAAAGGTTTCATGTTATTTCACTGATCAACGGTTGGTGGCTGTAATGCACAAACAAATGTAGCGATGCGCCGAAAGGACAAGGAGGAAGATGACTTCAAGCTAGAAAACATGAATGCAAACAATGTACATTTTAAAATATTCAAAAAATCAGCTTTGCAAATGTTTTATAAGGAAGGAAGTGCATTCAACATGTGTGTCTTACCTCAAGGACATTTACATATAACAGAAATTTTGATTAGTTCCAAGAAAACTCCACAGGGGACCTTGAAATCACTTGTTCATATGTACATAGAAGTATATCATTCGTCAAATCAAGTGTGTTTCTCCCAAAGATTTTCATTTTAGGTCATTTTAGAGGGAAATTCCTTCCTACAGTGTTTTTCTTGCTGAGCCATAGTGGAGGCACATTAACAAAAAAGTGAATTTTGTACTTGAAAGCTTGTAACTTCAGAAGATACCCACTGATTTCACTAACTGCACCTGCAGTAACCTCATATTAGCGTTGGTTAAACTTTTTTTCTCTATGTTTTTTTCTCATCCTCCTCCAGGTTATTATGTGGCCCATCCCATTCCTGCTGTATGATTCATTTTTACAGTCCATCACTGAGAAAAATATCCCAACTCCTCCTACGTACCCTACACTGGCAGAATCATAAATAACACAATGATAGCTGGTGTGAAGAGCCATAAAAAATAGGAGTGATTCCTCTCTTTTTCCAAATTACAGCCTTTACCTTCTTTCACCACATGGTCACAATTTGTGTTGTCATCTGTCAGTATAACAGACATTATTCATCCCCTGAGAGGTTTACCTTTATTCCTTGCTTTGATGAGTACACTGGAGAACAATACAGGTGTCTTACTGTGTACAAGTTATCTTGAGGGTAAAAGACAAAAAAATAAAACAGGGCATAATTTAACTTTGTCACCCATTTTGCAGTTTGCAGCTTTTAGTCGAGGATACTCTCATACGGTAAGTAACACTGACACATATAGAGCAAAAATAGTTGCCATAGTCAAGTCAAGTCAATTTTATTTATATAGCACCAAATCATAACAGAAGTTATCTCAGGACACTTTTAATATAGAGCAGGTCTAGACCGTACTCTCTACAATATTATTTACAGAGACCTGACATTCCCCCATGAGCAAGCGCTTGGCAACAGTGACAAGGAAAAACTTCCCTTTTTAATAGATATCTTTATTGGTTTTAGTTTTAAGGAAGACAAACATGATAAAAGGAAACATAAGAGCACCTTATTCTATACAAAACACACTGAACAAGAACTCCCACACAATGGTGAAACTAAATAAATAAATACATATAAGAAAATTAAGATGGAAGAAACAAAAAAAAAAAACATTGACAATTGAATGTATACATGACCTGATATCCAGGTAATGAAGTGGTACAATATACTGCTTGATTAAGACTCAAGCATGGGCCTCTGTAGGGATGTCTGTCCAGATAAGTCCATAGAGGCCTCTCTGCAAAGTCTGTGCACTCTCTGTTCCAATGTAATTTAAGAAGGGGTCCCAAATTTTATGGAACATTGGAGGTTTGTCTTTGAGCCAGTAGGTCATGGCTTCCAGAGGAGCGAGTTTTATTATATCTTGTAACCACTGTGAGAGGTTGGGAGGTTTGCCAGAGTTCCATTTAATTAAGATGCACTTTCTGGCACCAAACATCAAGCAGTTTTAACATATGGGGTTTAAGATTTAGTGTAGAATCTAATACAAGAATACAAGACAGAGGTTGAAGATCTAGATTTTTTCCAAACATTTCAGAAATTTCTTTACAAACCTTTCCCCAGAAATTTTTAAATAAAGAGACAATCAAAAATACAATGGAAGCATGACCCCTCAGTAACCTTGCATTTATTACAATGTTTGGAAAATATAGGGTTAAACTTATTCCATAGCGCTCGTGTAATCTGAAGCCTATAAATAATTTTGAATTGCAACTCCTTGACTTTGTTTGTGAACAAACAACCAGATGAGCTCAACCAAGCATCTCCCCACTTGTCATCTGAAATGGTTACTCCCAAATCCGCCTCCCAAAGAGATTTAAGATGACCCAAGCCCTCTGCCTTCTCTAACTCTGGTAATAGAGACCTCGGGGTTGCTTAAAAGGAGCAGAATGTCATCAGCATAAAGGGAAATTTTATGCTTTTGGGGACCCACATCAATACCTGTCACCAGAGAATTGCTTCTTATCGTCTCCGCCAAGGGCTCTATGGCGAGCGCAAACAAAAGAGGGGACATTGGGCACCCTTGACGAGTGATGAAGTCAACCAACCAAAAATGTAGGGGAATTCCAACCATTTGTGTGGACGGATGCATTTAGCGGTAAGAAATTATCTGCCATCCAGTTTTTATTGCATTTAAGCAGTCACTTAAAATTGACAATTTAGCTATGTTTTGGGGTTTAAATGAGATGTATAATTGAATATCATCTGCGCAGCAGTAATAGGAGATATCTTTAAAGTGCCTTATTATCTGTACAAGGGGAGGCATATTCAAGGCAAACAGAATAGGACCAAGAACTGAACCTTGGGGCACACCACAATACAGAGTTTCGGATGAGGAGGCGAAGCTGCCAACAGAAACTGCGAAACTCCTATCAGAGAGGTAGGAGGAGAACCACTGCAAGGCTGATCCAGAGATACCCACCCACTGTCCAAATCTCTCACTGAGGTCCAACATGTTCCAGACTGTTATTTGTTCACTATCTTCATCTGGTTCTAAGTGGAGTGATTAATGTGACTCAACATGTGTCCTGGTGTTACTGGTGGAGCCTGTATCACTATGTGACTTTTTATCATATAATAAGATTTACATGCTGCAAAAGGTGCAGAACTAGCATGACCTGATGCCAAAATGACTCTGCATAGACTCACCAAAAAGTATGAGGCAGAGGATAAAGGTCAAATTTAAAGTGTTTATCAAAGTTACTATTGTGGTAAGGCTGCTGGTTATAATAAGGTACTTACTCATTTACTGGCATGTCACACTAAATAAAAGATGATTACAAAATTTACCATGCATTTTTGACTCAACTGTTTTAATAGACCTGGAATTACTGCCTGGCCACATGCTCCATTGACTGATCAAACAAAGAATGGTCCTATCTCTACTTATGATCATTAATAGATTTTTGAATGCATATTTGAACGTAAAACAAATGAAACATTGAAAGAGACTGGAGACATGACTGTGTGCGTGCGTGGGTGTGGATGTCTGTGAGAGAGTAAGACAAACAGTGACAAAAAGATAATATATACACGTTAATGTATCACATGGTCTATATTTGTGTGGACTATTCACACGATATGACAAAAATAACTGTTATGTTATGCTGATATGTATTCTTTGTGTGCATGTGTGTGTAATAATTAAATAATAAAAAATAAATAATAATATGCGACAAGGTCTCTGGATAGTCCAAGTTTTAATTCAAATGAATTTTGAATTTTCATTCAATCCTCACATGTGACTTTTCTTGTCTCACTACACTTTATGGTTACTAGCAATATTAGTGTACTTGAATATAGTATTTATTACCTTCATTTTTGTTTTTTTAAGCTTCACTTGTATATAATATGATGTTAATATTGTATATAATCTAGTATTTAAAGTTACTTATCTACGCATCTGTTCTTACTTTTGCTGCTGTGACACTTAAATTTCCCTGTGTGCAATCAATAGTTTATCAAAATAACAAGAATTTTCCCTACTGCTGAGTTTGTTATTTTCTATTCAGGTCACCTTGGTATCATCACCCTCATACCATGGCCAATTATTATGGGCAAAAGGAAATAGCTCTATTCAAATCTTCATTCATTCTTCAAATTCAAGTTTCTGTGTAGCCCATATACAGCTGTTTCACCTGTAAGAGTTGTCCTGTAAATCTGACTAAATGAGATATATCTCCTTTATTTTATTTTTTTTGTGTTCATAAAGGAATAGTGAAAAATGTATACTTATTCGCTTTCTTCCCAAGAAGACTCATACTCCTCCTATAGCTCTCTATTAAACATCAGCTTAGCTTAGTACAAGGACTGGTAACAGGAAGTAACAGCTAGCCTGGCACAGTCCAAACATGACCAAATCTACCATCTAGCACCATGTTATAGTGTATCTTGTTTATTTAAATGTAAGCTAGATTTGGTCCTGTGGATGTCCTGATTCTATTTCTGCTACTGATATTATTGCTATTGCTATTATAAAGTCATAGCTCTACTTACATTACTGCTGTTATGGTTATTGTTGTTGTTGTTATTATACTTCTCTGTGTCTCTCCCCTCCCCACCCCCTCTCCCCTTCCCCCAGCCGCCTCCCTCCTTCTTTCTCTGTAAACCCAACCGGTCAAGGCAGATGGCCGCCCACCTAGAGCCCGGTTCTGCTTGAGGTTTCTTCCCGTTAAAGGGGAGTTTTTCCTTGCTGCTGTCGCCAAGTGCTTGCTCATGGGGGGAATTGTTGGGTCTCTGTAAATAAATGAGTACGGTCTCGACCTGCTCGATGTGTAAAGTGCCCTGAGATAACTTTTGTTGTGATTTGGCGCTATATAAATAAAATTGAATTGAATTGAATTGAATTTTTCCCCCTCCTTCCAGTTTTATGCTAACTAAGCTAATCTTCTCCTGGCTGTAGATTCTTGTTAAACAGAAAGACAGAGTGATGTCAATCTTCTCATCAAACTCAAACAAAATCAGCACACATAAGCATACTTCCCAAAACGTCAAACTATTCCTTCTAAGAACCATGAACTTTATTGCAAACCTCTGTATCCGGCTGTGTACAGGATATAAAGGAGTTGTGTTTTTAAAGGCAGGGATGACACAGATAAAGAAAAGTAGGAGGAGTAATATAAATTACATTTGTACAGCCGAAACACCTGTTTTTTACGTTTTGACATACAGTACAGTATAACTTTCAATTATGGTCTATCCCACCTGGTATAAAGTAGAGATGCATTCTAATATCACATATACTAGTCAGAAGTCCAACGATATTGTTTCAGATGAGAAAGATGGTTTCTTTTATGGACTCAGCAACCGCAGGAAAAATCGTGGGAATGAAGGAAACTTTGTGATGACTCAGCTCAACACAGCTTCTCAACCTATCAAGTCCCATGTGGCTATGAGGGCGGAATCTCAGCAAACACGGAAACACTGGTCGTCGTTAACCACATCAGACCCTGGATGATTCATCCCCGAGCAGGCTCAAAGGGGTGTCTGGATGGTGTGCATGTGCGTCTGTGTTTGTGGGTACGTGGGCATGTGGTTTTATGTCCTCCTCTCTGCGTCCTTGGTGTTTTGAGTGCGAGTGGGCATTTTGTGTCGCCAGCGGAGTCGTCTGACTCATGGTATTTGTGAAATTTCACTGAAGAGAGCAAATATTCCAAGGCATTGCCAACTATCTCCCTTTGGAAATATTAATCCGTTCTCTACCTAATAAGTTCAGACATTTTACACAATTACTATTCTGAAAACAGTCAAAGCCAGCATTTCTGCTTTTAAATTTGGTAAGAAAATATTTTCTGGGAATTCAATTTTCCTAAATCCTCAAGCAAAAATGTTTATTTCACAATACCAACCCCCTAATGACCCATACTGGCAGCTGTGTCTTCCAGAGTTCTCATACCTAATCAATAATCCATTAGGACCTGAGTGAGTGTTTGAAAGAATGAGAGAATGATATCAATTGCAGCACATGCATGCAAGTTTCCAATTTACACAATGGTTTACATACTGTAGAGAAAGAGTGCAATGCGTCATACTCTGAAAACTACGCCCACCAGACGGGAGAACAATTGGCACCATAATATGCAACCAAGGGCTGAAACAAAACAACAACAAAACGTCTGTAGCTTTCTAAAACCATTAGATTTCAGCATGTCAAAGGATTATTTTGGCATCCTATGTCTACCAGAGAGGAAAAGGTATATTGACAAACTCAATATTATCGGTCTATCTCAGTGTCGCTTCTCCTTACCTTGCTTGCAAACACAATACTGCATAGCTTTCTGATTTAGCCACATTCCACTATAACACAAGTTGCATACTATCAAATTGCTTTAGCTTAACTTACAGAAATATAGTTAGCCTAAAACTGACATTTGGATATTTGACTTACCAGTAACAAAATACTTGCTGCACATGTAGGCATAGTGTCAGGATCACACAGTTTTCCCATTCTTCCTGCTGATACCTCACGTCTTATTGCCTATATCCGCTTTTGTCTTCTTAAAGGCTCAGTTTTTTAGTTTGGCAGCTTATAAAAACTTAGTTCTTGGTTCTTTACCCTGGTGTTAGTGCATCCCACCACACAGCAGCTTTTAAGCATTTTTCGGATGTTTGCTAGCAGACGTAAGTGACAAGGAGGTACCTTCACACAATACAAAGTCAATGGAGAACTGAATTGTTTTCTCCTCCGGGGTGGGCGGGACTTAATTGTGCTCATTTTTATACAGTACACACAACTTTTAGTATGCCAAATACTTTAGGAACACAGGTTTTAACGGTGACTGAAATGGTCTTTTTTAATCTTTTACATGAAATACATTGCATTTTTGTGAAACTTAGCACTGTATAATCTTGTATAATGTATAATCTTATTTAATTATTGAATATCTTCAAAGATAAAAATATGTGTGCATGTACAAAAATGGCAACATGTAAATTTTGGCTTATCTGCATTTTTTTGTGCAATTACCACAATTCTATGATATTTATATATGAAAATTCACACATTTAGGACATTAGGAAATCTGATTGTGAGCTTCTTTAGTGAACATTAATAGCAAGTGTACAATGGGGGGGGTCACACACTTATGTTTTTCTTAACAAATGGAAATAAATTGAAAATAAATAGGAAACAAGAGACAGATCCATTGACAGGATTCATAATAGGAGGAAAGATTTAACATAATTTCTACTGTTGGGGGGAGGAGATTGGTATTGTCTCAGTATTGGGGGGGACATGCCCCCCCTCGCCGGCCCAAAGAATGCAGGGTTACGCCCATGCTTCTAAAGTAATTTTTCCAACTTTTTTTTGCTGTAATCGCTGCTGTCTAAAAACTCCTGCTCCGTTTTGTCCGGTCTATCCTGCTGTTATTACAGATATGTCCCTGGATATTTAGCTTTTTTGTGTGATTACAAATGTCAGTGTGATTTTGGGTGAGGTTTTCTTACTTCTGGAACATGATCCAGAAGTTGTTGTTTTTTTTTTACTTCGGCTCTCTATATAGCCAGCAGTCAGTTAGCTTAGCTTAGCATAAAGACTGGGAACAGGGGGAAACAGCTAGCCTGGCTCTGTCCAAAGGTAACAACAACTACCTACCAGCACCTCTACAGCTCATTAATTAACACATAGCTTGTTTGTTTAATCCATACAAAGAAGTGCAAAGATCACAAGTTGCAGTTTTAGGTGGTCTGTTGTAACTGTCTCCTCCGTATAGATCTCCTACATAGATCTTTTTTGTTGCTAAATAAAATCCATGATACTCAACTCCCAAAAAGAATGCGAATCATGTTTTCCCTGTCCACAATCACACAACCATAACAGAGGTTTTGGTTAACTGGTCAGAAAAGGATCTTAACTTAATTAACGTAATCTGGTGCAATTGAAATGAGTAATTAGTGTTACTTAGTCTTTCATTAAACATTACAAGACAGATTTACTGTAAGTAGTTAAGATTTATGGCAGAGTGGGGTCAGTCAACCACCTGGCAACGGGCTTGAAAATATGCAACAAACATTCTCACACAACACTCAGATAAACATGCATGCACATACACACTCTCTCTCTTTCTGCGTGTCTCGCTGTCCTTTATTCATGGACATCAATGTGACAGATATACTCTAACTGAAAAAACAATGTAATGTGATTCATCAAACTAACAATGTGTTCAGGAAACATCCGGTAGTTTTAAGAACTGGAAATGACTACACAAACAAAACCTATAAACCCTGGTTAGAGACTAAACAAATTAAAGTCTTTTATCCATTCAAAGACCAAACCCCTAATGATGTCTGCTTTAATGCAAAGCTTTTTAAATTACATTAGAGGCCACAGACAACAAAGACCTTCTTTAAAATGGTATGCAAAAACACCAATACAACCAGTTTTGTGTTGATCCTGTCACAATTCCTGCCTCAGTCCTGTGTCTCCCTACCTGTTGCCATTTCCCCAGTGGCTCTCTCCCTCTCTCTCCCTGTGTGTGTGATTGATTGAGTGGAGACAGGTGTGCTGGAGTCAGAGCAGATCCCCGCCAGCTGCATCCCATTCCATAATCAAGACCTCTACTTATATTCAGCCCTGCCAGATCGTAGTCTCTGCTCAGTCAGTGTATGCTTCAAGCTAGTTCTCCTGCATTTATTAGTTTTCTTGTTGTTGCCTGTTTTTCCTAGCCTGACCCTGTCTCCTGTTCCCTGCAGTCCTGTCTGCTCTGTCTCCGGTCTCTGTCTCTTGTTTTCTGCAGTCCTGTCTGCTCTGGCTCCCATCCCTGTCTCCTGTCCCTCATCTCATCAGCTCTGCTTCCTGCCCAGGACCCCTGCTCTAACCAGTTTCCATGGATTCTGCTCCAGACCTGCTCCCCTTTCCCTAGTGTGCCTCAGCTCCTGGTTCCCAGATTCCAGCCCAAGCCTCAATCCCAGGTTCCTAGCTACTGTACTAGCCCAAGCCCCAGTTTCCCAGCTACCAGAACTAGTTTTCCCTGGCCTGCTTCAATAAGTAACCTTGTCCTCCTGTGTCCCTGTCTCTTTGCCTCTGTGTGTCTGCACTTGGGTTCACCTGCTCCGCCCTAAGTAACAGATCCATCACAACTGAAAAGCATAGCTCTAACAGGCCACTTCCTTTGAAAACCCTTGTTAAAATTGCACATTTAACTCTCAAAAGGCCAACGACTGACTGAGTTATTGCCTGTGTTGAATTATTATTTCTACATGAAATGTGACAATCCTCTGGTGACTAATCTGTGTTTTTAGAATTTAGGTGAAAAGCTGCAGAGGCAGCAGGAATGAAATATGGAACCTCTAGTGTACTTGAGCTGTACATTTGGCATCTTGCCACTTGAAAGCTTATCCTTTATGAATGATAAGAAATGTTTTAAAACAGTGCTGGCTGACATACGGTATGTAGCCTTAGATATGTTAAATAGTTCCAGAAGTGTCTAAGGTCAGATCCCACAAAAAGCCTGAGATTTTTTCTTTTAAAGCAATTTTTCTCACGTAAATTATTGGGGTTTCAACATAACTGTCTCTTGGGGCTTCAAACTTGGAAGTTTTAATATTTTCTATAGCTGTTTTCAAGACAAAGCAGTAAATTTGGAAATACCCAGCTCAGCACTTGAGTGCAGATAACTCACCCATTACCAATGTAAAGATTTTCATTTTTCTTGTGGCTTCTCTGTTACAATTAAAACATGCGCTATGTTGTACACATTTTTTTGTAATTTTAAAAAGGATGCTGTATGTAGGTTTTCATAATTTTGTTTGTTTGTTGACCTGTACAACTAAAAGTGAGGTCATTTTCTTGTATAGCATTGACAAAGTGTTAGGATGATAGCTAGTAAAGTTGGCCAGCTTTGCTACATTTTAGCATGGAGAATTTCCATTAAATTCTATTTAAAAGCTATGCATTTCAGTTTATTTTTTCAGGTCAAGGAATAAACTTTAAAGGTACCTTGTAGCATTTTTGACCAGACTTGTTTTTACGAGCGGGCCCCCAAGGATAAACACAATAACTGTTGGTGAGGATTCCTAAATGCAAACACAGTTTTTGTTTGTTTACAAGCCACATTTAAACAGAGTAATGTATTTTTGTGTTTCTTGTATATTCTAAACAATACCATATGTTCAGATGCTATAAATTGTCATGAAGAATGTAATGCCTTTATTTGTGAGTGGATGCTATGTTCAAATAAAATGCTCACGACATCTCCAGCAGGCTCAACGGTGATACCTGGCATCCCAGGTACACCCCCCTCAGTTCCATACCCTCCTGTCTTCATCTTTCAACCCAGTTGTTATCTTTCCTTTTTAATCCAAAGCCAATTGCTGCTTTTTTCTGCTGCATTTGACAAGGACCTGATTGCTTTGTTGGAGGGAACAACCCTTCACCCCCATTTTCTTCAACAGACTGGTCGTAGATGTACCAACGAATCCCCTGCATCCCACTTCTACAGGGAAAATCTTGGTCTTCCAACTGCTCTGGGCAGCTTCATTTGCCAGCTCAGAGTGCTTGATATTTTTCCTCTCACAAGATTCTTCAACACCATCTTCCCGTAGTACTGTCAATTCCACAACGTATGCCAGCTTGGCTGTTGAGGACCGCAGAACCATGTCTGGCCAGAGTGTTGTAGCCACAATGTCTGGGGGAAACACAAGCTTTTTTTCCCAAGTCTATGTCCATTTTCCAATCCTGAGCAGCCTGCAGAACGCTTGCATGTTTTGATGTTATATGGTGCCCTGGAGGCTGGCCTGCTGGTACAAATGGTGTGAAGTGGACATTTCCTGCCGATGTGTGTGGGGAAAGCATTTGTGGTGGTTCGCCTCTGTTCCAAGATTGATGCCAGCTGTTTGAGAACTTGGTTATGCTGCCAAGTCTAAAGCCCTTGGGTGAGGCTTGTAGTACATCCTGTTAAAATGTGCCTTAGTGATGCAGGTGCTTGACAAAGGGAGCAAGTGGGATCTTCTCCCAACCACTGCTACAGTTTTTGGGGTGTGGGTAGGAGGCCATAAGTGGCTCTGATGACAAAACTTAGCCGAGATCCCTCCATTGCCTTGTGCCATTGAGGAGCTTTGGGAACGAGCCCGAGACCAGCTCTCCCATGTTGGACTTGGCCCACCACATCCCTGAAGTGAAGAGCAGACAGCACTCTGAATGGCTTCAGATGGGGTCCACTCACTCCCCGTTGCCACACGATGGGCCACTGTTCGCATAATAATAATAATAATAATAATAATAATAATAATAATAATAATATTATCATCTTCAGATTCAGGGAGGGTCATGACGGACCTTGCTTTGGTGCATTTGAATTCTTCCACAAGACTTGCAATTGGTAATTCCAAACAGAACTTAAGCAACATGGAAGTCCAAGGCACTGTTTCACATGTGTGCTGATCACTCTTTCCAGCTTTTCCACTTTGTTGATGGGGATTTCATACGCAGTTAAAGGCCACATGAGTCTAGTGAGTATGCCACACTGGAAGCCACAATGCTTGAGTTTTCCTGGCAGCAAGGTCTTGCTGATGTGAGCTATCTAGGTGATGGTATCCTTTTTTGAGTTGTTCAAACTGCTCGGCGTCCTTGTGCTTCACTGGCATTTCTGAAACAGTTGGTACAGGTATGAAATCTTTGATCCATGACTTGACCTTTGACAATGGAGATGCTTCTGCACTTGCTGGGCTTGATCTTCATCCTCGCCCATATTATGGTATCATCTCAATTTATATAGGTGCTATGACCCATCCCAGAATCCACAAAGTCAGTGACATTCAGTTACAATACATAAACCTTATTCTACTTCGCACAGGCTTTCTCCTATAATGGGCTCCATAAGCAGATCATTTATTAAAATAACTCCTTGTTCATACTGTCTGGGTGAAGCCTCTTAGCATATTAGTTGGGCATTTTTTGTCATTAGAGATATTCACAGTCAACCTCGTAAATCAAAGGTATAGTACACTACATTTTTTGGGGGTAAAAATGCTCATCCTTGTTCAGCCCTTAATAGCAGAGAGACCTATGGTGTACAGTGGAAGTTGTGGTGTGTTCAGTAAAAACACATGGATTTTCAGCAGCATATAGAGCAAACAAATACTTGCATGCCTTGACTGTCCAGTGCACACATGGGCTATACTGTAAGCCAACGTAATTCTAAGTAACAGTAATTTGTTGGATGGAAGACCCACTAAAACAATTGAATTCCTTCCTGAAAACAACACCTGTTTTACATATGCCTCCCCCATGCACCCATTTCACAGACCGACTGCCTATTCTACCACAAAGCAGTATCGGCTGCAGAGAAAATGTGCCAAGTGTCCTAAATGAAAGTGCTTCCCTCTGTTCTGTATATCCTTTCAGCCAGGCTGTCCATCACAAAGAGTTGGCTGACAATTCTTGTGCAGCACCAGCACAAAGAACACTGGTTGTTTGCTTTTCCTCTGAATTCTTTGAATTAATAACTCATCTCAGGAGATTTCTTTTGGAAAGTACAGTATGTATCCATTTTGCTTTCCCATCTCGCAACACCCTATGCATACAAACTTTTAATAGTTACATACTCTGCTTTCTTTTAGAGTATGCATTAAAATTAAAAAACACCAAAACTTACAGTTTAAAATGTAATCAAAGGTCATTAGCATTTTAAACCTGGGTTATTGGTGGTGATTATCACAGGGCAGCACACTGGCACAGGTCAACCCTGCCTTCCTGAGTGACGTCAGACACTGACCTCGGCTGTGGCAGGGTCGCAGGCAGTGGGTCAGCCCCTTGGCAGTGCGCCCAGTTCAGATTAACATTAACAAAACGTGACAGTGCTGAGAGGCTTTGAGCTCTCGGCCAGAGGATTAACTAGCGACTGCTATACCTGCAGTGCCTACCTACTGTAGAACTAATGTTGTCCCAATTCCATACTACATATTAATATAAGTGGGTTTAAGTATGCAGTGCAGTCAGTATGCATTCTAAATTTGCTGAATATGGAGTGTGCCGTTGATAGACAGTATTGTCCCACTATGCAATTCACAGTAGAAATGGAGGAGCTACTCACAACTGCAAATTCCAACACACTGACGGTGCTGAGATAGCTCCAGGAACATTTCTGTAAACCAGAAAAATAAAGTAGTGAGTCTTTGGAGAAAATATGTCTTTAAGTTCTACTGCCATGAGCATTTCAGAGTAATAGTTTGATTGACATCTGTCATTTCCTTGAAGACTGTAAAATACATCTTAGGAAGCTATGTGGTTTGTGTTGTACTATTCAGTATCTTGCAGTTCAACTTGATTAATTCTGACGCAGGCATCACTCAACAGCTTTGACAATATATTTTTAAACTTGTAAATTTGAGCTTTTCATTTATTATTTTCCCCTTTTCTTATTTCTGTGTCACAGAAAGGCCTGACAGGACAGCTCAAGTAAAATCAACAACATAGTTGATCTGCCCATTAACCATGTCCCTATTATGGACTTATTGGCAGAGCTGGTTCTGTACCAGCTGTAAATATAATTAGTGACCACACTGTGCTGGAAGTGCCTTATGTTGACTTCTGCTTTCCAGACGACAGTTGCAGACCCTTTCTGTTGGCTTCACATCAAACTTCTTGTAACACTAAAACTGGTCCAATAACTCTTTTTTTGTGAAGCAGTACTTGTTTTTTATGGATTTACATTACACCATCCACTATGCACTATGACAAATTTTGCACAGCGCAGTCAAAATAAGTGGCGGCAGTGAGCACCAGCGAAGAAAAATCCTGGGAATCAGATTTCCTGTAGTAATGCCAAGTCAGTGAACAAAGTGTATCTGCTTCCAGCTAGCTGAAGTCTGGGGAGAAAAGTATTTTCCCTCAAAATATTATCATAATCTTACAAACATAGACAACAATACTGTTCACATCAAGGCAGCACATTCCTTATTAAGTGTGACTATGTAAGAGCTTATAAACTGGGTTATGAGGAGCTTGTACCTGTGTTTTTCACGGTATGTAAAACGCCTGTTAGTGTAATGTAAGTGTATTTTTACAAGTGGAGTTTGATCACAGAGGTTTGAATGGTTGGTTATTGGGGTCATTCACTGATGTGTTTGTGGTTTAATCAAATGTGCTGTGAACAAAGTTGTTGACATCGCCACAGGGTTACAGAGAATACATTAGAGGTTTGTGATAATAAACAGTTACAGATGATTGACTTGAGAACTATTGCACTTGAAAATCAATCTTTATAATATTGTTGCCTTCTCATTGGCAAAATAACTGGAATGTCCAGCACCAGCAGTTATTTTACCAGTGATTTTAAAAACCCTGCTTTCATTAAATGGAAACTTCAACCTGGACCCTATTTTCTGTTTGTGTCTTAGTGAGTAATGGGGACAACAATTTTTGAAATTGGTCCAGTATTGAGTATTGAGTTCATCAATGTACGTCCACTAAAAGTGCTTATTTTTGCCACTGACAGGCTCAGATTGTTATTACAAGTGTCTGCAACATGATAGAAAGGACCATACAGAGAAATTTTCTTTACCTTTCGCTTAATCCGGTCTGTTTTTTATTGTGTCTAACAAAATCTAGCTCAAGGAAAAGTCTCGTTCTGAAATCTCGCAGGAGGTTGTTCTCGAAATCATCTAAATATTCAGCCAACAATCTGAGCCTGTCAGTGGCAAAAACAAGTACTTTTAGCGGGCGTACGTTGATGAGGCGCAGATTACACTGCAGCCCGTTTCGCAGCTGCCAGCTGCAGCGCGCTCACTTGCTGGACCAATTTCAAGAATTGTTGTCCCCATTAGTCACTTAGACACGAAAAGACTGGAAATAGGGTCCAAGTTTAAAAATACAGAAGTTTCCCTTTAAGTACATGAAACAACAGTTTTTTTTTTTAGGATCACTGCATAGGTTACATAGGTATGGCTAAAGCCAGGACAAAGAATGTCATTCCTTATTAACAGAGCCTGCAGCTTAGAGCCAAGACTCATGTTTCATCAGAGGAGAAGCAGAGAGCAAGCCAAGCAGCCCAGCACAGTCCTGCCCCCCCCACCCACAGAGCCACCACCCTGCAATCTCCTTCTGTATAATGTCTGTGGTTTGCACTCATTCAGTGACTGACAGGTTATGCTACAGGTAATGAAAATATTATACTAGACTATACAATCCCTTTTCATAGCGTTCTCTGCAGTAATGATCTTACAGCCTGTTAATGCTCTCATTGGTCAGAGTATCTGTTCAGTTTATCTTGAGAGAAATGAAGATTGATTGCTTTTTTTCACTGCAGAATGTAGCTTGCTATCACAAAAACAGTGAACACTCACACATGCCCTTTAATGAAATGTCCGTATTGTCTATATTGCTCACTAGTTTTATCTCAGGCTGTGCATATCTATGTGTTTTGTGTGCACATGTGTTTTGCAGCCTTTTGGCAATGCGGTGACATTTCTGTAGGAAACAGATGCCATTCAAACAAGTCAAAAGTGCAAAACTTAAAACTTTTACTGTAACTGCCCCGCAAATGTCTGAAATGTTACATTTGGTGCCAATTCTGTCCTGCAGTTAACAATTTGATGCACCATGAAGAGAGTCAGGCCTGTTCAGTTGAATTACTCTCAATTCAGTAACCTAAATGTTTTGCAGTGTCTTAATTATTATACTATTCAATGACTTTAATTACCAGACAGACATCAGTGTGGTACATCCTGATCTGATCTGCTAGTTACAGTAACAAAGGTGTGCCACAGGGATTCATTTTGGGCCCCGTCCTGTTCACCATGTATTTAAATAAAATAGGCTCTTTTGTGAATGAATATCAAATACATCTTTACCTTTTTACATTATTTTTGATTTTGCCCAGTTATCCATCAGAGAGGAAAACATATAAATACTTTGATATGTGGCTCAAATGGGAATTTACATTTAAATATCATAGAAGATCCTGTTAAACTGCAATTGCAACTGTGGCTTTTTGTCAGAAACAAAGGTGACTTCTCCGAGTTGTGAGGGGAGCATTGTTGAAGCACTCAGTTCTGCCTCCACTCTTAAACCCTTAGACTGAGTTAACCAGTCTGCTCTTAAGTGCATTACTGGAGATAATTATAATACTCACCATTTTCCTGTAAATTATATGGTTGGTTGGCCTTCCCTGAAGGATAATGATTACTGCTATTTATTTATCTACAAAACCCTTTCCAGAAAATTGTCACCTTATATCTTATCTTTGCTTCTCTGGGACTCATATTTATCTTGCTCCAATGATTATCTGATGCTTCAGGAGCCATTTACCAGAACTGATTTACTAAAATTATTTGCAAGGCTACTTAAAGCTGGAGTGCAGGACTTTTGTTTCCCCCTTCTGGCAGTAAGAGCAATTACAAAAACACTGTCAACACATGCTTATGTCATAGGCTCCGCCTACTCCGTTGCTACTGTTGTAGCTGTAAAACGGTGGATAAATTGTTTGGTAAATTGAGTGTCACACAACCCCCGCAAAATGACTTATGACTTTTACTATCAGAATTTGAGCCATTCGGTCCGATAACATTTGGAAAGTCAAAAAGAGCCGCACGATGAAATTATTTTATCCCCATTCAAGTTAGCAGAGAGCTAACCAGAAGTTAGCTGGCTCGGCTGGCGAAAGTCTCTGGTGTGCATTCATGCATTCATCTGGCCAGCACAGACTTAAAAACTCTGTAAATACAGAGAGATTTACCTGGCGGTGATTGGTTTAATCAGCATTGTGTAAACTTGTTTGGCAAAGGCTTGAATGTTACGGACGTTCATTAATATGTAAAGTTCTACACTGTAAGTTTAAAAATTAAAGTACCTCAAGCCCATTTTCAATAATCACCCAGAATTTCTTGTAAACACTTGAACCTGCATTCTGTTTGTTTACTGTATTTTCTGTTTCTGTCTGTTCTTGTACAATATTATATTTATTTTTCAGTGTAACCATAAACAGGGTGTTGATGCTCAACCAACCTACCCTGAACAAATAAAGGTGAAACAATACGTGTATATGTTTGTGCATCAACTGTCTCTGAAAGATGATGATCACTGAAAATGGTTAAGAGTTGAGAGAAGGGAAACATGACACGGCGAATGGGTGAAAAACTGAATAAATAGAAACTAGAGTGACTGGAACAGGAGGTTTTGGCAAAAAGGGGGAAGGAAAAACAAATGAGCATGGCCGAAAAGAAAAAGAAAGAAAAAGAAAAGTATAACAGAATAACAGGAAAATTGGTGCTCCATCATCAGTCCTTTGCATGTGGGCCCTGGGCACTTCTGCCCGGCCACACACTGCAACGGGGGAGGGGTTCCCCTTACAAAGAGGCCAAATGAGGACAAGACACTGTGTGTGTGTGTGTGCACATGCAGAGTACATATGTGTGTAGCTCAAATCCTGTTTTTATGGGGAGCAGTAAAAAAAACCCAGCTATCCTCAAAATGGCACAAGCTGTGACCTAATGCCACATCTAGTGAGTCACTATAGACAGAGAGGAATCAGCTACTGAATGAAGCCAGTTAAATCTCAGCCTGATGCATATGCCTCTCAAATTAAAACCATATGAAAAGACTCTAATGGAACGGACTCGATCCAGATTACACAGAAACTGTGAAAGAGAACGACACATGGCAATTAGATGCAATTCGAGAAATTGTAGTTAGGGCAGGAGCAGTAATTAAAGGAGCATCAGTTCAGTCGTTTATGGGAAATTGTTGTTGCACTTTGCTGCATATAAGAATTATATCATACACAGTGTTTAACCTGAAACAAAAATACAGACTTAAAATGCCATGATTTATGCATTTTGCAGACACAGCTATAAACTAACAGAGATTTGTCGGTCATCACATGCAGACATACCTGAAGAAACCATTGAGAAAAGTAAGTATATACACACTTGAGGAGCCAGTTCTCTAAGCCTGTAATTTCCTGGCCGCACATGGTGAAACAGAGGCGGGACTTGAGAATACATCTTGACTAAGTTATAGTTTTATTCCTATCTGTGTTTCTCCTGTCACACGTAATCAAAAAATTGCTGAAATTTCGGCCAGTAATAGTTCTGATGACAGTAATTTGTTGATGCGTCTTCCAGCGTTCAATGAGTTTCTTGCATGTAGGAAAATGTGCAAATAGATACTTCACAGCCTATCCCAGTCACAGGAGCCCCGTGTGAAAGAAATTACCCCATTAGTAGGAGAATGTTTTGTAAAAAAGTGGTATTTCCCAAAAGGCTTTTTTAAAGCTATGCTCCGCTCCAGAGGTATGTGGAAAATGGTGCGTCCCAGGTGGTTGGCTGTGAATGTGCCCTTCAGAAGGAAATTTCCCTCACAGAGATTTGGTGGTTTGTGCACAGTGTGTTCCTGCATAAATCATAGACTAATATATCTCTGATGGATGCTCTGGGGGCTAAACGGAGATGGCTACATTCTGGCAATAGCTGGGTTGGAAATTGTGAAATGTTTACCCTTTTGAAAATGGTACCGCCAGATGTAAAATGACATATGAAGACCATAAATGATAAAAAGCGTGTAAGATTAACAGATGCTAACTTTATAAGCCATGAAAACACCGTATACAGGTCAAAGTTGAACACAAATATGGGGGGAAAAAAATCCGACTAGATGAGTGAATGAAAAAGAAAAAGATGAAAATGAAAATAGGAAGGGTGAAAACAGGAAGTTTAGTCACTAACACTGTGTATTGGTTGATGATCCTATTGCACACAGATGTGGTAAAATTCATCGGAATATAAAAAAAATACTTTATTTTCATCTTCTTGACTCTCTTCTCACTCTGTAATCTTGAATATGTCCTAGGCTGTCTTAAATATATTCCACTGCCTTTTTATTATTCTTTTTTCAGATTTCAACTTTTTCCAAGTTTCTCTGCTTCTGTCAAATTTGATGACACATTACATATCAAGCACCCAGTGGGGTATAATTTAATTTATTATAATATTTTATTATTATAAATTTGAGCTCAGAGGAAATATAATGACTTCTCTTGTACTACACTGCATATAATTAAGGTAATAAGTAAACCAAAGGCTGATATCTTTACTTTTCAATTATTTGACTTTTATAATGAGCACATTAATCCCACACTGGCTCTTTATGCAGCAAATCCAAAATGTGCCCTAATATTTAAAAACACCACAAAGCTGAACAGCCACAACTCAATGGGACTTACTTTCCAGATGTGAATGTCAAATGAGCCATACCGCTTTACACACAAACTGCCAACTGTAATACAGCCAGCAGTTGTTAATGCTCTATTTAGGGCTGTTCTAATATTAAGTGTTTTTATTCAGCCCACAATCTGCAGCCAGCCCAGCCCTCCAGGTTACACTGATGTGGTCGGTGGAACTACAGACCAGTAGTCATGATATTTCTCATTACAGGACGGCCGACGTGCCTCCTTCGAATTCTTCATTTGCC
Source organism: Scomberomorus guttatus (assembly GCA_038419695.1). Taxonomy (NCBI): domain Eukaryota; kingdom Metazoa; phylum Chordata; class Actinopteri; order Scombriformes; family Scombridae; genus Scomberomorus; species Scomberomorus guttatus. Next base: position 17,916,283 of record CM076462.1, read on the forward strand.
ACATTCCCAATATGCCAAACCAAACTGGTACAAGGACCATACAGATGTGTGTGTGTGTGCGTTTGTATCTGTGCAAGGGAAGTACTGTAAGACCATAGTGTGCAGTCAGCCAGGTGAATCCGACAAAAAAAACTACTGGTTAACTAAGTTGTATCTCACTCGCAAATTTTCACAGTAAGCAGGCTGCTACATCTCCTCATGGGGCATCTGTCAGGCCCTTGACCAGTTTTACACATGTCAACCTGCTCCACCTAAAGGATAGGACAGAGGTATCAACAGCAGCTTACATAAGCTGCAGATATAAAGTTAGAGTCACAGAAAGTAATAGCTACAACAATATTTACACATCTGAGGCTTGCAGGCAGTGCGCATAAAGGCTGCAACTGGCAGATGCCTATATCTGAACATCTGCAGATCTAAGCTGGATGTCCAGACTTTAACAATTCATCAATTTCCCCTCATTTCATGAATCACAATGGTTACTATGCCAACTTAATTCAATAAAGAGGACCCACCACGCTTTTTTAATCACAAATTGATGAATGTTCTACACCACCAAATGCTTTCCCGCTCATCCGTAGGCAAGGATGCCGAGGATGTTTTCTGCTGCCTGAGCAAACATCTGCGAGCATCCTAATTATAGTGCAATTGCATTCAAGAAATGAACCATCAAGGCAAATGTGGAATAAATTGTGCCAATAGAAACAACTTTTCTAGTGGGTGTTTTTTTTTTTTTTTGTTTGTTTTCTTGGTAAATTAAAGCATTGAATACAGACATCACCATTCATAAAGTGGCCTTCCCCCAGTGACACAGCACATTACGGTGGTAATGTAGGTAAGTACAATTTTCTACAAAATTCTTTATTGTGTCAATATATAAACTGTGTATATGCTATTTCTAGGTTGCTAAATAACTAACAGTGTTTAACTACACTAAAGCTAAAAGGACCAAAAAGGATGAATTAAAAGTGAGTCACTTCACAGATTGTATTGTTTTTGTACATGGATTTCATGTTACCACCCCTGTGTATCCTGAAATATAGCGATGTTTTTATTATTTATGCCGTGTACACACAGAAGAACTGACTGTTTTGGACCTCCGCGGGTTTAAGCAGACAGATTTACGCCTGAGATTTGGGGAGAAATGAGAAACATTTTGATTCCACTGAATCACCAGGACATAGTCATGTAGGAACCAGCTTCCTCCACACCCACACCCACACACACCCACACACACACACACACGCATGTGCACACACAATACATCATAACACACTCCTTTACTGTTTTGGATACTAGCAGCTCCTAGGTTTTTGGACCAGATTAGCAAAATCCAGCTGGATTTGTCACCATAGCTCATGGAAAAGCAAAGTAACAGAAACAATCCATGAATGACACTGGGAAAGGATGCAACAATTGAACCTTTTTAATGAATCAGGTGCTCCGGGTGCTCCAAGGACCTTGGATGTGAATGAGGCACTGGTTATCATGCTATCAGCTCAATTAATTTTCACTTTGGCATATCCCTTGTGCTATGTAGTGTTTGCAGTGTGACTGTACATATTTGCAAAGTGACTGTACAAATTCTTATGAATTGAATGGCAGGATGTTTCGGTAGACTGCAGCAAAAAAAAAAAGGAACTAAATTGTTGACGTACTGTGACAGAATAAATGCTTCCCTCAAGGAAACTATCTCTTCTGTTGAGCAGGGGAGTTGTTGTTAGCAGGTCATTTTCAGATCAATGGCTGCATTTTTTTTAAAATTAGAGCTGGATAATGTAAAAAAGAAAAGAAAAAGGCAAGCGCTCTATAACATCCTGAGGCAAACTGGAAGTAGCACATCTGCAAATTGAGTGTGAACCACATTTTGTAGGCTGCTTTTGTTAATAAGTTCAGTTAGATAATCAAGTCAGACCTCTTTTTAATCTGTCAACAGAATTCAAAAGAGTTGCACGTTGGGAGGATGTGCTGGTTTAAGAATTAATCCAAAAATAGCTTAACAGCACCACCTAGTGTCTAATCTGCAGAGCTAAAATACATGAATTCAGACAACCTTTTATAGAGCGCTCTACAGGCTCTGTATCCATAAACAAAAAAGCCTACAATGAGTAGATTTATGTAGCTTAATTAATTAGTTTGTTTGCGAGATAAATAGCTCATTAGTTATGCAGTTAGTTATACAAGCAGTAAAGTGGATAATTCTCTTTGTCACACAAAGCCATCACACACGCAAACGCACGCACGCGCGCAGACACAGACACACACACACACACACACACACACACACACACACACACACACACACACACACACACACACACACACACACACACACACACACACACACACACGAGACAAGAGAGCAAATTCCCGCATGCGCAATGCCATCTGGCTTCTCGGCGTCCAGGAGATTGCGAGAAGATGATGCGACTGAGCAGAGCGAATGCATAATTGGCCTATCTTAGTCATAGCTTTTCACTTGCCTTGTCTAGTTTCTTGCCAAATTGCTGTTTAATGTCGAAGTGTAAGCGGAGCGCTGTAGAAACTGATTAGGGAGCAACGGCAGGAGAAGAGAGGAGCTGTTAACTGAAAGGAGTTGGCGCATCAAATTGCACCGGATGTCATTACACGCTCTTAAATATCGAGGACGTAAGTAGCTGCATCTTTGTATAGATTTTTTTTGTGTGTGTTGTTGTAATTTGGTTTTGCACATGCGAAACGCCCTTTTCTGCGTTTACTTCAAAAACTTGCCCACCTCCAGTTGTGAGCATTATTTCTGGGGTTAATTTTGGCATCCGTGCCGGAGAGGAGTCCAACCCTTTTGTCCACGACAAATCAGTTCCCTAAGTGGGTCTAGGGAGACACTTTTCATCACATTTTCAGAGTTGGGTGTCTAATCTCTTCAGCTCTTAGTTCCTCTCAGCCACCCACCTGTTACAGTAAGCCTGGGCAAAAACTCCCATTTCAATTTAAAAATCCTTACGCAAAAGCAATTGTCACTTTTTATTGGCTGTGGGAGAGTTAGACCTCTTTTTTTTTAAATTAAATTAGGCAGCGTGTGCGTAAGATAATGTGAGATAATATATATCCATCGCCATATTATTATTGGAATATGACGCTGACATTGTTATTCGCCACATTTTCTCTGTGAACAAGGCTTATTTTTAGTGTGGCACAGCACAGGCAGGCAGATAACCATCAAACGGGCTTGTGGGTCGTTGGGCATTTGTACTTACATCTAAGCTCGTTGATCAATTGAATTTAAGCCTCTTGAGCGGTCCGAGCGAAACCTGCTGACACATGCGCCCCTGCCTTTTTTGTGTGCGCACAAACCCGGTTAACCCGCTCTATCTCATTTCCCTCCGCGGCCCGCTACAACTAAACTCAGTGGGTGTGTTTTTTATGTGAAGCCCTGCGAAAAGGGTTCCTTTCTGCAGAATCTCCTGCCCTCACAAACCCCATGTGCAATCTTGCTCCAAAAGTGCTCACCACTTTCCTGTCAGTGGGACACTCATTTGTTAGAGAATAGTTACTGTCTACAGAGAAATTAATTATTTAAAGGGCAGCTGATCTGACGCATCGGATTAATTATAGATTAATAAAGAGACACCTGCTCTCAGGTGGATAAGAGCTGATTGTTATGCAACACTGCTTAGTTAGAGTCAATGTGATGCAGCATCTCTATAGTATAGAAAAAGTCTATTTTAAGTCAAGGAGGTTAAAGGAATTGTTAAATCTATCTATCTATCTATCTATCTAATCTCTTCTTCAATTAACTTGTGCACATTATGCAATGTGTGCACTGCTAACTCAGCTAACCTTCAGGTAGCAAACTGTTAAGACAGACAGACAGACAGAAAAGAGACAGATGGAGAAGAAAAGAGTGTCAGGAACAGTCAGGAACCCAGTATCCTCTATCCTATTTCCTGCAATTATCTCAAACTGCTCTGACTGACCAGCAATCATAAGAATCAATGGCAAGTGCATTAGCATCTCATGGAGGTAATGTTACCATACTGTATCAAATGAGGACAAATGAGGAGAGGCCTAATGTGGTGTTTTTGGATGTTTGCGGCAATGGTGAAAAGACTGTAAATGTGGGGGGGGGGGGACACATTGAGGAGCCCATTTTAAATGTTTAGGGTGCTACATTTTCACTCTTGGGTGCAGTCCAAACTTCAATGTATGCACATCATGACTGCAAACATGCCCAAGAGTATTTGTGGAAAGTCGCACATACTGCGAGCACAAAATGATCGCATAGCGCTGCTCCTCATGCTTCTCGTTACACTGATGGGATACGTATGGCCTGTAATTTAATATGGGTGGCTCTCACTGACTCTGACTTTCTTGCTTCTCTCTCCCCTCTCCCTGCTGCAGTATAAACAAGACCAAAGGCAGAGCCATGGAGGTTGTAACACATCTGGTGAATGACAGTGTAGAATTTTACAAATGGAGCCTTACTATAGCAGGTAAGCCGGGATTTTGGATCAATTTCTGAACCACAAAAGAGTCGTGCTGCTGCTACAGTAGATAGTATCTCATCACTGGCAGCTGAGTCACTGAATATTATTTGAGTACTGCTGTAGTTTTTTTTTATTATCACATGATGTCATTATCAATAAAAAATCTTGGAATATATTTTACTCACAAGCTTAAACCGTTGAGAAACGGGAAAGTGACAACGCCACTAGAGGAATCTTTACAATGTCAGTAAAGATCAGAGGAGTTTTAAACAAGAAACTAATTTTGACCATATTGTTTAAAACACCTTTTTGAAATTGCCTTTGTGATAACGTACATTATTATCATCCATTGCATTAGAAAATGGCAACGTAACTATGGGTCAAAGTTGAACCAGGAAGGAGCGACAGATATTTTGTGTGATACGTTATGTTGTTTAAACCATTACTTGGTTTAGATAATATGGTCAAAATGGGAGCTAAAACCTATTTTGTTACTTGTATAGTGAAGTCTTGTATACTGTCCCTATGTGACTATAGTGAGGCTAGTAAGTTAAATGTCATCATTACCCATGAAAATAACGGCAAAAACTGCAAAAAGGTTAAAAAGAAATGCATAAAAATGTTGTAAGAGCTCAGTTTTCCTTGTACTTGTCCAAATGCTGGAATATGTTGAATGCTCTATTTGTGTGTGCGAGGGTGGTTAACTTAATAAACCTATTATACTGCGCCCGTTGCACATATTTTTGTATCTGCCTGTGTCATTTCGATGCCTCAGCACGCTCTCCCACCACTGACATTAACCCATTCTCCTCCAGACAAGAGGGTGGAGAGCTGGCCGATGATGTCATCTCCCTTCCCCACTCTGGCCATCAGCTGCCTGTACCTGCTCTTCCTGTGGGCAGGGCCTAGATACATGCAGGACCGCCAGCCCTATACACTCAGGAAGACCCTCATAGTCTACAACTTCAGCATGGTGGTCCTCAACTTCTACATCGCCAAAGAGGTCAGTGCCACTGCGGACATAGATGTCTCCCAATACCAGTGTTACCACATTTTGAAATGGTTTGGATATAGTGAAGAAACACTATGATGGAGAATCTTAAAAATTAAATGAAAATAACTTAATATAAAACAGACTGCAGGTCTAATAGTTTATGTAGAGGCCTCACATAACACTACCATTAACATAACACATTTCAATATAGAGAAGCTGCCTTAAGTTTCCAGTTTCTCTGCCATAGTCTGCTGAAATAATGAAAATAATTTCCTGCCTCACAAGTCAGAAGACCTTGCATTCAGTCCTTTGCACTTGCAGCTGTTTTTTCCACTTTTGGCATGTTGCATGTTTGCGGTGAGACTCGCAGAGTGCACTTTTTTTTTCAGAAAGGACAATAAGCAGTCTGTAGAGAAAATTAGACTGAGTGACACCACTTACTTACAATTTAGCCACTCTAATACGACATTTAAGTGAAGGAACAGTAAGTTTAGAGCGTGGGCCTGTGATTCACTCAAATGAAAGAATAACCTGTAGCTGATTCTGCAATATGCAAAGCAGACAACAGATTCTAGCAATTATCTGTAATCCCTCATTGTGCATAAAATTCCTAAAAAGTTTTAGTTGAAATAACTTTTGTTAAGTTCTGCTGTCTTGTCTGTGTTGCAAGCATCCTGTATTGTTTGAACCTTTTGCAGTAGCTTTTTTTTTTTTTCAACCATTTTCCTGTCAGTCTCCCTTTGACGATGGTTTCTTTCTTACCACCAGCTCCTACTAGGCTCTAGAGCAGCCGGGTACAGCTACCTCTGTCAGCCTGTCAACTACTCGAATGATGTCAATGAAGTCAGGGTGAGCTTCCTCCAACGCACAAACACCTATGCACCACACATGCATGTAGACAGATACACACACCTCTGTGCAAACGCCTCTTGAAATAATAGTATTCATTTAATGTCTCAGTCATCGCTAACCGCATATCGAGCAGTGGGGTTTATCCAGGTCTACCAGGTGGAAGGATGCTGTAATCCTACTGTTGACATTAAGATCACTATTTTTGTAGTGTGAGTATTTCAGTGCATTAAGAGTTGTCTGGGGTTACAGGAGGAAAGAAATAGAGAGAGGATTGAGAGATAAAAGTTTATATCACTAGTGATGTCAGGACAAAGAGGGTGTGGCCTGCTCTCAGAGAGGCTGAAGTAATTGGTCTCACCACCCTTAAACTCCACCCCACCCCCCCACCCCCATGTCCACCATCACCTCCTTGCTCTTTCATGATGGCATTAGTAAGGGATAAGAGGCGCCACAGCACCATGGCTTAGTGTACTATGTCTTTGTCTATGTGTGCATCAGGTGGGGAGAAATGAGGTAAACAGGAGAACACACAGGCAGGGATTGTGATGTGTTTGGTTTACAAATCGCTTCGCTTGTTTTTATGATTAAAGTCTGAATTTCAGCTCAGGGATCAATAAAGTGTCATCCTATCCTTACTTACTGTATAAGATATCTGCACAATAGAGTATAAATAAACTACGGATTCCAGGCATATTCTGTATATAATACCAATTACTCTAAAAAAATGATATAAACATTTGTTACTATCTTTGTACTCCAATTGCTGCGTATGCTATGATCCTTTTGTTATATATCCATACTATGATATTACATTACTGTATGTGTTGAGTTTGACTCTTTACTTTTCCTTAAATATTTTTATTATCTTCTCGCCAAAACATAGTTTTGTGTTTTAGTATTATCGTTTCCCTGTTACAATTTTTCACAAATGTAATAATCAAATATAATAATCATGTCAAAGACTCACAGTGGTGTCTCCGCAGCGAAGCAATATAATTGACTCTGCCTCGTTTCCTGTCTTCAGATAGCGTCTGCTCTTTGGTGGTACTACATTTCCAAAGGAGTGGAATTCTTGGACACAGTCTTTTTCATCCTGAGGAAGAAGTTCAACCAGGTCAGCTTCCTCCACGTCTACCACCACTGCACCATGTTCATCCTCTGGTGGATTGGCATCAAGTGGGTCCCCGGTGGACAATGTGAGTTAAAAGGTTCAGGGGAGGTTGTGTTGACACAGTGCAATACTGCTGTATTGTGAATTCATTACATTGGTCTTCTCACTTAGGATTTTAAAAGCACCAAAACGTGTCCATGTTATCTATCCACAGCTTTTTTTGGTGCAACCATCAACTCTTCCATCCACGTCCTCATGTACGGTTACTACGGCCTGGCCGCTTTGGGACCTCAGATGCAGAAGTACCTCTGGTGGAAGAAATACCTCACCATTATTCAGATGGTGGGAATCACTTTATGGTTACATTTTTTTCAATAATTGTTCTTGAAAATTGCAATGAAAGGTTTTGTTTTCCAGGTTTCTAGCATGTCGCATAAAAAAAAACATAGTAGCACAGATGTTAAAGTTGGCAGATATATAGAAGTTTGACCAAATTTCCTCCCTAGAATAACACTTATCTCAGCACAGATGATACTTGTTAGGACATAATCTTGCTATTATTGCCAGTAAGCTAATCTTTGAAACATCTGAGGCACTAGGAAAGAGCAGATGAAATATCATCATTTTGTCCTGGTTTTAAAGCCTGTTGATGTCTTAGAGAAAAAATTCAAATAATTTATTCAAGATCTGTTTGTTACTGATTTCTGTCTACAATTTCATAATGATGTAACAGATCTGTGTGTAGGGAACAACATTTTTTATATTCCGCAAGATGATTTTGCTCCTTTTTACTATGTTTCAGACGTGTTCTTGCTTTTAATCATATAACTGTGTGCGTGAATTTTATGTGTTCAACAGATCCAGTTCCACGTGACCATCGGCCACGCTGGCCACTCCCTCTACACAGGCTGCCCGTTCCCCTTCTGGATGCAGTGGGCTCTGATTGGCTACGCCGTCACCTTCATCATCCTCTTCGCCAACTTCTACTACCACGCTTACCGAGGCAAACCTGCTTCCTCGCACAAGGGAGGCAAGCCCATCACAAACGGCACCTCGATGGTAACTAACGGTCACAGCAAAGTGGAGGAGGTGGAGGATAATGGAAAGAGGCAAAAGAAAGGAAGAGCGAAAAAGGAGTAAAGAGGGAGAGGGGCTTGTTTGGAGATAAACAGAAAGAGTACAGTTATTTTAAAGGGTCAGAGAAGGAGGGAGGGAAGGGAAGGGATAAAGAGAAGTTCAAACCAGACAACCATCCCTGCAAAGAGTTGCAGTGTGTGTTTGTGTCTGTAATGGGTTCTGGTTTTGACAGGAAGAGGGTTGTTTGTTGTCCCCATTACAGTTTTTTTTATCAAAATTGAAATGTTGATCATGTAGGCTCCGTGCTGTTCTGTCCAACTGTTTTGGACCGTAATATGACCAAAATGTTAAAGGGCCTACAAACTGCTCAGCATCCACTAACTTACCAACCAAAATTCACCTCCAACTTTTTTACACTGAATTCCAGTATTGTTTTAATTGAAAGCTTAAGTAGTCTTTAATATGCTAATTTATTTTCTAGTGCTCTAAAATATTTTAATGAATTTATCTATTACAACAAAAGAACATGCAAAGGTTTATACCAAAGGCTTTTGGGGGATTTGTTTTGTTTACGAATACTTAGAGTTGAAAAAAGTTTAGGCAAATGAAAAAAAAAACGCGTTACAAAGTTCTCATATCTGCCATCTACTTTATTTGATTACTCAGATTACAAAGGCTCTTTATTCCTCTACACCATCTACCAAATGAACTTGTCATGGACTTAACATGTCTTTGCTGTCTCAAACTGATGTATCTGTGCTGCATTTACAAAATCAAATGCTATTTCCTTTGTGTTCATTGTGACTTCAAAACTTGGTTTTAAACACTTCGGGTGGGCGGGGACAATAGGTCCTTTTAGTATTTATGCAAATTTGTGGGTACCTTTGTTACATTAAATATTTTTTTGTGGGTCTTCATGATTTATTTCTTTTTGCTGTGCGATGTAGCCGAGGTGCAAGAATAAGAGATTGAAATTCAGCTCAATATCGTCTCACTGCCACGTAGGACTGAAGGGAAATTCATCCTGAAAAGAGCTTTTTTTTTTTTAAGGAAACAAACGGTAAATTTCATTGTCTTATTAATGAAACGGACACAGCTTGTTGCTGCACATATAATTGAAATAAAGACAGTGTCAGCACCCCATAGCTTAAGTGTGTGTGTCTGGTTTTGTGTGTGTATGGATCCATAGGACTGAATGCAGGATCAAGATGTCACCCACGAGGAACCTAATCTCATACTGAAGCCTTCCCATCCCCCATCTTCCCGTTTTCTCTCTCCACTCATTCCCCTACTTCCTTCATCTGTCTTTTCCATCCCGGGATCTGCAGGGTGGAAAGGGCTCCTATAGGTGTGTGTGAGAGAGGCAGAGGTAGGCTATGTGTGTCTTTGGCCTGTCCAGACAGATCTGCCCTAATCTTTTGGGGGTAAATTGGCTTTAGCTCCAAAAGAGCTTACTTCAACGTCACTCCATGAGTTACGCAGGAAAGCAGGTCACTGGAAGAGAAGCCTTCACTAATCTGCCATCAGGTCTACTGCAACTCACAAACTGTATGGATTAGTTAACATTTGGCTTTGATAGGGAGCGAACTGATGACTTTTTACAAGTAAAACTCGAGTGATACTGGTGCAGTGCAACTTAATATCATGGTTGATTCCAGGACTTTCCCTGTACCTCTCATCCACATGTTTTTTTTCCACACACTTGCCATCCATTTCCAGCCAGGGATTAGTTTGTGACATACACACCGTTAACCCATTGCTCATACACCACATTGTGGATTTACTAATGGCATCTATTAAATTATTCATCCACTATCCTTTAACTGTTTTCCAAAGGCATCAGATCATACCCATTCTGCAATCCCTGATACTTCACGTCTCAGGCCAGATAGCAAATGCTTTTAGTGCATTTTGCATTTTCTCCTCCTCCACATCTTCCTCCCTCCATCCTACTGTACATGCACTACTTTACTCTCCTCCACCTTATCCTGGTGCACCGCCACCTGTCTCTTTTGCGCTTGTGGCATCAGGATGAAAAGGGTAAGGAGGTCTAAAGGTGTAGATGTGAATGGTAGGCAGGAGGAGATCAGTGCGAGGAGGTGTATTTGTCCTCCTTGGGGACACAGAGGGATCTAAGCCAAGGGACTAAGAGGATTGCAGAAGGGCCACAGCTTTTCTATCAAAGGCATTTAGCGCAGGTCACTATAACCTGCATCCCTGCTGCTGCATGTATGCACACAAATGCTGTGGATCTTGGGCAAAGATTTCTGCGCCAGATTAATTAGTAAATGGCTGCTATAAGTGCACTTTACTGTCAAACTTTAAAGAAACCGTCCCTATGCAACTCTCTATGGAAACTATTCGTATAAAAATCTAATTGCTGGTTCTCAAACCTATTACTCTAAACCTGCCTTTGACAATGTGGCACAAATTTATACAGGCCTGTAATTTCACAGTAGACTGACAGTCGACTTACCCACCCAGTCTTCTTAAAGGGCCAGGCTGTTGGAGGGTGAAGGGTCAGTTTGCAGGGGTTAAGCCTTGCAAACCCGACCCGTCACTCACTCATCTCATTAGCAATTATATGACTAAGGAGCTCACTCTAGCCTAACAGAGTGGAAACAGTCAGCGTTTTACTGACACTCCGTCTGTGTGGGACAGATTGCCTTCAGAGCTTGTGCTGAGTCGGTTTTGTGTGTGGACAGCACCCTCTGCTGGGCCTGAATTTAGCCATTACACTCTTGGGTCAGATACAGATGAGGTAAGGGGGCCATATTGTGTGGTTTCTGGTAAAAGTGGATGAGAGATACTGTATATGTATGCATGAAAGCTTTTATGTATTAAAGTCTGGATTAAGAACTGTGCAAGCAGGCAACTGCCGTAGGGCCCCAGACCCTCACAGGGCCCCAAGGCTCCGGGTTCATCATGTGGCAAATAGTTTCCGGTAGTCTGATTAGTTGCAAATGTGTTTAGTAATACTGTATGCACCACTAAATCGCAAAATAAACTGAGAGGGCTTTAAGGTGACACCTGCACTATTACATAATACATAATACAATACGTACATAATTCTGAGGCTCAAATTGAACACCAGTAATTCAATTTAGCTTGAGTCTGCAAGGTGCATATTCCTAAATATATCTGTGCTCAATCCAGTTACAACAAATTAATTACAAACTATTTTTGGAGGGTTATAGCCCCGTTTTAAACTCTGTAGACAGTAAAAGCGCTGACATTTCTAATGCTATTAAGTATTTATTCTCAATAACATGCAATGCATGGGACCACTTTTTCTTACATGCAGCTTAAATTGGAAGTTTACCTTTTACTACCAGCTTTGGCAGAGCTCCAATAAAGCAATCTTTAATTTGAATTTTACTAAAGTGGGACCTTATAACACAGTAGATCACAAAGTGGGGACCAGGGACCCCCAGGGGTCCTTGAGCGGGTTCCAGGGGGTCCCCAGCAAAAAGGGGGAAAACTTATTTACACTATAATTCCATCCATAAGTAACACAGTGACAGAATATATGACTATTTCAGTCATGGGTTTCATACGTGTTCTGTAATAAAACATCTAAAAGGTAAAAATATTATCAGATGGGGGACCCCGGGACAAAATATTATGAAATGGGGGTCCGTGGTATAACTTGTGCCAGTGAAAAAGTTTGAGAACCACTGTTATAGGCTAATACATCTATGGGGGAGGGTGGTTGCTCCCTGATTTGACGTACATCATCACGTCATATGGCCCGTGCCCCTGCAGTGCCTGGTGGTGCCCTGTGTCAGCGACTCCCAGCAGCACTCTGCGGTAAGGATTTATAGGCCTATATAACGTGGAGCTCTTTGTGAAAATGCATTTGATGGGACTTTCTATAAGTTTTTAGGTCTGTCGCTTTGGGTCCAATAGGCTACAGTCTGTCTATAATGGTCCTGGACAAAAGAAGTAGGCCTGCACCTCCCTTGTAAAGTTGGGTCAGGATGAGAAGGTGAGCGCTTTAAAGTCTTGGAGAAAAGCGGCATCTAGTGGATTGACAAGCCCGGAGCAAGTTAAAACTTTAGTTATTTAAATGTTACAAAATATTTGGAAAAATGGCTAAGCTGTGTAATTAAATGTGTTCACACCCTCTGCTTATTGCCCCTTTTAGATTGTCCAGGATGAAACAGTGTAAATCATATGTTTGGAGTTTATTTCAGTGCAGCAGAGAATGAAGCCTGCCACAAGCGGCGCTGCAGCTCCTGCATCATCGTCATCAGCTGCAGACAATAGCGCAGGGAGGAGGCAGCACCGGGCTCCCTCGCCGGCCAGAGCCCAGGAAGGGGCAACCAAGCGCGCCTCCAGACACCCGGGCAGGTCCAAGTCTCCCCTGTCTGCGGGAAAGAGTAAAAGAATCGGGGTGAAGGAGAGCGTGAGGTCCGCTGACGGAAGGGAGAGGGAGCCCGAGAGCCGCGCCGGTGCAGCTGTTCACCCGGATGGTGCTGAAGCTGATCTCGTCAGACCAAACAGGGCGGATGCTGACGGAGGAGATCTGACAGATTCAGCAGCGGCCCGTCGCTCCACTCTACGTCTGCCCTGCCTCCAAGGTGACTCCAGCCAGCGAAGAGCCTCGTCTGCCGCTTCGGTGAAAGAGAAAGAGAAGAAATCCGGAGAGGAAGGCAGCCGCAGTGAGAGAAGCGGCGTGTCTGCGGGATGCAGAGCGGGCCTCGGGTTGGGTTTGTGGAGAGGAGGATGCTTACAGGCTGAACTGATCCACTTCCATCTGCAGAAGAGACTGAAGAAAAGCGGGGCGAAGATGCAAACCAAGGTGGACGGCACGGGCGGAGAGGAGGCGGTTCACGGGGAGCCGGAGCCGGCTGCAGAGGCTACAGAGGCGGGGTCGGTGACACAGCAGGACCAGGCCTTTGAAGACGAGATGGAGAGACTGCTGGAGGAAAACGAAGATCTCAAGGTTTGACGCGTTGCCACATATTAGTTTTTATTATATAGACTGATAGTGCTCCATCATCAGCTTAAAATATGATATGTGGAGATAAAAATACAACTTGTCACCTCAGCAGACGACATTGTTTTTATATCAGGTCAATCAAAATGGTCTCTTCACAGTCTGAGACGGCGCTAAGTAAACATCAGTTGATTTGTGTATTGAACATCCTCCATGTCTTCACCAAGAGCATAAAACTAAAACCTAAAGGGAAATTACACTGGCTACACATGAGTAATTGGCTATTGATCATAGTAGTATTGATCTGCCATGGTCAATAATATCAATTGTTCAGACAACCAAGGGAGTCAGCAGCTGGGATTTGCATCATATGTATGTGCAATGTTGGCAGCTGCAGTAAGTATTTAAAAATACATGGCATATTAAATCATTTTAAATTCACATCACATAAAATTGTGCACCTGTCTGAAGTTGACTGTATTTGGCTCATTTCCAAAACATCCATTACTCCATCTGTGGAGTTAAAAGTCAAATTCTAAACGCCTAAAGATTACAGATTAGCCACTGCTGGTTTTAATCTTAACCAACGTATCTCATACTGTAATTGTGACACGCACAATAATCTCTCCGCCAGTGTGAGATTGAAGAGATGAGGACCGAGATGGATGAGATGCGAGACACGTTCTACGAAGAAGACACTTGTCAGCTGCAGGAAATGAGGCGTGAGCTAGAGAGAGCCAACAAGAACTGCCGGATCCTGCAGTATCGTCTGAGGAAGGCCGAGAGAAAGAGGCTGCGCTACGCCCAGACGGGAGAGATCGATGAAGAGCTGCTCAGGAGTCTGGAGCAGGACCTGAAGGTACAGAGGGGAGGGGGAAGGTGTCTTGTTGGGTGCAGTTTGCAGGACATCAGGATTACTTTTGTCCAAAGGGTGTCATGGGTAATGTGTTAGGAATGTATTTTACGCATTATAGTTGATACCACAAATGAAAGCATGGCATCCAAAATGTCAGAAAACTGCCATACGCTCAGCTTATTTAGTTTTGAAAATGTTCTACAAGGTCCTAAAGTAAAGGTGAAAATAAAACATGGCAATTATCAAAGTTTAATCATCACTTAAACTAAAGTTTTATGAGTGCATTTTTCAGTTAAATCACAAAACAACCACCGCAGGTAGCGAAGGATGTCTCTGTGAGGCTGCACCACGAGCTGGAGAAGGTGGAGGAGAAACGCTCCAAGACAGAGGACGAGAACGAAAAACTGAGACAGAAACTCATTGAGGTTGAAGTGACCAAACAAGCTCTGCAAAATGAACTAGACAAAGCCAAAGAGGCAAGTACACGCATATCACTGTCATACAACTACTGCTGGGAGTGTGGCGGTCACACATTTGATAATTATATAATTCACTGTCCTTCAATAGTCTCAAAAGAGAAGAGGAAGCAAAGACATCCAGAAGGCAGACAAGAAAGCAGCACAGACTCCTACTGAGGTGAGATGTTATTACAAATACAGTAATCATTGACTGTTATTCAGTTTTTTTTTCTTGCCTGGCATTAACAATTGCACTGCCACAAAGGAATAGAAAGAATCATCAGGAAGTATTTCCCATAGTGTGTGATCTCGGCATTGAGTAATTGGCCAACTTGTTGCATATTTGTGAGTCCAGTCATGAATTTACTATATGAATTCCAACCATCAATAAGACTTCTTAAATACATGGATTCTGCAGGTTTATGTTTCCAAGTCAAACATTGCTTTTCCCCTTAGATGTAACAAGCCAAAGCAAGTGCTCCAATCATTTGATAAGAGAAGTGTATTTAAATGAAAGCTGAGTTTGCAGAGTTCCAGCAATTACTTAAGATTTCAAATATCCTCTTGGTCCAATGAAAGATGTTTTGGCTTAGAAAGACTGGCACAAATCTTCTCTTCACTTTAATCTTAAATCCTTCCGTCTTTATGTCTGATTACCAACCTTCTGAACTTTAGGATTCAGTTTTACCCGTTTCTACTTGTATGTGCGTAAATATTTTGAGTACAGTCTGTGTTCTCTCTCTGTTCCAGGAGGACAATGAGGACCTTAAGTGCCAGTTAGCTTTCATCAAAGAGGAAGCAGTGCTCATGAGGAAGAAGACGGCCAAGATTGACAAAGAGAAGGACCGTCTGGAGCAAGAGCTGCAGAAGTACCGCTCCTTTTATGGCGAGCTGGACAGCACCCATCCTAAAGGAGAGGCTGGGGGGCCGCCCACCACCCGCGAGTCAGAACTGAAGCTGCGGCTCCGCCTGGTGGAGGAAGAGGCCAACATCTTGGGGAGGAAAATTGTTGAGTTGGAGGTAAGAGCCGACAATGCAACGTGGGGTTATTGAGTGGAAGTTATGAGAGTACCGAGCGGGTTCCCCTCTTTCCCACAGGTTGAGAACCGAGGCCTGAGGGCCGAGCTTGACGACCTCCGTGGTGAAGGTGAAGGGGCGGGAAGCTCTGGGTGCGGAGCCATGGGTGGGCCGGGAGCAGGTCGAGGCCTTGGAGACGATCTGACGGAGCTCAGACAGCAGCTGCAGCTGGTGGAGGACGAGGCAGAGCTCCTGAGGAGGAACCTAGCTGATGCCGACGAACAAAACCAGAGGGTGACCGCAGAGCTGAACAAGTTACGGTTCAAAGCCGGCACGCATGAGGGAGGTGCCAGGCATGGAGGAGGGATAGATGGAGCAAAGGCAGAGGCCCTGCAGGAGGAGCTGAAGACAGCAAGGCTACAGATTAATGACCTAAGTGGCAAGGTATGAAGGGTTGATTGATTATATTGACTCTAATTTAAATCTATTACTTTTGATTATGAGCTGACAAAATAATAGTGTCTGTAGTCATGAAATAAAGAGTATCTTGTTAAGCTCCATATGAAAGTCTTTTCTAATCATGTCTCATTTTGTAGACATTTGATCAAGGTTAGAAAAACAAACTCAAAGTCTACAGCTATGCTCTACCACACTACTACCACCTCTCTCTTTCCCTTCAGGTAATGCAGCTGCAGTACGAGAACCGTGTGCTCCTCTCCAACATGCAACGCTATGACCTGGCCTCCCACCTTTCCCTGCGGCCCAGCCCAAGAGACAGCGACGCGGAGAGTGACGCCGGCGGCGCGACAAGCGGTCGGCGTGAGAGCGACGAGGACTCCACCTCCTCCCGCCTGCTCCCGCCGCACCGAAAACGCGAGGGTCCTGTAGGCGGAGAAAGTGACTCAGATGAGGTCAGAAACAATAACGGTAGCAGCCGGTGCCTGACACCCACGAGGGGCCTCTACACCCCCACCGGGCCTGAGGGCGCCGCCTCCTCCGCCTTGGCCCACTTGCTGCCTGGTGGGCGGTACAGCCTGCGCAACAGGCAGCAAATGATTGACATACGCGTTGAAGCGGAGAGGCTTGTTCGGACCATCGACCGGCTCATCGCTGACACGGCCACCATCATCTCAGAAGCAAGGGTCTTTGTCACCAACGGGGACCTAATGTTCGGGCGAGGAGGGGAGGAGGGTGGAGAGGAGGATGGGGGCAGGATCAGGGAACATGAGCTGCTGTATCGCATTAACGCCCAGATGAAAGCCTTCCGAAAAGAACTGCAGGCCTTCATAGATAAATTGGAAGTGCCGACGCCGGAGGACAGAGAGGCGGAGGAGCCACTGTCGGTGAGAAAGAGAGTCACAATGTACACAGTATGAGTAAAATTGGATTATGGCACGTGTAATGTCTCAAACTGGTTAATGCTGACTCTGTTTCTTCCTTTTTCCTCACTTAATCCTCTTGTTCCTCATCTGTTGTGGTTCGTCACTCCACTTTTCCTCCACCCAGATGTTCCAGCCCATCATTCTGCTCATCCTCATACTCGTGTTATTCTCATCCCTCTCTTATGCCACCATCTTTAAACTAGTCTTTCTTTTTACCCTTTTCTTTGTTCTGTGATGTACGCTTCCCTTAATTTACATCATCCCTCGTTTGTGTTTTCTGTGTTGATTTTTTTTTTTTTTGTCCTCCCCCGCATCATTTGTTGCCAAGGTTACCAAAAGCACAGGAAAAGGTCAGCACTTGCCAAGGCCACAGTCACATTTTAGGACGTGTGGCTAGGTTCAACACTGGAGTCTACATTATCCATAACACCTTACTGTCCGCATCAGTCCCTGAAGAAGGTGAGTTACAGTGTGGAGCCACGGTTCAAAAAAAGATTATCACCCCTGCAAAAAAGAAATAGAAAATAGGAGCTCAGGCTTGTTGATGTTAACTGTTATTATTCTCACTGTAGCTGATATTGATATTGTCCCAGTTCTATAAAAGTGTTCATTGTCCCATCACAGATCAACTGCATCTTGTGGTGTTTGTCAGTGAATGGAGCTTGTTCAGGTCCATTTTACTGAGCACCTGACCTCTAATCCATGTTAGTTGACAACGGATTACCCCATTTTAAAAGAATAGTTAGATATTTTGGAAAATACACTTACTCGCTGTCTTGCTGAGCTAGAGCCAGGAGAGGCAGGAGCTGACTAACATAGCTTAGCTCAGTTTAGCATAAAGACTGTAAACAGGGGGGAAACTGAGCCAACTGCTGTCACTCCTGATGATAACCATGAGATGTTGAAAGCTCAGAAAGCTAGTGTGTGGACCTTTGAGCTGATATTATGTGGTCACACACATACTGTAGATATAGATCAATACAATCAATGAAAAAATAATCAGATGTGAGCAAGACAGGCCACAGTGTGAACATAGACTTACATGAATATAGGTTTAACATTGCTTACATTGGACTTTAAGGTCACGGGACTGTATGGGAGGAGACTTAAATCACCGTTATATCCTGGTTTAACCTCGATACTAAATATATTTCCTCTTGTAAAGGGTTACGACAGCAGTCACCTCTTCTTTGTTTTTCAGAATGACACTTGATGTACCATCCAGCTGTTGCTCCCTCAAGGTAACGTAAGGATGAAGTTTGTTTTTATCCCTCTCCATAACTCAACACAACAGGTGGAGGAATGACAGTGTTGATCCAGAGGTTTCAAACTGGAAGGAATTCCGATGATCATGTCGAGTGCCAAATGTCAGATCTTGTCCGGGGGCCCCCAAAATTCCCATCGGTGCCCCTGATTAGAGGCAGGCATTAGTAATTGATGATGTGGCGGATGGAACAGTAGCAACTGTCTTCAGACGTCACTGCAGCAGGATGAGTCAAGATCACATTGACAGATTCGGGTTACACCAGGATGTAGTCTGAGATTTCACACATTTTTGTCATTTGCACAGTTTGCAACATAAAATATCTGACACCCGTGTTGATTGTACTGATTAATTTGTTAAATTTGCTAAAAAAAAACATACAATAAATCAAATTAAAGAGCTGAGACTTTGTTAAATTTACCATAAGTGAAATTGAAAGATTGTAAAATAAAAAATGACTTAAAATGTTGCCAAACATGCCCGGCATCCACCTGGCAGTCTCTTTTTCTGGATTATCTTCAATAAAGATATTATTGACAGTGACACATTATTACTCACTGTGTCACCCACACCCATTTGGCACCTCTTGGAAAAAATGATTTGCAACAGAGGTTGGTCACAAGACAAAATCTGCCCAAGCATCCTAAAGTGGAGTAGCAACAGAGAAGCCCATTGGCTAAGAGATTGCGGCAGCTGAGTAGCTATGTAAACACTTTCCCTCTCTCCGTGAGCCCCAGTAATTATAGCCAGGATGCTGGTGACGACAGTTGTCCCATCGAGACTTCAAATGCTGGAATAAATTTGACATTATGATATTTGATCCCGGCTCCAATGGCGCGCACGTAAACACAGGGGAGCGGTATAAAGGCTGGGTACTCCGGCTGGAGCATAAAGTTGTTTACCCTTTTGCCAAAGCTCCGGACTTAACCTCGACACTGAGGCGTGACTATAGGAGAGGGGGCCCTTTAAATCCAGTCCGCGGGGTTTTACGTAACACAGCGGAGGAAAACCGAGGGGGAAGCACCGGAGAGAGAGACTTGACAATTTGGCGACGAGGGGAGTGGATCTGTTGGAGAGGCCAGAGCGCAGAGCGCACAGGAACTAGACCAGGCGGACGATTTACTGGAGGACAGTGAAAACTTTTATGTAGAACAAGGTAAGCACAGCTGATAATTATTGAGGCGGAAATAACAGCTGTAATGTGGATTTATTATGATTTTATACTACAATTTTAAATACATAGTATAAAGGCTCAACATATTACTAAAGTTAAGACAGCATGAATGGCAAACCTGAAGTTGCCAGGTTTTACTGTCATGTTAAGCTTTTTGGTAATTTACTTAATTTTCTTTATTCTATTTTACTTTAATCTTATTTATTAATTTACTTATTTATTGATTTGGGGTCATGTTTAGGATGTAATCATTTTTTGTTTTCCTTCTGTCTGGCACATCCACTCTCCTCGCTCCCATGCGCACAGGTCATGCGGCCAGTTTACTATGCATAGTTACAAGATTATTAATATCTCTACTCTTACATCACAGGCGGGAGGGAAGTGGCTGGTACATTCGGGCACTTTCGACCAGGATACTTGTCATATTCAATGATGGCAACAACAACAAAAAGCCTGAACGACAATAAGCAGCAATAGTTTGGCGATTAGTGCAACCGTTTGGACTAGTTATCCATTAAAACTAGTTTTAAATGATATTTGCCAGTACTGGGTTTGAGGGATGCACTTGAGGGGCAGTTTTGAATTTATTATATATCATACAGCAAAAGTTTGAAGAGGACATTTTGATGTTGATCCACGAAACACAAAGCTTCAATTTGAATCTTTTGAATTTTTAAAGCTTCATGCAGCTGTGTAAGAAAAGTTTCACATCTAAAACCTAAATATTCTCCACAAGCATTGTACGTAATCAGTCTCTATTAGTTTGCCATTAGTTTTCTTGGTTTCAAAATCAAAGCCAAACTAAATGAGTAAATGGCCTGTAGGTTTCGGTGCTTAACGATATCAGTGGTAGGGACAGTGCCATGCCTTCAGGCTGACAGAACTGAGGCCATGTGTGCACCACTGGGTCAGGTTCCAAGAAAATGGCCACCACAGTGCATGCTTGAGATTTTTTTCTTGCCATGTAGCGAAGTGCGCAAGAGGCAGACTGGAGGTCAAAGTGACCAAGAGTCTAAACACTGATGCTGTCATGCAACACTCTTGTCCACACGTGCTGCATAGGTAGGCTTACATGCCTGCGAATTTTGGACTAGAATGCAAAAGGAGAGGGCTGTAAATATCTGACCTTCTTAAAGCGTCCAACATAACAAGTCTTTTTAAGTAATCGCATTTTACTTTGTCTTACTAATTGCCACTGATGCAATCGCATATTCTATTGCCTTGTTTGAAGAAGTTGGAACCGATTGACCAATGTTGCAAAAAAGGGGCAAAAATGTTTACTTGTTTTTAGAAAATTTGATTTTGAAACCAGATTTGGGGGTAAATGACACACAGAAACACAGAGGTGGGAAAAAAGCTGATAGCAGGATTCATTTGGTTCTTAGAAAAGTAAACCAATCATTAACAACCCTCTTTTTCCTCTCTCCCATGTATTTGTCTTTATAGTGTTTCCAGGCCATTGAACCTTCCATCCCTCGCCAGCAACCCTACTGTGACCTCTTGACAGGAAAGTGAAACAGGAGAAAGGGGAAATTGCCATTTATAAAAGCCTTTGGGTATTGAGTGGCCTGCGTCATGGCAGCCATCGATCTGGAGCGTGGGCTGGAACACAGTGGCCGCGGCTGGGGGCAGGAGAGGCCGGAGCTGATGGACAACTTCGACTCAGAGATGCAGGAGTGGGAGGACCAGCTGCAGGACATCCAGAGAAAGATAGAAGAGGTGCGGTTTCACATAAAAATGTCGCACTGTGTGTCAGACCGTTGGATACAGGACTTCCAAATACCTGATCTCAAGTAGTTTGACTAATAATTTAACTGCAGGTTAAGAAATTCATCTGGATCATCTGAATAAACAAGCTTCATTGCAGAGTTTGGTTTAACAATGACCCAAATGCGGTTTGGTACCGACTCAAACATGACACGTGATACTTGAGTGTGTGAACATGTTAATGGTTTTGTTTCTGGGTTATGAAGTGCTTCGTAGTCCCAAGAGTGCGTGTTAATTGGTGTAATGTGTGTGTGTGTGTGTGTGTGTGTGTGTGTGCGTACGTGTGTGCATGTGCTCCATAATAAACTGTTGGCAGCACACGGACAGACTCAACCTCATGTCCTTGTTGGAGCAATGATACAGACAAATGTTAACAAGCTAATTAAACTGATGTGCTGACAGACATGCTGAACACAATCTCTCTCTCTCTCTCTCTCTCTCTCTCTCTCTCTGTCTGTGTGTGTGTGTGTGTGTGTGTGTGTGTGTGTGTGTGTGTGTGAGAGAGAGAGAGAGAGAGAGAGAGAGAGTTTGAAAGCAGACACCAAAGATAAGTTGCAATAGGAAACAGATGCTTGTGCAAAGTGGAATAGCATGTGCCGATCATAAATATAGGCTAGGTTGTGCAATGATGTTGTGATAATTATAAGACTTGTCTTGTTGTGTAAACACAGTTTGCGGTTGGGATCTGTAGATACACAGCTAATTAAAGTCCAATATCTGAAAGACAACAGGAAATCAGCAGGACATTGTTAATGTTTTCTTCTGTTTTCATTCTTCAGCTGTACAATGAAGTTCAGGCCCGCAGAGGAGGAAGCGATATCACTACTGGCAACCAGAAAAATGGTGGCGAGTTGGAGTGTGGCCATGGCAACGGCCTTTTTATGCCTGCCCATCACAGCAAGAATCACCCGGGAGCTATAACGGTGCCCCATCACTATAGTAACGGCTGTAACTATAGCTCCAACGGGTACAGCTACCCCGTGAGTCATCAGAATGGTTATGGTTATTGCCACACCAACGGCGTTTCGGAGATCGGAGACTTATTGCAGGATTATTTGGGCCAGGGGAAACAAATGAGCCGGAAGAACAATGGAGCTCGCCATGTGGTAAGTAAAAAAAGCAGTTTATAATTTTTTTCCCTGCCTTATCCTGTCGGCATTTGCACATCAGAGGGAAGCAGATAGGTGGACATGACATGAGTCAAAGCTGGGGTTCAGTCAGGAACATATTGATTACAGTAAGCTGGTTCCTTCAAGTCTGCTTACACTGACAGGTTACCAGATAGGAATTAGTTTCACATGCTTTCACTGCGCTCTTTCCCAACTCTTGACAGAGCAGTCAAGCAGAAAGTCACCACGTTAAACTGTTTTGGTCCATATGAAACGCCATGTGCACTGCTAACATTAAAGTACAGTGGATCCAAACAGTTTTAGCAGTGCTATATCGAGCTTTGATCAAGGGTCAGTTGAGGTTCACTTTTGGTAAAGGTACAGTACAGGGAACCTTGCCAGTGATCCTGAAGTAGCACACTCTAATTTAAAGCTTTCGAATATAGGTGCAGGTTGATACGGACTATTTTTTAATATGTCTTCTCATCTCCCCTAGCACTTCAGTGACACAATCAAGGTGAGCCCGGATGTCCCTGTATACCAGGATCAGATCAAAAGAAGATCTGGAAATGAAAGGTGAGTGACTTTGTACTGGAGCCACATTCATTGACATTTTATAGAATGACACATGTCGACTGTATTTATTCTTGTTCCTGATTTCCTTTATTATCATCTTGATTTCACACCAGGGTTGGTCAAGAGCAGTTTTCGGGCAGTTTTGAGGAGACTGAAAACAGAAAGAACCAAGTGTCTCACATGAAGAGCTCCCCCCGCAGAGAGAGTTCCCCCAACAAACCCAAACCCCCTCTCGGACAGAGGGATGCTCCTGCTGTACAATCACGCTCAACCTCACAGCTTCCAATCACAGCCGCTGAATCTCCTGCTCTGGACAGGAAGTGCTTCAGTCCAGGTGTCCTCGGAGATAGGAAGTGCAGCAGCCCCTCTGTTCTCAGGAAGTTTGGAGCCATGCTACAGGAAAACGAGGGCAAAACGCTTACAGACTCAGGAGTGGTGACCCATCAGGGACCAGCCCCGGAGCCAAAGTGTCCCACCCCTGGCTGTCAGCGCAGAGCTCTGGGAGCCACTGCAGTCGCCGGCAGGGCACCCAAGCGTGTACCTACCCAGAAATGCCAAGCAGATTCCGACGTGCTGACAGCAGAGATAGAGCCCAGCCAAGAATGGGGGTTAGTATCGGACTCTGGTAGACAGAACCACAAGGATCTGAGGGGAACCTACAGCGGTTCTAAAGGATCCCACCCTAGTCCCCAGCAGTCCCAGAGGAGATCACAGGTGGCAGGGAGCCCAAGGATTAGACCCAGGGCAAACAGTGTGGCTGATAGAGATGGAGGACTGGCTCAGGGGGAGAGAGCAAGGAAGCCTGCATCCCATCTTTTGGAGCCCAAAATGGACTACAGGGTCTCAAGTGCCTCGTCTGGAGCACAGAAGATCCAGAGGGGTGGGTTAGCGGGTCAGTCGGAGTTGCCAGGTTGTGGCAGAGGGAGGGATGAAGGACTTATTGAGCTGCTGGACATGCTGGAGATCCAACACGAGTACAGCTCCAGTCCCAGAACAGGACACAAAGTTTACAGACAGGATCCACAGCAGGTACGTTTTTCTGGTTCCTCATTTGATTAAGTGCTACATTAGCAGCTTTAGAAGTAAATTCAATAACAGTCACACACATAAACACTGACATGCATCCTGTAATGTTTCTGTCCAGGCAAATCCAGCTGAGTTGTCCCCAGCAAATCCCAAGAAGAGCTTTTCTCGTCCTGCACGGCCTGCCAACCAGCGACCTCCTTCCAGATGGGCCAGCCGCACCCCTACTGCCAGGATCACCACCCCATCTGGCCCAATGTACCGCCCCCCAAGCTCTATGACCCACTCTCCTAGCCCAATGACCAGAACCCCAAGCCCCGCCCTAAAGCACCGGCCTCTCATTTCCTATTCTCTTCAGACTGAGACCGTCATTATGTGATAACCTTTTCCATTTAAATAAAGCTTGCTCCCTTCTGAAAGCCCACCCAACACCCATTTGTCTGTGTAAATAGTAAGGACTTTTCAGTTAAACAGTGCTTTTCAGTTAAACAAAGTGCTTTAAGAGAGTCGCTAAGAAATGCTTCATGTCATCTTGATGTAATGTTCAAATCAGAACACATCCTCAACATTCTCCAGTGTTGCTGTGTTGTTGTTTTTTTTGCTTTTTCTGTGCCAAAACTTGGTCAACACATTGACATATTGCTTTGTTGCAGTTCCCTCCTTATACACTTTCCTCTGTTTTTTTTTGTATTGAATTTCAGGTGTTTTCCTGTATAATGAGATTTTGCATGCAGCCCTAGTTTGAGGGTGCATGCTGCTGTGTTCAATCCTCATGGTTGCCAGGTTGAATCAAATTCAACCTGGCCACCAGTACAAGTAGATTAAGTTGCAACTGTGCCCCCCCAGCAGCAACCTAACTGTCAACAACAGTGTGTTTTACTGTATAATATTGTCAAAGTAATATATTTAAGATGTTCAAATAACAGCTGTGAAAAATGACTATGATATGCCTTTAATGTATTTTTTTCTTGGTAATAAATATGACAGTGCTTTGACATAAGGGCTCCGTTTCTTTCTATTGCAGCGTTGCATTCTATTGTCCCATTACTGATGGGTCATGTTTCAGGGTGTTGATGATTTAGTGTATGACAAGCATATGGATATCTGACACCAGCTGCTCCCTGCATACCACTGCAATGGCAGTTCAAGTCTCAGCTCAAGTAATGTTAGGTGCCGCTGCAAATGAGCTAACCGTACCTTACTTCAACACATCACCTGGTTCAAACATACCTGAGCAGCTGCAGGATACATGAAAACGAGACAGTGATCTCTGAGGCACATATATGACACAGGGCTTGAATTTACTAAGATGAATTATATGAAAAACTATACGTCACAATTGAATTTTCTGAAGCATGCTGTGAAGCACATTAACACTGCACAGTGTTGGTTCAAGAGCAGCTATGTTACGTTACTCGGATATCAGGTATGCAGCACAGTGATTCTGTACCATGAGGGATCACCTTTCACTCTCTGTGTTTCTCGCCTCATAAGACTGCATCAACAACCTCTGGCTTTCCTGACACCTCCTCCTCTTTAGAAGGTGAGGAAACACACTCACGCACTCTCAGTTTCACACACACAATACACACACACGCTCAAAGCGCAAAATTCATACTTAGCACGTCTTACACTTTTCTCATCAAGTAACAAGTTTCTGTGCTTGTTTGCATGCTCCGCCACACAGTCGTACACATGCACAAAGGTATCCAAAGTGTGAAATGTCATGTAAGGGGCTGGGTGGGTGCACGGAAGTCCCTTGGCCCCATGATGCCTCAGCCATGTCACCCAACCTCTCGGCGCTATGTGGCACCTCAGACAGAATTAGCAAGCGTGACGTGTGTTTTGGTGCCAGAAATCTTAGCCCGCTGTCTTTAGGGGTATAAATAAAGAGAGGGAGGGGGGCATTGGTTCCTCTCTGTTTCCCTATCTGTCTTTCTTTTATTTTGCCTATTCCCATTTCTGCCTCCCAACAAAACATCAAATAAGTATTATCAAAGGAATGGATCTCATTTACTCCTTGAAGTACAAACTTTCCCATCAACTCGGTTTCTTACGCTTTTAATTTAATTGTTCTGGAGAATCTCAGACCTCTCCATCAAAATAGCACGGGCCCCAAATATCTTACCTTCAACTTTAACTGGTTTCAAGACAATACTTTTACCCTACCTGTTAGCCTATTACATCCTCTTTTTCTCTCTCCTCTTGCTTCTTGCATGTCCCTACTCTCAGTCTGCGCATCTGTGTGTAAATGAGAGCCTCTCTGACAGGTTGGCACCTCCTTGGGCTGCATGAGGGTATTTTAACAAGACATCCTGTTGGCCAACTCTCCTATGTCCTCATCAGGCCCCCCGCTAACTGTTGCCAAGCTAGTGCCTGCGTGTCCTAACAGTTAAACAGGAAATCCACAGGATTAAGTATGAAAAAGATACATTCTTTGTCCTCCTGTTACTTCAGCCTCTGCTCCTTTTCCCTGCTTCCCTGACTGAAGACACTCTTTGCAGACAGACACAGCATGGCAGAGCTTGGCACAGCATGTTCTCCACTGGACGGACTATTCATGAGGGCAGACACATGACAGAGAGAGAAAGAAAGGGAACACAAGAACAGACAGCTGAAGTGTAGCCATGGCTCTGCTGACGTCAGCAGGCCCACACACACTCTGACCACTGAGAAGGTAACACCTATCAAAATATAGTTTTGCATCATAGCACTGAAGACTTCTAGCAGTATCTCGGCTGATTTACACAACTTTTACGCTTTTGTGTGCCAGTGCACTTCCACTCTAAAGCAATCCTGCACACATTCATGAAGATGTCCCACCAACTGTACATACTGCTGCATGTATGGGCCTTATTTATGACATCTGGGTACAAGCAGCATCTGTTCTCAGGGCTTTGATCAGTGTAAGGGTGCTGATCTGCCCTTATGAATGAGTTACTATAGCGTGTGTGTGTGGGCACGATCAGCCTAGACATACAAGGACAACCACGTGCATTTGTGTCCCATGATGCCACGAAAGACATGAACCTAAATGTGATGTTCAACATTTAAATATAATCTTCCCTCTGATATAACGTAGAGTGTATTGGGTACTGTATGCCAGGAGACACTTGGGAATCAATGTTACGAATACGCCTTTTTCACAGAAGACCTATGATCGAAGACATATTAATCATTAATGTGATTAGTCGCACCTGTGCTTTCCCTGCTATGACAAGTCCAAATGTAAAACTGCTGTTTGCAACGCTGTTGATAAAATGTTTATTTATTAGCTCTTAGTTATATCATTTCAATCTTTTACTTAATTATTACATCCCATGAAGGCATTTCTGAGTTAATCTGAAACATTAGATCAGTTTTGATGTTATCAACTCAAAGAAGACGCTTATTTTTGAATTAGCCAAGACCAGAGAATCTGTGCATGTTGACATGATGGAAATAAATTATCTCAAGATAACAAATTTCTTTGCCTGGCAAAAAATGTGATACTTATCCAGTTATCTCAAGAAAGCGACCTTTTGTTTTCCTAAAGATAACAAAATTATCAATCCCTGATCACAGTCAATCAAAGTCAAGGTAGCACGATAAAATAAGATTATTGAAACCCCCGCTGTTCCTGGCTCGTGTATGGTTTTATTGCAATTTTTCAAAAAAATCAACATAATATTTAGCTTAATTTTGGATATCATATAAACCTTCAAGCATTCATTACTGTGATGAAATGGCATGAAAGAGCATGCTGCTCTATCATGTCATTTGGATGGAAATAGAATCCTTTTAGCCCAGTAGGTGATGTGTTTTATGCTTTAATGACATACAATTGGTGAAAAACTAATTTCCAACAAAGGGCTATCCTAATTTTTTGTTACGTATGCTATTAGAGTATTTGAAACATACAAGCCAGGTTTATTTAGTTATGACCATTCAAAGTTCACTGATAGAGACAGACTGTCTACACTAGTTGCTAGGCAGACTGCAGAGCCTCTATTCATGTAAACAAGACTCGATATACAGTATCTTCTATACGTGCGTGATTATAAGTGTTACATCTGTCTGGATAAGCCTCTAGTGGCTGACATAATGTCTTCTTGGTTGTCTGAGGCACGTGTGAATCTCATGCTGCTTCATGCCTCTTCTTGCCCACATACACCTGTCCCCTGTCCTGTGCCCTCTGCCCCCCATGCTGCATCTCTGTCCTGATGAGCCTCTCATTCATTGGAGCTGGACTTAGGGGTCTACACTGAAATCCTCAGCATGTGTCAGTTGCTACTGCCACAGACTTAAAATAGATAGTTAACTGCCACTTGTATGTGTGTGTGTGTGTGTGTGTGTGTGTGTGTGTGTGTGTGTGTGTGTCACAAAAATGTGAACAGAGTGACAGGACCACCCTGTTCCAGAGGTTAAACATAAAGGGGACCAGACGACCTGAATCTGAGCTGTTTTACAGCTGTTTTATAGGGTTGTTAAGTCCCTGCATTATATGGAGGGTTTCTCCTGTTAAAACTTAACAGTCCACAGACGTTTGCATGTTTCAAACATCATGCATGTTAGTATACTTTCCAGTTCTACAGTGTTTGCATTTTTCTTCTCTTTTAAAGGAAGTCCCCCCCGTTGGCATCCACCTGCACCAGATATGAGTGTACGGTTTCATAAACAAGCAGATTAGATGGACACCTGTTTTTGCTGATCTTTTGGTGTTGAGCGCACATTCAGAAGCTTAGGAGACAACTTTTATACAGACTTGACATCAAAGAACAATTTTGAGTGCTGTGGAAACTAACACATGGAGTGCTCTCTCTTTGTATGTCACAGATTTAAGATATTAAATAATACTCCAGATTTTAAGGATACTCCTTTTGAACACCTGTATCACTAACGTGCACAACATAGATTTCTAAGCTGTTGTTCATCTACTGGGAATGCTGACGGCTTAAACTATGAATTTTGGGGTTGACCCTGTTAGACCATTGGTGTACTTTTAAATCCCACCACTCTACACTTCCATTTTTCACCCACTTAATCTACAAAGTACAAAACGTCCCATCTGTTGGACGGGAGCTAGTGTCACGATCCAGCTCGCTCCATCTTCATCCACTTGTCCTAACTGTCAGTGTGTCTGTGTCCATCCATTGAAGCGGCCATCTCAAATGCCGGATGATGAGTGTGGCAGTACAAGAGGTGGGACCGTCAAGGACAGCCGGGAGGACCCTAAAGGGTTCTTGAGAATCTCAGACCTCTCCATTAAAATAGAATGGGGCCCAAATATCTTCCCTTTGAAAGACAATCTCTGAGGCTCGCTTTTCAAAACAAGAGCAGGGTGCTCTCGTGGGATTAGCCGGTGTTGCCCGGCAGAGGTGACTATAGTGGTGTATTTATTGTGTGACGAATGACCAATTTTGATTTGGATTCGGTGGAGCGCTCAGCTGGGAGCGACTACCTGGCCTGTCGCCACACACACACACACAGGGCACAGGGGAATAAGTGAATTGAAGCCACACAAGTGCCTTTCTGAGGCTATACTTAGCCACAGCAGTGCTTTGTGCTAAATGCTAACTTCACCATGCTCACAAGGAAGTTCAGGTTTATGGGAACCACTATACAATGAATTTCTTGTACCAAGGGACTCTTAACCTACAAACACAAAAATCAAAAAAATTAAAATGGCAGTAATATCCTGATGTTTAGCGGGTATAACGTTTACTATGTTGGCCATCTGAGTTTAGCATGTTAGCATGCTAAGACTTGCTGATTACCACTAAACACAAAGTACAGCTGAGGTTGATGGGAATGGCATTCTTGCAGGCAACTGGTCATAAACCAAAGTATTGGACAGAGTGGTATTTGGACCCCATGATGGCGCTGTATCATGTTATTGATAAATGACAATGATGCACAAGGGTGAGAGAGATGAGGCAAAAGATATTTTAAATAGGCGAATTGAAGCCGGTGTCAAAAGAAACAACACACAGATGTGTCTTAAGTGTCTTTCTTCTGCAGGAGGGATTGACAGGCTGGAATGAGACCCAGAGCTAATGATGAAGGTGCAACTGTCACATCTCTCACTCCCTAATATGCAGAAACTCCTTTGGAGCATGTGCAGGTCATTGACAAATGTAAAATATCTGGTGGTGATGTGTCCCACTGAAGGGCCTTTGTTGTTTTTACTATGGCAATTCAAGCTGACAATGAGCATGATAATAATATTGGAATTACTTAAAGCCCACTTAACATAAAAGCAGTCCATCACACATCTTCATCATCATTAGGTACACCTAGCTAAAACTAATGCAGTGTACACAGAAACAGCCTGTCTCTGTCCAAAGGTAAAAAAAAATCTACCTACCAGCATCTCTAAAGCTCAGAGTCTTGTAGTCCTGTCCTGAAACTTCCCGGTACTCCCAGTGGCCTCTCCGCTCTTGCCAGACAGCCAGTGGAGACTTCGAGAAATCACTGCACCCTGCCAAGAAATTGTTAAACTATGTAACTCACCGTAAAACCACAACTTTCCATTTTAACACGGTGTTTTTTTATGAGGATTGAACACAAGAGATACAGTGTGTTCATTAGTAAGCTGCTGTAACTTTATGCTAAGCTAAGCTAATTGCCTACTGGCTGTAGCATCAAATTTAGTGTAGAGACATGAGACCAGCATCAATCTTCTTATCTAACTCTCAGCAAGAAAGCAAATACACGTATTTCCCAAAATATCAAACTGTTTAACTACAAACACTTTTATGGACTTGACCATTATGTAGTCAACTGCCAAGGGGCCCCATCTAAGACCCCTAATTCCTATTGATATATACAGTATATGCTTAGATAAAGTATAAAAAAATGTGTTGTTGTATTAGCAGAAGCTAACAGTTATATGCACTGTAGTTTGTCATAAACAGTGTAAATCTTTTATTCCACCCTGTCTGATGTCAACATTACAGACCTGAACAGTATTTGTGTGACTGGGAATGTTTTCTTGGCACCTGTTAGTCTGTTTAGTCCACTGTTCTGTTTTCTGCACCTTACCTGACACACTCCTCATTAGATGGCAGCAGCGATACAATAGAAACCAAAAAATAGACTGTACTGTATTTAGAAATGGCGAATACCCAGAATATAAACTTTATGATTTCAGAAGTCATCATAGTAATGACATGACCCGTCGTCGTTATAAATGGTTTAGTAGCGCCAAGCTTAGCGAGGCGTGTCACTTGATAGGCTCTAATGGTGTTAGGCTGATGATGGTTACAGTAGGAGTGAGGTCATTCCTGGCTCCCGAAGGGGTGAGATACCCTGTCTGTGAATCTCGGCATTATGATTAGAAATACTCATGACACGCATGTATAAACGCAACATGCACAGCTGCAGGACTCAATCCAAATACTGAACGTTTTTGTAACAATACAGCAACTGTGCCATTATATTGAAACAAATACTGTATGTAGAATATGTTAGATAAGTGAAAATAACTATCAACTAGCATGCACATTCCTTATTTTCTACAGTTTTAAAGAGCACATACGCTTAATGGAAACAACCAATCGACCTTGCTCAACAAAAACAAGGTCATAAATAACCCCCACAACAACAATGCTCTACTGTGGGCCTCGGGGTGGCGAGAGATGTGGGTATGACGGAACTATTTGTGGAGGGATTGGAGACAGGGTGTGTATTTTCTGTAGTGTGAAGAGAGAGGCTACAGAAGGCATTTGACCAGGATATGATAGTACATATGAGGCAGTTAAAGGGCAGCTATGTGTCTGATAACATATAGTGTTGTTGTCTCCTGTCTGTCTGTCTGTGTGTTTACTCAATGACCTCTTATCATGCACGCAAAGACACACGCACTCCATTTAACTCATCAAAACCATCTAAGCTCCCCTTCCTCTGCTGGTGTCCTTCACATTGGCACCACGTCTTACATCCCGACATGTCCCCCACCAAACGCTCATCCATACATGTCCAATCTAAATGCAGTCTCTTTTTCCATGACATATAAATCTGACTGTCAGTGTCACGCAGCCAGTAAAGTTGATGCCCTAAAAAATATAGGGCACATTACTGATGTGTCAGTATACATCACGCAAGTTCTATTCTAAGTGAAATTTGCGCTGTTAATGTTTGGTCATGTCACGCTGATTACCGATCCGCAGCCTTTGTCAGCTGTAAGCCAGGTCAGCAGGTTTGTTTTATCTTTGTCCTATGTATTTCACAATTTTCATATTCAATTTAAATTCTGAGCTGCAATAAAGTTGAATGAGAGTTAATTTGCAAAGTGAAGTGGATTAGTGCTGAAAACAGATCAGATTTTTGGAGTGTTTGTCTCAAAAATCCTTCTTTATCCAAAGCGTAATAGCAATGTGTTACCCCCTATTTAGCATTTATATTATTATTTATTATATACAAACAATCAGTAAATGGTTTATAACACACTATAATGTAATTATAAGCAGATATAAGGATGTTTTAAGTGTTTTTAAGTGTACAGTATTTGCCAGCAATTATAACGTCTCCTATGAAGACATTTTATACTATCACAGTTGTGTTTTACTTTGTTATTCCTTATCTGTTTATACAGTACAGCAGCCTCCGCTTATGGGTGTCCACAGGAGGAGTTACAGTTGTTGACAAATACATTAATAAACACTTATATCTGCTTACAACTATATTATAGTGTATTATAAATCATTTATTACATGTTTGAATACTACTTATACATGCTAAATAGGGGTACTTTAAGTGTTACCAAATAAATCAATTCTCCAAAAGCGGTTATTTATACAACATCCCTGTTTACATGACCATGTGGGCTGACATATGGGTCACACTAGGGCATCTTACATGGTGAGATATCAGTGTGTCCATTGCTTATGTGTAATGGTGGTTACAAGTAGCAGATGCTCCCCAGAAGTGGAATATTTGTTAGTTATCATATAGGTTAAACTTGCCTGACCTTCTATTAAACTTAGGTGGCCATATATAAATAATAATAAATAATACATCTTTGTAATCTAATCCCACTCATTTGCTAATAATCAAAATCACAATGCACAGTAGATGTCACACATGTAAATGAATGTCTATTTTCTTAAGAAGTGTAAGACGTTACAGCATAAAATTGAATTAAATCGATACTGGATGAGGACATGAATTTAAATATGCAATAATGATGGTTGTGATGTTTATGTAGAGGGATTAGTATGGGCTGCAGATGTAAATTATCCCCAAAAGTATTCAAAAGTAGAGAAGTATTCTTTGCCAATCAACATTTTGCCACCCTCATCATTGTACTCAGTTCTATAGAAGCTCTCAAAAGACACCAGAGCCTGGCTCATTAAACCGTGTTTCTAATTCAAGTCACAGCCCGACTCCACACACTGGGCCTGTGATTTGTTTCAGATGGCAAATGCTGCACGTCAGCTGCATCAGTGGTGGTGGTCTTGGTTTTTTGGCAATGTCTCATCTTCCCACAAAGCTGAAACAAACATGTGCATTTTAACAGCATACACTTTAGTCTGGACTAGTCCTGTAACTGTAGCAAGTAATCACAGTTCCTTTTCAGCAGTATGAGACAGAAAAGTTGATATGGTTTAGGTTGAAAGAGGACAAACTGGTTAGTATACACAATTTACTGGACATCAGCTCTGAGCTGTAGTTTCTGGCTGTCTATATGACTATAACCATTAACATTTCTATCAAGACCATCAGCTGCCGCAAAAGGAACTTAAACTTCAAAGCTACTATTATAATAACATATTCTAAGATATGTTGCAAAAAGAACTTTAAGTCTTTAGTCTTTAGTTAGAACTTTAGTCACTTTAAAAATGCAGTTATAAAACAAATATAGAATATATTTCTATCTCCCACAAACACCTGCAGGTAAAGTAAACCAGGTATGACCACACAGGTTGTCGGTTAGGGCTGCAACTAACGATTATTTTTGTTTATTGAATTATCAAATAATCAGTTGGTTTTTATTTTGATTAATTAATTAACCATTTAGTCATTGCAATGACAGAAAATGGTGAAAAATGACCCCTACAGTCTGCTAAATGCCAAAAAAGGCGTCTTCAAATTGTTTTGTCCAACTGGCTGATAGTAATGATATATAAAACAAACAAAAGTAGCAAATCCTCACATTAGTGAGAAGAATGTTTGGCATTTTAACTTCATAAAAAGTAAAAAGTAAGCAATTTTTACCCTCTGTACAATTAATCAATTGTCAACATTATTGAAAATTCATTTTCGGTTGAATAATTGATTAATCGACTATTTGTTTCAGCTCTCTAATAAATCATACAAGTATATAAAGTCACTCACCCTTCAGACTAAATTATTTCTCATAATTTTTTCAAAATGCAAAGACTTTTAGGTGTTTTCAACCACATCCTACAATTTTAGTGCTCTAATCACATTTTTCTTTTTGTGTTGAACCATCTAGAAATACCTTAAGTGAAAACTTGAATAGCAGATAAG
Source organism: Scomberomorus guttatus (assembly GCA_038419695.1). NCBI lineage: Eukaryota > Metazoa > Chordata > Actinopteri > Scombriformes > Scombridae > Scomberomorus > Scomberomorus guttatus. Next base: position 17,950,824 of record CM076462.1, read on the forward strand.
TATTAAATGAACACAAGAGAACAAACATATTCTTCTGCATTAATTAAAGCTAAAGCATCTCTTGTTAAGCACCGTGTACACTAGAAAAACATCTACAGTCAAGAGCCATAACAGCCTTGTTGGCTCATTGTCAGGTTTTCAACCTCTGGAGCCTGTGAGGGGGTCTCAGATAACAGGTGGGGGGAAGGTCCACTTAATTTGGCAACAGCTCCATCATGTGGCGTCTTTAAAGTATTTTGCAATAAAATCAGGATACATATTGCAAACAGGCCTGTGCATCAGTGTCACACGTTCCAATAATTAATGTAATGTATTACACTTTGTATATTGATTATAAATTAATCAGCCTGACATGTGATTTTAAATTATAGACAAAACACTTTTAATAACTTGACAAAACACCACTGAGGCCACATCACACAGACAATTTGTTTTAGGTAATTCAGATAAGACACCAACAAGTTAACAGTTAAAATAATAGCAGCTGGAGCAAAGAACGGGGGGGTGGGGTGGGGGGGGAGAGTACAGAGTGTGCAAGGACGGCTAAAGTTCGTCCAAGTACATGTCGATGCCATTGCTTTGATAGTAGCCCTATCAAAAGTACCATGACAAGAAATAGAAATCCAAATGTGCCTCTCTACATATAGCCTGATACTTTCCAGTGGTTCTGCCAGTAGCTTCTCAGCACCCAACACCGCTCGCAACAACACAAACACACATCATTATTAAAACAAGACTTCCACACTAAAACAGATGGAATACATTCTCCCACTCATATGCTTAAACATATAACTACACACACAAACTCCAGTCTAAATAGTTATTAATTAGGTCTTGGTTAAACTTCTTAACTTCAAAAAACCTAATCAGCAAAGCAGGAAAAAGGAAACAATTTTTACCCTCTGTACTGTAACTGGTACACGAGGTGCTACATTTAAGCTCGATTTTTACACTATCACTTGCAAAAAGAAAAAGAAACTTACAAAAATATCAGCCGCATCAAACAATGAGCTCCAAAGATTAGAAAACAATAAGGATGCCATTTAGTTTCAATGAGGTTGTATTGCACTGTCATAAACTGGTGTACAGGCGGTCACAGATGATAGTTTTTGGACAACACTGCTCAAGAAGTTGCCACAGTTCGTCACATATTTTGACCTGGAAACAGGACTCATTATGTGTTACTACATAACCTGTTGCTGAGAGCGATGCATACCAGTTCCCTATATATTGCTGACTAAAACTAGCTTTTGAAGTATTTAATGAAAGGCTTTAATTCACCTGTTAAAGGTCCCTTGAAATGGCTTCAAGATTTTTACTTTTTCTTATGGTTTCAGGTGTTTCCACAAAAAACACAACATTGGGTGGAAGACTCTTTTTTTCACCTACATGCAAGTAGAGGACAACAAAGAGGGACATGATTTTATCCAGGTGTTAAGTTTATATATTAGTAGTGGAGAGAGCTGTCCATTATGTTTTTGCAAAATATACCCATGTCACTGCCAGTACTACTAGTTACCTCTGCAGGCTGTGGAAAAAAAGGTTGGCAAGATCCCCCAGAAAATTAAAGTTTAACTTTTGAGATAAAAATGGGTGAAATTGGATCATATTTTGGATATGAAAGATAGGGGGAACACACACCCAGTGACACAAGTAACAGTAACAAGTAAAAAATGTTTCATTTCATGGGACCTTTAAAGATGCATACCTGCTTTCACATTTTTTTTGCTGAACTGACAAGAGTTTAAGATCTGTCATCTGTAAAAGAACAGAACCGCTGTTAATCACGGTCACACTTCTGTCACAGTGCACTGTCCATCAGGGCTACGTGAGAGGAGACTGAGTGCAGAGCTGGACGGCCCGCCCCTCGGAGGCATTCTGGCTGGTTGGGTCTCTCTTAGCGGTCTTTGCCTATGTCTTCTCCATGTCATCGATTCTGCTCTCCCTCTCTCCAACTCTTGCCTTTCCTCCTCACTCTCACTGCTGCCGGATGTGTACTCATACGTCTGGTTATGAAGCTCATCGTCTTCTTCCACCTCTCCACCCTCCGTCTGGCTGATTATAAGCTGGGAGAGAGACTCTTCCAGGGTTGAGGGTGAGGAAGATGGAGGACTGCTGAGATGGCGCCCAAGGAGTGTTGGAGGTCTAACAGGGGGGAGAGACGCCAAAATCCCAAAGGTCGTAGGCTGTGATTGGCCTGCAGTGTCTGATCCATCAGCTGAACTGACACGTTCTGTTGCTGCTGGGGTGACTGGTACTGGTAAAGCAGGGATGGGTGCAGGTTCAGGGTCTAACCTCAGTCCTGCTACCCCCTTCTTAGGGATATCTACAACGTCCCTCTTTATCTTGCGTCTGCGGCCATGCTCATTTCGTCGATATTGCACCATGTTCTCCAGATCGGCCACATATAGAAACCCTGCAATCAGCATCTCTATGCTCTTCCTGCCCTTGGCAAAGGCCTCCTCCAGCTCACGGGTGGTCCTCTCATCATACTGCCACCAGCCGTTGCGCCCCTCATAGTACCATGCATAGTCCCCACGGGAAGCACTCCCCGTCACTCCACCTCGGCTCACCCCTGCAGCTGCTGCTTTCAGTTCTTCAGGTGAGAGGAGAACTGGCCGCTCCAGGAAGTCCTCTGGGACCTCCTGCCGGCAGAGAGCGCAGCGCTTGCTGTGCCAGGAGGCGCCTTTCACACACAGGAAACAGAAGACATGGCAGCAAGGGAGGCGTACAGGGTGGACGCAGCTCTGCAGGCAGATGGCACACTCTGGGGTGGAGGTGGAGCTGGAACCAGCTGTACAACAGTTATCTCCTATTTCCTCTATCAGCTTGGAGGGAGCCGGGTCGCTCACTGAACAGTCCACTTCTCCACAGCCTGCCATGCTACAGACAGAAACACAGCACTGTCACGGCACATCTTGCAGGACAATGCTGTAATGCATAGTTACATACTTAAATTGATTCAGTGATCATAACAATAAAAGGCATACGATTTGGTGCCAGTCCCACTTCACATGCGCATTGTTGTTGACAGTTTAGGAAACGCCCTCATGCACACAGGGCTTAAGTTGTGGCGTTGCAAATAGAGGCTACTTTAATGAAATTAACTTTACAAATAACGTTAGTCTGGCAAGCTGGGGTGTGTGACATAAGTTCATTATTAAGAGTTAACGTTATATTATGACATTATCAAAGGCCCCTTTCTGCTGACTGACAGCGCCCACCCAACTAGCTACTGCTAAGCTAACCTTAGCTAACTTACTAATTTGCTAATGGCACTGCATTAACAAAGCTAAACTACATTCATTGTAATAATGTCAGTGGCTTGTCTGTTTAATGTGAAGTAACACTATAAAATAGCACATATGCTAAGTTTAGGTCAAGCCTGACATTTCCCTAGCTAACGTTAAGCTAACGTTAACTTAACAGCTGTTTTAGCATATGTAGTTAGCATGTTAGCTGTCACTATGCTTCCTTAACTTCTCCATTCGTACAGGCTACTCACCTGAACATTGGGATGCCTCTAGAAGCGTCCTTAGCAGAAGCGCAGATGAAGATATTTATAAAGTCACATTTATGTTTCGTTATAAAGTTACGTGTACGCCAAGTAATGACTGCTGTTGCTGTGGGAGGACAGCTCCAGACAAGCCCAACTGACTTCACTGCACCTGGATCGGTCTCACGTCGTTTGCAACGTCAGTCTACATGTTCTGTAGATCTACTGTTGCCGCGTACAGCAAGTACCGTGTGCAATTTGTTTTCCTAGGATGGCGAAGTCATGACCCGCCTTACTCTCCCTCTGATTGGCTCTCCTAACCAACCCAACTAACGAAGGCAACGAGTAGTAGCCAATCAGAGGCAGAGTAGGGCGGGTAATGACTTCGCCATCCTAGGAAAAAAAGATTGGCGTACCGCGTATTCAGGACGATGCATTTATGAATCAGCTGATATGAGCACAATGAGCAGTGGAGAAAAAAGAAGCAAGTTTCACCCATTTACAAAAAGAACAGCGTTTTTGAGTAATACCGACCTTCCTTTTTTCTCAGTGTACATTTTTGTTTTGGTATAATAGTTTATATCATGTTATATTTTGTTTTTTGATAGTACATTTTCATTTTTGCTTTTATTACTGAATTATTATAATCGTGTTTTTACTGTATTGAAATTTGGTAATCAGTAGCCTAGTATGTTCAAAGGTATAGGCCTAAATGTCAGTTAAACAGGGACATTTTGACATTATTACATACTAATTAAGACTTCTTGTGTCATTTATTTATTTTATACGTTTTCCTTCTTATGTTAATTAATGTAATTTGTGGGACTAATTAGAGGTCACAATTCCATATGGGCCATTTTCACAGCAGATATTTTCCCTGGTCTTAGTAAGCCACATGACAGTGAGCCAGCAGGCACAATACAGGACCCAGAAACCAAAGTAACTAATGGAATTCATGGGATGCTTGGGCTTGTCCTACAGTCACATGTCAGAATGTTTAAAAAATACTTGAGTACAACCGTTTTCTGTCCTTAGAAGGGCAATGTTTTGGTAAACAGAGATAAAGTGTATTACTCATAAGAAGACAGTGTGCACAAAATCAGGCATATACTCAACTACAGTCATCTTATGCATCACTAAGTACTGTTCATATAATAGATCCAGATGAGTCCAAAGATGTTGAATTTCTTAGTACACAAAAATGTTATGAGATTTTCACCATATTCATCCATCCCTTTCATCGACATCTGCTGGAATGCATATAAAAAAAATCAGTTTTATTTGAAATGAATACAGTTTTACTTTTACATGTTTAAATTTACAATAATTTTCCACATTTAAAAAAAGATTTCAGCAAATATTTTAGAAGGATCTCTCTTTGAATTTATTACAGCCTACTTGGTCTCAGTTTTTTTTTGATGACACACTTCCTGATCTCTGACAGGTGTGGGCAGGGGTCACCGAAGACACTTGGGGAGTGCAGGACTTGTCGGGTACGTGTCTCCTTTCCCTTCCCGTAGGCCCGCGTGCTCTGTTTCCGAACACATGGACCCCACTCTGTCCATTCCCCTACTTCACAGTGAACTATGAAATGAGAAAAAGAGAGATAGACACTCACAGGGGGCAAGAGGTAAAAACATGACTTGAATGCATTAATGCTGTTTGTGGTGGTGTGTGTGAGATCTCTCAAATGCATGGAGGATGTCACTAAGATATCTTTTACCTTGGGGGATGCATTGCATAAGCTGTACATCGGGCTCAAATCCTCTCGGGCAGGTAAGGTGGCACTGGCCGTGGAGGAAGTATAGGTCTGCTCTACACCTCACACACACTTTCCTCCTCGCACACAGCTCACAGCCTACAGGGCAGTCTGAGGCAGAGAGACACAAACATATTACAATGTGCTGCAGTTTCCTGACATCATGGAAAAGCTCATTTAATCTTTTACTTGTCTTAAAGCTTTTATTACTTCTTAAATGAACAATAACCATAGCCAAAAATGACACACATTACAAAAATGAAGTGAAAATAACCACAGAAACCTCAAGTTCTTGTGTGTAAAAATATCTTCTCATTTCAAGAAAATTTTTTAGGTTTTTCCACTGAATTCCGATGCAGCCAGAGAGTTTTGTTAGAGCTCAGTGACTAAATATTTTTCCTGGCACAGCCTTCATGATTGTTGTGCTGTAGTGAAGAGCAGTGTCCCACCTGTGCATTCCCGCATTGCTGCGTTTGCCGTCAGCCCCTTTGGACAGCTGTTTTCACATTTCCCCCGGAACAGGAAGTGGCCCGGATGACAGCGTGTGCAGAAATGTTCACTGAAGCAGGAAGCGCAGTCCTCCTTGCACCCTGCAGGCCAATGGGAATTAACCTTTGTCAGTGCAGAGTGACCAGGAGACCAAAAGATGTGTGTGTTTCCGTCTCTTAACTTTGACTTTCAGTTTGTAGTATATAAAATGGGTATTTTAAGCATTACAGAGGGCTTTGAACCAGTCTATATAGCCAGAGTTGTTCATCTAAAGCTGTAAAGCCACCTATCACTGTAAGTGTTGGTTCTATGAAATCAGACATATTCAATATGGTCTAGTCTCACTTATACTTTCTCAAAATACGTTACATCATTCCACCACTCCTACATGTGTTCGTCGGTACCTACTGGTGCAGGTGTTGATGTGTGGCGAGCGGGTGCCGTAGTGACCCCGGGGGCACGATGACAGACAGGCCCCCCTCTGCCTCATCCCATCCAGCTCCAGGTGGAAGAAGAGCCGAGGTTTACAGGACAGACAGCCATTCAGGGTCGAGCAGGTCGCACAACCTGTCTGGCAGAGTCTGCTGACTGAGGAGCTACCTGCCATGAGTTAGAGGTAAATAAAGAAGTGTGTGTGTGTGTGTGTGTGTGTGTGTGTGTGTGCGCATATGGGGGGGGCGGGTTTTTAACTGGTGTCTGAATCCAATAACAGTGAGTGAGTTTTCTAATCGTTCTGTGTTCGTGCAAATGAAATAGAATAAAACTACTTAACTGCTTTGTTTTATGAGAACAGAGCCAACAGACAAAGCCACGCTTTCACATTTGTAGTGTGCAAGTGGGTGAAACCAACGGAAATCTATGACCACAATGTTCCCTGAAAGCACACACTTATTGTCTCCATATGTAGTGTCTGTCTACTGTTTTCTATTTTCTACCAGACAAATTGGGAAAGATAAGTCACATATCACAATATATATCTAATACTATTGAAGAAGCAGGAATGACAAGTCATGCTTGAATACTTACGTCTGTAGCGCAGAATCTTCGCGTTATCTTGGCCCTTTGTGAGATTCATGAAATACAGAATCCAAAGTAATGATGCTATCCGCATTTTCCTTCACCTTCAGTAGAGCATCAATCCAGTCAGCAAAGACACCTTGCATCACATCCCATCTTAAATTTTTTTTAAAAAAGTCTCCAAATTGCTCCACAAAATTCATTCAAATGGATCCATGTGGAGAAATCAGCCAGGGCAAGACAGCAGTCGAGCGCAGGGTCTGGCTGAATGTTTTCTTGAGGAAAAATCCCATGTGTAGTCCATGAGATCACTCAAGCCAGCAGAACGCCATAAAAAATGCAAACAGGAGAGAAACCGTCATGATAGCAGGAAACCAGATCAAATGTAAAGTTTGGGTAAACTGCTGTCGGTTTGTCCCTGTTTCCCCTCGCGCACACTCTCATGCTCTCACCCTCCTCTCCTGTGTTTCTCGACCCTCCTCCTGAGCCATCATCACATCAGCAGCAGCAGCACACAGAACGTGAATAATAATGCAGCACTTTCTATGCTGATAGTAAATCTTTGTCCTCATCTGACACATACACTGTTAATAAAGCTTACTGTTCTGCATTCTTTATTAAAGCCCCCCCCACTCAAAAATACGTTTGCTAACTGACCTTGTGTGTGCAGTTTGACACTAGAAGCCTGGTTTCAAATTCATCTGCTGAAAGGGAAATGTTTCTCTGTGCTTTAACACTTATACATATGAGCATGATTGTGTATCATTACAATTAGTTTAGAAGCCAGTCATGGTCCAATAAAAAATGAGCATATTGATAGAAGTAGATTTAGGAATTTCTAGCAAGGTTATTGATTTTTTGTATGTAGGAAAAAACATATCAGACACAAATTACTATTCAAATCTGATTATTACTATATGACTTATAACAGGTCTGGATTGGGGTTTTTGCAAGACTCCAAGATGTAAACTTACAATCTTTTCCAACAGGTGGATCATTGCATGTTTATAGGTGAGTGTAGCATCTTTAAATCTTAAGTCACATCTTTAAGTCATTGGCAAATCTACTGGCAAATGGGCCAGTGTGTGACTGAAAACAAAATATCCCCTCATTTGGTTCCATTTAAAATAGAGAGACATGACTATGCTTTTGAAGCATATCGTCACAAAATTAACACCAGCTTTTCCAAGTCTCCTCACACAGGCTGGATTGCGTCACGATTAATGGAATAAATAGGAATTTAAAAAAAAAAAAAAAAAAACTGCAAGAAAAAACTGCAATTCCCATGTGCCCACACTTTTATAGTTAGATCAACTTAAGCCATCATTGGGCACTTCATGTTTCCCATTAAGGACGGATTCAGGAAATGAAAAGCCAAAAATACAGGATGATTTGACTACCTCCCAATGAGAAAACAAAAAACGGAGTGCTGGAGGTGTCAGAAAGCATCTGCGATTCCCACAAAAACGCTGGAAGGTGATGAAAACTGTGGCCCTCCAGAGGATTTATTGTTTGGCATCTCCGTGTGTATTATCGCCTGTTTTGGGAACTCTGTGATTCTTCATCCACTTCACCAAAACAGATTTGAACTCTCAAGTGTTCCCCTTCATGCAACAGGCTTTTCCTGGAATTGCTTTTCCTCTTCATGTCATGAATCTCTGCTGGGTCCTTATTCTTTTCAGGGCCTGTCAAATCTCATAGAATCAAAAATTTACAGAATTGTTAATAGGCCAAGTTTGGTGATGCTTATTTCTAAATGCCTCGGGATATTGTTGTTTAACTAAAATAATAATATTCCTGCTCATAGCAAAGACATGAACAGAAACCGGTGACACACTTGAAACCATGTGCTCTTTATTAAGACAGAGCAGTCATCATAATAACATTTCTGCCAAAATGGACTGCCACGCTCTCTGATTTCTTGACTTGTCTATAAAAAAAAATTTGACTCAGCAGGAGCTTTGCAGCGGGATTTCACACTGGGACTGATTTATCTGTGAGAGACAGAGCTAAAAGACACTGCCAGACGCTGGCTTAAATTGTCAACAGGTGCTCACACACGAGCACACTTACGCACACACCGAACAGGCAACGCACGCTAAGGCCAGGCTATTTCTTTATTTTGATAGAGGAAGAAGAGTGTGTTTCGTAAATCCCTCGAGAACAAGAGCAAACACTTCTGTGGAGCCTGTGGATGTGTGGCCAGCTGCTGCAGAGGGATATCACCCATCAATGCATGCTGAAAATGTAAAGATTGTGCCTGCAGAGCTCATATCTCCAAAAAGAGGTTTAACTTTCTTGTCACTAACAAGAAATAAATGCCAGCTGGAAACCTGGCAGCAAGCAAAGACAACAAAGTGATAAGAGTTTGTTTTAAAATAGGAAATGTACGCGGATGTGTTGTCGATGATAGAGAATGTTCTCCATCTTGAGAATATATGAATCAAGAAGAGGACAGAGAGGCTCCTTAGTGAGTCAGATAGAGACAGAGAGGTGTCAGGAGTTCAAAGTTCACAAGGGTGGGGCTCCACGAGCCCAGAAACACACCCTCAACCTGACTGGGAACATAAATATGGCAAAGCTACGCTCACCGGGGTGCCAGATCAGATTCTTGAAGAAAATAACCACTGGAGGCCGTGGAATGTCTGAACTGCCAAGAACAAGGGAGAAAGTAAAATGATAAAGATGGAGCGGGCGAAGGAGCGGGAGAACCGAGTGAATAATAAACCACAAAGTTAGGGACCAATGTAAACCATATGTACATGTGCCTTGTATTCATGTAAGCCATCATAACATCAAATAAAAGCTGAGGTTGTACCTTTTGCACCTTTGTAATAAGGTCAGCACTTTTGACACCAACACTCTTGGATAGACAGAATTAAACAGCTCCAAATGGTCCAGTTTAACTTTAAGCATCCTCAAGTTTCTGGTGGAGCAGACGCATAATGTTTTCAATAATTTAGTACGATTGAGCAATCTAACAGATCATGACGGATGATAGCAGAGTGAGACAGGAGCTCAAGAGACCTGGATGCACCATAATCTGAGCCATCCACAACTATGAAATCAAAGCTTTTAATACATTCAACATCTTTAGAAACAATTCTGCATTAAATGTCGCAAATTATTCTGTTCTCGTTTGGAATATTGCTGGTAAATTTTCATGTTTGATAGTTTCTACCTTTTTTTTTTTAATGCTGTACAATCCAATCTGGGAACTACAGATATTTTTTGAAGGCTTTACAGTGTATATTACACCTAATGTGGTCAGCAGTTAAGCAGTGTTTTTGCAGTGTTCACCAAATAATAATAAGACTTTTATGACCTTTATAACTCCAAATTGAAAATTAATCAAAGTATGATGAAAAATCTGTAGTAACTCCAAGGTCTATACAATTACTCCATAAGTATATGAATCTATTGACTTTTATATCACATTTTTTTCCCAGCTGTATACAAAAATATCAATGAACTTCACCTGGACACAGAGAGGCAGCAAATTGATGGATGGGCTAGCAAACTACAAAATACTCAAGTTTTTGCTAAAATTAACATTTGCCCATTAAGAGCTTTCTAGCTACTGTGGCTAGCAGTAGCGACAGTATTTTCTACAGGTCTGATGGCACTGACTGAAACTACACAAAAAAGGATTAAACTGCTTCCTGCAGCAAAATCCACTGTGGCATCAGTGTCACTTACAGTTTGTAGATGTAAAATGTCTCCCAACAGCCTCATACAAACAAAGTAATGTTACCGTCTACAGCAGTCAAGAAAAATTATTCAAGACCTTTGTAAATAAAATGTAACACTTTTTAATACCTTCCAAGGCTGTACGGGCTTTTGCAATTTATAAATTAGGACTTTGTGTTTTATTTTGATTTGTCTATGATACACAATCTCAAATATACCAATGAGTAGTAAGAGCACCAACAGGAGCTACACTGACACATTGACGGAGTATTTGGATGACTATTTTAGAGCGTCTCCTTGAAATAAATGTAAATGTAACAAGTCTGTGATAGAATAAGAAATTATACAGCTGGAAAAGCAACCAATCTTTTAATTGGACTGAAAATGACAAAACAGACATGAAAAAGCCTAAATTTGGCGTTATGAGTTAGAAATTAGATTCACAAGAAATTCATAAAATACAACTTTAAATAAAATACAACAAACGTTTTAAGACAGGAAAACAGATAGGAGGCAATTTGCTTGCACAAGGAATAGAATAAAAACACAAAAAATTCAGAAGAGCAATATAACTGCTGCTGCTGCCGCCGTCCAATTATGTTCATAAAGATGATCATAAATACAACGATGACACTCCATGGTTTTCATCCTCTAGCTTTTTTCAGCAATTTCTATAAAGAAAGGAAACAATCTCTGTAAGTCTACGTATTTTCAATGGAGGAAATATTATCCTTATCAATAAGCACTAGTACATTTCAATCAGTAGTTATCAACTCCAATATTAGATTAATACTAGTATTAATGAATCTATAATAATAGCTGCCTGTGTTTCAGTCCTCTGATGTTTGGTTAAATTTGATTAAATCCAATGATTATTTTATTTATCACCTCCAGCAGACAGCATTTGATTCTGACATTTTTGTGTTTTGTTTTTCAGGGTTAAATAGTGAACCCTTTCACTGGGGGCAGTGGTGGCCTGAAGGTTAAAGAAGTGAGCTTGTGACCGGTTGGACCACCAGGATAAATCTGGGTGGAGAAAGTGAAAAAGCAGCACTTGCCCCTCTCTCATTACCACCACTGAGGTGCCCTTAAACCTAACTGCTCCAGTGCTGAGTGGCCAGCAGGTCAGACTGTGGGCCACCTCTCAATGAAACTTCCCTGAATAAATAAAGGCTAAAAACAATGCACCTGCCTTATGTCAAACACAAATTCAGACTTCTATTAGTATGTAAGAACTTTACCAATTACTAATATCTTTAATACAGAGATTTTGGTAGAGTCAGAACAATCAGCAATGGCATGAGATGTGAATGTCGGCTCACTCCATCTCACGCTAAAGATCAGGGGATCTTTAATGTGGATGTTATGAGAGACTAATAGTTTGGGCTTTGCTCGAACTAACCTTGGAGACTGCTTTGACGTGGTGAGCTCTGATCGTTGCAGATTTCTCTTCAAAAGCTTTGGCCTTCGCCTCCTCGGCCAGACTGCTGAGGAACAGCAGCGTCAGTAGTTCAATCTGAGAAAAACATAGACTGTTGGTTAATGTCAGTTAGCTAGCTAACGTTAGCCACAAACAAACAAACAAACAGTTTACCTACCATCGCCTCCGAAGCCGGCCTCACATTAAAGTTGCCTTTCGTTTTTGATTTGATTGTATTCTTCAGTTTTGGTGCCTTATTCAGCATTTCGACAAATGTTCGTGTGGCGAAAAATGATGTTTACGTTTTTCAATCTCCCGCTTTCCCTGCTTCCGGTACAACTACTTCTTCTTCGGGTGTTTCCGGGCGGGTTACGTCGTCGCTTATTGTGTTAACGCCATCTAGCGTTACAGGTTGTTCTTTCTTCATTTTTATACTTTAGTACATAATTAAAAACGTCATGTGGTGTCGAAAGCGAGGACATAATACTGTCAAGTTATTTTTTTATTGCCGACACCACAAATGAAAAATCCACCAACCAGACATTCGTTTTAAATGTAAGCATCGCTCTCCAGTTGTTCATACCGCCACCCAGCGGCCGGATTGGGCGACTACATCAGCTAACACCGCCCTTCTATGTCCGGGTCGTGGGGCTGTAATGGCTGCATCCATGGAGAGCACAGCCGGCATGAGCAATATGCTGCAATTTATGAAATTTATCGGCCAGCTCAAAGTAAGACTTCTTCTCAAACTCTGGCTACTTGTCCGGTGATGTTGTCTTTGTTGAAAAATGAAAACAACAAATAAGCTTCAACATGATTTCCTGCGTGTGTGTGTTGGGTCTGACACTAACTTTTCCCCCAAGTTGTTTTGCTCGCCTGTAAAAACTTGCAAACTCCAGAAAAATGCTTGTAGGACACCCATGGACTGGCTTACCGGTCACAGGCCCAGGGGCCCAGAAGTTTAGGGGGGTCAAGTGACTTGATATTTTTTGAACAGTCACAGAGCTCAGGTAAAAGTAGGGATGATATAAAACACAGAAAAACAGCAACATTAGAAAAGCTGCAGCAAGCAAATGTTGATGACCACAGCGATTAATCGATCATCAAAATGGTTGCTGCTCACACCACGGCTAAATAATATGTTAAAGGTGCACAGCAATTAGTTCATTTCTGCTGATCAGTGTGTGAACTGTGTTTTCTAAAGTCTGACTCACTGAGCTGGTGAAATGACAAAATAAAGGATAACTGTGAGTTATATTTTAGGGCAGATTTTCCCTTTAATTGACCAATATCTGATGTTAGAAATGAGACCTTCTCCCCTTCTCTTCCTCTCTTGTGCCAGAAGATAATTTGTTGTTGTCGATGTTTCCCGCAGAGGGTCCCACGGACAGGCTGGGTGTACAGGAACGTGAAGAAACCAGAGAGCGTGTCCGACCACATGTACCGCATGGCCATGATGTCTCTGACCATCACTGACCCCACAGTGGACAAGGACAGGTCGGACATTCACGCAGCTGAGCAGAAACTAACGTTACAGTCCTCTCACATTAAAGAAAGGAGTCTAAAAGACATGATGAGCTGATATACTGCACATTAAACATTTACTGAGGGAAATCATGCATGTAGAAATCTGGATCTAAAGTTCAAGGAAAGCATAAACAGAAAACCTGTCAGATTTCTGCAATATTCTAATGCAGCGTAAAAGCGAAATGGTCACACAGAGGTGCCAAATGTCAGTCACTGACTTGATTACGCTTGTAATAAAAACACTGGTTTTCTATGTTCTGTGTTTGTATGACTGTCCGTCTTTAGGTGTATTAAGTTGGCTCTGGTTCACGACATGGCAGAGTGCATTGTGGGAGATATCGCTCCGTCAGACAACATCAGCAAAGCAGAGAAACACCGGAGAGAAGAGGCAAGCGACGCTCAGATTTTATCTACACCACCTGATATCTTAAAAATACAGATTGTTGTGATCCATAACTGCATAATTATGAACTTATAGCAATTTTATATTTTTTTTTTTTACTTTTCCACTTAAAAACTTTTTTTTTCCTTCAGGAAGCAATGAGACATCTTACAGGTCTTCTGCCAGATGGACTCAAACAGGAGATTTATGGACTGTGGGAGGTATAATTCTGTCTGATCTTAAATGTGTTCACGTGTCTCGTCTGCATACTGCATATCAGATGCCAAAGGACTTATCTGTGTAAACAAATATTTATATATATTCTGCCACTTTGACTTTGCATCTCAGGTGTGTCTTATTAATTATATGTAACCTGCAGGAATATGAAAGCCAGAGCAGTTCAGAGGCCCGGCTGGTGAAACAGTTTGACCTTCTGGAGATGATCCTGCAGGCTCACGAGTATGAAGAGCTGGAGGGAACGCCTGGACGACTGCAGGAGTTCTTTGACTCCACCAACGGTAAGCCCCCAATCTGTCTGACAGTCAGTTTTATCTTTAATTCCGTTACATTATCACTGAGTTGGAGGCACGTTGCCTTCACTTGCGCTGGTTTTATTTGTCATTTTTGTGTCCTCTCAGGTCGTTTCCACCACCCAGACGTGCTCCAGCTTGTCGGCTCTTTGAACAAAGAGAGGGGACGTCACATGACTGACGGAACGAAGGATGCTGGGAACTCGCAGGCTGCTGGTGGAGTATCCTCACAGCCACACACAACTTCACACACTTCCTGACTGTAACACCTCCTCAGTGGCGGAAGTACTGGACTGAAACACACAATGTGTGTACAAGGATGCACAATCGCGTCACATGAGCAGGCATGAGATAAAACATGGAAAACCTCAGAGTTCATACTTCTCATTTGTGAGGCATTTGCGGCTATTTTGACCGATTATCTTTTCTGTCTTACCTCAGTGTGTCTGTTTAATTTCAGTGTTCGGTTCAGCTGTACTTTCTAATGTAGTCTAATCCATACTGTCCTGGAAAGTACAGTATCAATATCTATAATCAATACATTGTGACAACTGCTAATGCAAAAACTGCCAGATAATGTACAAATACAAGAACATGTCAAAATATAATTAAATGTCTCTATAAATGGGTTGAAAATGTAATAAAACTACATATTTTTGTCAGATATGTTCTGACATTATCACATTAATCAGCAATTATTGTGCATTAGTCTTACTGGCTGCACCATCAGACTCTGCTGTAGCAGCATCACTCCAAAACAATGTTAATGCATTTTCTAATGCAGTCTAATATACAGTTTTTACTCTGTATATATTTTTATTCGTCATAGTCAGAAACTAGTTATCAGATGTGGATGTTATTTCCACTATGGTCATTTCAATATGTTGCATAGCATTTCAGTTGCACATTATTACATGTATTACTGTATGTGTTGTTGTTATGTAACAGTTTGACTTTTAGGTTCAGTCAGTTTTCAGCCTTGTATTGTAAAAACAGTCACTTGTGAAATCTTTGGTTTAAACAATCTTTAATATTGATACATCAGCCATAAAAACAGGTATTTATAACGCTGTGTGATTAATTGTATGAATACAGGTGAATAAGTTAAAACACAATGTTGTTTCATTTGAATGTTTTGTTTTAGAGTTTTAATAAAAGCTTTTGTTAAAAGGTCTTTTTTAAACAGAATGTACAAATGTACAATATAGCCTGTACTGTGATTAAGTTTCCAATTAATGAACATTCATATCCTCAGTTATTTGAGACCTGACAAACCATTTCTTGCTTCAAAACACAGCGTTTCAGTACTTGAAAGTTGACATTTAAATAAATACACTTCATAGACAAGACTGAATTAAACATGAAATAATCCGGGCGTCTTCTCAAACCACAGCAACGAAAAACATATTGAACACATGAAAGACAGTGTGAGAAAAAAAAGAAACAGAAAACACATTATACATTATATTGAAAGCAGAAAGTTACTGTGATGGCAAAGTTATGCAGTGGCCAGAAAGGGCATAGTTGAAACATGAAAAAGGAAGTTTTTACATAATCAGATTTTTATTTTTATTTTTTGCGGCACCAACCTTTTCATAACATTAGCAGGAAGAGTTAGCCACAGCAAAGGTAAGTAGGAACACATATTGGATGTCAGGGTTGCACTACAGTCAAAGATTGGATTACAGCATTGCTGCAGCTACAGTATGATGCTGTTATATTAACTTTATATGCTGTGTATCAGTTACATAGCTAAAAGCATCAGATTTTGTACCTTGTGACTCAGCATGTAAAACTTTCTTTTACATCTGGAGCATTTTAGGTTCAAATCTGATGTTTTACTTGAGTTCTCGAATGAGTCTGAGTTGGAAAACACAGCTACAGTAAACCACTTTTTGCTGAATTAAGGTTAAAAAAAAACCTCAGTCTAACGTGCTGGAGTGAAGATGTTTACAGAGAACAGTGTACAGCTGCGGCCGTAATTGTCCCAAGTGATTAATCTGATTCCGTGTGTCTTTCTTGACAGTCACGAGAAAACCGATAAACTGCTCTCCGGCATTACATTTACACACAAACAAAAATGCAGTGATGCAGTGTTTTTGTTTTTTTTTGCCCATATGTCACTGCACATGGCACATATACAGTGTTTCAGTTCTTCCTATAAGGTAAGTTGTCCTATATTGTGAACACACAGATGAAATATACACATGGTTTGATCCGAGAGTTAAGTGCCAAGTACGATCCAGCATTCAGACCTAAGTGTCAGCAGCAGAGTGTGTGTGTGCATCAGGGTGTATTTTCAAAAAAAAAAAACGATATTTAAAAGTAGTGAGTAGCTGCATTTGAAAAGTTAGAAAAGATCTTTTTAGATGCTTTAATAAAGTCTTGAGAGTGAGATCTTTTTATCTTAGTGTAAAATTTACAAGGACGGTTTTTACTTTATACAGCATTAGTTTAAAAACATAAAATGTATTTTTTAAATCAAATACATATTTCTAATATTACCTAAAAATGTAGGTTTTTATAGTTTGGGTATAAAAGTGAACACTGTCCTGCGTGTTAAGTTTTAAAAATCTGCCAAATCCAATATGTCTGTTTCCACTTGTTTCCTCACTTAACCTCTTTTTTTTGTTTGTTTCTGTTGTTCGCTCGTGTTGACAGGGACGTTACATGAGCCAAAACAAGTGAAGTGAAGTATTAGATAGATGACAAACAAGACAGAAACACAGAGTTTTGGTTTTTTTCTCCCTCATGGAGCCAATTTTTAACTAAGGCTTAGTTGCTGCTCCCTCTTTGACTCCATCTATCAACATCTGTGCTGTAATGTGGTTTGGAGGCCACTGGAGGGCAGGTGACAATTTGTCTCCGCTGACGTCTCATTGGTTAAAACTAGAGCCCTTCAACAAGACAAATCAACTACCTGTCATCTTGCATGTGCTTGGACATTTTGCGTAATTGTGGAAATCAAAGCTGGGTGTTAAAACGACTACAACTTTCAGCTTGCTGCTTACAATATTTAAGATAAATTTGATACGATGTCAATTTTCCAATCAAGTGTAAGAATTTGGGGTCGCTGACTTTATCACATATACAGGGGATTTTCTTTGCAAAATCATCTTATAACACTTGACATCCAATCAAAAATAATCTGTAATATTTCATTCAGCGTATTCATAGTAGGTGTGCATCAGCTGCGTTGATGAAAGTTCCTGTTTGAGTCCTGCCTCGTGGCGTGGACGCAGCTCTAACACGGTCTCTCAGTCGTGTCCATCAAGTTGTTAGTGGGCGTCTCCTGAGAGCTGGCATTTGCTGCGGAGGAGAGGACTTCCTCAAAGCTTCCTCCGGTCCCGGAAGTCCCAACCTTAGTCTAAGGGGGGGAAAAAAGCATCAATATAAGAGGCATCAGTGGGTAACCCTGTCTCTCTCTTAAATCCTGTTGTGCTGCAGAGTGGGCTCAGGGTGGCAGACTTTTACAAAGACTCGCACTATCAGACGCGTGCAGGGTGCATTTAAGAGGATAATGTTGTATTTTTTATAGACCATTCAGGAACTACTTTTACAGCTTTTGTTTTAACATTCACCACTATGCATCTTTGAGCTTTTCCAGTGTGTGAAAGTCA
This sequence comes from Scomberomorus guttatus, assembly GCA_038419695.1. Classification (NCBI taxonomy): domain Eukaryota; kingdom Metazoa; phylum Chordata; class Actinopteri; order Scombriformes; family Scombridae; genus Scomberomorus; species Scomberomorus guttatus. The sequence continues at coordinate 17,968,754 of CM076462.1, forward strand.
CTACTGTTACTGTTCAGACTGTGGCAGAGCAGCATCACAGTGATTATAAATAACCAGCAGCTTCACTGTGGAGTCAGAGTTTAAGCTACAGTAGCAATTAACAGAGATTATAGTGTTTTGTTGTCTCTGCTTTACTGACATGTTCAGTTCAGGCAGCAACCTGATCAGTTTCTCTGTGTGTGCGCGGCTCTATCTACGACTTTCAAAGCTTACTATAGCAATGCATGATCTATATGTTACTAATCTATATAACTGTCACCAGGAGTAACTGGTAAACATGCTTTGTCCTAAAAAATAGTATCTGATGGTTTAAAAAGTGGAATAGATGCTTTCAAAACACGCTATGTAACATATTAATGCTATGAAATAAATTATACTAGTTGATATTTGTATGTAGAAGTGTTTACCTTTATACTGGTCACTGTGCTCTCAACTTTCTCCTCAAAAGACTTGAAGCTTGGAGAGTTTCTGTAAACAAAAAGAAAAAAACATTATAGTTTATTAATTTAAGCCGACTGCACAAAATGATCAATCACCTTCTTTTCTGAAAATCACAAAATCATTTCAGTCACTTAAAGTCACGATTATACTGATTTACATGTGTTGCATTGTGAAGGATAGTTTATAACCTGATTTTTATACAACACTTGTATTTATTGTACATGTATTTTCTGTAATGAAATTAATGAACTGAGGTAGTGACGGCAGTTCAAACCAACAGTAAATGGGATTGACTATAAGTATGCTATTATTATTGGTACACATCATCATCATCAGAATGAGCTTATCACCATACAGCCGTTAACTAAATAAAAAAAATGTCGACACACACTGAACTGAAGTAACACTGCACTTTTTTGGGGCTAAAACTGACAAATTGTCTTGTGTTATTGTATTTGTAGTTTAGCTGTTTGTCTTTGTGTTACCTCTTATTTCAACAATGGTTTGATCAGCCAATATATATTTGGTCTGTTCAGTTTTGTTCCGTTTATGTTATCGCTGCCTGAGTTAACTTCTGTTTAGCTGACCTCATGATGATCCCAATTTTGTAAATTGATTCCCTTTTTTTGGATAAATAAAGCTCTAAAGCTCTTTTTTAGAAAATTATCTGCCTTTCAGCTCGGTCAGTCACAAATTACAAAAAAAAAAAGACATTAAACAAACATGAGAAAAATCACATTAAAATGATTTTCTCTCTCTCTCTCTCTCTCTCTCACTCTCTCTCTCTCTCTCTCTCTCTCACTCACACACACACACCGACACACACACACCGACACACACAAGCGAGCCAAAAAGCACACAGCGGTTACCTCATGGTGGGCATGCTCATTGAGTGTCTGATAGAGTAGCTGTCCCCAGAGAGCGTGGTGAGAGAGGAGTTAATGATTAGCACAGGTTACACACACATACAAAGCCAGAGATGCAACTGAGTTGACCCACAGAGCTAGTTAGCATCTTTTTCATGTTTTTTTAAAAATCTTTTCTATTAAGCACATGCAAAGTTAGTCAGGATGAAGTGGAGAGAAAGGGAAGTATTTTCAGGGAAGTCTAATGTTCTACTGGTAGAGAAGTAGAGCTTATATCTACATTATGATACCCTCTACTGTGACAACTCACAATTATTTTCATCAGTCTGTCCACTCAGTAGCAGTAAACAGACAAAAGCCACATTGAGTGAGGAGTGTACACGTCATGACACCTTGTTCATCTCACATGATTCTTTCAGACCATTTTATATTAGCTTATAAGAAACCAGAATCAATTTGATCTGATTCTGAGCTCAGACAAGCACCCGATTGAGTTTTGCAGTCCAGCATGGCAGCGACATTTACTCAGCCAGAATCAGCTGACTGTTTTCATTCCATACTGTACCATCCAGTTAGTGCTATCAGCTGATCTCATGGAGTAAAGACTCCCTACGTATCCTGACTCTGGAGCAAGCAGGTTCTTACCCTATGGAGTTGGACCTTGGGGAGCATGGAGGGAGATGGAAAACATTTTAAGAGACAAGCGTACTGTTATGATCTCAGGCTCCGACATCTTTAAGGCAATTTCACTTAAGTAGAACATTTATTAATACAAACTACTTCACAATGAAAGCTAAACTGACACTGGAATTAATCATCTTTTCTACTTTTACTCAAAGTAACCACAAGGAAGCAGACTTGAAAAACTTGAAAATAAAAAAAATCACAAAAACCTTTAAACTCATATCTGTAGTAGGAAGTAAAGCAAGTGGATGATGTCATGTGGATATTCTTTAACTCACATGTACACACACAAACAGACAAAATGAAAATGTTCTACTCAAGTTAAACATGCAAAAAACACAATCCTGAAGGAAACCTGAAACCAGTTCATCAGTGAGTGAATGATTACCAAGCATTCTGCACGGAAACTACCTATGTGCTCACACACACACGCACACGCTGCAGAGAGAAATAAAGAGTTAGTTGTTAGTTATTGAAAGAGAACAGTGGCACACAAACACTAGAAAATATCGTTTGTAATTGTACAAAAATGTAAAATATTTGATATATTTATTGTTGACTTGAGGTGATGAGATTAAAATTGAATTTTAGATAAGTTTTGAAACTGTTAAATACTTCAGCTGCATAAAAAAATGACACTTCAAACATATCCACAGCAAAAAATACAAACATGCTTATGTGCATTTAAACCAAACCTACACACACACACACACACACACACACACACACACACACAGTTAAGCCATAAACAACACAAACATACCTCCGAGGGAAGAGCAACTCTAGACCAACCATGCTGAAATAATGAAAAATAATGCAGTGTTTCCTTTCTGTAACTCATATCCCCAAAAACAGAATAATCTGTGGTTTACCAAGAGCTGCAAAACACTCACGTCAACACTTCTCACAGTCTCCACAGGGCAGATTGATTCATTTTCACAAAGATGCACAACATTTAAATTTTTACTGTGTCCAGCATCACAGTAAAAACATGAACCAACATGATTCTGTTGACATGCTGCTGTTCCTGCGATCGGTTTTGGTCCCTGAACTAAAAAAAAAAAAGCTTTTCTCATGCACTCTCTCTCTCTCTCTCTCTCTCACGAATGCTTTATTTTATACAGACCAACACGGGCACACGCACACATTTTGCGCTCACTTTCTGCGTCTCAAACAGAGCAACAGCGAGAGACGGAGAGGCGAAGAGACAGAACAAGAGAAAGAAAGTGACTGAGGGAGACAGACTTTGCCTCTAGCCCTTCAGCTCCCAAAGAAAGCAGCTTAATGTGGGCTTACATAATCTCAGCTCCCCCCTGAACTAGATAGAGCAAGAGTCAAAACTCTGCTTGAGAGGGCGGAAAGAGACGGAAAGCACAAATAAAAATCAGCACAGGATGAGAGCCGACACTAAAATCTAGGTGACAGGTGAGCAGGAAGAGGTTTAACTCTCTAGTAAAATGTCTGCACCTCATGTCTCCAAACTTCCTGGTGATGGTGCTGCCGAGGGTGCTGAAGGCTGCCGAGGTTTTCTGTCCCGCTGTGGTCAGCGTCTCTGATGTCTTCTTGTACCTGACGAGGCGAGAGAAAGCGCATTTTGAAATTTCACACATTTATGCACTGAACTCAGACGAAAGCCTACATTAATATATTACTCATACATGCAGGAACACATACACATTCATATGAAGGGGACACATCAGTGCCCTTTATCGCTCTTTAACGTCCCAATCAGCTTTTCTGGAAATTTGCGGTATATACATTTTATTTTTATTTACATCTGGATTTGAATGGGAGCTTTAAGCAATCGTACATCTGTGTTACCGTCTGAGTCTCTCTAAGATCTCACAATCCTGTGGTCGCACGGGTTCATTATAGATGAGGATAGCGGCCGTGTGTGTAAAGTGATCCTCGGATTGAATCGTAACTGGATAAGACGGGAGGCCTCAGGAGACTATCCCCTTACTCAAGAGCTGAGAGCTGACCGTCTAATCAGGAAATTTGATTATTTCTTTGCACACCGAAAGAGAAAAAAAAGGTCTTACAAGGATTTGAAGGAACGCTAGATATATTTTACTGATTGATAATACAGTTAAAAATCTGCATTTCGTCTCCTTGAATATCTGAAATCAGGCTACGTTTTTATTATTGTAATGTCAATGGGACAGAATCAGGAAGGGAACGAACACAAGGTTGAATTTGTCAGAACATGTGCAGCTAATTGAGCGGCGAGGTCAGCAGTAGCCTTTAGCACTGTGTAGCCGTTTAATGTGTTTTTAATCAGGTTTATGATGTCTGTTGCAGTGTGCGCCACAAAGATAACAAAACACATACAGACTGTGCAGCCAGGAGCGGAGGATTATGTCGTTGTAATTGTGTTTCTAACATCTGTTTTTACAAAAGACACGGGGTGATTTTTATGCCGTTTTAGCTGTTAAGATCACAACTACCTGCTCTTTGTACTTGTGTTTACTTTGTGCGTGTGACTCCGACAAAGGGCATCTGTGTTGACAGCAAACATGAAAGGCATTTGGTCGTTTGCTGCCTCTTTTGACAGCACACAAACGGACACACACACTCCAACACTCACTTCACTCTTTAACTCAATTAAAGCTCTTTCAGTTGTTTAACACACACATGGATATGGACCTTCTCTTTCTTTCTCTCTCACACACACACACACACATGCACACATTAACTCACGCCGTGGAGCTCTGCATGTCGTGCCAGCCTCTGCTGATGTTGTTCTTGAGCTCGCTCAGAGGTGTGATGCCCAGTTTCTGTTTGAGCTCTGCATGCTGCTTCTCTTTGGATGACAAAACCTGCCTCAGCGTGCTGATCTCCTCTTCCAGCTGGACGGACGCAGAAAGACAAAGAGCTGCTTAACAGGCTTCACAATATCAAAACTCTGTCATCTACAGTGTAAGTGTGTGCGTTTATACTTTAGACAGTTCCTGCTGGATCTCCTCTCTCTCCTCCTCCGTCATGATGGAGATGTTGAGGTTGACTTCTGACACCAAGTCTTCATCAGCCTCTCTCAGTGGCTCAGAGTCCAGAAAACCTGTATGAAATACACACACACACACACGATGCAATGTGCAATAATGCATCTGTGCATGACCTGTGATTTGTTTAGTTTTCACTAATCTCTACAGTTAAGCATCATTTTATCATTCACCAGATACAAAAAGTTAGTATTTTTCCTCTGATCTCTTCTCACCTACAATACAAATATTTCAACTTCTGAACTGATTGCAGAATAAAAGAAACACAAAATCTAATTAGTATCTTTTTGAAATAATCTGGAAACCATTTTCTGCAACTGGTTGTGGAATCAAACTCATCAATTTGGCAACATTTTGATTAATTTTGATAAATTCTTGCTCCTATGGATCTACTTTTGGAAGTTACTTTGGACAAAAGTATCTGCCAAATGAATGTAATGTAACAATCGTTATTGGTGTAAATACTATCATGTATGTCAAAGAAATAAAGAAAGAACATGTGAGAAAATTGGGAGAAACTGCGACTAAACTGTTTTGTTTCTCCTACTTTGGCTCCCTGTTGTCTGTCTCTCTGTCTGTGCGTCTGTCTGACTGTTATGCAATCTGTGGCTGTAGCCTGCGGCGCTCTGATCTGGATTAACCGACGTGGATTATCTTGCTTTAACTCTGCAGAGTGACACTCCAGACTGAGACACACACACACACACACACATACACGAACGCACACACACACAAACAAACAAGATGCTTTCAGATTTCGGAGGGCAGATTGAACTTCAGGTTGCAATATTGGATTTTAGCGGTTTAGCGTACTGATACATTTAGAGAATTCTGAACTTTTCAAGCCTAGAGCCAAAATTAAAGCAATTTTGTCTTGCTTTGGCATCTATTTTCAATTAAACATCTGCGTGTTACGTGTAGAGTATAACAGCCACAGGAATTGACTAATCTATCCAACAAAATGTAAAAACAATCCCTTTAAAAAAGAAATAAAGGTTGTGGCTTTCAGAAATTGTGCCAGAAGGTTTTTTTTAGATAACACCTTCTTCAAAAGATTTAGAAAACCATCTTTAGGTTATTATACTACTTGCACACAGTATCTATTCTATATCTCAACACACAATTATATCACCACATCCATAAAAACAGGCGCACACACTCTATAGACAATACTAGTTGCAGGGGGAGAAATATTTTCCAATGTCTCTATGAATGGAAGTTTGCTTTCAGGCGGAGCAATGACGATGATACACGCCGCCAGCAGCTGTTGAGTCTTACAAACGATGCAGCAGCTATACGTTGGACCTATCGCACAGTTTCATACACAGACACAAGCATTCAGACTTGAGAGATGCGCAGTCACAGCTGGGGTGAAGGAGCACACACGGAAAAGTTTTCTTCATAGCTTAAAGAATTCCGCAAACGTGACTGAATAAAGCCAGCGATGACAGACAGATGACACATAAAACGATCCCCTTAGTAGAAAGAGTGAAAATAAAAAGAGAACCACCAATTTACACACTGAAACTGTGTCCAGTCTGCTTCGCTTTGTATTGTTGTAGGATTTCCCGCCTGCTATTTGTGCAGAGCAAATCAGGGCAGACAGGTACCACACAGCACCAGGCAACCAGGAGGATGAGCATGCGTTCAACCCAAGAAATGCAAATACAAGTAGGTCATAGTGTCGCAATGTTTTGCAAAGCTGTATCCAAAAAAAAAGTTTTTACAGACTGGATTACAGTACCTGCTGTGAGGTGTCCTCTCTCTGGATGCGGCAGCATTACAAGACAGATGAGTAAAGTTAGTAAAGACTGAGAAAAGCTAGATGCACTGTTTACTGACCCACTGACTACAGACCACATGCAGCAAAAACACACACTGATCACACAAATGCAGCTTGCAGCGCTGGACACAAGCACAGCATGCACCAGCACAAGGCAGGCCTTTCTATAGTCGGCAGCTATTTCTGCCTACATTACACTGCAGCGGGACAATCAGATTTTTAAACCCCCGTGGCTCAGATGGAAGCTTTTCATGTCTGTTTAAGTGCATGGAGAAATCAGCCTTTTTCCCCGTTCACACAGCTGTGAGCGCCAGAAGATGTGTAGCATTAATTGGCTATGAAGGCAATCAGGAAAAACAGCGATAAAACACAAAAATGCACACAAGAGATACAACTTTCACATCCACAACAACAACAACAACAAACATCCCTATCCAAATTAGTCTCGTCTTATGTAATGTTCACACTATGCGTTTTTTTCAAACTGCTAATGCCTTTATTGCTTTAAATCTAATGCTGAGTGACCATGTTGTTGCTAAATTTAGCGTACTTGTTTTCAAGATAAGTATTTAGCGTGTTGCAGATGGTTTCTTTTATAGTAATGTGCTTTCTAAAGTTGAAAGAAAAAAAAATTGTAGAGGAGTTCACATGACACAAAGGCATTTTTGTCACAATTCAGAACAGGCTGTGTCTGGTAATCATCTGAAAGATGTATATAAGAATTGTTTGCTGAGAGTCACGTGTATGACAGTTTGTCATTATGGAAACAAAAGCCTCTTCTTATACTGTCAATACCTGTGGATTTGCAATTTTTTCTTATATACTGTGGTATATAATCATATAGTGGTATAATAAACACACTTGAAAGGACTCATGGTCGAGAATTTTGGAGCTCAGGTCAGATTTAACATATAATACGATCCCTGTCATTTGTGCTATGATGCAGTGCTGTAGCGTTGCCAATCCTCTGGAATGTGAAGAATGATGGAACTTGTAAGTTAATGGTCCAAGTTATGGTTCACTGCGTACAATCGGTTAGATAAACTTTTAAAACGAGATACAAACTAAGCTCAGGTCGTGAGAAAACTGACAACGTCACTTTCTGTGCTACGACCATATTACAGCTACTCACTAGACAAACTGGGGGGGGGGGCTCACTGACATTTGTACATTTTTTGTAGGACAACAAGAACTACATATTAAGGCAACATTTCACTTTGGTTGAACATTTCATATATGGTAAAATCCTGGAAACAAATGAATTAATGGTATAGTCAACGTTTAAACGAGCTGACCCAGAACCTGTAACCACCAGGGCCACTAACAATCTAATTAATTAACTAATTAACCTCATTACCCATTAAACCATTTCTTGATGCTAGTCTGACCCAGGACACATCCGGCCATGACCATTTTTTTTATTGTCTTGACGAGGTGTTTTTAATTTCACAGCCTCTTGTCACAGACTAGAGTTAGTTTAATATATTGAAGAGATGGGAAAGATGTGGTGCTATGACTTATTTATAAATAGGTCTGGGAATGATGCTAGTGTAAATGCTTTCTGTACTTTTTTTTATAGGATGCGTCATAAGACAGTCCAGGTAAAATGTTTAATTTCATCATTTTAAATGGGTGGTCAAATGATCATTAGTTTTTAAAAATAAATTTTAGCATCTAATTCGCCTACTGCAAGCAGCTAAAACCCTAAAATTCTAAGAAATACTACCAAGGTGATGATCTCAGAGTCCTCAGCAGTAGATACGGCCCTGCTGGTGGCTTTAGGTTTCCAGAGATCAATTATGGTGAGTAGTAAATGTTCACCCAAAGTGAAAGATCGTCTACTCTACGGGCTCTAGTCTACCTCCCTCGTCACCTGTGCTATCCAGTTGCATGTCCCAAGTGGTGGACATGACCCAGTTGTCAGAGTGGGACATTGATGTCTGACCCCACTGATCCTCCCCCGGTGGTGACGTTTTACCCCATTCGTCTCTACACACGGCTGCTCTCTCTGTCCAGTTTTCCCCATTTTGGACTGTTTGAGCCAAGTCTTCACCGTATGAGCTCCTCTTAACCGACTCCTCACCCGCAGGGTAAAACGTACCCTGATTCAAACCTGAGCAAAGTAACAGGTGAACACATTTTCATTGTCTTAAACAAAACAGAGGGTGCTTGATTTGTTTTATCTCACAAGCAATGGTTTGTTGAAGTTTTGGCGTAGCTGATGAAAAATGCCAACTCTGATTACGAGCTCTGTGAAACTGTCCTTGAGATTCCAGTGGACAGGGAGTTTCTGTTAACAGTGCCAGCTGGTTAGTGAGTTTTAAAAGAAAATCTCAGCTCTTAGAAAATGTGATCAATGAATATTTTGGTACAGAGCAAAAACCCCTCCAACTCTCAGAGATACGCCCGCTAATTTTGTTCTATGCAGCATTAAATCTTTATTTGGAGTAAGTCTAGTATTCACTCTCCTTTTAGCTCTGGTCTGGTCTGTAAATGCAGCAATATGTTCACCTGCTAGTCACAAACTTACTAGCGTACAGTAAGTTAATCAGAGCTGGAGGGCTGATGAGAGCCGTTAGACTGAACCAAAACAGTAAAGTTGCGGACCGTAAAAACCAAAACAATGAGCTGAAAGAAGCTAAAACGACGAACCCGCAGTAATTCTCTGCGGGTTCGTCACTACAAGCAATACATCACATTACACGTAGTAGTTTTTTTCCCATCGTTAATATAAAAATATTGATTAGTGCAGCTTTAATGCATCCAACATATTACTTAGTATTATTTAGTGTTTTTTTAATAAATCTGGCTCGCTTTAGGAAAAGTCATAACATTTCAGGTTAGCAGAAAGGTGTTTTTACTGCTCTCAAATTTAACCTGAACAGTATTTAAGCGTTGTCTGCTAACTCAGTTTAGCCACTCAGACCACATTCACCTACTCTCCTGACTATTAGCAGTTAAAATTAATACTGAAACTGAAACTTTTTAAAACATGCTGCACTTCTGGCCCACACCTGCAGTGATGTCACCCCAGGTGTATTTCGCCTTTGGCGGCTGATGTCACAGGTAACACACGCCTGCTCTGACGTCACTCTCTGTGTGCGTGCGTGCGGCAGCACTTTTCCACCCTATGATTCACTGTGGATTTACATTTTTTTTCTTAACCAGGAGAGTTGAGTCTTACCCTGCTCTCCCTCGTGTGTGGCTGAGTTAACCCATTCCTCTCCAGGACCCATGCTGCCCCAGTCCACCACTGCTTCACCCAGAACACTAGAGTACAACTCTGCAGCAGGGCAAGGCAGCATGGTGAGAGGAGACAAGAAAACTGGTTATATGCACATGCACGAACACACACACACACACACACACACACACACACACACACACACACACACACACACACACACACACACACACACACACACACACACACACACACACACACACACACACACCATCCCTGTCTTGCCGCAGAGATAGATGTGTTGATTATCTGATTCTGCATTTGCACAGGAACTATCACAGGAAGGACTTTTGACCCTTTGTGACACAGATGAACTTCTAGGAGCTGTTTAAACCAGATATACCAGATTCTTGCAGAGCAAATCTGTGTGACACAGAGTTAACAATGACATCTGTTGTGACTTTTAAACAATTCAGCAGGAAAATCCAGGGTTACTGAGCAAATAACGTTTTCTTGCTTCTGGTGAAATCTCATTACGCCATACTGCAGCGCTACAGGAAGAAGCAGACCAGCATGAGGACAGTGTTGTTTCAATAGCACACATTTTCTTCTGGTTCCGCATTTGACTGTGTTTCAGGGAAGGAAAAGTGACAGGGTGATTTTAGTATGTAGTATGAATGTGAAGGATTACACACTGTATGACAATACCAGTCAAACATCAAGATTACACTGCAATAATTTCAAATAAACATCTTTCAAGAACTTTCCTTTTAAAGACTTATTTTAGCCATTTAGCGGCACAACACTCCTGGTGATAAAGCATCATCTTAAGCATCAAAAGTACATTTTATCACATTGCATCAATTTTAGAGAAGCACAACGCAGGTGGTAAGTGACTGAAAACATACAGTATTTGCTAAATATACATTGTAACACTCATTTTTTCTCCTTTCTCTGTTTCTCTCCCCCCTTCTTTTTGTCTGCGGTGGAATGCCTTTGGTCACAAGATTCCAATTTGGCCCGGCGGTCATGTGGCTACGCTAAATCAGAGGCCTGGGGATGGTCATATGGCTGCAAAATCAATTGAAGCTAAACCAGAGGCCGAGTTTCCTGCAGCATGGCCAAACAGCAACACTGCTACACATACTGTATACTGTACTGTACTGTTTTTTAGCCCAACACATTTTAATCCATCACGGCTGCTTTTACATGGGAACATTGCAGACGGCACATTGGACAGGCCTTATAGGTTTTGAACATTCCCTTCATGGTGGGATCATAAAGCTTTAGGATCGTAAAGTTTTAGGAGGTTATGTTCCTATTATAAATGCAAATCATCCTGAAGGTTAATAATATACAGTGAGAAGCTTTTTTTCCTGCTCCAGCTTTCAACTCAAAGCCCCACTGACCTCTGTTAGCCATCTAACAAGGAGTCACTTATACCTGGAATTCAAAGGAATGCAACTGACTACCTGCATAAACAAACAGTACCTGTATACCACTGACTGCATGGATTGAGGAGCCATCGCCCTGCTTCATTACTTCACGTCTCATTCGTCTCCTTCAAATAATAATTCTCAATTAAAAAAATTGGCTGAACAAGCAGCAATATGTGAATTTACCACCTGCACCAAAACGATCGCGTGAGAGTACGACTCTGATGATCAGTAAGTTAAGAGTTTGGAAATTAAAATTAGATGTGCAGACATTAAAAACATTCTCAACAACATCTGTCACTGTCGGCCTTAAAACAGCACAAATATTAAACACGTTATTAATTCCACAAATGGTAAAACAAAATCCACATGGCCACAGACAGAGATGGCAACTCTTTACTGGAATCAAAGTCTCTGTAGGATTTTTACTCAACACTTCGTGACAAATGCGCTCGCTCCTTTATAATATAATCTTGGAATAAAGCATTCACCAAATATCTGAGTTTATTAGGCTACATATGTTTTTGCATGATTCAAAGGAAGTGAAGAAGGTGGATCAGAAGATGATTAAGCTGACTTCAGAGATCAATGGAAAACTGGCATTTTTCTAACAAAAATACCTCAAAACTCCTTTTTAACATCTGGAAAGAACTACTGTAGACAAACACACAGCCTCCGAGCCAGGAAACAGTATCCAGCTGCAGGACTTAAGTGTCTGGAGTTTCCATGTTGTCTTGAATAAACAGTAACACAAACCTGAAGCACTGAAATGGTCCACTGTATGTCTGAAGATTCATGTATGATCTTTATCTTTGCTTCGACCTGTCCCAAGGCTTTGGGGATTTAGTAGGAGAGAGCTGGCCCAGAAAACAGCACACAAGCTATAAAACTTGTACAACAATTGACTTGTGCCAGTTTAAAATGCAGTTATAGTTTGAGAGCAGCAGTCCGACAAGATACAATGCATCAATAATAAGACAATAACTCAGTTATCACCAGTGGTGGAAAGTAACTAAGTACATTTACTCAAGTACTGTGCTTAAGTACAATTTTGAGGTATTTGTAGTTTACTTTAGTATTTCCATTTGATGCTACTTTATACTTCCACTACATTTATTTGACAGCTTTAGTTACTTTGAAGACAATGGATAATATAACAAGCTTTTAAAACACATTGTTAAAGATGAAACCAGTGGTTTCCAACCTTTTTTGGCTTTTGACGTCTTACAAAAAGCAGTGTGTAGTCGGGGTCACATTTCAGATCTCTATGAGTTGTTAACAGCTCCACCAAATAGTGATTTTTCCCTCTAAACTTCTCAAAAGGTTTCATTTCATTAAATGTTCAAATGATCCAATATTTCACCGAAAAATCAAAGACTAGAGAAAAAGTCTGAAAACAGATTTGTGTATCAGAACTTTGTTTTTTCTTCTTTCCTCTCCAATTAATCATCTCACAACCCCCCAGATTTATCTGGTGACCCTTTGGAGGGGCCCGACCCCTAGGTTGGGAACCACTGGACTAAACTATCTAACTGTATATAAAGTAGTTGAAACTAGCTCCACCTCCAGCAGCTACAACAGTAACATGCTGCTTACACACTGATGCTTCAGCATTAATAATCTAATGATGTCATATATAATAATATATCAGTCAGAGGGACCAAACCACTATATTCACTGCAATACTTTAACTATATATACTTTTACTTAAGCAGGATTTTTCATGCAGGATTTTTACTTTTAATGGAGTATTTGTACATTGCTGTATTGGTACTTTTACTCCAGTAAAGGATGTGAGTACTTCTTCCACCACTGGTACTTCAGAGGAGGATGACAAGACACATTTTATTTGGTTTTCTCTGATTTACGTTCCTTCAACGTCAAAACAGTGACGTGTGCAGTCAAGTTCAGCTCATTATCAGATCAACAGCAAACCAACATGTAACGCAGCGACGGCGACTGACGTCTGGACGCAAAATAACACACGTAGTTTTCAACATTAACCGACGCTGACTCACCTTGTTGTCTGGTTTCCATCAGCAACAGCTGGTTGAACTTCCCAAATGATCCTTCAGAGAGACACTGCACGGTACCAGCACGCGCAGCACCAGTCGTTAGGTCAGCGTGTGTTTACTCGGGTTTCCTGGCTTGTCACGCGCCGGGACAGCTCTCACAGGCGGAGCTTGGAGCGCGAGCCAATGCGCTCGCGCTGTTGTAATTTACTTAATTTACTTATCGGACATATTTCTTTACAGGAGACTGCAATAATTGGACAAACTGTATTTTAATGGCTCCAAATGATGAATATGTGTTTGTCAATTGTGGAGGAAGTACTTACAGCCTATACTTAAGTAAAAGTAGCAGTACTTCAATATAGAAATACTCCATTACAAGTGAAATCATCCAAAAGCCTACTGAAGTAGAAGTACAAAAGTAACTTTATTTTGCCTCTGAAATGTAGTGGAGTAGAAATACTCAAGTAAAATAGTACAAATATTTCGAAATTGTACTTAAGTACAGTACTTATATACTTAGTTACATTTCACCACTGGTGTTTGTATAAAATGTTTCCTTTTAAACCTCCTAGGCAATGTATTTCTTTGTATTGTTGTATGCAGTCCAAACTACTACTACTAGTACTATGACTACTCCTACTACTACTAATAACAGTGGAACTCAATTAGTATTTTTATTATTTACCTATGTATTTATATATTTTTACTTATATAATCCTCCAAGTAATCTTAATTAATATGGTAATATGTATATTTTTGTTACACAACTATGGATGTAATCTGTGCATAATCTGTGTAATCTTTGCATTGTTCAGTTTAACAGAACAAGTTTATGGGGATTTGCCTCCCGTGGTGCTTTTATGACCCCTGCTGACATAAAACTGTACTCACAACTGTGTTTGCAGATAGAAAGACAGGTTCATGTTACTGTAACGGACAGGCTGACCCACAGACATTTATACTAGTTAGAGAAAAGACTAAATCAGACATAAAAACATCCACAAACCTGTCAACAAAAATGTAGGTTAATGTCTAGAATATCTAGTAATACATATTGATATACCGTATAAAGAAAATAGTCAAATCAGGGTGTTTTGGCATTTTGACAGTTCAGTTTATTCTCCATCAAATCCTTAGATGAAAACAGTGTTTGTGCCTGGTTAAGTGAGCAACAATAAGATCAGCAGATAATTAACAGTGGCAGCAGGTGGAAGAAGGTGTTCTTGGTGCAAACGAGGAGCACAGTAAATCAAGTTCAAGACATTTCTTTGAGTAGAAATACTTTTGACATAAATATGATGCTGTTTTCCAACACGTTTGCAAGTTTCTAGGCAGGGGAACCCCAAGCATGTTACATTTCAACACAACACGTACTGCAACATGAATATCCACAGGCCTACTGAGCTGAAATGACCACATATGGTTTTGAAAATGACAGGCCTAATGTTGGACGCAGGGGTCACAGTGCTACTGCTTCCGCTTTTTAATGTACAGTGTCCAGAGAGTGAGGTTGGTATGAGCCAAGATAAAGTGACAGTTTAACTTGTGCAAAAGTACAAGAGTATTTGGGATGCAGCTGAAACCCTGGATTGTGTTACTGTAAAGGTGCAATATTTATCTATAGAACTGGTTTAGCATAAACACACATTGCTAATCAAAGGCCTGATTGCTCTGCACAGTACCCTGTGTGTTAGTGTAACTTATCCACTGATGTATCCAATAGTGGGTTCATACATTTTTCTTTTACATTAGAAGAACTATTATTATGATATATTACACTTTCACTTGCTGAGGCAGAATCAATAAAGTTGAAGTTAGTCTTCTGACCCATTTATCACATCATCTGTGACAGATTTTTACTCCCATTTATAATCTTTGGAGTCACACAGGGGGTCCCGAACCACAGGTTGGCAACGCCTGCGCTATAGTGGCTGTAAAAGGCACCATTGCATATTTATGTCAGTATCACTGGGATTATAACAGCAACAAAAAAAAAAAAAAAAAAAGCCAGAGGGTATCAGCCAGCCAATACACCCCAGCAATGGAAAAAATCATTAGCCAAAATAGCTCTCATGTCACTGAATGAATTAATATAAAGCAACTTTTTGTTGCTTTACCCAAACGGTCGCTTAGTGTTTACATAAATGTGAATGATCACGTCAGTAATATGTAGCAACACAACAAACAAATGATGGCATCTCCTAATGGCATCTTAACATTGCATCAGTGGGCAAAATTGCGAATTTAACAACCTGTACATGTATAAAAAGGTAAGAAATTAGATATGTATGGGGGGCTGAACAGGACAAGTAACATCCTGTGATGAAACCTTTTTTTTAAATATTTGTCCTGTAGCTTACCAGGCAGAACAAATTCATATTTGCAATTACTGTCTGACAGCAAACCCCTTGGCTCCTAAGAGGTTGTTTACTCTGTCTGACCAGATGTTAGCTCAGACAGGACACTCAAGCCAAGTTTTTACCATTTATTTCAACACAACGTTTATTTTAGTTTGGTGGCGTGACTCTGCTCGTGTCTGAGATCGTCCCTGAGCTCGCAACCCCTCGGCAGAGCCTGAGACACAATATTTGATGAACATCACTGCGGAGGACTTCTCCAGAAGCCACACCTAATACTAATGCTAGCGCAGGGGGAGGCTGGGGAGGTGGATGTAATGCAGGAGCAGTGTATTCCCTGGAGAAAGCAGAATGAATTAGCACCAGCCAGGTTATACGGACCGCCTCGGTGAACGGGTTAGGTCGTGGACATGAGTGATTGGATGGTAAAGACAAAACGTGACTATAAATAATTTCTGTCCCTGCCTAAGCTACACTACAGCAATGCTCTGCATATTTTTGGTAAATTATGTAAATGATTAATTGATTATAAAAGTGGTCAATGGTAAATTTTCTGTCAATAAGCTAATCAATGAACAACTCGTTTCAGCAGTAGTACAGTGTACACTGCAGGATGTTTTTGGTGAAATGCCATGGAAATAGTACATATATATGTTCATGACATTGACAAAACAGCACATACTTGTCAGTCATGTGTCATTCAAACAAACAAAAATTCAACATGTCAGTGTAGGACTAGCTGAGCAAATAGATAAAACAAGTATGCGTATGTTAAAACTAAACAACAGGTTGGTAAAATGTTTTAACGTTTTTTTGTTTGACACGTTTAAATTCTCCGTGCTGACTCATTAACACAACTTTTCCTGTTCTCCTTCCTCAGATTCGACCCCTGACCACCATGCAGCATTCACCGCATGGCAGAGTCGGGCTGGGAAACAATAAACTAAGATATTTGGATCACTTTTTGACACTAAATATGGTTGCTAAGCAGCTCTGGGCAAATGCATCAGGAAGCATTTTGAAACGGCGGTGCTATCCGGTAATTTCTGTGGCACCGTTTATGTAGATAAAAGGCTGTGAGTGCAGTGAACAGAAAAACTCCCTGAGAGTCCGGACCTACTGATTTAGTGTTTAACAACATATTCTCTATGTCCTATAGGAATCTTATATCTACATGTTCACTGTATTTGACAATCTTTCTTATCTCCCAGATGTAGAAAATGTTTCAGATCCCTGGGACAGAGCCAAGCTAACGGTATTGCACTGCAAAAATGTCTGACGTGCATGAACATCCAACCTGCTTTTCCTTAATGTCTTAAATCCTGGTTTTAGTAAAGATTCAGTGATGTTCTGCGCTGTAACACTCATGATAAACAGATTTAAAGATGCACTGATACAAAGCCGCCGCAGTAACATAAAAGAGGGACATTGTCTTCAGTGCTGAAGTTTCTATCTTCACTGCATGTTTTTTTTCCCCTCAAATGTTCCAGTCCGCATCTTTTTCTCACTGTAACATCTGTATGTGCAGATATATTGTGCTTACCCTTGCCTTTTAGTTTTTCCTTCAGTCTTCACTTCGTACAGCTCTCACGAGGGAGCGAAAAAAATAACCCAGATTGCTCCATGGAGTGGTGGGATACACACACACAAAAATCTGTGACTGATGTAGAAACCACTTATATTTGACTGCAGTGTGCACCGCAGGTAGCTCTGCATTACTTCCTCATATCAAGAGGCTCAAAAGCATCCAGTTTGGATGGATTTTGTGGCTCAACAGCAGCCACAGCTCCAGTGGCTGTGCACCCATTTTGGCAATTGAGCCATTTGTACGGACAATGTTAACCTCCCCACCTCGACTCAATGCTGAGGCCAGCAGGATGTTAAGTCCAGCTACACCTCAGAGGGCAGGAGGGCGGGAAGGTGTGAGCGATAGAACAAGGAAGAGGGTGGTAGAGAAAGAAAAAAAAAAACAGCAGCAAAACAAAATGAAGGCGTGGCAGCAGGGAGGAGAGGATAGAGGGCTAAGTGAAGGAGAAAAAGCTGGCAGCTGCCAGGTGACGACCTTTAAAGCTCTTGGAAATCTCCTGTTTCCTGGCAGCACTCCGTGTGTGTGCTTTCTCATGTACCGATGTGAGTGAGTTAAAGCAGGGGTGTGTGTGTGTGTGTGCGCGCGCTTTGGAAACCACTATGTCACCGTCCAAACTCTCAAGCAGACAGACGTCCTTGTTTCACAGCAAACATCTGAAACAAAACCAAACATTTCAGATTCTTAAAAACCTTGAACACCCGATCACCTAAAAAATAACATCCAAATTGATTCTATAACATATTCAGTGCACAGCAGCCTGATGGTGACCTCTAAACTTTTTAAAATCTAACACCCTGTTTAGCCCTTCAGTAAACCACTGCCCACGCTACAAAAACAAAAAAATGAAAAGTAAAACCTTCTTCTGTGTATCTACAGGTACCGTTTGCTGTAGTAATGACTGTTCAGTCTTTTCTCCTAACTGTCTCATGCAAATTCCTACAACTTGTGCCATCTTACAGAGCCTCCAAGTCAACTTCTTTATGCAAACTCCACGACACACTGACAGCAGTACCACGCAAACCTCTGTAAAATGCAACTCCTAAAAAAAAAATTAACAAAAAAACAAACAAAGGGGAAAGGATTTACTGTCTAGCCTGCCACATTCAGCGTTTTGTTTTGGCACAATTGCCACACAGCAGCTTTTTCTTTTTTTTTTTTTTTTGATGATGCAGATGCTGGCATACACTATGTGAGCACAGCAGAGAGGAGGTGAGTGTGCATTAGCTCAGCCAGGCAGAGAGGAGTGACATAAAGAACGCGAGACAGACAGAGACAGACAGACAGGAGGTCTTGATGGAAGACAACAGAAAACAATAAAAGCTCGCTAAAAATCTAAATCCATTAGGTGGATGTGGTTTCTAAAACCAGTTGAGGACTTTCAAACCTTCTAAGCAAGAACTTGAGATCAGGCAGAGTCAACATTTATCCAGCATAATAGTATAAATAGTATCCTCCTTCCATGTTTGCTCCTTTGATATTATTTTCTATGGTGTGTGCTTGTCAAAGACTCCAATTGCGATGCGAGTTCCCAATATGCAAAGAAGATGACAAATTCAACGTCCAGCTCTTGCTGCATCTGTGAGAACTCCTTTCTCCATAATGGCTTGTTCCAAATTTGGTTTCCATCTCGCACTTTTTTTTTTTTCCTTGCTCACTGAAGCACAAACGACTGCTGGAAGCTTTTGCAAAAGTTCAATAAGGAAGATACAAACAATCTCACATTTCCCGCATTATTCATCTGCGAGATCCTCCGATCTTTTTCCCCCGCTCGTCCCGCAGTCAAGTGTTTCAGGAGGAGTTTTTGTGGTGCCTTCATAATTTAGTATCCAGTACTGTCAAACATCAAAAGCCAAAGCCAAAACAAAACTGTATCCATCTATTACTGGTGTTTCAATTTGTTCTCCTCAAAGACAGCTGTTGTGAAATGTGTGCCGAGTACGAAAGAAGAGACAGAAACTGCAAATGTAATGTTTCCGGGACAAGAGTTGGCCTAATAAAGCATTCTTTGTGCAGCAGTGGTCCCATGAGATAAAAATATTCTCGATGCGATGACGTGTGATCGTCCAGCTCTCGCTATATTAACCTGAAAGGTCTTCACTAATTGCCAGTGTTCGTTTTCTGATGTTTGTCTCAGACTTCTGCGATGACTCAGGCTGGCGTGTGCGTCCCTGAGGAGATGTGGGTGTTGTCTTTTTGAGCTCTGTGTGTGTGTGTGTGTATGTGTGTGGTCTGGATTAAGTGCAGGACAGGTTTCAGATCCAACGTCCGGAGCCCTGGGTGCGCTGCTTCTTCCTCCTCTTACACACATAGTAGACCGGGAAAACTACCAAACCTGCAGACAAGGAAGGCAAAAAGTGTGTGGGAGGAGAAGATGGATTAAAGCAAAATAATAGAGACTCATAATCTCAATAAAATATCCTTTAATGTACATTTAAAATCCTGAATTGCCTGTTAATGCTAAGCTTTGATTATTTGATTGTTCTATCTTATGGCACACTGAAAACAGAAAAATGTATTGAACCAAAAAAAGAGGATTGGAGAGACACAGCGGCACAGCGCTGATTCTATTAACGATGAAAATAAATATGAATCTGCTATCACGGCATGTTAGCCTGCAGCGGATCATCTGTCAGACATACAGACACGGGAAAGAGATTAGCGCTAATTACAGTTCAGCGGAGGCATCAGCAGTTCACAATACTGTCTGCCAGACTGCTCAGAGAGTTTCCAGTTGGTTGGTATTACTGGTAAATGTAGTTCCAGGAAGTAAAAAGTCAGTTACCCAGAGAGTGACGATCTGGATCTACAGCTGTGGCATTTTAAAACAAGTTGACCTGTTTCACATGACACAGGCATGTGGATAACTCTAAATATAACTTCTTCTGAAACCAACTGATACAAAAGGCATGTGTGTGGTGCAGTTTTTTTTTTTTTATATGCACAGTGAAGTTGCTTTGCTGTGTGGAAGAAAATATCTGTATAACATCTGTAATAGAGATAAACTATTTTCTGTTTACCGGAGCTCCACTCTGATTAATGTGCATACATGCTCATGTGTATAATTATGTTACCTATCACCAGCGCCAGGGCTCCGAGCACCACGACCAGCAAAATGACCACAGGAGCTATCAGCACCTTAGTGGCTGCAGAGAAAGAGAGAAAGCAAGGAAGAGAACAATAATCATTCATAATTAGTTCAAATTTTATGTGTTTTGTTATATTTTGTTTAAATTCGCCCCTGCAGAAAATGTCAAATGCTTGTTCGCCAATGCATAATTATGGATGGAGAAGTTCCTAAATCCAGAGCAGATTTTAGGGGAAATTATCAACTCCATCTACAGTAAAAGGTCCCGTATTACATGCAAAATCTGTGCCGCTGACAGTCCATGTCATGGAAATAGAGATGAGAGCTGTAATGGCTAAATTGTTCTTGTTAGCGGACAAATTAGCTCTCAGTTCAACAGACACCCTGCTGATCAAACTCGCTGTAGCTGTCAGGGTGAGCGGAGTCAAACAAATCTATCAGAGAGAGTTCAACCTCCCCGAGGCATGTTAGTGCATACATTTGTTAACTGTGAATGAATAATTACCGTGAAACTGACATGATCTCATACGTGATGCTTGTCATTATAAAGCCTTTCCTCGGTGGCCTCTGTAAGTAAAGAGTTTGATACGGATGTGTTCACTCATCTTTCAAGGATATCAAGAGGTAAATTCAGATCCGTCGCAGATAAGACACGGCTCTTTTGTCTCAACAGTATGGCCCATTTTGACTTTTTGCTTTTTATCCAGTGCCTGCTATTTCTACCACTGTTGCTCTCAATAATATACAATTATGATCTCTGACTGAGTGCGATGTGGTCTCGGGTTCATTTTGGGTCATGGAAGATAAACTACAGCAGAAAAACTATCCAGTAAGTAATTGAGAGAAAATAGGAACACCAGAGAGATAAACTGTTTATCATCAACAACAGTTTGCTGCCAAATAACTCCCAGACCTCACTGAATTAGGCTTTTACTTGAAACACTAAACGACTCCATATGTATCTGTATTAATGTAAAACTCAATAGTCCTGAAAGAGAGCAAGGGAGTTCAATATCCCCTGATTAATTGAGGTTAAAGTGGTGATTTTCATTTTATTCCCTTAGTCAAAGATTCAGTATTCTCCTTCCAACACACACAGCAACTTACCACAGACAGACCCTCTAATTAGCCGTCTCAGATGCGGTTTATCTGGTAAGTAGCGGTACTTGCAGCCAAACACGCTGAGGTTGGACGTATGGTCCCCGAAAAACCTGCCAACAGAAAGTTTAAAGATTTAAAGATACAGTTCTAATCCTGTGTCCCCGGGTTAACTGTTATTTCTTATTCTATGAAAAATACTATATGTAAAAAAAAATTGCTGACTGTAAGTGCTAAACAAAAAACAGTGAGCAGCGGCGCTTATGTCGGGCCTCGCTGTTAGTTTGGCACCTGTCTGAGCATCGTCACGTCACTAGCTCACCAGTTAGCTCACAGATTTGATGCTTGGTCGCGTGTTTGTGAAATTTACAGCACTTTCAATGTCCTGCTAGGAAGCTCACCTGCTGCACATCATGTTAAACTGACAACTGGGCTGCAGGTAAATGCCACCGTTTAGCAGTTAGCTCGCCTGCTAACTGGTAGCACTAACTTCTGTCATGCCGCAAGCTAGCGTGATGTCAGCTCTGGTGTACTGCGTTGGTGCCTTTTTTTTTTAACGGTGCACATCCTGCTAGTTATCTGAAACGACACACTAACGCTTCTACACATCAACTCTTTGCTTTTCAGCTGTGAAGTCAGTTTGGTTTCCCACAGCAATATATATTTTAAACAAGGCCAAATAGACTGTCACTACTTTTTAATGCAGCTTTGCACACCTGCTCTTAGTTATTTATGGAACTGTTTGTGTTTTAATGTAATTTTACGTGAGTCTTTCATGGGTGTATGTTTTTAAATTTTAGATTCACTAAGAACTTTAGAATTTTAGATTCCAAGTTTTTTGAATCTTGAATCTCGAGTACTGTTCAGTAACTTGCAAAATAGTCTTAAAAACCAACATGAAAAAGAATCGTGATAATATTGTGGATCGTGATCCTGCCTGAAAAAAATCGTGATATGATATTTTTGCCATATCGCCCACCCCTACTTAGCGGTCCAATCAAATGTGACTGATTTGATTTAAATCCCTGTTGTAACATATTCTGTTTCAGTGGGAAAAACGTCACAGTACAGCAGCTAAAAGGCTCTAACTTCTGTTTTGCTGTGACTTTAAGCTGAAATGAGAACAGCCCAGAGAAAGCGTTGAACAAGGCAGTCAGAGAAAAGAAAGATAAAAAAGTAGTTAAATATTCTGACCGTAGGTGTCTGTAGCGCTCTCCGCAGCGGTAACAGAAGTTAGTGTTACACTGCGTACAGGTCATATGGTCACATCCCTCTGTACGCTGAATGTGGATCTACAAACACAAAAAAAACAGGGAAACAGAGTTAACCTCCACCACATACTACACACTGCATTGACAAAAAGCAAATTGCATTATCACAAAAGTTAAAGGTTCCTTTCAAGCATCTGGTTCAGAAACTAATGCACAACACTGCAGCAGCACAGTTAATGGATCTTTACTATTCGGCTGCTGGAGCAGTGAGCAGTCTTACTATAAACTGGGCGTTAAGTTCAGCTGCTCTCAGCCTCTTTTCCAGCTCAACACAGCATGACACCAATTTGTTGGCTTCACAGTCAAACACGATCCTCTCTCCCTTCTTCCAGAGCAGAAACTCAGACACAAAGATGGGAAGTGGAAACGGCTCCCATAGACCGGTAATTTGCTTAATTATTGTCTTCCTTTAGTTATCTTCTGACAGTCAAATTAGATACTGTGTGGACTAAGTTCGCTGTAATGAGACTTTAAGATAAGATGGTTTTATGACTGTGAGAGAGATGCCAGCGAGTTTAAAGATTGGTTCTGCGAAGCAGAGGCATCATCATCGTGTTTTCAATACGTTCACTGTCTCGTGCATCCCTGCTCTGCTGTTTCACATGCACTTAAAATCTGTGCGTCCATCTAGTTTTCTGCAGCTCTCCATCCGTCATCAGTCTCTGCTCTCACGGTTTTTTAGCCGTCATCGATCTTTTCATGTCTATTGATTCCACCCTCCATCACTCAACCCCCCCCCCCCCCCCCCCCTTTTCCATTTCTACTCACTTACCTACTTACACTGTGGCCAATGTTGTACTACAGTGAAAAACCATATTGCAATAGCTTGTTTCTTCCACCAACTGTTCTCTCCAGTTCTTACCCTGCACTGCGGGCATTTCTGGGCATTTCTTTGTCCGTGCTCGATGACGCTCGCCCAGCTTCGTAGCAGCTTGTCTCCTTTTCTGTAGTCGCGGCATTTCAGCCCGTTGTGCCAGGGCGCGTGGCATTTAAAGCACCACACAAACTGGCAATTGCTACACTGGATCTACAGTAGGGACAGAAGAAAGTAGAGCCATGCTTACGTTACTTTTAAACATATATATCAGCCGCATGAGGAATTTAATTTTCTCATGCAAAATTGCAGCAAAGTGTTTATTCTTCTGTGCAGCTGGAAGGAAGTGTGTATAATAAAGTAGTTTTACCTGAACTTAATGTTCTTTTGGCAATTTTCAGTTGACAGTTAGTTGAATACTTAGCAATGATTATCAAAGCCCACCAGCCTGTACTCACTGTGACTGTGTATCGCCCCCCCCCCCCCAAACATGACAGCAACTGCTTATCTGAGTTTTATGATTTTATGTCCACTGTAATTTTCATGTCATCGACCACACTGATTTGAGGGCTTTGGATTTCCTGGATCTTATTGCTTGTCTCAATCTTGTTCAGCATGTACAGACTTGTGGACTTAGTTATTACCAGGGGTATTAATGTTGACATTTCATCTATAGCTAAAGTCCCTGTTTCTGATCATTTTTCTGTCTTTTCTAACATCACTCTTTTTAACATCAAATGTCCAGAGACTGCTGTTGTGAGGCGCAACATTAACAATGAAGATATGGGCAGATTTTCAAATCTGGTGAATACCTTTCCTCCATCCACCACTGGCTTAGTTGATGACCTTGTTGATGTCAGCAGACGATGGAGGAAAAAGTTTTAATTATTTGTTTTTGCATCATTTTAATCACTGGTGTTTATTTTATTGACTTATTTATCTATTTTCAACACTTAACACTTGTAATTTTTAGCCTTGAAATATTTTATTTACTGCTGTCTATTTTGCTTTTATTAATTTTTGCTTGTCTGTGTTGTTTTAATCCTGCTATGTGTGGCACTTTGGGCTGCATGTTTGTATGAAAGGTGCAATATAAATAAAGTGGAGCCGAGTTGTGTTGCAGTAACTGTCATGTTACCTTGTACTTTTGCTCGGAACGGTTGGGGTTGTGCTTCTTCAGAGAGGTGAACTCACTGCACTGGGGGCAGGGCTTGGTGCTGGAGTCCAGCTGACTCAGCTCCAAAAAGTAACGATATTTTGCCACGTCTTCACTGGCTAAATGGGAAACCACCACTCCCTCCTCCAGGGAGCCACTGCACTCTGGGATTGGACAGCTGATGTAAGCCTTGGCCACTCGCACCTGGGAAACAGCACAGACAGGTGAAATGAGGTTGTACAAGAGGGCTTGTTAATTTTGTTTGTGGCCTGCATGCACATTTTTTAAAGGTGTAAAATAAGACAGTGGATATTCTAATTTTGTTCAAGTGAACAATAAAATTGGAGGTATTTAAGCTTCAGTGTCCTTCATGGAATAGAAAAAGTGACACTAAAGAAGGCAACTCTGGATTTGTTAGCGATGTGTTTCTCTGACATTGAGTTGGCCTATCAGTAAGAAACCTAAATATTACCACCACTGATGGGAAATGGTTAATAATTCACCAGAGAAGAGAGGGAGTGCAAGTAAAATGAATGGAAGGCTGAAGGAGGCACAGGGAAAGTGGAAGTTAATATGTATTAAAACACACACACAGACACACGCATTAGTCCAGAGTGAGCGAGTGGACCTTCTCCGCGCATTAATTACGTAGTCTGGCCACTGAGTCGAACACTAACTAACCTCAACATCACATTTTACAGAGCCTTGAGGGGAGGAACGCACATTTTAAAAATAAATGTGTGTGTATCCAAATTGAACAGTCCCGTAACATGAGAAAATGTGCCGACACTGACAAAAAACTGAAGAATGCAAAAAAAATGATCGACTTATTACTTATCTGAAAGGACAAAAAACAACAGATCTGAAACGACAGAAAATTAATCTGCAATATTTTTGATTATCAATTTATTGTTTAAGTGACTTAATAAGCAAATAAATGTCAATTGACTATCTTTAGGTTTTGCACTGCTACAATAATTTTTAAAAAGGTTTGAAGATGTCACCTTGGGCTCTGGGAACTTGGGGAGGGCACCTTTAAAGTAATCAAGCAATCGATTTGAAAATAATCTTTTGTTGCAGCCTTAAAAATAAATATAAAACATATTTTGACACAGTGGTTTACTGCTGTCAGGGCCTAACATTTCATTACCTGCACACCAGATTAGGACTGCAACTAACGACTATTTTCATTGTTGATTAATCTGCCGATTATTTTGTCAATTAATCGTCTTGGAATGTCAGAAAATAGTGAAAAATGCCCGAGAGTCAAAGGTGACGTCTTTAAATGTATTATTTTGACTGACCAACAGTCCAAAGCTAATCAGTTTACTATAATGACAAAGAACAGCTGACAATAAAGTTGTATCTTATTAAATCATCGCATTTGAGAAGCTGCAATGAAACATTTTTTGACATGTCAGTTTAAAAAAATTACAAAAACAATAATTTGATTATCAAAATAGTTGCAATTTTCTGTCGATCAACTAATCGATCGATCTATGAAAATCAAAACAATACAAATGTGTGTGTGTTCAGATCTCATCTAATCTTACCTATGATACAGTAAGTATCATAGGAAGTTTAGAGAGCCACTAATTTCCACGGTGACCTTCTCCGCCCAGCTATCTTTTTTCCTCCCAGGGCATCTTTTCCTCTCTATTTCCTTCTCTCATTCTCTTCCTCATTTCATACTTTCTTTCAGTCCATCAAAGCCAGTGAGACCAGTTGTACTGACACATGATAAGACACTAGAGCATTTTGCAGGTGTGTGTGTGTGTGTGTGTGTGTGAGTGTGTGAGATGACAGCAGGCAGAAAGCAATTAACAATAGCATTGACCTCAGCTGGCGTTACACCCAACATCTCCCTGCAGCACGAGCACACACGCGCGCATACACGGACTAAAAGCCTATTACGTGATTATGAAAATGTATACTGATGTGTTATAGTGTTGTTGTCACAACAGTGTGGTCACACTGTGCGACCACTGCCAGACTGGTTGGACAGGTTACCACTGCTGGCACTATCACACACTCTCTCTCTCTCTCTCTCTCTCTCTCTCTCTCAAATACACACATGCACGTGTCCCCTTGTGTGGTGTGTTTAAATTGCGGGTTCTGCATTTTCACTGTCATTTCCATTATAACACTGTATAAACCATTATAACAGAGTGTGCAGCTACAAGAGTCTAACACTTGTGCATAATGAGGTGTTGTTAACCTTGGAGTAAAACAGAACATGATTGTGAGGTAGGCAAGCTGCAGCTTCCTACTGCAGTGAGGCTGAAAATACACCATCTACCCTGCCTGTCATCGCTGCCCATGAGCAAAGGCACTCCAACGGCCCTGCGCTACAACCATGTGCTCTGATCTCTCTGAAATAATGCTTGCTGCACCTACTGAGGGTTATCACCTATGCGCATGTGTGCTAAAATACAATTGTAGTGAACTAACGGGGGAAAATAATCCACCTGTACAGGATAGTTTACATGACCCTTATCTCCTTCTCTGTGCGCTTATCAGAGAGCAAGCTTGTGTCTCTATTTGTATGATTATTCATGCCTTGTTATCAAAGCAAGATAACTGCAGATAAAAAAAAGAGTAGCAGAGGCTCTGGGTGACTGATTAAAACAGTATCATCAAAACAGATCACAGCAGATTACTGCGACAGTAGCAACAGCCAAAGGCTGCAACTTTTACTCAACTGGTGGAATACTTGGGGAATCTTACAGGTTAATTAAAACTGGGATAATGACCAGAAGAATGCTGACAGGAGCCAAATCTCCACGGGAGCTACGCTGAAGATTAATGGAAGTAAGAGTTTCATCTGTCTATTATTCATTTCCTCATCAGAGTTAATGAGCAACAACATTCAGACACGCAGGTGCATTGTAGAAGAAGATGGCAAGTGGCTCTCCAGGAAACTAATTAGTCCAAAATGCAGAATGCAACCACGGTCAAAGAAAAGTATTCTGGGAAGTGTAGGAAATCTTAAACTGATGAGGAACAGCAAATACAACAGAATTACAAGTCTGTAACACAGACTGAACAAACAAGACGAATAGAATACATGTATTTCAAGTCAGTTACTTCATACAGTCTGTTTTATAGTCTGTACAACATACAACATCTCTTACATTTAAATCCTCACTTTGGATGAGTAAAAACCCTTTAACGTGAAAAAGGTGAGGCTCGGGCTGGGCAATATATCCGTATTATATCAATATTGTGATATGAGACTAGATATCGTCTTAGATTTTGGATATCCTAATATCTTGATATGTCATAAGTGCTGCATTACAGTAAAGTGATGTTATTTTCTGAACTTATCAGACTGTTCTAGCTGATTATTTGCCACTTAGTCATTATATCCATTAGGGCTGAACAATTAATCGAATTATTATCGAAATTGCAATATGGCCAAGTGCAATATCCAATTCGCAGGAGCTGCATTTTTTTGATAAAGATAAAATGTGTCACAACATATCATTATAAATGAAGCTCTTTGTGGTGCTACAGAGATGCCCCCGGCCCACAAATCACATTCTCCAGACGTAAGACAACATGCTTGTTTGGTACAGCAAGAAATCCAAATCATCATCATGTGTGTATTTTTTTTTCCCACTAAAATCATAACTCATACCGCAATAAAACAATCGCAGTATGATATTTTTTTTTGCATATCATTCAGCCCTACTGTAGGCTATTCTTTAGTGTTTAAGAAAAGGAGATTATTGCTGAATAAGCCAAACAGCTCACAAAGTAAGCTATTGTGAAAAACATTCCTGCCCGGGACCTATTTTAGTTTAGTGCAGGATGTGTCAGCGACCCAGATACACACAGAACACACACACACACACACAAAATTTTATGAGAAGATCTGCAGATGTTGTGACATTTTGATAATCTCCTAAAACTGGGGCTTTTATGATTTCAAATAACAATAGAGTGCACATGAGAGCGATGAACCCAGTTTGAACCTTAATCTAGATATTTTTGTGAAACATCTGAATCATGTGGGGTCACATTGTACTAAACTAGCTGCTGGTGGGGTGAGCGTGCAGTGGTGCAGCCCTGGTTGATTCTGGGACACTGGGCCAACCTGCTGAGCTATAATAATGTAAACTTAATAATAAAAACCCCCTTCTTTGCTCACACTCCCTCCTACCAACCTGGGAGGTGACGTAGAGTTTCAAGCACTCATCACACACGGCCTTCCTGCAGCAGGGCAGGGGTGTGATTGTTTTCGATTCCAGGCACACCCGGCAGCTGGGCATCGCAGTCTCTGCACCGGCCTGCTCCGCGGACAGCCGGTGGGCCATAACCCCGAAAGGATCCACCAGGTCATCCAGCGTGTAGAGCACCTGTTCGGGGCTCGTCCCCGCATCCCGCCCCGTCTCCGGCTCCCTTTCCTGCGCGTCAGATGTGACAGTTTCATCGTAGCCGTCTGAGATTTCAACGTCTTGTCGGCGGCTGTCGTTAGCGATGCAGTAAACAGTGCAATAGACGTGCTCTTTGACGCTAAAAGACTCGTCTAAACTTACTGCGTAGCTGCCGCTGTCACATTTGTGGCGGCACTGACCTGTAACGGCGACAAATTCAACTCCTTCAACATCCGAAGTCGTTGACTCGTTCAAGGTTGGCTCGTTTTTAGTCCCCGCTTCGCCCGTCGTTTCTCGGTCCGAGTTGTGACACTCGCCGCATTCAGTTCCATGGCCGTTTGTGACGCCGTTATTAACGTTTCTTTCGTGACTTTCATGCTCGGCGCCGCACTGCATCCGACTGTTTGTGCTCAAACAGAGAGAGGGAGACTTGGAAACCCCGAAATTCCTCCTCAAAATCTCGACAGCGCTCGCCCTCCTCCTCTCTCCTCCTCCTCCTCCGCTGTTGCAGTTGTTGTTGTTGTTGCCCTCCGCATCTCTCTCCTCCTCCTCCTCCTCCTCTTCCTCCTCCTCCTCCGACTCCCTCTCTCCTCCGTCCAGGGACAGCGGCGAGTTTGATCTGCTGACACGTCGGTTCAAATCTCGCACCGACCGCTCAACTTTACCGTCCGTAAAGGAAGTTTCTGTCGGCAGGTTGCGGGACAGTTTCACCCTCCCCTCTTCGAAAGTGCTGATAAAACTCGGCATTTTACAGGCGTCAGCTATTGGTCCGTCATCTTCCATCACCGATTTGGCTCTCCCCATTTAATGAGCGGTTCTCTCCCGGACTCCTGCCTCTCTGTCTCTGATCCAGCAGCTCAACCACCAAAACAAAACAAAGCAGGCAGCTCGGCGCTTCCGCGTCTGACGTCAGCATGCAGGGACACAGTGATAGGCCGATGGGAAGCCTAGTGGTGGAGGCTGGCATGTGTGCTTAGGTCCTAAAATAAATCTGAGAGGTCACACGACAATTAAAGGATTTTCAAGTGTGCCTTAAAACAATAACCATTGCCCGTGTGTGTGTATATTGGGCTTTTGGTCTTTTTGATTTCTCCATACTGACCATGAAAAGCTCCTTTTTTGTATGCAATTTTAAAGGAAGTGATGGGGCACAAATTCTGTGCAAAAATGCCTTAATAAGTTCAACCAAAGCTAATATTCAGCTAAACGTTAAAATGCATTTTTACACCAAACTATTGTGGAATTTGTTCCCCACCACTCACGTTGGACTTGCATAGACTTGAAAAATGTAAACATATCCTTTAAAGGCATTAAAAATAAAAAAAATCTGCTGTACAAAATACATTTTTCCCAACTGTCCTCATATGTTTGTCCCCTTTTTTCCTGGATACTTCCTCCTCAGCCCTCTCCTTTAAATTAAATATTCTGAGAAGGAAAAATCTCATTAGTTGAACTGCTCATAGCTCTCCGTTACTAAAGCCATAACCTGTCACAAGTAATGGCAAAAAACAGTTGCTAACCACCTCGCTAATATATGTAAGGCTATATTAGTCAATTGTAACAAGACTTAGAACCAGTTCCAGCTGTGAAAAGAGAGACGGTTCTAGTGGTCATTGAAAGGTAGAGCTGTGTATAATGATGTATGTTTGTGTTTAAGGTTAAAGCAACCACCCTGGGAGGAACCTTCAGGGGTCCTAAACAGGTTTACTGCATGCCAAAACACTGGAGTATTTTTGATTAATTGCAAATTTCTTTGGTAATATGCACCACTAAAGCATAAAGTAAACTGGAATGATATAGGCCTTAAGGTGACTCCTGCATTATCCTAGTTTTAATACCTTTACCTACCTACCTCAGGTGACATGATGCTTGCCAAGTGCATATTTAAAAACAATGCGATTATTAAAATTATAATGAAACTGACAGGAGGTTTGATTAGGGGCAAACAGCTGATCTCATGGTCTTCCTCAGCGGATGGTCAGTTGTCATTAGGTGCCATCTGCATTGCTGGAGTGTCATTGAATCCCTGTTGGCTGCACTTGTGCTCATTCACTAGAAGGACATTTCTTTATAGGCTATAAATACTAAATTATATTGTGCTTTTACCATTATTATCATTACCAGTGGTAGCTGGCTAGTTCCAGGCTACATATGAAAGGTTGTGGACTGATTACTTTTCATTGCATCACACTTACGATTGTCATCTTCATACACACCCCCCCACCCCCGAAAACCCCTTAATCGGAGCTCATCTCATTTTGACAGAGAAAGTAACACTTGTACCCTGGAAGATGAAAGTCATTTAGACAGACACACTTTTAGTTCAGCAGTGTTGGCACAACTTTCAAACAAACTTAACTGGGGCGGCTGTAAAATGAGTTGTTAGCTCTGATACAATTCCTCATTAATGCCGTAGGGCACAAGCCACGCGGTAATTAGTTTGCTTGTCCCGGCTGTGCCCAATTGATTTTAATGGAGAATGCCAACAATATTAAAGGCCTTTACAAGTGCGAGTCTCAGCTTATTACATAAAGCCGGAAAAGCTATCAGATGTTTTCAGGAGTGCGCTGTTCCACACAAAACAGGTCAAAAAGTTGGGACGCTGTGCAGGCTACAAATAAATAATAAAACTACTCCCAACCTTGAGCATTTACCGGAACTGAAACTGAGTCTAATGCATCTACAAAGAGGGATTTTCTAACTCTCTGAAGAGGTTTTTAGCCTTAATTGGTAAAAATGTTTCATGTTTTACTTTAACACACTTCTCAAGGATTTAAACACTGAATTTAGCTTTGAGCAGTAGATGAGGATGTAAGAATAACACCCTCTTACGGATTACTGCTGGTATATTTTCTCGCCACAGGAACAATAGTGCTTCCTGGCAATGACTCTCTCTCTCTCTCTCTATAAGTTAAGGAGAAACTGAGTACATTATGGTCGGTCAGGATGCAAGAGCTTAACTGAAAGAGAAAGTGATCAGGTTTTGAATGTTGCCCTCAGCTGTCTTTTAGAATCTTGTTTCAATGAGAAACCTGTTTGGCTTCATTTCAGTAATTTTAGAAAGTGGATTTTTCTTCAGAACTGAAATACTGGAAAACAATTGGCTGGACAAGAAACAAACACCTCAACCCCAAAAGAAATAACTCAAGACTGTGAATACTTTGCCACTCACATGCATAATGTAGATGTTTTTTTTTTCCTTTCTGAAGAGAAGGAATTTCTAAGTTAGCTGAGACCATGACTGCTGGGATATTCACTGATATAAAAAACAGTTTCCTCAGCACTATGTTCTTTTCTTCATTTTGCTGTTTGGTGTTATCCTTTGTTTTTTTCAGCTTAATTTTTTTGTGTTGAAGTCATGCAAAATGAAATGTAACCTCAAATTCTCAGTTTCCGTCTTTTGCGCGAGTAATCTAACTTTTTGCAACTCATATACACATATACAAATACAAATTTGAGGTCATGAAATGTAGAAATAATGTCTGAAATGTGTCAGAGAACAGAGGACACAATATAGACTTTCCTTCTCCACTGTCTACTTTATTCCCAACTGTCTAGTTTATGTACAGTCAGTCACCGGTGGGAAAACCGTCCTAAAAAGAGAAGGAGTTAAACCAACATAGATGGTTCAAGTCAGTGGTGAACGTTAACAAATCAACCCAGAGCCACAGAAAAAGTTTGGATATTTTTGTTTGTATTGGCAGTTAGTAACATTATATATTAGTATATATAACATTATTAGTAACACTGTATTCCTGCATTGACAAACTAGCACTATGAATTATGATTATGTATTATTGCACTCTCTAAATGCTCCTATGACATAACTTCCTCTGCTGCGACAGTCCTATTTCCCTGAAGTTAATGTTGAATTAAATTGCAAAGGGAAGTTTCAGTGTGTTAGATGATTTGTAGGAATTAAAGGCATTTTTCTTTAATGTCTAAGATAAGTGGTCATCTGCTACTTAAGGCAGCTGAGCTGAGCTCTGGAGTACCCCAGGGTTCTGTCCTGGGTCCTATATATAATTAATCACATCATACTTTACATTTTACAGCCTGTTGTAGCATGTTTCCATATTAAACTACCAAGTGTACAAGCACCAATGACAATACTTAAAGGCCCTGAAAACCTATTTTCTCATTCACCTTCTTTAATAAATAATGGGATCATACACTAACGCAACATGTTTTGCAAATGCCTTTGCTAAAGTATGATGCCACCTACTTCTGACATCATCAGGATTTAGCAACAATCGAATCAAAACGTAATGACAATTGGGTTGTTTGCCTATCAATCACATCTGATCTAATCACGCCCACACACTCAAGATAAGATGATTTTTTCCCCCAAACTTTAACTTTGCTACTTATTTAGTCATGAATATTTCAGATTATAGAGGAATATTCGAGATTTGAAACCAAGTTTTTTAGAGGCTTTAACTTGTTGAACACTTCAAAACATTTGCCAAAATCAATTTGATGAAGCTCAAGATGCTGCATTTTTCAACAAAGGATACTTGTTTTTCCATGTTATTCATACACTTACTCAGTACCATATTAATAAATGTAATACTATACTTCTGTCCTAACTGTAAAGTTTCAGAATAGCATCATTAGATTTTAGTAGATCTTGTAAATCTCAGTACAACTTCAGAACTTTACAATGCCTTGCCTGAATGTTTATTGACACTACAACATAATGGCTTAGCTCCAGCTTGTTCTGCAAATGTTTAACTCATTATGTACAGAAGTGCATTCTTAGATCTACAGACAAAAGCTCTATTGACTGTTTCAAAGTCTAAATGTGATCAACAAACTCTGAGAACACTGTGTAAATTTTGTGTTTCTTATTATTATTACATAAGAAGATATCATTACTGCTGTTATTGCTGTTCATTAACAATATTAAACGAGTTCTTTCTTCAGTTTAAATCTGTGTTGAGTTCAGAGCAGATTGAGGCTTTGCAGATTCTGGGTTAAGCGTTGTTCAGTTCACCATGACACAGAAAACAATGTACTGCAGTACAAAGTCTCACACACACACGCGCACACACACACACACATGCACACACACACACACACAGGGGTCACATTATATATCTGAAATCCTTTCTGATTCACTGAATATTTGCTTCAGTTTGTTAAATTAGCCAGATTAACACTGTGTAGGTTTATATTGGTTCCACAGTGACAGATTATATCAACCAGTCAACAAATTGGTAACAAATTAATTCACTTTCAGTTCAAATTGTGCCATTGGCAAAAAACACAACTATCGTTTTCAATTTGGCTTTTAAATAATGGCTATGTGACCCTTTCGCAGCATTAGTTCCTGATTTGAATTTTGCGAATAAACACATCATCTGCAATAATTTTGTTTATTGAAAAGCAATGTGTAGTGTTGCTTCACAATTCAAGTATAAATTAATCTTGTAAAGTCAATTATGTGCTGAAGTGAAAGTGAATTTCCTGCCCTGACAGAATGCTTAATGAAAGAATTACAGACTATAGTGCAACTAATTCTCCCTCCTCCATCTCTGCCACTGCTCTCACATGTCAAATACACTGTACAGTTAGAAGAAATAAAACATAGTAGTCCCACTTGTACACAACATCATACATTATTAGTCAACTAGAAAAAACAGTAAACACAGCCACATGTGATTAAAAAACGTCTAGAAGTTCAAAGTTACATTTCAGTTTTACATTGTGGTAGCTATTTTTCTCCTTTACTCGGCAGACATTTCAGACTGTGTTATTTATAGAAAAAAATCACAAAGTTCACATTTAGGACTCTTTGAAGAGAGCTGAGGAGCATTCAACAAACCAAACAGTTCCCTTTAAGTAGCTAGTTAGTCACACGCAGCATGAGATTAAATACAGTTTGGAAACACCTCATGCAAACACACAAAATGTTGTTTTCTGTCCTTGAGAGTGACTGTCAGTGTAGTCACAGATATCCTGCTGGAGATAACTGGCAGAGGGGGAGGGGGGGGGGGGGGGGGGGGGTGGAAGGTGGACTTTGAGATCAGTTTGTCAAAGTGAACTGGTCTGTTAGTCCATTCTTATGTCAAGAGAAGCCAGTGTTTTCCCCCCGAAGAAGTGTCCCTTGGTAGATGGAGAAGGCAGCAAACTTTTGTCCCAGTCATCGCAACCCAAATAAAAACAAGTTTCGTCACATTTCTAGAAGGAATTTTCCGAACAGAATAAAAGAGAAAAATCCACTGGCCATCTGTCTCCACAAACCATTTAGAGTGTTTTACATTTCTGAGAAACTTGATGAGCTCGACAAGCAGCAGAATCAGTGTCTGCTTTGCCAGCTTGGAATGCAAATGTGAAATTTCTGATTTGTGACACCCTCTATTGCTATTCTACTTTTCTTCTCTTGCATGGGAACTCGAGACGAGTGAAGCTGAGACCCATTATTTTTGGTCCCAGTCTGACACCGGGTTCTACAGACACCTGTGTGGCGATGTGTAGTTGGCACTTTCAACATTAAAATTCGAGTAGTGAGGTGAAGAAGGGGAGCTGCTAAGTCTCTGGTATAATTTTTGTCCTCGTTACTTTGTTGGCAACGGTGTGCAGTGTCGCTGAGGAGTCAGCCTCTGCTGTATTATCATTTCTTTTCCCCTTTCTTTCCAATATTTGACATTCACCAGTGGTTTGGAAAAAAAAAACTATATAGAATTTAAAGTTAGAAATAATTAATGGAAGTTTTCATTCTCTAACTTGCATCCAGCTCCTATCTACAATCAGCTTTCTGTCAAATTTTTATATGGTACAAAAACCCATGACAAGATTCAGGCCACTGACTGCGATTGTCATTTCTAGACGTAAAAGTTGCGCCTTGGAAGATTTTGGCTGTAATTAGAAAGAGCTGGATGTTGCTGACGAGGCTGATTGGGCACTTGTAATCTGGCTTCCAGCATTTTACTTCTAATTCAGAAAGGGGGACGGGGGACGGGACGACTCAGTTGCTGAAAGAGATGGCCGAGTGACAACTAAAGCTTGGCATTGAAAGCTTTAACTGAAGGAAAACTGCCACCTGACCTCTTCTCTTTGGAAGCGAGTGGTTGTTTCCTCTCTCATGTTCTGCCTCTTTCTCCCTCTACCTGTTTGTCTTGGATGGACATTTCAGACAGCAAGAGAACAAAGAAACACACCTGGAACAGCTGCCCCCATATTTCTTTAATATGGAAGAAATCAGCCCATGGCCTTTGGGATGCTGCAGCTAAAATCTCCCAGTCTGCCTGTTGCATCCGTCTCCTTATATGTCAATCAAGAGTTCAGTCTTTCTATTGTAAACATTGTTAAGATTCACATTAGTAGTAAAAAAAAAAAGTTAAGTGGTTATAGATCTGTTGTGTGTGTGTGTGTGTGTGTGTGTGTGTGCATGCATGTGTGTGTTGACATAAAGTATGCATTATCTGATGTCTGTCTGTGTGTATGTGTCTGCTTCCTGTACACGTGCACATGTGACATGATAGTATGCAAATCTACACACCACGCTGTTATTAAACATTCAAAGTTTGGGATGAGACAACAGAGTAAGCATGTTTGAGTCCAGCCCACGACTTTCAAGCTTCCATCTTTGTTTTGAGATGAGAAGTTAAATGCACCATTAAGTAACCTTAGGAAAAAAAAAAAAAAAAAAGATGTCTGACATTCCTAAATCGGTAGTCTTGTTAGTAGATTCTTGGAAGTCCAGTGTCGAATCTGTCAGGCACAAAGAGCAAAACGTTCCAGACCGGCGATGCAGGGATGTGTCTCTGGGGTTTTTAAACTCTTTGGTCGGGCATATCTGCACTCAAGAGTTGTTAGATATCACTTTGAAACTTAAAGGAACAGGGCTTCGTACTGACATTTCTCTGACAGCAGAGAACACGCAATAATACACCAATAAGTTGTGGCCTCTTTGCACCCCCTTGGTTTCTTTCACAACAGCACAAAGGGATGCAAGTCATTGGCTCCTGACTGTGTCAGACAAAAAAAAAAGAAAAAAAAAAAAGAAGTAGTTGTTACAGAAGCTGCCTGTTTTGGTGGCTCCTGCAGTTACAGTTTTCAGCCACATGAGGCCAGTGTTTTATCAAGAACAGACCTAACTCCGTTAAAAACAGCAGACAGTTAGACGAGGGAAGCCATCGGACCAAGTACTGAGGAAGGGGTGGGGGGGGGGTTGTAAGTTGAATCGCAGAGTATCTTAGTGTCTTCTGTATCCTGTCTACTTGTCTGTGTCTTGGTTGTTGTTCATTAAAAGACATTTGGAGTAGTAAGAGCAGGATGTTAAGCAGTGGTGACTGGTAAGGCAGCGCTCCTGGGTTTATTTTGACCTGTAGAGAGAGGAGAGGAGAGGAGAGGAGAGGAGAGGAGAGGAGAGGAGAGGAGAGGAGAGGAGAGGAGAGGAGAGGATGATTATACAAAACAGTGACTGACTAAATCTTGTATAGATTTAAAGGGAAATGTTTACGCCTCAGAACAAGCAGATAAAGAACATACAGTACATGTAATGCTGTCATACACTGTGAAAAAATGTTTTCGTGTTCGTAAGTTTAAAGCTTTGAGAAATTTGAGTCATAATTGAAAACATTGCAAGTTAAGCATGTTTATGATGATGAAATGCTTAGCGGTGCATTTGCTCAGCATTGTCCTTAATAAAGTAATTCACTCCAGTAAGTAAGCAGAACAAGCAATACATTTCAAAACTAACCTTCCCAACACTGAAGATAACAATACTCAAGAGACGGCTTAGCACCCTCATGGTTATACTGTACTGGTTCTCAGATACTTTTCTCCCATAATATAAGACGTAACATAATAAGATAAAAACAAGAAAAGGTAAGAAAAAAACATGTTTGGTTTTCATTACATTCAATATCATTGCTGACACTGTGTAAAAGGCAGCGGCTCCCGACCCCTCATCAGACTCAATTGTGAGCAAGTAAACAGTAATTTTTTTTACCTTCTCAACTTGTTTCATTTGAATAAAGGGCTAAAGAGGTAAAACTATCTTGGATTTTAAAAGAACAAACGAAAAGATAAATGTCCTAGAAAATAAACATAATTTTGTGGAGCAGAAAAAATGTTTTTGTTCTTTTCTAATCTGCCCCTCTTCTTAGTGTCCTGGGTTACTGAGAAAAATTCATCTTCTCCATGGGTATTTACAGTAATTCAATCAAAATATAAAAAATGTTTTGAGCTATAAACCAAACCAATTCCCCAGAGCTTAATCATGAAACCCAACATCAGTTTTGGGAAAAATGAATACAAAATTACTCTCAGAGCCCGATGTTTCAGCTCTGTGTTATTCTTCTTATTATTTTATTTTCATGTGTTGTGATACTTTTGGGATTATGCCAAACTCTCATACTCTCATTACAATGCACATTGAGTAACACATGCTTTTGAGGTCAAGAGTTTTTTTTTCTTTTTCTTTGCAAAGAAGTACATATTTCTGCAAAATTCTGGAGGCGGTAATTGTTATGAAGTTATTTGTGTGTGTGTGTGTGTGTGTGTGTGTGTGTGTGTGTGTGTGTGTGTGTGTGTGTGAGGGGGGGTGGGGGGGTGGGGGGGGTGCGTGTGTGTTTGGCAAAAGAAAAAGAGAGATTTCCTTTGGGACACTACAGCTTATGCTATTTTATTGGTCCCTCTGGCCAGAGCCAATAAACACCAAAGTGAAGGGACAACAGCTGGGGAACAATGATAGCATATTGATGATGTTTGTGTATGTGTGTGTGCATATACATGTGTCTGTGTGTCTGTATGTGTGTGTGTGTGTGTGTGTGCATTAATGTGTACAAGCCGTCTATCAGCACATTTACTTTGTGTAGATCTTTGTATGCAAAGTACACAGTGTTTGAGTGTGTGTGATCCTGTACGTGTATGTATGTGTGTGCACAGATATTTGTGTTCATGTTCCAGCTTTTTTGTGTGTGTGTGTGTGTGTGTGTGTGTGTGTGTGTGTTTGTGTTTACAGCCATTATCTTGGGGGTCGATGATTTATGATCTGTGTTATGGCTTCCACGGGGGACATATAAAACTACAGAATGGCCCTTTATTGCCCTTCTTCTTTGTTTAGTCCTACATTTCATCCATCACTCTGTTTTTCTCTTCTTCCTCTCTCTCTCTCCCTCTTTCTTTCTCTTTATGCACTAGTCTCTCGCCCTCTCCATCTTGATCTCTATATCTCCATCTTTCTCTTTGTCCTTCTGCATCTCTCTAATTCGCTCCAGCTCTTCTTTCCACTAAAACCAGTTATTGATAACCTGTCTTCTGCATATCAGTAGAATCACCATGACTTCGTCTTGTTGTTTGCTACACTGGTGTAGCTTTTGCTGCATTGCTTGCTGCCTGCCACGGGACAAAGGGAGACAGTGAGATTGATGCGGGGACTCATTTTGTGTTATCCTATTGGTTCTTCAGTCTAAAAATAACTGGAGATCTTGATGAGACTGGAATCAGTGGTTTCAGTCTCAGGAAATCCTCATATAAATAGGCTGCAAAGATTGCTGCAAAAACAGTTGTGTTTGTGAGGTGCTTTTTTCAGTGTGGGTAAAATGGTTTTCATTTCATACCCCAACTTTATTTGCCACGTGTGAGGGGAGTGATAAAGGCGCCACAACAGTAATAACTGATGAGACCTTCGGCTGATAAATGATAAGCTCATATGCTGATACAGCGAGAACGTGCTTATATAATCCTCAATGCAGAACTCAACATGTCAAACACAGATGAAAATGAGTCCCCAAACATGGTACACTGTTGATGGTGGGGTTGAATTTAAGAGGGCGAGACCTGTCAGACCCCCACCTCTAGATCCGAAGCGTATTTCCTCGCTGTTAAGATTCAAATAATACAAGCTTTGTGAATGCTATTTTATCCTAATTTTTTGGACTAAAAATACTATTGTGTATGTGATTAAAACAATCAGCGAATTTCAACAAGGCGTTTGTAGATCCATATGTACTATACTTACATGTACATGGGCTGTAGTTGAAGGTGGGAAGTCTTCTGAGGCCCCTGGTAGCCGTACGAGTCAAACCCTCCTATAAAATCAACTGAACAAAAACAGCATCAATTAGCGAAAAGCACATGCCGTTGTGGTTATCAGCTGGGAACCTCCCACCACAAATGATTCATTGCATTAAGCTTTCAACACCTACAGATATCTCAACAGTACATTTTGTACCAGAACCACCACCTCTATCATTGCTCTTAGAGCTAATCAAGGTTGTGGGCATAAAACAGCTTTGAATGAAAATTTGGCCTCAACTGCATGAAAATCCTGCAATGCACATCTAATTCTATTTTAGGAGTTAGACTAAGACTTGTGCAGCAATATATTTATGCCTTGAGAATACTCTTAACTTCTAAATTATCTAAGATAGATCCACAGATTCCCAGGCTGAGGAGCTACCAGCAGGTGGTTGCTTTCCTCAGACTGAGGCAGTGAGCCTGGACTTTTGAAGAGAGGAAGCCATGATATTTTTTTACTTTGATGTTGCGGAGCTCTATAGCAGAGCTATAAAAGGGTACTTCCTTGCCTTGATCAGCAGCATACTTTCATATTTATTCAGTGAGATTTCATAACATCAAGTACAATGTGGGATTTGGCTGTCACTGCAGAGATGAAAGCAGCTATAAGTATACCTTAAGCCTGCAATAAGCAGGGACATGAGTCCAAATATCATGTTGCAGCCAACGCCAAACATAGTCAGGTAGTTTGACTTCCAGAAAATGCACTGATTTCACTGATTAGGTTGCGTTTGCCTATTAAAAACACTATAAATAACATGAAAACACATGGAGTTATGTATTCATCTTTACATCTTATGAGCATAATATAATACTGTAACTCTCCTTTTAAATGAATAGTTCTGCATTGTGCCAAGAGTTAGATGAGAATATTGATACGACTCTCATGTATGTACGCTGAATATGAAACTTGATTAGCTTAGCTTAGCATAGCAAGACTGGAGGCAGTGGGAAACAGCTAGCCTGTCTTTGTCCAAACATAACAAAATCTGCTTAAAGATCACTAATGAACATGTGATATAATGTTTGTTTAATCCATGAAAAACGAAAAAGAACCATTTTTACATTTTGTTTTTTTTTGTATGGATTGAAAAAAACAAGATATAAGGTGATAATTAGTCAAATTAAGAGGTGCTAGAAGATCCAGGCTCGCTGTTTATGTTATGTTTTTTAATGCCAGCTAGCCGGCAGTAGCTATATATTTCAGAATCAGAATCATCTTTATTGGCCAAGTATGTTTACACATACAATGAATTTGACTCCAGTTTAATGGCTCTCAATATACGCACACAGAATAACAACACAACAATCTTCAGAAATATACACAAGGAATGACTTTATACAGGTGAAACCGTTTCTGTGAACTGAGTGCAAGGAGTGATGAGATGAATATTAACATGAGAGTGGTATTGATCTTTTCATGTAACTCTCGGCAAGAAAGCAAATGAGCCGAAAATGTTGAATTATTCCTTTAACAAAAAAAACTTCTTTATGACTTTATCTGATGTCCAAAGAATCATCAGACTGAAGACTTTTATCAGTGTAAGAATGTATGAAAATATTTTGTCTTTGTCTCATGTTTCCAAGAGCCGAACAGGTCCATCAGTCAAGGTGTCTCCTCACATACCTTTCTTGTGCTTTTTATTCTGTTAAAATTATGTAAAAATTCAGTGTTTGGCTGTGAGTTTTCACACATCTCCCATAATCCTCTTAATGTATTCATGTAATTTAAATTATACCACACAGCAGGACAACAGATGACAACAGATGACTGCTTCAATACTGTATTTTACGATCATTTGGCTCATTATGGCTGTTCAGTCAGACAATACGAGCCGTTGCCTATGCTTTATGCATGCCTTCTTTGTGTGGATCCTTTTGTGGCAGAATGGCCCGGTGTGAACGTCGAGGGTTTCCTGCTGATTCATGCTGCAGTCAAATAGTCCCAGCAGAGTTTCTGTCGTGCTCGGCCCTTTGAACACAAGAGGAAATGGGGCTCCTAACCTTGTCAGTGTGCTGCCTATCACGCTATAGTGGCCCAATTTAAAAATTCAAATATACTATTCATAAGGCCCAGGCCTGTCCAAGGAGTGCTTTAAAACATGACCCTCCAGAAGCCAGAAACTGCAGTCTGATCGATCAAAATTTCACGAGAAACCAGCAGCAAGACAGACTATTACTGATTTTTTTTTTTTACAAACAAATCATTTTAAATATTTGTGGTTTTAAGTTATTTTTTAGTTGCAATGTTTACTATTGACTGAAGTGTCTTACAGATCCAAAACACATCCCACAAAGACTGATCATACAAAGATTGCTTTAGTTATCTTAGGATGGGTGTATACCTGTGTGCGTGTGTGTGTGTGTGTGTGTAACTGTTGTTGTTCATGTCGCATGTTTGATAAGAATCTGACACATTCGAGTAGCAGCGAGATAGATAAGACTGACTATAATGATTAATCTCCCACACGCAGACACAACCATACACCTTCACACACACACACACACACACACACACACACACTACTAAACACACACACACATATCCACACATGCACAGAATAATTATAGGAGTAATTAGCTTTCTCAGCAACTCAAAATCTTCATTGGTCCACAGGGAGTATTAGCTTCTTCACCCAAGGCACATTTCCAGACAAAGCTCCCTGATTATTGTTTAGTCTCCACGACTGCATTATCGTGCAGTGCTTTCTGCAGCCACATTCAGGACTTAAGGCTCGGCAACATGAAGATTACAATGGTTCTCCAAATTATTCCGGAGAAAATGATCTTTTGTTTTACATGAAAATGATGCGCGTGACATGACGCTGCCATAGTGTTCATATTATTAAGCTTTAATAGTGGCCTCAATTTAAATCCTGATAACATTTGTTCCTCGAGAAGAACTACTGTATTATCTCTGATCTGTATGTAGTTTGCATGTTTTCCCTGCATCTGCGTGGGTTTCCTCTGTATGCGCAGGTGTGAATGTGTCTGTCTTCATGTGCTTGTCCTGTGATAGACTGGCGACCTGTCCAGGGTGCCTCTCCCTGTGTCTTACTCAAAGCATGCTGGGATAAGCTCCGGCATAAGTGCATGTTCAGGCACAAAACAGGCCTGCATTTTTAAAAAAAAGCAAAGGGGCTGTTTTGGTGGGGGAGTGTTGCTTCAGGTGCTGGTGAAACATGAAATAAGATCCAGGAAGTCGAGATTGAGTAACAGATCCATGAGTTTGGACGCTTACCAGATGTCAAAACACTGCACAGAGGTTTATAACATAATGGAAAAGGATTTTACAGCTCGGCAGCAATCATTTTACCGGTGACGGTTGCGAGGTAAAAAGAATAGCTTTGACGGTACAAGAAATGTAACATTTCTGTTACAGAAATGCCTGCTTGCACATATCTGATTGGCCAATGCAGCACCTTGCTGGATGACATTGCATTGCGTTCTGGCAAAAGTTGAGCCAGGTTCAACTTTTATGCTCATGCAGCCCCACAAGATGAATGACGAACGCAACACAACACAAAGTTTATAAAACAGATGAATAGATGGATCAGTGATGATGCACGGATGTGAAATCTGTCTGCGTTTGTTAAAGCCCCTTAAAACATTTCAAATCGTAAGGATTTCTCATCATCACAACGTCAAATATTGATGTTTAAATCAGCAAATATCAAAATTTAAGTTCAGGAAAAAGTTATTATTGACAGTGCGAGCAAACACAACTGCCCCACAACTGT
The DNA here is from genome assembly GCA_038419695.1 of Scomberomorus guttatus. NCBI lineage: Eukaryota > Metazoa > Chordata > Actinopteri > Scombriformes > Scombridae > Scomberomorus > Scomberomorus guttatus. The sequence continues at coordinate 18,012,684 of CM076462.1, forward strand.
CATCAAATTTAGTTTCAAATTTAGCCAATGAAAATATTGTACATCATGACATCACCTTTTTCCAACTGAACCACGCCCACTTTAAATCAGTGAGGAAAAGCAGAACAGAACAACAAATACAGAAATCCGTTGTGAAATAACCAAAACTGTTCATACTTTTTAAAAACTGTAGCACCCCATCACTCATACTAAGAAGCTCATTGAGAACATAAGGTTTTCATGGCCTTTAAAAAATAAATTTATCACTTATAATATTAAGCGTCTTCCTGAGATTTCAGGTGTCGCAGTAAAAATAAGACGTCATTTTCAATGTCACTGAGCTCATGAATACGCAACATGTTAATCTAGCTCCTTCTCATATGACTTTGTTGTTTAGTTCCACCAAACTCTCTGTCAGGGTGCAAAACAAGCAGAAATGTGCAGCATGAAGAGCCAGGGGCCAAAATACAAAAAGCAAAGGCCAAATAATAACTGTTAGACATTAATTATTTAGACATGGAACAAGTGGCATTTTGAGTTTCCTGTCACTGCAAAGCTCATTAAAATGCAACATTAAAAAATTCTCATCTCAAAGTAACCCCTGAATCTCAATTATACTCCATAAAAGTGGGATAAATACAGTGTAAAATCACTCTGAACTGCTCTTTAACTTCATCATTCTGATGACTTAATATTTCACCGTGACCTCATTGAACACAGAGATCACATGAAGAGCCTCTAGAAACAGAAGCAGGTCTTACAACCCGGTGCTGACCCGCAAGTTTTAACAGATGCTGCTTGGAAATCATTTCCCCCCTGCCAATCTCAATCCACAATCTGCTTTGGGCAGGAAGGAAAGCAGGAAAACTTGTCTACTCTCAGCACTTCAAACTATTTCCACTGATCCAGTCTGCATTTATTGCCTATCAATATTTATGTGTGAGCAAACAGCATCTTAAGTTCAGTGTTGAATAAGATATGCTTAGTTATTGATCCTCCCGAAGAACGGCTGTGTCTACTTTAATGGAATAACTAAACTGACGGCCTCAGGTAAATGGTCTCATTCAAGTTAATGCTCAGAGACATGCGCCGCATTTCAAATAGAATAATCACAGAGTTAATATGTTGATTTGCCTCCCTCATTTCCCTTGTATATTACTGGTATTACACTTCAAATGCAATCCATTAAGGCTATCAAAATGCTTACATAATGGTAGTGTGGCTTTCTGAAGGTTTGCACGCTTTCCAATCAACACAGCTGTACTGATGAACGCATGAATTGTTGAAAGACAGAATAAAGATAAATGATGTGTGAATGGATGGGTGAGGATCTTTTGTGGTTCCTTCCCACCTCACTCGTTTCATTTGGCGTCATGACGGTTGCTTGGTGATGATGGTTGAAAGTGGTAAGTATGTGGGAGAGACCTATGAATGAAAGACAACTTTGATCTAGCGTGAATCTACCTGCTTCCCTTCATCCTCCACACACTCTCTCTCTCTCTCTCCCGTCTCATTCTCCTCGTGTTACTGTAAATGAATGAGCCTGGCTACACAATCTGCAGGCTACAAGAATCACTTTGAATTCTGTGGAAGTGTCAGTAAAGGCCAAGATGGCTTCATTCAATCCATGCTGCTTTATCATGAAGACAATGAACAAGAGAACAAACAAGGAAGCAGTGATAGAGAGAAAACAGAGGAACAGACTGAGTTTACTTCATGTATCTTACTTGATGCTTGCAACTCAGAAACACCAGCCACACAAACTTAAACCAAATATATTCAAACATATTCTGAACTGACGGTTCGTTAAACCCTTACCTGAACCATGACTGTCCAATCATAGCTAAGCAACCTTAACTAGGCACGACAAGTTTTGGTCTTCTCTACATGCCGAAGCAGTGTGCATGTGGCTGTAGTGAGAGTGTAACAAAAACATAACCAAAAACAGAGGAACAGAAATGTAAGGATGAGATAAAACTGTTTTTATCTGCTCAAATGTGTAATCGTTAGCTTGCCCGGCTAACTGGCTCACTGCAGTAGCAAACAAACGTTACTTCCAAGGGTGAGGAGCACATCGTGAACGAACCACATGTATCTCAGACAAGTGTCTCATATTTAGGAAAAATATTGGAACAGTCACTCTCCAGTGAAACTATAGCTGCTAAAATATTATCTAAGTGTTCCAGCAAACTCAAGTTCCTGTTTCACAGAACAAGGCTTCTTGACTAATGCCAGTACATCTCAGAGTAGAATAACAGTAGCTGCATCAACTGTACAATATTATCAATGGGTATGCTCCTCGATACTTGTGTTCTCAGATAACAATGGTCCATATTCAGCATAACTACCCTAATACCAGGGCCAGTGTGCGTTCATGTGAAGTGCCTCAATGAATAATGTAGCCAGAAGTTCCTTTTTTTTACACTGGTGCCATGTTGTGGAACAGCCTTCTGTTACACATCCAGTTTTTAAATAAAAAACTTTTTTATGGTTTTATTTCTTAAATTGTGGTGATGTGTTTTTGGATTTCAGGATTGTATTGTTTAATTTTTATGTTGAATGTCTTTGTCTTTGAACATCTTGGGACCATGTTGGATATAAGAGTTTTCACTTTAACATGCTATCCTTTGGATTTTTGTTTTTTATGTGTCTGTTTAAATCCATAAACAAAATAAATCAGTGAATCAACCACATAGGTTTATGGGGTTACAGGTTATTTAAAAAAAAAGCCCTGTTCACAACTAACACATCCACTGTGTATTATTTCTCCATTGTGTTTAAAATGGTTCTGAATGCTATTAGGCTAATGTTAGCAAACTGACAGTCTGATCTTACATTTCATACTAATATTAGGACAACTAGCTCCACTGCTTCTTTTGTTTGTTTGTTTTTTGAGAGATGAGATTAAAAAATAGGTGTCTGCTACATGGATCATCATCTGGTGAGGATGCTGACTTTCTGCCAGGGACATGTGGCTTTAGCAAGACAAAAAGTATGTAGCCAAGTACATATTTAAGACCCCTCTACAAGATTTTTGTTTTAAAATGAGCCAGCTGGAAACATTACAGTAAAATGTTGGCTGGAGACAGGAGTTCTCATCCAACTCAAGGAGCTAACATTAGCTTAATTAGCTAGCTACCTAAAAGCTGATTAAATCCACCAACGACAGTTGTCACTTGAGCCGGCAAAATTGACGGTCGCCAGCTAGAAATGAGAAGCCTGCTTTCATCTACCTTGGCCTGACACCAAGGACCCATTGTTTCAAAAATTACCCTCGTTATGACTGTAAGAGAGCATGACAAGCGTAGCAACAGTGTCTGGGTCAATTCACTGAGAAACTGAGAAGCTTTTTCCAAATACTGCAGGCTTAATAGACACATTTTTTTTTGTTTCTTTAGGCTTTTTGGGTCTGTTGCAAAATGTGTATATAGGTGTGTGACTGTGTACTTACAGCTATCCTCTTCTTCTGAAATGAGCTTGACCACATAGCAGGCGTAGATAAACCCCACCAACTGGAGATAGAGAGAGCAGGACAAACAGAGAGAAAGAGATATAGAGAGATATTATTCTTTTGTTGTTAAACCCAGAGAAAGAGAAACATGACCATGAATGTAGAAAGACATCATATTCTTTCATATCATGTCAATACCATCAGCAGTAAAGATGAGACAGACTTTCAGATAGATAGATAGATAGATAGATAACAGAGAAAGTGTGCACATTGAACAAATAGTTGTAACAGACAGAGGAAATAGGTGTTGGTGTAAGTGGAGCAGGACAGCACTGTGGTGTTTCGCTCCAAAATAGAGCACTTGAATCAATGGACTCACACACAAATAAACACACACACACACATACAGTGAATGTCTGGCATCTTCAATGACAGCCACAAGGTTAGCCTAAACTTTAATGGTTTCAAAGCCATACTGACACTGTTTTAATACAAAGAAGAATAAATAGAAAAATAAAAAATAAATAGAAGAATAAAAAAAAGAATGGTCACAGTCTATTATGGTGCTGTGGGTAAACATAAATGAGATAGTGATAACTGAAATTGAATTTTCAGCTGCCTCTATTGCTTCGGTATTACAATGTCAAAGCAGATAGCTCCATATTTCACACTTAATAAAAAATTTCCTGACACAATTAATGTATAGATAGCAAAATAACACATTTTGTGTCAATTTCTGCAAATAATGTTGTTGCATGCTGCATCCTCTTCAACATACCCCAATGTGTTACACATTTTTTGAGCCGATATGACTGTACTGTGATGAAACACATCAATGCTGGTGTTAATATCGACATTCTTGCCAAATTTATAAAAATCGACATTGCATGGGTTGAAAATGGCTCAACACGCCATCTGAACTTTGAAAAGTCAATGCTGACATAGAGTTGACCGGGGCTGGTTAGCTCTGACTACCAGCTCTATATCGCTGTTCACGCTACACTGAGCGGTAGTCAGTCGGTGTCCCCTTACTTCCCGTGTCACTACGGAGCCACGAGGCCACACACGTTGTCCTGTCCAGTCCTCTACTGCATCTTTTAAATATGCTGGGAGGGAGGGGTGTGTAGTCACTCTTTAATGCGATTCACCGCCGTATGATGTTAGGAACTAAGGCAAATAAACCAATCGACTTGGCCCGACTAATGTTTGCTAGTTCGCCTCAAGCTTTGATGGCTGTAGTGACCGCTACCTGACAGGTGAAACGTTAGCTAGCCCTGAAACAGTGACGTTACCTCGCTTGTCATTCAGACTTAATAAGCAGGAAGCAAGGGTGACACTTAGTGTTAGGTCAGTTAAATTTTTGGCTAACATGGTAACTTAGCGTAGCTGTCTAGCTAACGTTGTATTAGCTTCGCCAAGTCACGTTGAGCCGACAGAAAGCCATAACGATAACATGACTTCATGTTAATGCATTAGTTATGTTAGCTAGCTATGATAGCTAGTAAAGATAAAATATGTTATGTCTGTGACAACTAGCTTAGGCTATGACAAAGTCACCATGAAAAATTAAAGCCTATTGATTAAATTTGGGACAGTTTAAGTAACAATCGAAATTGAGAGACCTATTGCGAACTCCACTAAAGTAAAGAAATATTATTCAAGAATATATTCCTTTCAAGCAGGCCAAGTCCAAAGCACAGCTCTTGCACCAAGAGATGGTAATGTTAATAGACCCTTTTCACAGCAGCCAGCATGTCATCGCAGCACCAGGTGTAATTAATAACATTAATTATAGTCCCTTTCCATTAGGATGTGCCAGGGCTAGGACCCAGTATAGCTGTGACACACCTAAATGGAATGGGACCATAATTAATGCTATTGCTTATATCTGTGTTTACCCTACAATGACAGGACCATGCAATGGCCACCATGAAAAGGGCCTATGCCCTGTATGCTACAAATGACATTATTTTCCCAATATCTAATCAGTTTTCATACGGAGAAAAGTGACTTTTACTAAAAATTATTGTATTGAAACTTTTTATTTTTTTCCTCTGCAGTCGCCTAAATGGAGCTGTCTGAAAATGACCCCTCTCCACCCACGGACCCAGGACCGCTGGCCAACACAGTGCTTGCATCCATCTATAAAGATGGAATGTGTGAGAAACTTTTTAGAGTTAACAATGCCTCACAGCTTTTGCAGGCCTTACTCCCATAGTTTTCACATCCAGTGCAATTAGAAAAGTTTCTTCACTACAACAAAGACTTCAAAGATTTCATCGACTGTGACACGAGCACAGATGTTATGACTATGACAAGTTCCAAGTTAGAGTCTCCACAGTAATCCAGCTGGAGTTTGTGGAGTTTCAAGCTCCACATGTTGAAAATTAAAAGTTGACTTTTAGAGATTTCCAAACTGTATAGACGATATATTTTACACTAGCAAATTTTAGCTGATATATTCTACTTGAAGAAATTGATGTTTTGAATTTTGATATAGAAGTCCACGCATCCTGTTCGAGGTCACTGAGGGGTTTGTTTGTCGTTATATTTTGTAGAAGGACCTGGCTGTACAGCTCTCCTGGAAAAGAGGGCTCCAGGCAAACTGACTGAACATCAGCAGACAGGCACACTGCCCACCGGCAGCAGAAAGAAGCTTGTCAAATTCAGTGACATTGTAGAGAAACATGGATTGTAAAGTGCAGATGCTCATTCTTTTGATATAAATTCTAAATTAAAGTTTCCTATTTTTGTTTAGTGATTCAGGTCTGAGCACAAGTGGATTTAAAAATGAAATACTTTACGTATTGTCAATTGGCCAAGGGCTTGTCATTTTATAACTTGTTTTGCTCTACCCCTCCGCAGCAGAGAAACTCCATTTGGCTAAATAGTTAACCAAACACTTCACTTCACTGAATGTGATGGTCTCCAGAGAAGGTGAAGGATCTGTAAGTATTTATTAATTATTAAAGATGCAGAGTATACCATTTTCTCACTTTATTTCACTGTCTAAGAGCTGTGATGACATATTGCTTAATTCAACCAGTGGCTTCAATTTTCTGCTTTGTAGTTATTAATTTTTACTATTCTGCAAACATTTTGAATTTCTTTTTTGGTTGAGATGTATGATACACATGAGAGGAAATGATCAAATCTACTAGTAGATGGCCCTGAGTACTCATTCATGTTGAGAATGTAGTTTATATATATATATATTTTTTTCTTTTTTCTTTTGTAGAAACATTTCTATGATCCTGTATCCCATAAAGGATTCATAGAAATGAAGCTACGGAATATCAGACAGAATCTAGGAGAGGGCCAGCGGCGCTACCATAAGAGGAAGTTGCCTTGTAGTGCAGCATCAGCAGCTCAGCCTTCAGCAGATGAAGACCCAAGTGAATGGTTGACTGTCATCAAAGGAATGAAGCCATCACCAGAGAACATGGGCCCGATCATGACAGCAATGGAAAAGACTTTCAGCTATCACAGAAATTGAATCAGCACAATGTTGAAGACATTGTCCAACAGTACCCTCGTTTCATAGACATCCCAAGCCTGATAAGACTCCGGTTTACTTATCCCAGGTTTTCACTGATATGAGCTTTGTGGTTGAAGTGGGGCTTGAAAATGGTCAACATGAAAGTAGTAATTTCAGATCTAAGTTGCACATATTCTTATGATTGAATTAGAAATAAAGACCCCTCTCTCTCTCTCTCTCTCTCTCTCTCTCTCTCTCTGTCTCTGTCTCTCTCTCTGCTTCAAATAAAGGTGTGGTACCCTCTGCAGTTGAGGTAAATAAAGGCCCCGGCAAAATGTATTCGATGATTTGGACAACCCCTATAAAATGATTAAATATGTTATAGATAAATATTCTCTTCTGAAGCCAACAGGAATCTTCACCACAAGAAGAAGTGGATTAATCAAACAATCACTAACAGCTAATACTTTTCAGTATATTTCCATAGTTGAGACACTGAAATTTATATTCTGTAATGAGAAAATGCAGACCTTACATTTGCAATCTCACATGCGTACAGATGGGAAGATGTGTGATTACTGTGACAGTGCTCATTTTGCCAGGCATGATTTGTACAAAAGACAAATGCCCTACAGATTCAGCTATACTTTGATGATCTGGAACCCACAAATCCTCTAGGGTCGAAAACAAAGATTCATAAAATGAGGGCTGTGTATTTCTCCTTTAGAAACCTGCCACTGGAGTACAATTCAGGCCTGACAAATACCCATCTCTGCCTTCTGTTCAATTCCATTGACAGAGAAACATATGGTTTGGGGAAGATACTTGAACCACTCTTGGATGACATTAGATTTCTGTAATGTCATGGTATAGAGATTGAGATGAAAGGAGAATCACACTTACTGAAGGGAACTGTGTGCCTGTTTACAGGTAACAACCTAGCATGTCATTCATTGTTTGGTTTTTTTGGAAAGCTTGAAAGTTCTGCCATCTTTGCCTTGTCGGTAAGAACACTTCACAAATGGTGTTTGATGGAGATGAGCTTGAAAGGCGAAACAGAGACAATTACCAGCAGTATATTGGTTTAAATGGTGGAAATATGACAGGAATCAAAGACGATTCATGTTTGAATACTTTGGGGTACTTTCATGTAACAGAAAATGTGGGTGTTGACATAACGCATGATGTCCTTGAGGATGTTGCACCTTTACAGGGTAAAACTACTACTTCATCACTACATTTATGAGGAAAAACTGTTGTGCCTGAAACAGTTAAATGAAAGAATAGTCAGCTTTCATTATGGGTATTCAAATGAGAAAAACAAACCCAGTGTCATCCTCAATTTGAGGACATCTGAGAATGATATTAGACAGACCACAGTAAATGTGGTGTCTCATACAAACCTTACCTTTCCTTCTTGGAGACTTGGTGAATCCAGAGAGCCTACACTAGCAATTATTTCTATTGCTACATCAAATATGCAGCATCATTTTTGCACCTGTTGTAACCACCGAACATGCTGTGTATTTGAAATCGCTCATTATAGTCCATCATAGAAAGAGAGAAACCTCATCCCCAAACACCACTTTATTATACATTATTCTAGCATGATGGTCTTATTTGGACCACTGTCTAAACTATGGTGTATAAGGTTTGAAGCCAAGCACAACCCTGTCAAAAAAAAGTCAAGCATGTGTGCAATTTTAAGAATATATCAAAGACATTGGCCTACAAAAAACAGGTTCAGCAAATGCATTGTTGGAGGTTTGGCCAACCACTGGGTAACAAAATGAGTGCTCCAAATCAGGTTATTCTCAGATCCCTAGACAAAGGTGAACAGTTGAACCCTTAAAGGGGACAGAAACGACTTTGTGTGAACATACAGAACAGGGACGGTTGTTATAACAGCAGATACTAAAGATGAGCCAGTCTTTGGAGAAATAGTTCATCTCCTCCCACAGGTAGACAAAAGCACTGCTCTAGCTTTTGTACGGGTTGTGAATGTCAACGGTTTTGATGAACATTTTTATGCATATGCAGTGGAAGAGCAGATGAGTTAAAACTTTTAATTTCATGAGTTTAACATGAAATGTTGGACTAAATGTCTTCTTAAGATGCTTAAAATAATATGTAAACTCTATAAATCATTCCAAGTGGGATTTTCATTTTTAGTCATCGTATTTGTGTAGAGTAACACATGCTTGTGTTGGGTTAAGTGAGACTTCGGATCACAATGTGTCATTTTGAGCAACACATGAATGTGTTTAATATTTGCGCAGTATTGTAAATCGACACATAACTGTGTTAGTAGTTACACATCATTACACAACTCGGTGTTAATCTATATGGCACAGTCACTGTTTTAATATCCTTGACACACTTAATGCGTCACAATTAACATAACGTGTTGTCCTAGATTCAACTCGCTGATGTGTGGGAATTTAACACAGGTTGTGTTGATGTTGGTTGTCGCTATCATCAAAATGAAAACCTCACACTGCCAGCCGCCCTAGCAGGACTTGTACCTCACATGTTTCCACCTCATTGTCTCACATCCGTTTGAAGCCACTCACAAACCCGAGAACAGTAACAGCTGCAGATTGAACTATCAAAAGGGGCGACAGCGCTGTGTTTTTGTGTGCTATGATTGTCACCAAAAAAAACCAAAAAAAAGATAGCACTGAACCTGTGTGTGTGTGTGTGTGTGCACTGTGTATAGACAGCGATATAGCAGTCCACACTAGCAGAACACCTTTGCTCTCTGATCTGCTGGCTCATTCGCTGTTTGTTTCCAAGGCGACCGATGGGAGGTTGGTGATTGGAGAAAAGATGCAGGAAGGTACGGACAACGTAAGGTCGGCATTTTAGTGACCTTATTAGCCCTCAATGATAGAGGAGGAAGGAGAGAGAGTTGAAGAAATAAGTGTGGAAGGGAAGAGAAGTAGATACAGGCAGACAGTGACGGATGAATTTGTGTGTGCGTGTATGAGGTAATAAGCGAACATATTACCCTGAATAAAGAAGCCTTACTGCTTAAATAAGGCTTTAACTGTAGGAAAAATGACATTGACCTGGTTGGTATTCAATTGACTACATGGACACATGCCAGCACGTAAACACACGGCCAGCTGCAAGTGTGAGCAACTACATTTGAGATTCAGCGTATATCTCAAGGTCTTGACCTCATTTAGTCTAAATAATGTTCAGCTCCCAAAGCTCCTCCCTCCTCTTCTCTCAGTCTCTCCTGTCCTGCTTCCCTTTCTCTCTCGCCTTTCCTTCCATCTCAGTTTCCTTTTTCATTTCCTTTTCTTTATTTCTCCTCTCTCCCACATTTCTCTCCTCCTCCTTCTCCTATGTCTCTGACAAGTAAATGAGTCATAGAAATATAGTGTTTGCTCTGTGGAGGATGAATTTACTTTAAGCCGAGCCAAATACTGGAAGTAGACAATGCTGCCAGTATCAGCATGGGGATCAACGGTGATGAGAAAATCAATTTGGATAACACGGGAGCCTTTATGTAGCGGAAATGTCGTTCAAAAGTACCACTGATCACAAATGCTGATAAAATTTAGTTGTCATTTTAAGCAGTTTAACAGTATACTTTCATTTTGAAAGATTAAGATGACCTCTGGCCATCGACTGCCTCTCCTGCCCACTGCCTCTCCAGCTAAAATGATTTATCGTTACTATTCATTTTAAGAGAAAGTCGAAATGGAGTTCAAAAGACTTTCATGAGTTTGGGTCGAGAGTTTTCTGCCACACGGAGTAAAAGCCAAACCGGAGCCCGTTCTGTCTTCTGCAGGCTCACTGCCTGTGAAAATGACTTTTTGGTGCAGTTTTGTTAGTATCACTGAACCGGAGCGCAGAGAGCCGTGCCGCCCTGCATCAGAGTACATTTGATCAGCTTTGACAGAGCACGTTTCTCTGCACATCAATATCCTGTTAATATTCTGCATACTCAAGTATTCGGTTTTGGTGTTGCTGCATCTAAACATAATATCCTGGTTACAATAAGTCTGATTATATCTTCTCCCCATGTGAAGAAATCCAAATAAGATAGCCGGGGTGCACCAATATTAGCTATGGAGCTGTGACGTGTATGTGTCTTATCTTGTTTACTGTTGCAGTTCTTCATCTGAGTAGGTTTGTTGCCTGCAGTTATATTTGGAGTATCCTGTTCATGAACCTTGCAAACTTTGTATTTAGCTGGGCTAAAAAGTTCCCCAAAACATATTTTATATCTAAGATACATACCTGAATCCCCTAAAACAGATATTGATATGATTAAAGTTTAGATCAAACTACAACAAGCCAAGCATCCGCATCTAGTAGCCCGCAGCGTTGTATTCAGATGACACTGACATTTTCCTTGAAGTTAATTTTAATGATTTTGTATTTTACTGAGCCTCCTTCACACTGACTGAATGTAGGAAAGTGGAGTTTGTTGATGTTAATGAGAAGAATTCAATGATTAATTAATTATTATAATGTGTATCATATATAATTCATATTAATATAAATTAATATCAATTGCTTTTGTTGTTTACAGTTTTAATCGTTTACAGTATTAAATCCAGTTGCTTTCATCTCTGACTCTTCGTCAGCTAACACCTCCGCTGCTTTCATCTCTCTTAGAGTCCACCTGCTTTCAGCGGTTACACTTCAGCTGACACTTCCAGCAAAATCCATCACAGTTTGATGATTTCAGTCCCTCTGAGTGCTTGAACTTCAACCAAATCTTCAACTCTTTTCCGCTCTTTCGCTTCAACCGATTTCAGCTTCAGTCGCTGCTTATAATTAAATGAACACTTCAACACTATTTCAACTTCCTTTTCAACTTCTTTCACTAATTGCATTCTGACTGCCACTTCGACTTCTTTCAGTATTTCAACTATTGCAAGTGTTTCAATTTAATAATTTACAGCTGCGAGTATACTTAAATTTTGCCTTTTCTCTAGCTTACAGGAGTTTCAAACTATTTTTGAGGAGGTAATGAGTAATTAAGTATTTTAGTTTCTCCCCTGTCCCTCTTTGTTGGTCTACAAGTTTTTTTGTCGCAGCTTCTGCTTGTATTTGGATGGACTGAATTTAAGTGAGCGACTTCCAGGTTTCTCAGGTAGACACCAGTTCCCTTTTTCCATTTTGTCTGTGGATTAGGGTTACCTGGTAACCGCAGCAAAACTGAAGGATGTTCGGTGTGACAAGTGGAAATGGAAAAAGCACCACTTCAGCATGGATTCAGACGGAGAGAAGTAGTGCACCCCTGCCCTAATCAGCCTGACAAGCAATAACTTGTCCAACTTCACCACGTCAGCTCACAAAGGCGTGTACCTCATTCAGAGCACAAACTGTTTTTATGGTGTTTTATCTGCGCGGTGACACTCACTATCCCAGGAGACAGGGAGACAGTCTTTACCCCATTTCGGAAACATACGACACAGCAGGTGCTTGTTGCCATGGTAAACACAGCAAATGTAGTTATGCAACGGTAAGTCAGCTAAACCAGTGGCATTATCTTAAGGGAGGGGAGAGTAATAGTATGGGTAATCAACTGTCAAATGGACATGTTCTGCCTCCCCACAATAGTTGATTGTAAAATGTTTCCCCTTCAGAGCTTGTACAGAATGTTCTGAACAAATGTCAATGCAATGATAATGACTGCACAGCCGGCTTCCTGCACTGCAGATACACCTTCCAGTTTCAGAGTGTCTTCCTAATTTTGGCCATTTTATATTAAGGCATACTGCAGGCATTTAAAGCCACACTTTCAACCTCTGAAGGTTATCTGCAGCTTCTTGGGGACTTTGATTATGGCTCCCATCTGACCACGATGTCAGATTAGTCTGAGTTATCTGTAATTAAGCGAATTTAGTTTCAAAAATGAGAATAAAACAGAGGTGTTGCAGTGGTTAGGACTGCTGCCTCAAAGCAAGAAGGATCAAACCTGCAGGTCGGCTGGGGTGTTTCTTTGTGCATGTTCTCCCCGTGCGTGCTTGGATTCCCACCCACAGTCCACAAACACGTTCGGTGACGTGATGACTCTGCATTGTCCAGTGTCCAGTTCCTTTTTATCTCACACAAACTGAGGTCAGACACCATTATTATCACACTGTACTGTGGGTGTTAACAGTTGTATGTGTAAGCTCTGTGACAGACCTGTGCAGGGTGTGTAACCCGCCTCTGAGCTCCAATAGGCTTGTGGATGGCTGGATGAAAAACACAAAATACTACAAAACTGAATATATGTAATACACATGTATTAAACAAATACACAACAATGTAAAAACACAAGTTGAAAATTCAAGCCAAAAGCTAACTCATTTCTGATCACTGATTAGCCTTATTTGAATAACTTACTATGCTGCAGTTTGCACTTTGTTTTCGTCTATATGAGAGATAACTTGAAAAGGTTTAGGTCCCATATTTTCTACTATACAGATCATCTTAATCTTAATGTTTCTCATGGTTCAGTGTTCATGTTCCTAATAAAAATGTGAAATTCAATAGAGCATTTTTGATTGATTTATTTTTCTTCAGTGTATCTTATCTGTATTTATTTAAGCAAATACAAATAGTTTTAATAGAAAACCTAGCTTGCTGTTTCATTTTTCATGGCATTTATATTGGGGAAAAAACAAAACAAATACCCTCAATTTTGTGAAAAATATTGTGATATGATATCGTAGCAATATCGTCCCAGCACTACTTTTTTGGTCATAAAACAAAACCTTGGACAAATTTTGACCTAGCTAAAAACCTTACAGATGACACTGTGCCCAAAAGGGTCAAGAAGCTCATAAAAATGTAGGGCTACATTTGTTATATGATAATGGCAAATGGAAATGTCATTAAACAAAAAAAAAAAAAAGATTATTTTTAGTTTCTCCTACAATCATCAAGTCCCAGATGCCCCCTTTGTGGAGATTCTGATAACACCTGTAAGTTTTGAAAGGAGCTCAGGGAGAAATTAGCTGAATGTCAAACAGCTGGTGTTTGATAAAGGAAGGAAAAACCTACAGTGTGTTCTGCATAGCCCCAGACCAGAAAATTCAGGGAAAAGCATCACGGGAGGAGACCTTTTAGAAAAGCAAGGACAGATGCCAGGGGAGGGCGTGTATAGGTCAGTCACCCAGTGACGTAATTTGTCCTCCGCCAAGGAGGAAGGTACTCTGCCTAGTGAGGTTGCATTTTGCCAAAACGATCGCAGCGGAAAAGTGCTGACACCACTGCATCATCTCCCTCAAGGTCTGTAACACTTGTAAAACTGAATCAGCTCAAAAGGTTTATGTGCGACCATCCTTTCTGAAGATCGTCACGTTATTTAGATCCATAATGAATTCTCTCCCATTTCCTGCTTCTTTAATCTAACCACCTTCACACTGTTTATGAGTGTTTTATGTTGATGACTATCCGTCTGATAATCTTGCTTCATGCTGAACGCGTTACTCTGTGATGAGACTGTATTCATCTCAAATGAGAGAATCCATTACAGCTGCATCATTCTGCTGCAGATAAATTGTGTTGTGATGAAGGTGTCACATTCATTGGTTTAAGTCTGTTTATGCGCTGATGATGATGAACGCTTAAATTCAAACAAATGTTTTGCACCAGACAACCCCCCCCCCCCCCCCCCCCCCCCCCATGTTCTCTGTAAATTATTTGTGATGAAAATATTTGGCAAGTCAGACCTGCGCTGAAAAATCGCTGTAATGCTAAAATCAATAATTATGCCTAATCACTTTCATCTAAATGTGCTTGTGTCATTTGATGCTTGTGTAAAAACTCTGCATACAGCTTACAGCAACAACAAATTAAGCAAAAATGAAGCAACAACCTCGCTCACCCTCGAAGGGTTTGTTTGTTTTCATCTGATGTCACAGTTTTTAAATGCTGCCATTTACAATCCTTTGTTGCAAGCTTTTATTTAATTGTTTCAGGAATTCCGAATAGTACAAATACAAACATAAAATGATAGGTATTACTTATTCAGCAAATATGGGATTAGTGCTGTAGAGCACAGCGGGTTGCCTTGGTTGACTGACATTCAATTCACACGCATTGTTCTTTCTCCTCCTTTCTCTTTTCCTTGATCTATGAATAATGACAGCTATGAAAACCAATCTGGTCCAAGTGGCGCTTCTGTGAATATTTTGACCTGAACATGACATCATTGTCTGTGGTCAATGACAACAATGTCACATTCAATTCAGCAAAAGAAAAAAAGAAAATAGAAATACTTCCCAGGACTCATTTTGATGAAGAAACTTTATATTAGATTTTTAGATTGGATTGATACTTTTAATGATTTCACAATGCATCAACAGTAAGTCTCCCTTTAGTTTTGGCCACTAAAAACCACAGTGCCATCTTACTGATCACTGTGAGAGGACAGACCTACAGTTGTCCCTGAACAGCTTCCCTCCTTTACACTCAGTTGCTACTTTTTTCCCTGCATTTTAACAGCTGTATAAATTATGAAAAGTGTGAGTTTGTGTGCATTCGAATTTTGTCGGTGACATCATTAAGCATAAAACATTTTGAGTGTGTTTTTTTTTTAAGTGACACAGGATCCTGTCATGTTGGAAGTTTCTACAGTGCATACTGTAGATTAGATACCAAATTTTCTGCAACGCACAAGTTGACTTTTAGAAGACGCAAGGTGAGAAAAGGGTCATGGTCGTCTTAAATATTTATACCCTGTGCTGGTTAGAGGCCATTTTGACAGACCTATTTCAACATTTTGGATTTTAACACCAGAAAAAATGAAGGATATGACCAAATTTGGAGCTCAACATATTTGACTATGGGTATCAATATTGTACAATACTTTGTTTAATGTCTTCTATTGCCTTTCTGCAGTACACTTATTCAAGGTTGCTAATGTGTGTGATATCCAGACAACCAGGCAGAGTTAATGATAATTTTCATCACATGAACCCATAATATTTCATAGTCAAGGTTATTTGACTGTGTGCGTCGGAGGGCTGAATGTATGCAGGTTTTCTTTCCAGCCAAAGACAAAAGCAAGTGATTTCACTGATTAGTTCCTCCACTCTGGTTGAAGTTATGCTAATCACTGAAATTACTTGCAGGTACGCACTCTAGACCACGGGGGCCAGCAGGAAGCCTCATCTTAGATGTTTTTTTGTTGTGCAGGTTCATTTAATAGTAATGTGTCTGTGCTATTAAGCAGTTACAAAAACTGTAATCACTAAAGTCATACTCGTGTGTTCCCCCACTGTGCTGCAGTCTGGCAGTGATGGCCTACATTTCACTGAGGAGTCTCTGGATCTCCCTGGAGACTCCTCCCTCCGCTCTGTTTCAGCTGAGATCTTCACACTGTGCGCCAAATTATGAAGAAACCCCTTTGCAGTTTGGTAAACCAATCAGTCAGTTAACCCTTAAGAAATAACACAAATTTGCTGTAACAGTCATACAACAAACCAATCAGCTAGTAGCATTACAAAGCAGTAAATTAGTTTACAATTCAAAACATTAAACTATATGAAATATAATATAAGAACTCATGTCAAAGTAATGAATTACTTTACAAGATTTGGTGTACGGTCTGACCTGAACCTGTATCTCAGTAAATCAGACACAGACAGACAGTTAGACAGGCAAACCAGTCCATCACACTCAACTGACCACCCAGCCAAACAAAAACATGCTCTGTTGAAGACCTTGACAGCTGAAATGCCTCAGTGGCTATTCTGACTTCCACACGCTGTCATGACATATCTTCATTTCGGATTTTGTTTTTATCCTGTCTGGAAAACTTCAGCCTCACCAGTCACCTTTTCTTCCCTGTCCAGTGTCAGTTAACCAGGCGGCAGACCAGTGAACATTCGACCAGTCAGTTTACCGCCCGACTCAAGCTAACCAACCCATAACCCCTCACTTAGTCAGCCACATGACTGGTGGAACATATGTTATTAGGAACCCCGAAAGGGTTTCCACCAATTACAGTAAACCAGCCGGCCAGTCAGCCAGTGAACCAGTCAGACTGTAGAGTGTGTGCTCATGAAGCATGACAGTGTTTCCACACACCAATTACAGCAAGACAGTGGTACAGCTGTGTGGTGGCTTGGCACTAAGCAACACTATAAGTACCACTATCGATTGACGGAGAGACACAGAGAGCGCATGAGGAGAGCTAGCGAGAGAGGCAGTCATACTAAGTGAGGGAGGAAGACACAGACCGAAAAAGAAGAGAGGCAGACACACTGAGATACACTCTTGCCCAAACTGTTTCTCCCTTTCTGTTGGTTTAATGATGCATACATGTCACATAAATGTGCCAGTTTTGTTCATCGTGTGTGTATTCAATTGTACGTGTATGCTCCAAAAAAAAAACAAAAACGGAGCTACATGGCAGGAGAGACCGGGATGAAAAGTGACAGGCCTCCCTCATTCCCGCTCTTCATTTCTCTCTCCGCTGTCTCTTCTGATCCTACTAATTATCACAGTTTGACAGTGCAAGAGAGGAAGAAATACAGAGGGCGAGGGTAAGAGGCAGGCAGAGGGAAACACAGAGAAAGGGAAATAGTTTTTTTTGCAACAATGAAACAGGACAGAAAGAGCAAGAGAGAGACACACAAAAAAAACTGAGATAGAGGGAGACTCTCTAAAGCAGCTTAACTGGCCCATTCTGTTAATGAGGGTATGACGTTATTAACTTAATGGAGCCTAGATGCTTTATTTTACTCTAAAACGGATACCACAGAGTTTCACAATCACCCACAATTCCCCTAACTCATAGCAACAGATAAAAAAGTTGGCATGGTTGTAATACACTTTAGAATACATTAAACTTAATGTACTAGTTGAGTGTGACTGTATAGAACATCAAATGAATAATTGCATTCATTTCAAAGCGCTGTCACGCACAAAAGTAGCACCCGCTGTGAGCAACAGGTCACCCCTAAAATGGCCTTTTAAAGTAACCCGGACGTAACAGCATGCTTACTAGACTCCATTTTGAAATTGCAGTCTAAACTTGAAGGTACTTACAGCCAGGAGTATCTGCAGCGAGGAGTGAGCCACCTCTATGAACTGAAAATCCATCAGGCAGCCAGATATTGATATATATCGGTGGTCCTCGGGTGCCCAGGAGGGGGGAGGAGTGATGGGTGTCACCCTGCACCCCGGGCCGTTCTCCATCCACCAGGAGCGATGCATGGACAGGTTGAACGTCAGGACAAGGTCAGAGTCCTGGCAAGACGGGGAGGGAGAGACAGACAGACAGACAGAAAGAGACTTGAATTACCTTCTCAGAAATAAGGCAGAGCAGGAACATGGGGGAGGCAGGCTGAATGTCAGGGCAGGGTTTAAACAAGTTTTAATTACAGCCAAACTGTCATATCCAGATCAGAGGGATAGATAGATAGCTAGATAGACAGAGCGAGAGAGAGAGAGCGGTAAGAGAACAAATGGCTTGGCTTGAGATAAAAATAAATCTCAGATGTATAATTCCAATGATCTGGGATCACTCAGATTAGATCTGAATCATACACGGGCAGCGTTCTGATAAGGATGATGAAGGAGAGAGAGAGAAGAATGATGGGAGGAGGCCAGAGAGAGAAAGGAAGAGAGAGGGTAAAAGGGGGAGGTTTAGAAAAAACGTGGTTTTGAATTAGTGGTCTTTCATACACCAAAAACTCTTATGATGATTCCAGCCTGAGAGAGAGAAGAAGCTTCGTGTTGTGGAGTCATGAGAAGGTAAAATGTTATAGCTAGTAGCAGTTTAATGTAACACAGTTGTGATTTGTTCCCCTGAATTCTTGTTTTTGTCATCTAGCGCCACCAGCAGGTTGACATTTTTGCTTTAGTGTTTAATGTCTCAACAACTATTGGATGAATTTTCATGAAAAATGTTGTACACATACATGTTACCTACAGGATGAATTGTAATAACTCTGCTGATTTGGTTATTTTTCGTCTAGCGCCATCATCACATCAAATTTTTTTATGACTAGTATCTGTTAGCTGTACTTTATGTTTAGTGCTGATTAGCAAATGCTAGCATGCAATTGCTAGCATGATAAACAAAGATGGCGACCGTGGCAAACATTATAGCCTGCCTGTTTAGCATCAGCATGTAAGCGCTTTCATTGTGACGTTAGCATACTGACGTTAGCATGCTGACGTTAGCATGCTGACAAAAGCCTCACAAAGCCGCTATCGTGGCTGTAGAAAGTCTTGTTGAAATGACTTGTTAATACTGTATACTGTATGTTTGTCCCATCACTGGTAGTGATAACTTAAAATGAGCAAACTGACAAACAGGCAATAAATAAACACTTTCTGTCCCACATTGTTGCAGTTTTCACAGCAGCAGAGAAAGACACCACATACAGTAGCAATGTAGGGTGTCTGCTTTGGCTCATTTTCAATCCCTTAATTTCTAAAAGCCTGGGAGATGAACAATAAATCTGTTACGATAGTCGTCTTGGCTTAAATAATGCACATATTAACGACTCTACTTAGCAAGTAAAGACATAGATCATTCCACAGACAGCCGTGAAAACCAGCCTGACACACACACACACGCACGAATACACACGCCTACAAATGCATACACACACACACACATCTTTGCTCTAGCACTGCTTTGCTATTAGCTGAATTAAAAGCCTTAATGCCTTTGTTAAGGACAAATCAAATTCATTACATAAGGCTCTAGTTTTCACAGCTTTAGAGTTGCAGTATTTTAGTGTGTCCAGGTAGGATTTTAAGTAGGAAATGAAGACAGTAAAGTTGGGTTTCTGTTTTTTTTAATTTGCTGGCGTGTCTATAGTGTTTTGCTAATAAAGAAATAAGATTGATAACATACATCTTCATTTCATCAGCAAAAAAGACAAGTAAAATATATTAAACTTTGGGTTTGAGTTGAGTATCTAATATTCTGTTTAAAAAAAGATTAAGGTTATACCAAAAAGTCTGACTAAAAGTACAGTCCCCAAAAAGATGAGTTGTCGTTTCATCTGTGTGGTGACAAAAGGAACAAAGAGGGTCAACATATATTTCACATTAACTGAATTAACTGGATAACGCCTGTGCAATATCTTCAGAGACACCTCTTGCACCTTATTTGAGATACAGATTATATCAAACAAATACAGAAGCAGCTTTACTAACTGTCCCCTTCTGGATTATTCCCTTATACATTTATTTTTAGTTTTTATACTCAAAAAAGGCTTAATTCCCTATGTTTTGTCAAGTTATACTAGGTTTTGTTCAGCTCCTGCCCAAACTTGAAAACAGCCTATTTAACTTCAAAGGACACACAGGACCACTCACTCTTCTTTTCTTCTTTTTATTTTCAATCCACTTCCACTTTGCTGTGTTTGCTTTGTTACAGTCCAGTTTTTGCTTTTAGTAAAAGTAATAAGAGCACTTATTATTGGCAGTAGAGTTAGTCTGGTTGATAACCTTTAAAGAAAACAATGGGAAAATGTACAGAAATGCCTTTCAAAACAAAGACATCTGCCCTTTAAATTAGACATTTTCTTCTAAATATTTTATATATTTTATTTTACATTATTATTATCTTATAATTATATATTTATTCTGGTGGAGAATGCTCTTTAAAAACATGCTGGAAGCAAAAATGAGTCACCTAATTTTCTGTGGTGATTCGTCTTTTTACCAATTGTGCATCTTCAGAGGTTCTCTTGTAGTGTTATTGATACAGTAGATAAATAACATAAACCTAAACTCAGAGTACATTTTCTTAAAGATCTTTTTTTCTGTTGGAGAGTTTTGCCTTTATTTGACAGTCAGTGGAGAGAGACAAAGATCCCATAGTTGGGAGTTGAACCATGGATGTTGTGGTTATGTGGTATGCACCTCAACCATTAGGCCACTAGGGCACCCCACAAAGTACATTTTCACTGGGACTGTCACCTTTAACCACTAGAATAAGGGGTTAAATAGTTACATAAAGGAAAGCAAGCTTTTAACAGAAAACACTTCACCAGTACTGTAGGACTTAATGTGACTTATTCCAGTGATGAACACAAATAGCAGATCTTTAAATGGAGCAAAAGAGATTCTCCATCAACATGCGAGTCAACAGAGGAGTTGAAAAGTGTGTTTCTACACTGTATCCTACTTTGTCTTTATCTTTACCTGTTCCACTTATCCTCCCACCACATCCTCACTTGACTCCATCACCTCCCTCCATATCGTTCATTCTCTTACTGATTTTTTTTTCTTGTTCTCCTCTCTATTAATTTATAGTGGGGTCTTTCTTTCCTCTCTCTCTCTCCCCCCTCCCTCTTTTCTCCCCTCTTTTTCTTCCTTGGCCTCTCTCTATTTCAGCGTAATGAGTAAATGCCTCATTAGTGCAGAGCTCTGATTAATGCCATCTCCCCTTGTTGTGCTCCTCTTTTTAATGAGTAAAATCTCTCTAAACGTCTCTCTTGCTCCCTCTCTGCCATCACTCTGTCTCTTACTGTCACTGCCTTGCTCCTTATCTTTCTCCCTTTTTCCTTCCTTTTTTATCTTTATTTCCTTCTTGCACCTCTTTTCTTTTTTACTCTTGTTTCTCTGCTCTCACTTTCTCTTGCTCACTGTTAAATAGGGATGGGAGGAGGGGGGGTTAATACTTATTTCAGCACAGCCTCTATCAGTGCTTTTCTAATGAGCCTCTTGAACAAACACACGTGCGCGCATACACACACACACACACAAACACAAAAGTAATTATCAGTGAAAAGCTGAATTTGGCAAAATGTCATCCAGACCAAGTAGGATGCACTGCTATCTGCAGTATTCTCTCACTTTGTGAAAACGGGCATAAAATGAAGAATGTGTCCGAACTTGGCCAAGTTGTTAGTTTGGCAAGTAAGTTAAGAGAACAAAGCTGCAACTTTATTAAAACTAAACTTAAACTTGAGAAAAGACACAGTGGCATCAATTAATTTATACAAAGCTTTGTTGGAAACAGCAAGGGAGCATTTTTAAAACAGCTTTAACAATAAAAAATGAGCAATCTTGCCAGTAAAAAGTTTAGGTAGAGTAATAAGAAAAAGTAAGCCTAACTCAAAACTTTGTTCAAAATTGTGTAGAAATTGGTAGAAATTCTGCTTTACAGGATATGTTTGACATTTTGGGAAACACGCTTATCCTCTTTCTTGCAGAGTTACTGTAAATGAGAAGACCCCTGAATGCTATCAGTAGCTATCACTGGCAGACGGTTAGCTTAACACAAAGACTGAAAAAACAGGTGGAAACTAGCTAGCCTGGCTCTGTCCAAACGTGACAAAATCTACCTACCATCACCTCTAAAGCTCATTAATTAACATGTTTGCTCTTGTTTGTTTAATCAGTACAAAAACCAAAGTGTAAAAACAATTTGTTGTAGTTTGTAGGCGTATTTTATTACCTTTGGACAGAGCAAAGCTAACTGTTTCCCTGTTTCCAGTCTTGCTAAGTTAAGCTAACGGGTTGCTGGCGGTGGCTTCATATTAAGCGTAGAGACATGAGAGCTGTATCCATATTCTCATCTAATTCTCAGCAAGAAAGCGAATAAGTGTATTTCCCAAAATGTTGAACTATTGCTTTAAACTCTATTGTACCTGCATTGAAGGTCAGTGTGTCTATGTCTATAAGGTTTCTATTATCTGCAATATAAAACACATTTACCAACGAAATGGATCTAGAAATGCAAGGTACACTTCTCTTTTCCTTTTGTATTTAACTGCCTGAGGATGCTGTGCACAAGTTCATTGGGGTTACAAGGTCTGTAATATAGGTTGGAACTAGACTGGTATAAAACTGTATTATCTCCTTTCTATTCATCCAGCCACCACAACAAGTATCTATCACCGCAGATGTAAAAGATGTGATATTTTTAAAAAAAACACACACACACATCAGAAATTAAGCTTATTTGTCTGAAGTATGTTTAGTCCCGACGATTGCAGATAGTGCTTTTGTAATAAAATATTTTTTTTTGTTCATAACTTGCACAAAGGATATGGAGGCAAAACTCAAATTGCTCTATACTCACAAGCAGAATACAAAACAATTAAATTGCAGCTGTGTATTGGCATTGATGTATTGATTTTCTATGGTGGAATTATTTTAGCATTGCAGCATTTAACCTACTAGGATGATGAAGCCGCAGCTCTAAAATAATCTTGAGATATTAATCTGTCTGGTGATGAATGGGCTGCTTGTCTTGCAATCTCAAGCGAAAAATATTAGCTAGACTATTATTAATATTTCTAACATGCGTGTGAGTTCCTTACTGAGCGCCATCTCTGACGGTTAGTCTACACATCTTTCCTCCTCACTTTCCGTGTCTCTCGCCTCTATATCTATCGTTATCCCTCTCTTTCTCCCTCTCGCTCTCACACACGCTCACGTGAAAACACACAGTCTATAATTTCCAGTGTGCCAGTTGAGGATCATGCACTCGTGCTCTCAGGTCTTTGTCTCTGACTGTGGGCTAGTGCCGCTTCAATGAACCACATCTGTTTTTCTCTGCCTTTCTCTCCACCTCTCCCTCTTTTTCTGTCTCCACCCTTCTCTCTCTCTCTCTCTCTCAATTTCCCCTCAATTTCCCATCTCTATTTTCCTTTGTCCTCCGCTCCCATGAGACGGAGGGATGGAGGGGGAAAAAGACCTTTCAGACTGGAGACTGGTCTATCCTCTGATGGTTTTGATATTCAACAAGGGCGGAGTTATGTCTTATTAATACTATCTGGATTTAAATCTCAGAGTACTTTAATAATTTAAATTAAAAACACAATCTGGCAAAAAAATCATGTATTTCCAACTCAGTAAAAAAGCTCAAAGCTTTGGCAGAATGAGAAAAAAGGGCAACTGGCAGTGAAGGGTTTAGCAACATGGTGTCCAATTCTGATTAAAGCAGATATAACGTAAAGAAAACATGTTTTCCATCTAGGAAAACTGCTAGGAAAACGGAAGATGGATGGATGGAGTGGCTGTTATTTCCTCCCCCCTTTTTTTGCTTCAGCATCTGCTCCCTAGACACAAACATGCACACCTTATAACACATACAGACTCACATTTAATCTAACACCTTTTTGCTTAGTCTAAACATACAATATAAGCTCTAGCAGTCATGTAGTGAGGCAGAAAGAGAGACAACCAGACCCACAGTAAATAAATACAGTTTGACATTCTGACAAACAACAACAGTCAGTCAGACATTCAGTCCATCCAGCAGGCAGACAGAAAGATCAGCAGATCATCAAACTAAAGGGCAGAAAACCAGGGAAGGGACAATATTAGCTTTATTCTCACTAAAGTCAATTTTTCAGTCTATTTAACCGAACCTCTATTTCTATCTATGGCTCCATTCCCGTTTCTATCATTTTCTCTCTCGCTGCTGTGCCTCTCGGTGTCGCTCTGTCTGTGTTATTTCACACCAATATCATCAGTCACGGTGCATCTCCCTACATTGTTTTGCTGTGATTTCCCGTGGGTGTTAGATGAGGCCTTAACCCATAATGCCTAAAGCACTTCTCTCCCATCAGATTGGTTGGGGGTGTTCAGGAATTGAGTGTGTGTGTGTGTGTGCATATGTGCTGGGTGTCCCAGTAGTCATGAAGTCCATATCCTGACCCTGACCTTAACCACACCAAACTCATTACCATCTCTAAGCGAATGCCTCAACATAACCATTTTAACCCTTTTGATCTTTCAGATTGGTGGGCCAATTGTAGTGCTTCTACCCGTACCCCAGGTGGGATCCACAATTACATGAAGGAGGGGGGATGCTAATTCAAGCTTCCAGTGGGTTAATTAGTTTTTTGAAAACCCACTAGCCACCCCTTGAGCAATAAATCAGAACTCTAGTAAATGAGGGCTGGTGTTTTACTTCTGTACACTAAAAAATGAATAAAAAATAGAAGAACATCCACAGACCTGAATAAAACAGCTGCAAGTTTAAGCTGCTCTAATCGATATTTCTATATTAACAGTGTGAAAGGTGCTAGTTCCCCTCAGCTTTACGTGACTTTATAGCTTCTTTCAACTCATTGTTTTGATTTTACGCATTACTGCTGAAGTTCACTCTCACTGCACGACCTCGTTTCGAGTTTTTTAGTGAAAAACATCTGATAAACTGATGGTACGCTACCTGCCAAGCACCACACAAAAAACTGATAAGGTTTGCAACTAGCTGGTGAACATAGTTGAGCACTTAGCAGATAAAGAGTTGATGG
Organism: Scomberomorus guttatus; assembly: GCA_038419695.1. Taxonomy (NCBI): domain Eukaryota; kingdom Metazoa; phylum Chordata; class Actinopteri; order Scombriformes; family Scombridae; genus Scomberomorus; species Scomberomorus guttatus. Next base: position 18,037,795 of record CM076462.1, read on the forward strand.
AGACCAAAACAGAGCTAAAGTGATCGACAGAAAATGAATTGGTAACTATTTTGATAATCGAATAATCGTTTCATTTTTCAAGCAAAAATTAAGCAAAAAATAGTGAAAATAATCATTAGTTGCAGCCCTACTTGCGTTTTTGGGTTGGTCAGAAACACGTCTCAAAATGAATGCTAATGTAGTGTGCTAATGTGTTAGTAAATAGACAATTGTTTGCTTACACATTTGCCATTTTAACTTTATATGGTGATTATATGTCAATGTTGTGTTTACAGGTGGTTACGCTGCCCCCAAGTGGCCAAAAATTCAGTGAATGCAGGCTTAAAGAAACACAGGACTAACATACTAGATGTTAATGAGGCAATAATAAAATTGCACTTTTACGAGTTGATGTGGGAACATGGAGACAGGAAAGGAGGTCAAATGGGGAAAGAAACACAAGAGGTAAGCCAAAACTTATTTGAAAGACAAAAATAAAGGTGAACGGTAAAACAGCCTTGTCGAATGCAGCGATGTCACCATGTTCCCTGACTCCTGCAACTACTTTGTTCAGTAAAATGTTTTCATATAATAATAACCAATAACCGAGAAATGAAGGTCAAAACTACCAAATAAGACTCAAATTGTAATGAACTAGAGTTTTCCTTTAATTTTTCAATCGGAACACATTCCTTGATTAAGCCAGGACTCAAGAAGTACACATTAATTGGGTTTTGTAGTGTAGGCACTTTCTTGTTGCATGTACAATAAACATTACTGCTAACACAGCCAGGGTAAATCTATTACAATCAACGATTTAAATTAACATGAGCCACCATCCAAATCAAGGAGCAAGTTCGACTGCGGCAGGAAAGTCAGTCAAATCCATTATGTACTGCGGCATACAGCCAATCTGTGTTCAATCAGTTTGTTCTATTTTAAATAAGTAAAACCTAACTCTTGTCACTGCACATGAAACTATACAATAACAATGAATAATCAAATGGAATCACCAGTAATAATAGCTCACAGCTACAATGATAAAATTGGCTGGTTGGATTGTCCCACCAGAGGCATGTTGATGAAAAAAGGCAATTTCATGCCATGATTTCAACAAATGCATTCATTGATCAAACACAGTCAGGGTTGATGCATTAACTCAGTGAATCAGGGTGGATGTTTTAACTAGAACGTCTATGATTAAATGTGTGGGATCCTCTCATTCATCGTCTCAATCGGTGGTGCTGAATGAATACTAAGGGGAGCAAAATTAAGTGACTATTAGCATTCAAACTGGCCTCAGCAATCTGTTTTTTTTACTTTCTTTCGAGATGAATTGGGTGGTTTGCGGGTTTGATTTACTGTCACATTTCTTCTACAATCTATTCCGCAGTAAAAAGCTTGCCCTGCACTGACCACAGCAACTATTGATGTTGATATGAAAGTGATATGAAGGGGACATATTTGATTTTCTTCTGTGCCGTTAGATAAGCAGTCCTATCTTCCTAAGAGGTTTTGTTGCTTTACCTTCCCGTGTGAGTCTACTTCTACTGTTGTCCCCTTTTCTTTCTCCTCACCGCTTCCCTCTCTCTCTCTGCTGTCTTTCCTCTCCTGAAAGGGGACACTGATTCACATGAGGCCTCATCCCATAACATGCCATCTTTTGTAGCTACATACATATCACACCTTCGCCTGTCTAAACCTCTCCATCTCTGTGTCTGCCTCCTTTCTCTACTCCCAATCTTTCAGTCTCCTTTAGTTTCTCCCCTTTTCCCTTCTCTCCATCTTTCATTTTTATCTCATTCGACTGCTTTCCCTGCGGTCACTCCTCGCTCTCTCTCTCTCTGTCCATCACACCATTGTGTGTTTTTGCGGACTGAAATTAGACGCCCAGGCAGATATGGGATTCAAAAATGGCACTGTTTTGAGTCTTTCTGGATTTGGTGAATGCACATGTGTGAATGTCTGCGTGTGTGTGTGTGTGTGTGTGTCCCTTATGTTTTCTTGTAACTGATATAATGGATGACAGGTTCTCCAGCTACTGGTTGAGCAAACAGACACTAACACATGCACACACTTTCACACATACAGTATGCAAAAAGCATGCGGGACAACTCTCCCACGAAGCACACCCCACCCCCGCAGTAAATGACAGCTGAGTGTGCTGTATGTGTGTATCTATGTGTCTGTATCTGTGTGTCATCTGACGCCCAGAGGGTGGCTGCATCTTTTATATGACACAGTGGACTATTGACAGTTAGCTGTGTGTGTGTGTGTGTGAGTGAAAGAGTTAAAGTGAATGTGCTAGTGTGTGTGTGTTTGGGTTTTTTTTGCAACATGGTGACAGTTCTCTCTCCACAGGCTCCTCTCCAAATCTGTCAGGGATGCCACATCAGAAATCTTTTTAAAGATTAATTTTGTGACATTGCTGCTATATTAGATAGTGCAGTGGGGAGTGACAGGAGGGATGGGAGTGTGACAGACTGATATATGGTATGAATCTCAGGCTTAAACTCAAATTATTGTCAGGACAGGATGTACACCTTATCTTGCCTCTGGGGCTTTACAGGGGTTTTATGGAAGGCAATGATACACATAACATAGAAAGTCCCATCAAACACAAACAGTTGAAAAGGCCAACATGTCTTAACAAGACACAATTTATCAATCAGTTGAAAATGTAATCATTTTTTTCACTTACTGTAATACTGGTAAGAATAAATACCCAACAGCTGGTTACAGCTCCACAGATACAAAGAAAAGATGTCCCAATGCAAAAGTGTGTACATCCGTTTCACATTCATATGTAGGGGGGAAAGCCAAATCAAATGGGGTCTCTTCTCAATATAGTTTAAGAGAGAGAGTTCCTGCCTACTTTCTCCTCAGCACACCTGTAGCCTGAGGGGGGGCGTGCTTGTCGTATTGTCGATTTTAGAAAGTTACAAAAATTGTCAGATGCAACAACTTAAACTCCAATGTCGACATGGTTTTGGGGGAGAGGGGTTTCAGATGCTGTGTGACCATCTGACAAGCACGCTTCAGTCTTAAGGCACATGACATATTTATTTTTTACCAATATGTATGTGTAGTAAAGCAGCTGCGATAAAAGTGACACTGAAATGTAACAAAAAAAGAAAATCTTGAGGTTCCTATACTGTTAATATTGACGACATGGCAGAAAAAGTGTCAGTGGCGCCATCATAGAATATTTTCTCTTAAAAACCTTCCACCACTGTCTTCTGCTGGCATCCAGATATATACTGTCCCCATTATTTATGTGCTTAATTGCTTGTGGACATGTCATCATTTCTGAGGACGTACGCCACCAAGAAGAAAAGCAGGATATGGCATATGCCATATCTCTCGCTGCTGTGCCTCACAATTTACCAATTTGTCATTATTTGTGACATTTTATAGACAAAATAACTGGCTGTCAACTGCTGTTTTACAAAGGTCAAGAATCAACCATTAAGCTCAACTTTTAATGCCTGCACGAATGAGAAGCCTGAGCAGACACTGAAAACAGTGTTGTGTTGAATGTAAGGGGCTGTGTGGGTGTGGGCATGCACAGCAGTTCATAATACAATGAGATAGGATTTTATATCTGAAATAAGGTCACTGTGACGATCGCTTATTTTATCTTCCATTGCGACATCAAAATAAAGTGTGGAAATACAGTGTTTAGTAATCTGCCAGGAATGTGTGCTTGTACGTATTTGATTGGCCAACACAGCACCTTGCTGGATGACATTGCATAGCGCCAGGTCCAATTTTCTTTTGCCAGACAGTCCTGTGTTTTTTAGCCAAAGCCCTCTGCGCTGTTGGATGAGGGGGCTGCATTTTTTCATGCAGTGCTGTCTGAAAACGGCCTAAGAGGTGCTCAGACTCATGGAAAGTTTGAACATCTATATTCCCATGGCACTTGAGCTCAGTCTGCTGAGCGACACGGGTGCCGTGTGATACAGACAAAAGCTTCAGCACAAGTGCGTAAGTGAAGCTGGAGTTGAGACTGTTTTGTCAACTGCTGTTTCCAAGGTCAAGAATCAGCTGTCATGATCAAAATAACTGATGAATTAACAAAAGTGATTTACAGCCAATTGTGAGTTACAGACCTACTGTTTGTGTGGGACAATATCAGTGACTCATCATTGACATGCAACATGTTCCTCATGATGTCCTGTTAACTCTGTGTCACGATGTCTCATCGAACTCACTTTACCATTATCTCAGTCATGATGATCTGTCCGTCCATCTGCCTGCCTGACTTCAGGAGTTCAAACTGAGCTGACAAACTGACGCATTTCCCCTCCTCACTGTCTTCTCCCACCTTTCCACTCATTGTCTGGGGCAGGGCCGTATTTGCCTATTTGCATTATAAGCGATGGCCCCCCCTAACCACCAGGGGGCCCCCTTGAGGTGGCGTTTTTGTTTTTTTTCCCCAACAGACAGGAGGCTAACTTAAATAGCTAAATGGCTATATTTTATAAAACACTTTTATTCTATATTTTAGGTTAACTCATCTGCCTGTCAGACTGATTTTGTTTACATTAGTTTATCATTGGTTAGATAGCGTAGCGAAAGTTCCTGTTGGAGTAAATACGTTAAGCCTGTCCACACTACACAGTGAGGAAAAAGTTGATGAGAGCAGACGCAGAGAAGAGTGTAGAGTGAGTAAGAAACTCTGTGGATATTAAAAAGTGTAAAAAGTTAATACATATGTATGTAAAACTGAGTGAAGCGATGAGTGAACCTGCATGCTGTGTGTTAACTGTTCTTTCGTAACGTCTTGGCAAGTTAATTTTTCGGCTAAGCTAGCGTAGCTAACTTCTGTAGTCGGCATGAGACAGTCAACACGTGGTACTGTATGGAGGCTGTGTATGTTCTATGCAGAAATGTGTGAGCTACATCTTTTACACTTTACTGCAGTGATATACTGCAGTGTTGACCTTAAGTTAAAGGGAAATTTCTGTGGTGTAAAATGTAGCTCATTTATTTTACTTTGCTAATTGAGTACATTTGCACTGTGTCATAATGGTGTTACTGTATGGTGCATAGCAGCATAACAGTTCTAGTTTCATTCTGCTAGTGTGATAAACAATTTTATTTGTGCGTAAGCAGATATTATAGAAGTGAAAGCACTTAAATGTTACTTCTATTTTTCTGCACACTTAAACTGATGCAATGCACAACAAACATGTCGGTCACCATGCATGGAATTGAATGGCTTTGCTCTCTTTGGCTGCAGTGTCTTCTGTTCTTTAATATGACGTCCAAACATATGTACATTTTATTACATTAAGCTAGAATGTGAAGCCTGGCCTCGAAGTATTTACATATGTCCCTGACAGTCTGATCAGTACTCGTATAAACTTATACCGTCGCCGGCACTGGGGACGCCTAATCTGGATATCAGGTCTATTCATGGATAAAACATGGTGTTGGCACCGGAAAATTACATCAAAGCTACAGTACAAATCCAAGAGTCATTGATAACGAGGCGTAAATCAAAGTAAGGCTGATTCTCTGCCTCTTTCATACACAGAAAGATGTCAGATCTGTGTAATGAAGAAAAATGGAGTCTGTCGCATTCACTTTTGTCCAGTGACCCCAAAGTAATGGCCCGAGGGTATAAAGTAATGCATTAAATTGGCACTCAGTGCTGGCCAATACATAAAGCCCTGAGCTATGAGTTGCTATTGACCATAAATAGCAGTGCCATCTTGACAGTGACACATTTCACCAAGTCTTGACTTTGGAAATATAGAGGGAGAGTATATGAAAAGGAAGAGAGAAGGTGAAGAGAGGAGAAGAGCGAGACGGAAGAGGAGCACGGGACAGATCCACATGACACTTTGCAAAACAACTTGAAAAAGACTTGATTATAGGGTGAGCAGAGGGAGAGGAGGGGTGAATTACATGGAGATGAAGAGAGTGAGGCACAGGAGGAGGGAGTCGGAGAGACCACAGGAAAGAGGGAAGCGGCACCAGAACGCAAAAGAGAGGGAGATTTTCATTTATATTGCAGTATTCTTGAAGCACAGAGCACACCATCATTACCCTTATCAAACACCACTGAGTTATTCTGATCCAGTTTGCAGGATACATAAGCTGGAAAAACGTATGACTATGGTACATACTTTCTATTTCTATTGAAAGTATGCATTTTTTAAATTTGTGACCTAAATCTTAACCTGTAGTGTCTGTTTTTGCTGGGCTGTGATGATGTTAGATTTCAATTTTTAACTTGTTTGGTTATCTGCAATCATTTTGTGTTCATTTTGGCACCTGATTTTGATTTAGTTATTTTTATGGCTAAAAATGAAAGTGAGATTTTAGTCTCATGTTTTTGAATTTTTGTCTTTTTTCTACAGCTTTTTGCTACCTTTGATGTGCAAATTTGCCATGGTGACTGGTGTTCTTGTCTATCACAAGGTTTTAGTGTTCACTAAAATACACTTCAGTGTAGCTTACAGCTTGAGACGAGCAGCTAAAACTAAATGCTAAAATGATGAAAAATGTTTCTCAAAGCCCAAAATGACGTCCTCAAATGTCTTGTTTTGTCCACAAACCAAAGAAATTCAGTTTACTGTCATAGAGGACTAAAGAAACCAGAAAATATTTACATTTAAGAAGCTGGAATCAGAGAATTTTGACTCAAAATGATTAATCGATTATCAAAATAGTTGCAGATTAATTTAATAGTTGGCAATTAATTGACTAATCGTTGCAGCTATACAAATATCTAAAGAAAGATGTCACTGGTTGACAACCAACATTAATCCTGCACTCATTGCTCCTTTTAGTCTGTAAACACAAAAGCTAGCCAACTGAAAATACACATCTTGACGTTACATCCACAGCCCTTGATAACGTTACGTTAGCTTACTTTTTTATAAATGTTAGCATGCTGACCTGCCTCTTTCCATGTTTTTTTTTCTGATTTGTTTTGTTGTAGCTTCTTATCTCATTTTAAGAGAGATTTTGGATCCGTGTCGTCCTGTTACTTTATTTTGTCCTCGGACAGCTAACGTTAGCTAACATTACTGGCAGAGAAATAATATTACTGAAATAAGATGCTGCTTATTAGGGCAACAGATTAAGCATGCAGCTAATCAACCTCTGAAGAGGAGATATTTTTGGACAGCAGAGGATACTATTTAACCAGCATAATTGGGAGCATGTTTGATTGAATAGATGCACCCAGGTCAATGAATACGACTGCATTAAAACAGTAATCAGTCTTTCACTTTATCATTTCATTTTCATTCATTGATGAAAATTGGAATATATTTCATCATAGTTGTTTTCAGTTTGTTGCTTTACTCATTGTGGAAAAAAGGACATTACAAATATTTTTGTCACAGTTTTTGGACTTAACAAAGGACTTAACAATATTAAAATGGTGCCCTTTTTTGTTCCGTCCTCCCAATAGAGCACAAACCTGGTTTTGTCACCGTTTGGCGTTTTTCTTTGTTCTAAACTGAGTGGCAACAATCACAGACATAGCCATGCTTGTTTTACATGTGGTCCAGTGTAATAATAGCCCTCAGGTCAGTAAACAAGCCCTGCAACGATAAGTGATGGATTTGTATCTCATACAGCAGCTGGTGAATCCGGGCAGAAGGGAAAGCGGGCGTTTGTGGCTCCCGTCTCCCTCAGTAACTGGGTCAAGGTTAATGTGCCCTTGAGCGGGGCACACGAAAACTGTTCTGGTCATAAAAACAAGCTGTTCAGCGTCTGGTTTAACTGTGCTTCCCTCTGATTGGTCAGTAAGTAATGACAAAGGTGTCGCTAATTAACTGGCTGCTTCACCCTCATTAGAAACCAGATGTGTTGATTCTGGTCAGGAGAGCCGAAGCCTGTTAAAAACAGCTTTTTTTTCTAATTAAATGAGAAGAAATATTAAGCTCATATAATTTTACAATAGAATATAAATAGTACATTTGATGATACTTTTAATTTACTCTATTAATTAACCTTTGAAGCATTATTATGCTGCTTTTCCAGATGTTTCTAACTTGCTCTCTATTGTACCAGCCTTGTATTTTTAGTGTGATAAACACAAAACCCAAACAGCAGTTCCCTGTCCTCTCAGCTGTCGTGGGTGATGTAATTGTTAAAACTAGACCTTGAGGACAGTGAGAGGTGTAAATATCATTAAAAGAAGAGATCAACGGAGCTGCAGGTTTCTGGACAGAAGCTGGGGCGATTTAATACAACTGTTGACTCACTGTAAAACTTCTGGCCATAGTTTGGATGGCAACAAAACTTAACAAAGCTCGCAGTCTGTGTATGTGTGTGTGTGTGGGAAGAGCAAAGGATGAGTGTATCGAACAGTGGGTGAGTACCAGAGGGAGCTGAAGAATATGCGGCCAATTACGCATGCATAATTAGTGATACAATATATCACTAACACTAATGATGATCCAAAACCTGGAAACAACCAACCGACAACAAGATAAGGATAAGAATAGATGATATGAGGGGCTAAAACTGCTATTTTGTGTGATTCATTAAATGGATATACACAACAGTCCAATAGAACAAGTAGTTTACAGTGAATTGTGGTGGGAACACTACAGTCTTTTCAATACCACACCACAGAGTGTAATCAGCCATAATCAGCGCTTCCATCAACTGATTTGTTCTGTTTATGGAAGCGCTGATTGGCCCTAATTAATTGCCCAAGCTGATAATCGGTGATTTAAATCAACTAATTTTACTGCAGAAAAGCTCAACTTTGCAGATATTTTTAAACAGTGTCACGCCCCGTCTGGATAATAAGTTACCTTTTTTTGTTTCTCCTAGTGTTCTTTGTCACGTACTTCCTGTTTTATTTTGATACTCGCCTGTTGTCTTGTTTCAGGTCCTTCACTTCCTGCCCTCGTGTGTTTCCCTCCTGTGTGATTACCTGCCCTGCCCTAATGTGTTGCACCTTTGTCTCATTGTCTCCCCTCCTCCAGAGTGTATAGTGTTCCCTTCCTTCTGTGCCAGTTCATCTTGTTCCCCTGTGACAGTGATCCAGCATTTTTCCTAGTGTGACTTTTCTGAGAGCCTTATCGTTACCTGACCTGTTGTTACCTTTTTGACCTTGCCTTTTTGTCTGCCGATTCTGACACTGTTGCTTCGCTGACTGATCACCTGTGTACCGACCCTGCTCCGATTAAAAGGACCGCTTTTTGAACTTGCTACTGAGTCTGTGTCTGCATTTGAGCCCAAGCCTGTGGTTCAGTACTGACAAACAGGGAGTCTGCAAAGTAAGTCATACATAACAGCCTAAAGTAACCTAACAACCTCAAGTCGTGTCTCATGTTGATATCGGTTGTGTAATAGGAATGCAGTACATGTTTCCCATTTCACACAACTTGGGTGCATCAGATAGTGATCTCGTATGAAAAAATCATTTTTAAACGCAACCAAGAAGCATTAGAGTAGGATTACAATCTGATTGCTCAAACCACCTTGGGATGTGTATTCACATTCAAGTCAGATGTTGAACAGTTGTAAATGCATTTATCTTTCCAAACCGCATACCTGCTCTTACTCGTCCCGAGTGGCTGTTAGCTGTCTGTGGAAGTAGCCACTTATAAGGTCTTGCCTCTGCAATTATGGCAGCTGAAGCAACAAAGGATTTACACTGAAATTATGCGACTCTCACTGTGAAAAGCGTCAGGAAGCAAGCTTTTAGGGCTGTGACTAACAATCATTTTTATCATCGATTAATCTGTCAATTATTTCCTTGATTAATTGACTAGTCATTTGCTCTATAAAATGGTGAATCAATCAGGTTTTTGATCAGGCATATTTGTGGCTAAATGTAAACATGTATTAAATCGTATCTGTGGCGCCTTAGAGATCCTGTATCCAATGCTGTGATCTGTAGCATCAGTGATGTGACAGGGGGTCGTCACTGTGGGCATAAAGTATACAACAAGGTTGCAGAAATAATCCAAGGAAATGTTTTCTTACTCTGGACAGATCTCCGACCTCCAGGTAAAAACAGATGATGAAAACATTCCAGGTCATCCACACGACCAGCCAAGCTGCGTACTGCGAAGAGACACACCGAGAGAGAGAGAGAGAGAGAGAAGAAAGTGAGAGGCAGATGAGATTTGACAGGCCTTTGTTGGAGAATTAAAAAGGTATGTTCATGTCTTGCATTTGGAGCGAGTGAAATGGAGAGAAAAGACAGAGGGAAGCTTCACTTTTGATGTTGTTAAAATGCGGAGAAACAAAAACAATGGGAAAGAGTGCAACCAATCACCTGAATTGAACCGGACAAGGAGAGAAAATGGCCAGTGGCTCTTTATGTTTGTGTGTGTGCATGTAGGATTTATAAGCAGGAATGAATGAATGAATGATGGAAGGAAGGCAGAATTTATGAGCTTAGATCAAACTTTTATTCCCTTTCCTTATCTGAATCTTCTCACCAAATATTCTGTGTGTGTGTGTGTGTGCACGTGAAGGTCGGGTGAGGGGGGTCAGTAGTATTTATATGAAGTGTGGGAGGGCTCCGTGGAGGCCTGCAGCAGCCGTGGGAACTTCTGAAAGTTTTTCTGAAACATAAATTATTTTATCGACATCTGCCAGAGATAGAAAAAAGAATCAAATAATTCCACAAGGCAAGTTTTTCCTACTCCCACTCCATATCACCGTACTTTTTACTCGCTATATATCATCAGTTTGACATTATTTCCCTGCAATCATGGATCCACCAGTAGGCATTCTTCCAATAATGAATGAAGACTGGGTAATTTTTCTTGTCTCATATGTGCAGCTAAATTAAATATTTTCTACATAGAAGGGAATATCAGCTGTTAATCTGTTTTACATTATGCCTTACATTGTTCTGTACCCACCATGCAGTGATGTGACTATGATACAATATTCATGGATGACAGTGTTATGAAACCTACAAATTACTGAATCAGTAAATCTCTACTTTTGAGTCTCAAATCCAGTGAGACAGAAAAAAGAAAAACACTTAACTGTCACTCCAGCGCGACTAAAGTTACCCCAATATTATTAGACCTCATTACTGAATGTAGGGAGGTGGGTACGGGCTAATGAGAGGCCGTCTGTAGATCTAGGGCAGAGGATTTGTAAAATGGCTGTTTCGTGTGTGTGTGTGTGTGCGTGTGTGTGTTCAACCCACCCCAGTGACATATCGCGGTCTGAACTGAATTGTGCCAAACAGGCCCAGGATGACAACGATGATGTGGAGGAAGTTGGTCAGGATGGGAGCCCACTGGTAGCCCAGGAAATCTATCACCTGACGCTCCAACACGCTGACCTGAGAGGTGGAGGAGGAGGAGGAGGGAAAGGAAGAGTAGGAGGAGAAGAATAGAGGACATTAGTGGCATGAAACAAGAAATCAGCAACAACAAACCGAGTCTCCTGTAAAACATTTGACAGTTGTGTTTTCACAGCAAGATTACCACCTCCTCTTTAAGCTAATATTAAAGTATTCCACCCATTTAGAATAGGACATAATCGGACAGAAGCAGACGCAACTTCAATCTGCTGCTACTTTGGTGATTTTATCAACAAGAGCAAACTAAATACTTGCTGCAAATGTGCTGCAACAACGGATTAATGCTTGAAATATAGATAAGTTATTTAAATGAAACACTCTGCAACCAAAATAAAGGGCTTCACCACATATATTTAATTTATATCATTATTATAGTAACTAACTGATGAAAAGAAAAAAACATCAGTCTTTGGCTGCGGTTATATGTGTTCATGCCTTGGAGCTCTGAACCATCCAGACATTCTGCTTGAGACCTGTGATGTGACTGGCTGAGAGAGCATTTAATAATCACCACACCCGCTGAGCTATATTCACCTTCACCCTTTTGCACTTGGCACTGCTGCACATGCATGAACCAAAATCACAGGTGCGCATGGAGATGCCCGCATGGTCCGTGCGCCCAAGATCTACGATGCTGCACTTGTTGTTGTGCTCAGGATTTTTTTTCCATTGTCAAACTTGTGCTCTTCAGCCCCAGCTGACGTTGCCTCAAGTGACATCACTTAAGGCACTTTATAGGACTTTTCGCAGCTGTCTCTGGAGCTACAAGAGGTTTTATACAAGTTTTTCCACATACGCAGTGGTACTCCCCAAGACCTATAAACAGACTTTGATGTGTAAAATCCCCTCAAACTAATTGAACCCTAAGTCTAATTTAAATATTTCCATCATATCTAAAACAGTTTGTTGTCATGGGAAATTAGCTATTATTATTAAGTGGATTATTAAACTATCTGGACAGTTATTGTTTGGGTCACGGAGCGTATGAATGTAAACTGGAGACAGAGAACAATACGCTACACAGGACTTGTGAAAAGGCCTGTTTGTGAAAAGTGTTTATTAGAGGTAAAAAATAAATAAAAAAAACTGCATAAATGAGATGCTTACTGAGTTGCAGTGCTAGAGAAACAAATGTAAAGTGAAAAATGTTTAGTTAATTTATGATTTGCTGTATGCTTAAGAAATAAAATCAAACTCATTGAATTGCATAGCATCATTCATTTCAGCATGTTGAATTGCATCGTATCGCATTGTGTTGAATCAAGTCGTGTCGAATCACAATGGGGTGAATTGTATCGTATTGGCAGTTGCTTCATATATATCTTTAATGTATCGGATCGTTGGCAATGCATCGAGGTGTGTATCGCATCGGCCTCAGTGATGGAGATTCACATCCCTAATGCATTACTGTTCCCTGTGTGTGTGTGTAGGTTTATTATCATTCACTCACTGGAGCCTCATGCTGAGATAGTTAATGAAGTCAGCACAGCATATGATATGGCACTGCTAAATATATTATCCCACACACACACACACACGGAGAGAGAGAGAGCGAGAGAGAGAGAGCGAGATCAGGACAAAGAGGAAGCAAACGACAAGTGAGGAGGTACAGGAGGTAAGAAAACAAGAAAGAAGGACAGAACATGAAAGTGAGAGATACCATTATTAGTTTCATTTAGCCTAAAAGAAGACAAATATTCACCGTTCTACACGATCAAGTTGAAGTGTTTAAACACCAACAGCTTATATATCAAATCAGGGGCTTTGTTTTCTATTAGTCTCACACTCTCCACACACACATGCCCATTTGCACACACACGTCTGGATAGCTGGGTTTAGAGTGCCCTAATGTGAGACCATATGGCACTAGCACTAGCTATAACAGCCAGATAGTAGGTATACACACACACTGTATAGAAACACATTGTATAACACTCACATAAACTGTGACCTTGCACACGCTACACCCATCAGACATTAGTTTTAAATATGAGGATGTTCATTGGATGTGAGAGTTACAAGAAGAGAAAGGTGTATGGATGAGTGTTTGGTGTGCCGACATATGTGCAGCCACCCGTGTGTGTGTGTGTGTGTGTGTGTGTGTGTTTCTATGTCAAGGCGGGTCTGCTGTGCTTGCACTTGACAGCACCTGCTGTTATTGGACACACTGGGCTCAGCTGGCACCACAATGTGTGAGTGTGTGTGTGTGTGTGTGTGAGAGAGACATTGTGCTTCTTTGTGTGAGTGCCTTTATGTGCGGGACAGGCTTCATTTCGCCGTTTCTGTGTTCCTTTGTGTGTAGGCTTCATTTTATTATGTAAAAGTGTGTCCTCCCATTGACAATTATATAGTGCTGCAATTGTTCATCTCTCTCACAAACACACACACACACACACACATACGCATACGCATACAGAGGCCATTATAAGAAGTCAGAAGCCTCCCAGCCCATTACTGAAGCCCCTGGGGGCCCCTCTTTCAGGTTTCATCACCAATAATATAAACAGTCTTCACTCCAGCTGGGACGCACAAACACACTCCCCAAAAATGCACAATAAATCACACACAGACACACACACAAGTGGAGAAGCAAAAATTTGTTAGGATGGATAAAGAATTTATTTGTACACCAAATGCAACAAAAATATTGATTTCTTTTGGTTATTTCAACTCACATCCTCTTGGGTCTTACAGCAAAAACTGATCTTTTTTTTTTTTGCTGGTGTTTATTGTTCTAACCTGAGTTAATATGGAAGCCAATAAAGAGCAATATTCAAAACCAGACCATCTGTTCCTTTGCACCGCACTCGTCTTTTGATGTGAATTTCTCATTACATGGCTCAGCTGCAAAACAACTAACTTCAGCTGCCTCAGTACATCACTCTTTGTAATTAAGTCACTGAGTTCTCTTGACAGACAAAAGACAAAGCATGCGTATAGCCCCCGCTGCCATAATCCCAGCATCCTTTGCATGTGTCAAATGACACAAGCTTCACATAATGTGTGAAATCACCCGGCCTTTCAACAGCTATGACTCTGGGGGGAGAGAGATGGAGAGGTGCACCGCGCATATAGTCGCTAGCAGCGGCTAGATATGGCTGTTTTGTGCAGCTGATGAAAGCTTCGGCGGTGTACAGGTGGAGCTTCAAGCTGGCTAGCCAGGTCCTGTGGGATCTGTTGTGACAGGCTTTGATGCTGCGACAGATATGTTCATTTCAGTGCTGCTGCTTAAAGCACTGGAGCAGGGGAACGCTCATATTCAGCTTGTTTATGAAGGTACAGTATATACTTTACATCCACCTGTGGACGCCTGTTTTCTGGTCTTAATATGTGTTGAATTTGCACAGACAAATATTTGGAGTTGGCAAGTGTTGACTGAATAGTTTTGTCCACTCATAAACCTGATAAGCCTCTGCAGTGACTGCTTATATAGCTAAATAAACACTGACAAGTTTGCTATGAATATATTTAATGCGTCTTTGTGTGAGTGTGTTTCGGAAAATGCAGAAAACAAATTGATTTGTAGCCTTTTGTCCATCTTTCTAATGCCAGCACAAACTCCCTGAGGGACTGAGAAATGTTTATTCCACCTACTGTTTTTGTTAGCATAGACTGATGCTCGTGCTCTTGTTAGCATGAGTTTCCCAAAGTGGTTAGCTGAGAGCCTGACAGAAAAGCCAGAGTGCATCCATCACTGCCCTGTTCTTCATTATCATACAGTCTCCCTTACTGTATAGTAGGGGAACTAATTAAAAACTAAGCAACTGTTCATTCAGTGCTTCATTTAAAGGAAAAGTAATTCTACGTTCAAAAGACAAAATTGCAAAAATCTACTAGATTGGCCAAGGGTTTTTGGGATGGAACAATTTAATCGTTTTACTATCAAACTGCAGTTTGTGAGTGTAATTTTCCAATCGCAAAAGAGCTGTATTTTTATTTATTTACATAATTAGTCTTAAGCTGTAGGAAGTAAAAGGTGATTTGCCAAAAACTGTAGATTTTGCTGTTTTACTATTGACTGTTGCCAGCAAATTTACTCCTGTTGCTAATTAACGCCGATTCAGTGAGTTGGCCAAACAACAAAAAGCGAAACTCTAAACTGTTGCCTGGTTAACATGCTGTCTGAATGTGGTAGTCTGTACAGTTAAGCTCGTCCAAAAATGGTGTTGGTCAAAGAAGAAACATCTCCACCAAAAAACAGACAGCGGAGTTTTTTTGTTGAGTGTAAATGACTGGTGAGAGCTGGTGAACAAAGGTTGTCAAAATGTCCCACTAAACTTTTAACCACATCATTTTATCATCATTTTAAGTGTATTACCTTTAAATCTCTTATTCAGGGTCTCTGGAATTCAAGGCTGTGAAGTAGCAAGTCCTGCAGTCTGTAAAGCTAATGCTAGCTTGAGCAGCTACAGAGCGGAGCAGCAGTTTATTATTGCTACTGTGACTGGACAACTGCGTTTTGAGTGTGATTATATTTCATATATTGAGTGATGTTAATTATACCACTGATGTAATATCTTGATAAATGTGAGGTGAACTGGTATTTTATTTTCAATAAAAGAGCCAGGATTACTTTGAAGTTGACTTTTCTCTGCATTATTTTATCTGATTCTATCCTTGTAGAAACAAGATAAATATTTTATTATGATTGGTGCAAACATAAAGAAATATAAAGCATTTAAAACTATGTAGAACACAAATGCACGCCTTAATTGAATTCATAGAAAACAATCGCAATTTAACTCACATTATTCGTAAGAGAAATCGCAACTGGAATTTTCTCCTCAAATCATTCACCCCTCGTTTTGGTAGATGCTGGATTTATAACAAAATACCTGTGTGTGAGTATGTGTTTGTGTTTATATACACGCACACACCGCAGACATGTAGCTGAAGTGATTCGAGAAAGACACTCCGACTCAAACAGTTATGGAATTGATTGGCAGTAGAAAGATGAGTGTGATGAAAGGGACAGTAGAGAGACGCAGAGGAAAAGCAGGGAGAGAGAGATTCTTCAGTGAGTTTGGAAAAGATTTGGGTCCATTTGATAATGAATGATAGAATGATATCAAAGAATTATTATTGCCTCAGACAGGGAGACAGCTGCACTGTGTGACCATTAGGAAACACTGCAGAGCGATAAAAGTGTCTTTTATCTTAAACAGAGAGAGAGAGAACAGAGATGGAATAAGATGGTAGGAGACCGATAGAGACAGGCCAAGAGATCTGATGAGAGGTCCTGAAGAGATGGAGAGGTGATTAAGACCCCACAGTTACTGAGGAGAGAGAGAGAGAGAGAGAGAGAGAGAGAGAGAGAGAGAGGGGCACTGGGTGAGAGAAATGACAATGTCTCATCTCCTGTCCTACTCTTGCTCCGTTCCCCTCGCCTTACCTTCTTTCTTCACCCAGCTAATCTTCTCTCATCTTCTCATTTCCTCCCTACTTCTGTCTTCTTTCCTCTTCTCATTCTCACCCCTGCTCGCTTTCCTCTCTTCTCCTCTCCTACATATTTAATATGCATTCATCTGTTACCAGATCTGTTGTGTCATAAAACAGCAAATTACCTCATTTGTCTCCTCCCTCTTTTCCCTCCATTATTCCATCTCTATCCTCCATTGCTGAGCTACCTTCCCCCTCCCTCATGTTGCTGTCCCTCCCGTCTTTCTGTTCCTCTCCTCTCGTTTCCGTCTCCACCGCCTCTACTGTATCTCCACCTTTCGTCTCGTCTTCTTGCAGCATTTCCTCCTCTACTATAGCTCTTCTTCCTTCCCCTCCCTCAACTCTACTGGCCTGTTCTCCCTCTCGCTTTGCCTCCTCCCTTCCTCAATCTCATCCTTGCCTCTCTCGTTCCCTTGGCGCTTTGGCTGAGAGTTTTTCGCTTGGTTCTGTGACCTTTAAAAAACTGCTGATCAAATTCTGCTGCTCATCCCATTATAGACGACAGAGAGGGAGGGAAGGGGAGGGATGACGGAAAGGAGAGGAGGTCAGACGGGGGTAGAATGAGATAGATAGCGAGAAGAAGCTGGAAAAAGGGATGGCAGAGGAGGTACGGAAAACAGCAGGGATGGACAGGGGAGAAAAGCGGGAGGATGAAGTGAGAAAATGTCCAACAAACACGTTGTGAGTCAGGCAGGGAGCATCACGACTGAGTAGCAACGTCCAAGCAGAAACAGAAACACTTTGAGGTAAATATATGCCCTTTTTTTCCTCCCCTGCTTTCATTCTGAAACCATAAGTTTTTCTGTCTCTGTAATCATCATAAACTTTATTCTCCTAATAAAACTCTGAAGCAATCGTGGTTTACTGTTAACTTAATTAAGGCCGCCTGCCTGCACAGTATCCCACTGTACAGCTGAAGCAATCTCCTATTGATTCGGTTCACACAACGATCAATTCATCTCCATTGGAGGCTATTAGGGACCATTTGTGGCTACTTAGGGCTTGGAGAGAGAGGAAAGACAGCGGGGAAGATGAGGCAAGCAAAGTCAGAGGGGGGAAAAAAAGAAAAGGATGTAGGGAAAAGAAAAAAGGGAGAGCGAGGCAGAGGGATAGAATGAGAGCAAATGGTGGAAAAGGAAAGCGATAGAAGATAGGCGGAGATGGAAAGAGACAATGATGATAGTAGGTGAAAATCTCTCCATTACATATCCAATTTCCTCATTCAGGCCCACTTATTGTCATTGCAACTATTCAATCATATTGGTAATAGCCATAATGTCCTTAGTCACTCAGCTATAAAAAGACTGCACAAAACTCCAACTGAGAGTCCCACTTAAATTAACATTACAGGATAGCCATTAGGCTGGTATACTTAAGGCTGTGGTCATAAGCCAGAGCTTTCATGGGAATAAGCCCTGGTAAAATACCTGTAACTGACAAAGGTGATGTGTTACCTTTGCATGAGTTGACTGAACTTGCCAGAGAGTTGCGTTAAGCCCTTTCTGAGCCCTGTGGTGCACCTTTCAAATTTCTAGGCTGGTGAAGGAGATTATCAAGATACTTCAGGATATATGGCTTAATATTTAGTTCTGCGCTAGCATTTCATCATGCAGCTCTACAGCTTAACATGCATAGGTGAGGCTGACAAAAACACACCAGGGTTTAAACAATATGGGTGTTTGAAAGCTGACTGAAAAGCTGGAATTAAAAACTGTGTCATTCATTTGACCATTTACATACCCATCAAAAAATAAGGCAATCTAGCCTAAGGTAGGTCTTGAGCTGCTTGTTTAAGATGTCCACAGTGTCGACAGATCTCAAGTCCAATGGGAGGGAGTTCCAAAATTAAGGCTACAACTTCAAAGGCAGTCTTTATTTCTGAGCCTGGAGCGAGGAACAGCCAACAAGCCCTGATCAGAGGACCTCAGAGACTTGCTGATGATATAAGGCTGCAGTAGCTATGCTGAGCTCTAAGAGTAATCATAAGAATATTGAGTTACACGAGACCTTTAAGAGGACTTGGTCAAAAGCTTTGCAGCAGAATTTTGGACCACTTGTAACCGATCCAGTGATGTACCGTCTAGAAGGGATGAAACAAAAGCTTGAATAACCATCTCTATCCCAGCTAGTTTAGAAATATTCCTCAGCTGGAAAAAACAGAACCACTTCACATGCGGGTCAGAAGACCATGCCTTGTCAAAACAGACACATAAAAAGCTTCTGACATTTTTTTAGAGCATTATTGGACACAGTAAGGGTGCAATCACATCTGTGGCTTTTTCACTTTGGTCTATTATCATGCCAGAAAAAGATCTGTTGCACTTTGCACCTAATCTGTTAGTTCACGCTGCCAACAACACTGGTTTTCTGGTTTCTTATTTTACCCCTATTAGAAAGCTTATATTGTTGACTTTGGCTGTACTGACCTTCTCTGGTAATCTTAAACTGGACATGATCTGTTACAATAACACACTAAATAAGAAGTCAACAGGCTCAAGAAGTCAACAGTTATGTTAACAATGTAATTCAAAAATGATGGAGGGAGTCAAAATGTGTGGTCAAACCAAACACCTCAGTCTACTTGGAAGAGGTTCTTGGATTTGACCTGGTCAAACAATAAAGGACTGTGCATACTCAAGAGTGCAGATGAATCGAAGCAGGATCAGCGTGAATGCGCCCAAAACACGCCAGTTACACCAGATTTTAGCAGACTAGATGGCCTCTTACCTACCCTTAACCCACCCTAACGTTTGAATAGTACGGAACACGTAATTGCCTTTTCGTTAAGTAGGCATAATGTAAAAAAGAAAGGAAACTTAACAATATATACAGTTAATAAAATGTGCAAAAATATGGCCATTGCAGTTTTTTATGGATCGTTTTGATGTAGCTGTCGAGGAAGATCATCAATCATAATTACAGAAGACCGCATGAGTAGCCAATATTTGATATAAAAAATATTGGCCCAACAAATCAGTCTAACCCAACACTTGTCAGAGCTCATAGATCCCTGTCCAGATTATATGCATTTGGTTCATGTTTTGCACTTTTGTTGGCCTGTCATAATGTCAGTTTTTATACATCTGCCTGCCATGGCTGTCAACAGATGGAAAGAGAGGATGGAGGCAGCGTTGGCCAGTTAGCAACACCCTGTAAGTATGTGTCATGTGGAACAACTGAGATGGATCAACATGGCGGTGTGTTAATAAAAGCTGCACTGTAGAGGAGCACTCATAGGCTGTCATTACGGTCACTCATCTCCATACTACAGCTCTAGACAGGCTACTTAGAACTGTGCTGAGCAACTGCTGGCCCACAGGCAAATTCCAGTTTCTCGCCTGATTTGCAATAGTAAACCCCAGCACCTGAACAAATTGTAACTGTAATTTAGGTACCACAGATGTCCAACATACTTAAATGAAATGCCATTAAAAAGAGAGACAGATAGACCTGGGTTAAATCTTTTTTCTGCTAACCAGAAATGCCACTGAGGGAATCACCTTTCTCTGTTATTATGCCTAGTTTTACATTCTCTACCTTCTTGTCCCTTTGTAGTTTTAATCTCAGCTTGCGGGAACATCACAGACAAAGTGCTTCAGTGCTGTAATGAATACATTGAGGTCCTTGCTGACTTGAAATAAGTATCAGGTCACCATGATGCCACATGTTGAGAAGTTGTTTCAACCCAGCAGTCAAGATGAAGATGTTTTAACATAGACAACATGATTTCACCTATTAACTCAATGGTCTGTGCCATGTTCGGACCATTGACTTAATATATATAACATTGCCAGAGGTTTCATTTTACCCTGAAACAACCTACTGTAAGCCTCAAAACATTTGCAGTCCTACCACTTTATGGTACTTTGGATAAAAGCCATTGAATAAATGGTATTCCTGACATGGTCCTATCATGCTTTGTTGAACACCACTGGGTTTTGAAGGTCATCAAGTATATTATTGACTGGCAATTCTTAAAAGTGAGGCTTGCAACAGAATAATAATAATAATAATTAGTCAAACTGAATTAAGCACACAATCATTTCTGTTTTTGTAAGATTGCTATTGTGCCATTGACACCAGTAACACCCCACCCTGCCAATGCTGCCTCTGTATTTGTCAAGCCAACCCTCTTCTTCCCCATCGTCTCTTCCCTCTGTCCCTCTCTCCTGCCACAAGCACCATGAATTCACTTCACATCTCCTTGTGAATTAACTAGAGTGATTAATATTCTTGGGAAACATTTCTTTATGTAAACGTGGCATTTAAATGTCAGAAACACCGGCTAATCAGTTTGGTATTTCAACAGATCTTCCCTCTCTGTCTGTGACTGTCCACCCCTCTGTCTCTATCTATTTCTGCGGTTGATCTTTTGTTTTCTGTTAGCTGTATGCTGCTCTCTTTTTGCCTGGAAGCAACAATGAAAACAAAAACTCTGACTTGAAGTCTGTGGGTCTGTAAGAATCATGGGTGCTGTAAATTCTGATGTTGTCATTTGTATTTTCTGGAGGAAGGAGAATTGGCCTGGATGACAGGTGAAAAAGATAGTGATCTGGAGTTAAAGTTGAAATGAAATTTGAATTCTCCTCACTTTTTCTGTACGGAATTATAATACATAATAATACTGCTTCTATACTGTATATTTTTCTACTTTTGAAATGAGGATAAAACCTGTGCTCAACCAGAAACTTCAGGCCTCTAGATGGGCATTTTTCACGCCAGAGCTATTTGAGAGCTATTTAAGATGTCTGTCTCTTTACAACATTAAACATTTGGGAGGACCTGTTGTACCGGTAAGTTTGTATTTCACTTGTAAATGGAAGCTAGCAAGCTAGGCTAACCAGCTTACACTCAGATAATGGCCACTATTGAGCTAAACTAACTAGCCTCCACTCAGAAAGTTCAAGCTAGTTAACTTAGCTAGCTAAAGTTAGCAATTATTCCGACTAGACATTACTTTATTTTAACACTTGCTGAGTTGCATTATAGAAAAGAGGGAGTCTAGCTAGTGTTAGCTGTCTCTCTGTAATGAGTCTAGTAGTGGTGACTGACCTGACTGTCAAAACCTAAAGCAATGAGCAGTCTGTATTTTACTGCGTGATTCAAATCATGACACAAAGTAACATCAGGACTACCATAGGGAATGCTAACATAACAGATGGGACTAAGCAATGGCTAACAACATTTCCCCCCAGCTGGTTATCTGCCTGTGTGTCTGCTGGAATTTAAGTTTTTAGGACCCACCTACACAGATATTGTACAAATCAATATCTTCTTTTTAATAATTACAAAGTTGACCAATTTGGTACACAAGTCAGAACGAACAACAAAAATATGTATACTGATTCTTAACAAAAATGAATTTTAATTTCAGTTTGACTTTAAAATATCACTAGTATCACGAGGGACAAACTAAAGCCTACTTGAATATATAGTAACACCAATCAAATTCAGTGGTAAAGTTTAGTCAACATATCATCAGGTTAGTTGGAGCTTGGTGAAGAAGCTCTGGGTATAATCTCAAACTGTGAAGCACAATTTATGGCGTGTCCCCATCCCAAAATACAGTCATAGGGAGGGTTATTTATAGCAGTGACATCTGAATGGTGCACACACAACAATACACCCACATCTACACAAACCCAGATACACACAGTTAAGCACACACACGAAACAAAAGACAGACACCATGGATACATAGATCCAGAGACACACGGGGCTGGAGCACATTCTCTCTCACTGCAGACTATCAATCAGATATCATTAAACTGCTTCAAACAAGAACATGTGTGTGTGTGTGTGTGTGTCTGTGTGTCCGTGTGTGTTTGAGTGTGTATGACAGTTTGTGGCCCCGGGCTGATACTGAGCTGAAAGTGTCATTAGTAATAATTTCAGGTTGCGGTAGAAGCTCTTTACAGTTATTTACCATGATTGACCAACTAATTAATATAATACCCATCATCCAAAGAAATGCACCTGTCTTCCTTTCACTGTCTCTTTTTCTACTTCTATTTCTTTGTCTCCCTCGCCTGGTCACCCTCTCTCTGATGCTCTATCTTGATGCCTTATTAATCAAAATGTAATAGCAAATTCAAAGTCTTTGATGGAAAGCTTGTCCATCTGTTTGTCTCCCCACTGCTGGCTTTGAAAGCTGCTCTTCCTCGCCTGTCAGATTGCCTTTTTGTCTGATCCAGCCAGACCAAAGAAACGCTGACATTATCAGAGGGAAGCAGAGTGAAATGCTTGGATTTGTCTCAATACTCTATGTTTTATCTGCTCTGCCACTCTGATCAAAACTGTACCGATTTTGACAAAAGCACATAATCATTCAATCAATCAATCAATCAAGTTTGTCACATGTAATCATAGAAGGTACAGTGAAATATAATCCCACAAGTTCCTTCAATTTGTGCATTAAAAAGAGTTTAAATAGAATAGGAATAGTAATAAATATATGTGTATAATTGGAGTGGGGGGGGGCAGTCTTAGGCATTGACCTCATTTAGGATCCTAGTGGCCTGAACCTCTCAGTGCTGGCCTGGTGTATCCGTTACCTTCTTCTCAATCACAGCAGGGAGAAAAGGCCATTATCCAGGTGGTTGGGATCCTTAATGATTATCCTAGCCTTATTCTTGCTGCGCCTGGTGTAAATATCCTTTAGGCAGGGTAGAGCACTGCATATTGTATATTCAGCCAAACAAACCACTCTTTGCAGGGCTTTGCAGCACTGTTCAGTGTTGTGTCCAGACCAGGTAGTGATGTTCCCCGTCAGGATGCTCTTGATGGTGCAGGAGTAGAAATTCTTCAGTATTTGAGGGTATACCTGGAATTTCTTCAAGTGTCTGAGGTAAAACAGTCTCTGCCTTGCCTTTCTCACCACTGAGTCAGCATTTGGTGCCCAGGTCAGGCCCTCGGTGATGTGGACACCAAGGTACTTGAAGCTGTCCACCCTCTCCACTGAAGGCCTGTTGATACTAAGGGGGGGGCGTAGTTCCTTCTGTGCTTCTTCCAAAAGTCCACTTTCAGCTCCTTAGTCTTGCTGACGTTCAGGAGAAGGTTGTTGTCCTGATACCAGCAGATCAGGTCCTATACTCCCTTTAGGTAGGCCTTTTCATTGTTATCTGTGATCAGGCCCACCACAGCTGCAAACTTGATGATGGTCTTGCAGTCGAAAGTGGCTACACAGTCGTGTGTGTACAGGGAGTACAGCAGGGGGCTCAAAACGCAGCCCTGAGGTGCTCCAGTGTTAAGGATGAGGGTAGAAGAGGTGTGACCCTCGCCACCCGGGGTCTGCCTGTCAGGAAGTCAAGGATCCACATGCGCATGGAGGTGTTTAATCCCAGGTCCTTGAGCTTTGTGACGAGCCTGGAGGGGACTACGGTGTTAAACGCTGAACTGTAGTCAATGAACAGTAATCTCGCATTGCTCCCTTTCTTGTCCAGGTCTGATAGGGTGGTGTAGAGGATGTGAGCTATGGCGTCTTCCATTGATCGGTTGGGACGGTAGGCAAACTGTAGTGGGTCCAGTGTGCTGGGTAGTGAGGAGCAGATGTAATCCTTGACCAGCCGTTCAAAGCACTTCATCACTACAGAGGTGAGTGCCACTGGGCTGTAGTCATTGAGGCAGGCTGGTCGTGTTTTCTTGGGCACAGGAATGATTGTGGACTTCTTCAAGCACGTGGGTATGACAAACAGGGATAGGTTGAATATCATTGTGAACACCAGCACTAGTTGGTCAGTATGTAGTTTAAGGACCCGCCCACTCATGGAAGCTATCATTGCGGATTAGATAACTTATTCAAAGATGGAGAAGTGAGGGTTCTTTAAATTTCAAATCATATTTCTGATACATTATTTAAAACTCCATGATAGACCCCCCCCCCCCCCCCCCCCCCCCCCCCCCCCAGTTTAATCTGTTAGGTGTAAAACCTTGTTATGCCCTGCAGGTTGTAGATTCAAGAATCAGGATTTTCAGTGTAGCTGCAGTGATTTCCAATAGATGTCAGGAGTTATATAATTTGTGCAAAGCGGTTTTGTTCTTTTGCTTTTCCTCCTATGCCTCCTTAATGGCTTGAGCTTCCTCTGCTTATTGCCTTTTCCCGCCTTCTTTATCTTCTCCTTCAACCATCCCAGTGGCTCTCACTTTCTCTCTTCTCGCTCCTCTTTTCTCATTCTTTTATCACAAACCTCTCTCCTCTGTCGTGCATCCTGCTTGTCAATTTTTCTCTCTCCTTTCCTCCTCCCTCTCTCTCCTTCCTTTTTGTTTGCTTCTCCCTTTTTCTTCCATCATTTCATTTTATCCTCCTCCTCTTCTAGCCTTTCCCTCTCCTTCTTGCCTCTGCTTCCATTATCTCTCCTTCCTCGTCTCTCCTCATCTCACCCCACGCCTCTGTCCTTTCCTCCCTCTCTTAATCGGTTTCGGTGTTATTATTCACCACACACACACACACATGCTCTCTCTCACACACACACACACACACACACACACACACACAGTGGCATCCCTCCTCAGCCAATCTGTAAATGAATTATCAGCCCACCAATGGTTTTCCGCTCGTACACTCTTATATCTTAATGGCCGATCTATGCAGGCAGTGCTTTTATGAGGATAAAATGGGTGTGTGTGTGTGTGTGTGTGTGTGTGTGTGTGTGCGTGCGTGTTGGTTAGAAAGACAGGGGTTCAACTGCTGCATGATAAATAGGAAGTATTAGGAGGCACCTCTATCGTACCCAGGGGCTCTTGTTGTGTGTGTGTTTAGTGCATGTGTGTGTGTGTGTGTAACAGAGTAGGGAGCTGTGTGTGTTTTTGTTCATGTCTGCATGTTTAATGAGTGTGGCTCATTGTATGAGTCTGGTTTTTGTCAGATTTTTATGTGTGCATGAATGATGGAACGATAGTACATGTGGTGTGTGTTAAGAGTATTTTAAGTGTGTGTGTGTGTAAGGAGGCGCGTGATATGTAGAGTGGAAATGACACCAGACAAACCCACAGATGGACGCCCAGCGGGCTAAGAAACATTAAGACTGCACAAACACATTAACACACACACACACACACACAGAATGGAGTCTCTCTCTGAATAACCTCATGGGAGCCAAATGAAATCAACCACATCATTGGTGGTTGTGGTGTGTGCATGTGTGTCTATATACACGTGCACAAGAGAGAAATGCAAGTGTTTGTTGCATAATAGCTGTTTTTGTTTGGAAAGGGTTTATTTTAGTCAATAAATAATATAAAACTCGAAAGGGTGTGATTCACACATTAGTCTACTGCATCTGGGAACAGTCAGGTAGACTTTCTAAACACTAGTTCCCCAAAATGTTCCAGCTCCTTCAGTAAGTCAGGAGACAATAGCATCAGTGTGGTTTATTATGTCTGGGTCTCGGGCCAAGACTAAATTAACTTCGTGTCCCGGGCTGAATGGGAGACATGAAAAGAACCTGTGGTGTCCCAGCTGACAATGAACTGCCGGCCAACTTTGTCACCTTATTTAAATGAGCTTCATTGTGCTCACAGGGCTCATAGCATCAATGGGCGCTGGGTGCGTTATTTCCTCCTGCTGACTGTTACGAAGCAGAAAATGTGGCTGTATTTCCATAATATTACTCCGGGTGCTGTCATTGAGGCCGCATTGCTGATCGCCCATTGACTGTCAGTGGAGCACATCCAGCACTTGCTCCCAGTGCATGTGGACATGAAGGCTCGTCTGTGTGTTTACTGTATAAAAACGCCCACAAGCAGATTGCACTTAAGCCATTTATGAAGCTATAAATCTGTAAGCCTCTGCAGCTCTCCATCAGCAGGCTACACTGCTACTACAGGCCAAATAACCAGGATTTTCCAGAAAGGCTAAGCATGTTTTCAGTCCAGAGCTAAGTGAGGTAGCCTGATCTCTGCCACTTGGTACACTTGACCTGATTTTCATTCCTGAGCCAAACTAGGTTACCTGTGACTCACTCATTATGTCTATAAATCCTTAATTCACCTGGGATTTGTCTATACTGTCACTGGCAAAGCTTCAGAGAAACTGTTTAATTTGTAGGAAAATAGAGCTGTAAATGCTTATTGAGTCATAACAAGATGAATACAGAACATATTCCAATAGATAAGTTGCTATGTATAAGAATGTGCTTAAGTTGCTACTTACAATACTGTTTGTGTGGCCCTCTAAACGCTCTTTCTGTAATGTGATTTACCAACCACTTCAATCCATCAAGTGCGCGTGTGTGTTTGTGTGCATCTGTGCCTGTATCCGTCTTCCCAAAGCCAACTGGCCACTCCAACTGTCACACTACTTAAAGATATTGCTCTTTAGCCTCAAAAACAAAAACCCTAGCTTCAGCACTGTCTGCCTGCGCCAAACAAAAGCTCTTACAATATCTCTCTACTGATTTTTTTTTTTTTCTGTCTGCACAGACCGAGAAAAAGGATGAGTGTGTGTCTGCATGTGTGTAGTTGTGCCTGTACATGTTCGTTTCTCATTAACCTAATGGCATGACAAAGGAGTCAGCACTTCAGTTTAGTGGCCATTTGTGGGGGAAAAAACTGTGGAAATATTGTGGCGGTAAACTTTCTGATTTAAAATTACTGTAATTATCTTTTTTACAAACAATATTTATGGTTCAATTTTTTGACATTATCTTTGGTGCTAGACTTTCATTGCTGTCTTTGCCACCGTGATCATTGCGCCTGCTAACTGCTCAGTTTCCTTTATTAATAACCATAACAAGATTGAATCACTAATGTGCAATACCACTCAGTGACAGAGTAGGACGTTTATTAAATGAAAATGTCATTAACAGTAAATGTTATGAGTATGAAACATGGAGCTGAGAGTTATAATATGCTCGGAGGAAATATTGAAGTTCTCCATTAGGCTGTACGTCGGGTTAGTTCTTCTCTTTCTTTCCCTTTCCCTTTCTACTAAAATTATACTTCCAGGCCATATTTAAACACATTCAATCACACAAGTTGGCAGTCATACTGTGTAACATGCATTATGAGGAGTCTTTAGCACTGAAAATTGAAGTTAATCTCTAAAATGTATAAATTGTACAAGTCTGTTAGTGTTGTGTAGAGTTTGGGGAGTGGTTGCATTGTTGTGTTGCTTGCCTGAGACCAAGTTGTGACACAATATGAGAGATGTGATAGTATCATAGAGTGTATATACAAAATTGCTGCATACTCATTATATTTCAAATAAATTTAAAATGAGCTAGGTTACGTTTGACAATCCCTGAATTTAAAAAAAAAATCTCACCATCTATCGTAGTTTACAGTGCGTAGTGAAACTTGCAATATGAAGAAACGGGTGGCTGAGACTGTCTCAGATCCTTTCACTGCGAGGGCACGGTGCATGTTCAGTGATTCATTCACTGAACGTACGCAGTGAGCATGAGCCCTGAGTGATAGACAGTCGCTGAGTTGCTCAAGCCCGCCCCTCTCCCTCTCCCTCATGTCTTGAAGTCTTGAAGTAGGAAGTAGTACCACATATTTTATTTAATAATTAGGTGTCGCGAAAATATACGTGCTGTACATAATAGGGTAGGACTTTGTTATGGCAGCTTTCAGTTTGCAAATGGTATCTTTATCCAACTAAATTCTCTGCTCACTGGCTTATCCTTCACGTATGACCATTCTCACTAGTTAGCGAGCTGAACTGAAAGTTCGGCCGTGTTTCAATTCATTGAGTGAGACTACGCAAGAACTGCTTTGCCCATCACTAAAGTCTGTATATGTACTGCAGTTATTATTAGCTTAACAAAATACTCTTACTTATAGCACTGTGACTATAATTCAGTAAAGTTACACAAATCACAAAATGGATAAACAAATGAGTGCACTGACATAGTTTCTTGTCCCACACCAATTTGTTTCTTGTCAAATAAACTTTGCAGTGAATTCCTGAAATGGTTCCCAAATCACTAATGGATCATGTTTGAAAGATAACTGCACAGCAAAGCAAAGTTAATTCAGTATTGATATCTAATTTTAAGATATGGTGTGTATGTGGAGTGTGTGTGTGTGTGTGTGTGTGTGTGTGTCTCTGCTTTTGTGCTTGGAAAGTTTCAAAGATATAATTTCTTTTCCTGAATATTGGGAGATAAAAAGTCAGATGTACCACACTGAAGGTGTTTCTTCTGCTCAACTGTGGACCTACATATACATTATGTGCTGATGGGTGGACTTCCTCTGATGAGCCCCAAACTATTACGAGCATTACTTATTACATAAAAAGTCAGTACTTAAAATACAAGAATGTAACAAACTTAGTATGATCACTTTGTTCATGATAATATCAAAGTAACAACAGCACTCCTGCTTCAACCAGGGCCATAGCCAAGATTTTAAAAAATCCTACACAGTCCCACTCAAAAGTTTGGACACACCTTCCCTTGAACTGAAAAAAAAAACAAAAACTTCTGACTGGTATCCCGCATGAATGTAAGAAATGTTCAATAAGAAGTGTTTCTTCTGTCTTATTGTCATGTAAAATTAAGACGCATACATGGAACCAAAGACAGAAGCTACCTTGATTTCAAGCTAGCTTAAATCAAAATGAATGGTTAAACATACAGTACCAGTCAAACATTAACATTGTGGAGGACGAGGCTCTGTGTGAAATAGGTTGGATCGCATCCAACGACACTTATTAATTGCCATCGAGAGCCACCACCATATTGAAGATACACAACCTGTATAATCACCAAAGAGCGAAAGTAATTTTCTTTCTTATGCTCCCTTTCCACTGCTCACTTCATTTATTGTTTGTTTTTTGTGTTATCCTGTTTTCATCCCATAGCTCAAGGGGATGTATTTGTTAGCCTTCATTTTTCCCATGTGCGGTTGGACACTATTACATTGTGTGATTTGCTTTAGAAGTGTGAAGGATCCAGGGAGTGATCTTTAATCAGTACTGAAGTAATGGAAAATTTAGCTGGCCATTGTGCCCTTCTGTTGCTTGTTGGGCTTGAGTTTGCCATAAGTTATGATTTGAGCATATTTTTAAAAAGCTAAATGCTGTACCTGCGAGGATTTCTGAAAATCTTTGTCATTTTGTGTTGATTGATTTCCAACAATAACTGCACACATTTGCATAAAGCAAGCATATCTTGTCCACTCCCATGTTGATATTAACACTTGAAAATGTCCCTTTACAGTAAATTTAGAACATAAAAAATTTGCGATTAATTTGCGATTAGCTATATACAGTCACGCGATTTATCGCGATGAAACATTTTTATTGATAGACAGCTCTAATTATATTTCACTTAATCAAAAATGGCATCTGTGGCCATTGTTTTTCAACCACTACAAACAAATACATGGTTACATACATACAATACATACTGGGGCATTGGCCTAAATTTCAAAATGTAAGAAGTAACCACTGATCATTAACCTGGCAGACAATTTCCTCATCTGATTTTCACTAAAATTAAAGGTTTTATATGATAAAATGCTTCTAAACCATCCATAACCCCCCAAAATACAGAACACGTGACCTCAGTGTTCTCAACAATGCTCAAGACAGGTATTCCCCTGGCTTCAACAAACCCACAAATGCAACATAAGGTACCAACATTTATTTTAACTGAACTGTAAAGTGGATTGTTCCTTTAGATTGAGCATACAGGTGGCTATTCACAATCTGTGAGGCCTGGCACTAGGACCTGGGGAGTCAGTGACCTGACAGGCACACTCAGTCACACACACAGACATTAGTCAACTGGCATCTCGTCTAGCCTGCTGTGTCCTTTACTCTGCTGAGAAACCGCACTGATACACACACACACCAGTCTCCATTAGCCTGCTGTTTGCCCTGTTACTGACCCTACATCTGAAACTCAATGACAAAGACACACAAACATGTACACACACACACACACGATGCATTCATATCCACGCACAAGTGGATCCACTTGCTTATTCACACACACAAACCTCTGGATGATTCATTCCTAACAATCACTTTGAGGGTTACAATCTGCATTTTTAATACAACTGGTAAAAAAAAAAAAGATTGGCAAACTAAAAGGCAAGCAAGAGTGTTTGTAAAAGCACAACCCAATAATTGTGCCGTTCTCATTATTCAAGGAGACAGATGTAATGTCACACAGGAACAATGCACTATGACTTGAGAAAAAGAGAATTTGAATGTTATTCAAATGTATTCAATGTGTAATTATTGTGCAAAACAGTTGCAAATGAATTTAGGTCAAGAACTAGACTGTTTTAGGGGTGTAAACAAACTTTCAGTAAAACTAAACTTCCTGTTAATAGTCAGTTGATGAGTATTGTTTGCAAGCCAGCAGAGCGCTGTCAAGTTTAATTCGATGTACTTTTATGGTTGTGTTTTCTTGCAACCCAACTGGGCAATGTGACAAGTTTTCTTTGTTCTTGTGGGAAACTAAGTCAGTAAGTCCGTGCCAGGATACAAAGGTGTTAGAGATTTACTGTGTATTTACTACCGAATCAATCTGTTGACACACTTACCAATTACATCAAGTGTTAAAGCGTCTACAGTTCTTCACAGAGTTTTCTGTGATTGGAAAGGGCTACTACGAAATGAGTTTAAAGGAGTAGTTTGACCTTTTGGGCAAATACGCGTATTCTTAACAAGAGTAAGATGAGAAGATTGATACCGCTCTCATATCTGTCCACTCCATTTGAAGCTGGAGTCAGCATTCTTCCAGTTAGAATAGCTTTGCACAAAGACTGGAAACAAGGGGAAACAGCTATTCTGGCTCTGTTCACACTGTTCTGGTACCAAAGTCTGCCTGTCAGCACCTTTAAAGCTCACTAACTAACATGTTATATCTCGTTTATATGCAATCTGTACAAAACCCAACAAGTTTTATACTCCCAAAAAAATCACAAATAATGGATTTTATACAGGGCTGGGCGATTAGTCGAATTTTATTGTCAATTACGATTCTGGCTTCCAACAATTATGAAAACAAGATAACCGAGATAAAACGATTATTGTGCTGCATTCTGTTTCGCAATGATGCTCTCATTTTGTCTTGTGTAGCGCTTCACTCACACAACAAAGAAATGCTCTAGTATTGATTTAGGACGAGGGGAAGACATTTCTCTTCGTTTGCCATGAAACAATCAGAAAATAACGTTTTGTTTACTCTCATTCACTGGCTTTGTTCTCGCTACCGCAGCTCCCTCTCTTCATTCACTCTCTAGCACGCTCGACCGCTGCTGCTCTCTCTCTCTCTCTCTCACTCGCTCATGCTCTCGGTATCTCTCTCTCTTTTTTCTTGCCCTTTTTAAAATGAGTCAAGAAGCTGACAACAAAGCCTAACTTTACTTTTAACATTATCAAATGTTAGGAGTTTTTAGTAGGTTGTGGCAGTGCACTACAACATAGTTGATCTTATTTGTTTTGATCTAATTTATTTTTATTTATTACTTTTATGTTATTTATTTAAATGTGTATATATATTTATGTATATAATATATATGATTTATTAATCTAACTATTCCTTTAAGCCTCAGATTTGTAGCATGCATTGTGATAAAAGAAGAGAAAACTTTATAGCATGAGAGTAGCAATGTTATTTTTCTGCTTTTTTGTACGTCAAACCAAGTGGCAAAAAAGACACACACCATTTGTAGTAAACACATCACTAAAGCTTCCCACCCATCTCTTCCCCTGCCTTTTTCCATCTCACCTGTTTATTCCCTTCTGCTATACCTAAATGTGTCCTTTTCTGTACATCCCTCCTTCCTCCACCCTCTCCTCCTCCATCCCCCCGTGACCCATCTTTCTACACCGCTTTCTACATCGCTGCTCAAACATCCTCCCTGCGCACTGCATTCCTCCCTTCCTTCCTGCTGTCCTTCTCCATCCCATCCTCCCCTTCACACCACCTTGTCTCACTGTCCCCATCTGCTGCAGCTTTATTTAAATATCCATCCATCCTCCGCTCCTTCCACTTCTTCTCCGGACCTTGTCGCCTACATGTTTATTTGCCTTATTTCTTTCCTATGCATCCCTCAATCCCTGACTTACTCCTTCCCTCCATCTATCTCCTTCTGCTACATCCTCACTTGTCCTTCACTGCCTCCCTCCCTCCTTTAGTCCCACATTATCACCGCTAGCACTCACGTTACCACAGCAACACACACACACACACAATCACAAAATCACGCATGGACAGACTCCATGATCACCTTTACACACACACATAAACAAGCATTCGGGCAGACAATCGCCATCGTAATCAACCCTACATATGCAGACACATACACAAACACCAGTGCTCTCTCTTCCTCTTATTCCTACCTTTCTCATACACACTTACTCCGATACACACACTCAGATGTAATCACTGTGAGTGCTGAGAGTGCAGTGCAGAGGTGTGAGACTTCTAAATGCTACTGCCTGCCATCAATCATAAAATCCTTTCTGTGGATTGGACAGCTGACAGTGTCGGCATTACCCATCGTCTCCCTTTATTTCAATCAATCATGTCCTCCGCACTGCAAAAGGCCCACAGATTGCCAAATGATATTGGCTCGCTTTCATCAGCCTTAGTGAATGATTATGTCGGATTCAGGGGACTTGCTTGTTCAGGTAATGTGCTTTTTGTGTTTTTCAGTAAAAGTTTTCAAATGTGCTGCCTCTGTCAGACGTGAGCAGTATAACAATTACTGCGCACTAGAGGTGTGTCATGATATGATAGAGATTTGGCTACTGTATGTGGTTTTGAATGGTATAGAATGGATTCTAAATGTCACACCGCAATGTCATTGATAGGCCAATAACAGCAACAATTTGGCCTTTGGTTTTAAAAAGTTGGACGTACAGCAATAGCTGTTGCCAAAGGCGGCTATAAAAGCAACATCTTCTGTCACCTCAAAATGAAACTTGGCCATGAGTATGAGAAAAGTTTAGGAATTAAAAGGTGAAAGAGAAAAACCACAACTTAGACATTGTTGCCTGAATCACTGACCAGTAGCTGTCCTTATGCCAGGAGGAAGAAAGATACACTGTATACTTAAAAGCTTTAATTCTAATGCTGCTTCTGAGGTTCATTTGGGATTGTGGACTGGAAATATGAATGCAGTCTATGGAGCTCTTATTTTGACTGTTAATATTTGAGAATTAATGTGAATTAATTTATTTAAGTTATATCAAATTTCCCATTCTGTGCAATATATTAAATTAAGAGCACAGCTATCTGCTAGTTAATAATAACTTCAACTATAGAGGAATAAATAAAGACAGCATCAATTGTCCAATTCTTACACCTATTGTATGTCACACTATATGGAACGCTGTGTAAAATCACACACGGGGGGAGGCGACATTATGCCGGCCTTGTTTGGTTCTGTGTAAAAAAGCGAGGTTGGCATAATGATGGGTCTTCTTTACAGCAATATTGCAGGATCTCTGTATAAAAGGGGCTAATGACAAATATTTTGGTTTGCCAAGTGAAGACATTTTGTGAGAACAAATGGTTTAATTGTTGGTTTTGCGTATCAGAGTGGAGCCAATGTACATTTTGCTTCTTTACACAGTGTTGGTGGTGCCTCATCTAAAACCTCCCACATCAACCAACTCCATGAAATAAGCATGGATGAAGCCGGGCTTGATGTGGCAACGCCCAATCATCCAGATGAGGACATACAGGTCATTCCTGACCAACAAAAAGTTCTTTGTGAGGATGACTTGGTTGGAAATGAAATACTTGACATGATGCCATTTAGGGCAAAATGGGAGTCTTTTTTATTTTAGTCTACTGTTGGAGAGTTGTGTGCTCAGTTCCCTTATAGTCTCAATATTCTGCCAGTACCTGCGCAAACGACTCGGTTTGCTGTCACAGTTGTTGGAGCTGAATACACAATTTACATGCATGGAGGAGGGGAGACTGTCTGGGGAAACTGGTTCTGGCCGGTAAAGGTGTGAAGACATATGCATACAAATAGTACAGCTACTGCCGGTGGCACCAAGCCATTGACTTTGGCCATTAGAATGCTAATGCCCAAGTGCTTTATGGGGTTAAAGACAAAGAAGATCTAGGTTGGGTAGAACAATAACAAAAACTATGGTTTGATGAAATAAAGTCAGTTATTCTACAGGTCTGATATGACTAAGACTGAAGATGTATAAACGACTTGCCTTTAATTGTTTGTAAATATCGTGTTTTTTGGACCTATAAAACTTTACTTTTTCTTCACATTGCAGTTTTGCCCCTTTGGACATAGTTTGTGGAAGTCGAATTTGCAGCCCCTGTTAAAGTTTGGCATGCAGGGTGGAGACTTCATGCTGGCCAAAATTATACTACTGTCAGGCAACAATTATCGCAAAATTGCACTCTTTTTAAATTTATGAAAATTGGAATAGCGGCTTAATCCACAATCCTGGGAAAAGAACAGAGCTGATATTTTAACCCGTTTGCGCCAAAAGGACCATGTTGTTGTCCTGGGTAAGGCAATGTTTTATACCTTAGTCAACCATGAATACATTGACATGTCTGTGGTTTGCTATGAAAGTCAAGTACATAATATGGTACCTTTGATTGTAATATTCCAATGTCTTTTTCTCTATTCATTCGGAGATGGCTGAGTGGATTCCCCAGGTATGCCGTTTGTTTGTGTTTGTGTGTGTGAGAATTTAATAATAATGCATACATTTCACACACTGACAGTGTTACTCTTCATTCTGCAGGCCACTCTGCACAGTACTGCACATATATAAAAGATTCAAGACACATTGTGCATACTGTGACTGTTGACAAGCAGGAAATTGACAGAAATTCCGTCATTATGGAGAAAGAGTGCTTCATTAGGACCATGGATTTACTCCTTCAGGAAATTCCTGTGAAAGAAGTGGTCACCGATGCCCACGCACAGATAACGGCATTACTTAGTAAGGAAAATGGATCTATTATTTGGATTCCTGATTTTGTTTTGGCAGTTGTTTAATTGTAAAGGCTATACTGTTTATTCTAGATCCAGAGCGTGGCAAATATAAGGCATGGGGTCTCCAACCCTTGACATCTGGCATGCCGCAAAGAAATTTGGGCAAAAAGATTTTAAAAAGGTAAAAAGGTAAGAACCTTTTACAGCAGCACATTGACAGTGCCTGTAACACTCACTCGTGTATCTTGCAATCACGCCGGCACAGTAAAGGACCAATCTGCAATCATGGCGTGGATCAAACACATCGGAACTGCTTTTGGTATTGCTGCAAACAAGCAACAACCGAAAAGCAGTTCAAGGTATGCTGGGAGAAAATGTGTGTAATCTAGCAGTAAACCAAAACAATATTGCTGTTTTATTTTGGTTGGCATGCTGAAATGTAAAGTTTGTGTCTGTATCCAGAACAGTATATTATGTATATAATTATGTTATATAAGGTTCTATTTTTGCAGATGATGTGGCATGGTGTCCTACATCATGTCCGCAATCAACCCATGTGGGCATCTGGTTGCTGTGAGCATGAGCCAATGAATGACAGTAGCCAAGAAAAGCTGTGGATAAAGCAAGGTAATTTAAACCATTATGCCCGGGGTGTTTTCTGTTGCTGTCACTCAGTCATTCTACTCACAATATGATATGATATGGTCACAGGTACGGCAGCTCAGCAGGCATGTATTTGCCGTATTTTTATACATATACATGAAATTTGCTCATATTTCTACATTTGGTTTGTCAGTGTCCTGTAGAACCATTATAAACCAAATATTTCTGAAACAACTCTAGCTGACATATACACAGTGAAGTGTTATATCACTCTAGCCGATTTTCCATGTTCCTGTTTTGTGTACAAAATCTAGTGCTTAGGCCTGTCTGCTTGTCACATCAGAATTGTTGTTTGATCCAACTTTTCAGTTGCATGTAGAAGTGAGAGAGTGGGCTTGGAATGAAGCCTCATCTGATGCTTTTCCTGTAGTATCATACTGTAGTGAGAAGTATGTCACTGATAGGGCCTTTTTGTTTTTTGTTTGTGTTTTTCAAACAGGACAACATCAGATGTGGAGAATTTCCAAAAATCACATCCTCATGTATGCGGAAAAGCAGTTTTCCTACAGCCCACCTGTATACAAAATATGGACTTTGCTTGCAGCAGTTGATTACAATCACCACAACCACCGCCTTCCTACACGTAGCTGTGATGGACACAAGATGTAAGTATTTCTAACACCTGCGTACTACCTAAAATAAATCATACAGTTGTTACCTACACAGTTGTGAAATTGTGAAAAGACTGTAATACAAACTTTCCTCTCCAAGGTACAGATGGTAATACAATAAAAAATCCAGGAGCTGGAGTGTCAACAACTTGAAGGAGACAAAGGACTACAGCTACACCAATGTAATTTTGCCCCATCTGGGACGTCAGGACTCCGAGGAACGTCCAATAACATCAAAACGTCAAACATCAAGCCCGGTAGTCTTGTCATGACCTTTTCCAGCAGTAACTCCTTGTGGGGAGCTGTCAGGGAACGGATTTTTGCCTCCAACATAAACCGTTTGTTTTATTAAAAATTTAGTTGGGCAAAAAGCTAAATGCATCTGATAAATCTTGTTGACAAATAATAAACAAACCTGCATTTCAGCTGTTCTCTCCTGCAGCCTCCCCTGGTCATCAGGGTGAATCTCTTCTCTGACCTTAACTCCTCTGCCTCTCCCTCTTGTGCTCCCACCTCCCCTCCCCCTACCTCCTCCTCTCCTCTGACCTCTCCCCTACTGTCTTTCTCCTACTTAAGAGGAGGTTGAAGTTGAGGTTGATTCCTGCAATAAAACCATAGAAAGAACCGCTGTTGTAAAAATCCAAACCTCATACACTGCATGAATTATACTTCCAAATTGAGCAAACTAATGCAGTGTTGCAAACTGTTTATACTGTCCTGACGTTAGCTGTAGTGATCTGTCTCATGGCTAATGGGAAAACAACGACAATCCAACAGCAGTGTATTTCCCTGCCAATGTTACTTATGAAAGACTGCGACGTAGGCTGTAATCTTATTGCTGTCATCCCTGTCTCACAGAGTTTTGTAGTTTTTCTGGATGCCAAAAGTCATTTAACCTCAATTCTGTCTCAGGCTGGCATGCAAATAAATAAATTAATCTCATGCCAAAAAGTTTGGTCAATCTGTCAATGTCATGCCAAGTAAGCCTTTGAAAGTTTGCTGCCTTGCAAACCTATCTCAGCTAGCTTGTAATAAACTACACTGTCCAATGTGTATTATGTGCCTATATGTCGCCAAGATTTTATTAAATTACACACATACTCCACATTGAAACGCTCAGCAAACACTGAAAAACACAGAAAATGCTAGCAGTATTTCAGTCATATTTTGTATAAAATCCTGTAATATTACTCTACCTTGTCAATCGACATGGTTCTTTGGCTTCTGACATCATCTTTGCCAGTTCCTTCCGCTTGTCAATAAATGCACGTGTACAGCTGTTCATGGGGGGTGGAGAGTGGGGGGGTTGTCAAGGCGCGATTCGTATTTACAACAATGGTCTGAAAGTGAATTGCACTCCCAAATTGTAGGGGCACCCAGTCAAAAAATACCAATTCTGACCAATATGTATAGTATTGTATAAACCACTTACATTTCATGTAAAGTTCACACAAAACAAACAATTACAGATAGGAACAGAAACCAGAAACACATTTCAGAATAGAGTATTCTGGCATCACTTCATGGATGTGTACCAGTATATAACCTAAATCTACCATTTAAATGCCAGAACATATAACAAGTACTGTAGACATATAAGCAACACAGCAAACAGAACACAAAAACGTTTACTTATAGGCAATATATTAGTAGGCTACTCAAAATGTCCTGACTTCTCCTACACTGCTTGTATTCAAATGCCCAGCTTGTGCCCTATTTTATGTAAAAGAACCAAACACATCTTACGTTCTTGAAGCTTCTTTCAGCTTCAGTTGAGGCCACTGGGATAACAGCAGCCTAACAAGAGTTTCAACCTCATCAAACAAACCTCTAACCTCAGGAGGTATTGTCTTAGGATATCTGCAGCTTCACTGCTGGACTTGTACTTGTTCTTTGAGATGAACATGGATACTTGGACTTTCAGATTCTCTTTGTTAAGCTCTGGGTATTGATACACAACATCGTTCATTTTTTTTAACCTTTATTATTTATTCAGGGGATTTTCCTCTAAGAGCAATGCTCTCTTTTTTCAGATAACACAGACACATTCACACCTGGAAGCTGCCCAGTACAACCACAGTCTGATCTGCCAGCCACTGACCAGCTCCACTGGAGCAGTTGGTTAAGGGCCTTACTCAGGGGTACCTCAGTGGTGGTAATGAGGGAGGGGCAAGCGCTGCTTCTTCACTTTCCCCACCCAGATTTATGCTGCCGGTCCGAGGGATTGACCCTCCGGTCATAAGCTTGTTTCTCTAACCTTAGGCCACCACTGCTCCAGTGAGGAGAACATTCTCTAATTTGTGCAAGGCTTGCCTATCTGCCTGATTAAACAGTTCTTTGAACTGCATATCCACAGTATCTAACACCTTGTAATATTCAGCCCTGTATTTTTGATCTTTTGGGGGGATGTCTTTAGTGAGGGATTTGAATAGCCTCAATATCCATGGAGTGCGCCATAGACGATGCCTTGTCAAACACTCTCTGAAAGTGTTCCTCGTTCTTTTTACTTTGAAGAGTGGAGTTCACATATTCTGCCGCAGCCTGCATGCCTGCAGTGGTCTTTGTTTTCTTCTGCAGCGACTTGTTTAAGCGTTCTAGCTCCCCAAATACCTCTGATGCTAGAAATAGACCAAGGACAGTTTTCCTTTTCTGAAAACAGTCTAGTAGACCATTTGCCCTGACTCCAGTGTCTGAACCACAATGGGCCATCTCCTCCAAATTCAACAACAGACTCTCATACTGACCAAAACAGCAGTAACAGCCTTTTCCCGAACCATCAACCTGGTCGAATACATAGGTTTCAGTGCTCTGGTTTTGTTTTGTCCTGATGTTGCCTGTCCCTCGAATACTGGTTTGGATTTTCCTGACTGGTTACCGAGAGTTCCCAGCTCACGAACCCACTGTAAAGTGTGATGAGGTTTACTTTATGTGCACCACAGTACACATAAAGAGCAAATGGCTGCTTTCTCTTCAAAATTTCCTGCGCTCCTGTGTACTTCCCAGCCATATTGGCTGCATCGTCATAGGTGTGACCATGCAATCCAGATATGGGAGAGTTAAATCTCAAAAGGACGTCAATGGTTATTTCTGCAATCTCTGCTCCAGTTGTTCCAGGTGCCTCATACAAGCCAATAAAGACGTCTTGGGAAACAAGGTCGGGGTCTATGTACCCAAGGCACACTGACAATTGCTCTTTTCCTTCTATATCTTGAGTGCCATCAATTTTTATTGAATATTGACAAACTGTCTGAGACCTGATGCTTGCTGCTATGCCTCTGACAATTGTATTGCCCAACAGGTTTAAACACTCATTTTGGC
This sequence comes from Scomberomorus guttatus, assembly GCA_038419695.1. Lineage (NCBI taxonomy): Eukaryota > Metazoa > Chordata > Actinopteri > Scombriformes > Scombridae > Scomberomorus > Scomberomorus guttatus. The sequence continues at coordinate 18,078,004 of CM076462.1, forward strand.
ACTGAGGGCTGACATAGTCCTGACAATGAAAGAACCAAGAGGAAAGAGTTGGATCATCATTTGCTAGTAACTTTATGAGGTGGAACATATTCCCCTCACTGGCATCATGCCCCCGAAAAGCGACACCCTGCCTGGCAGGATAACTGTACATCAGCCACACTTTTTCAAGACAATGCCTTGCCTCTTCTTGTTTTTTTGCCCAGGCACTCGATAGCTGTGTATCTATTGGCCTTCCCTCTTGAGCACTAATAGTGACAGCATGATGATGGGATTTAATTTGTTGGTGGCAATCAAAGCTAGCTGCAGCACTTTTCTGGTTGTTACAGCCCTTTGAGGAAAAAGCAGGGTCTGATTTTTTTTTTTCCAAGATTACTGTTCTTGATAGCATAAGCTTTAACACACTGAAAGCAAAGTACTGTTTTCAAGGTTGGGCTGTTGTAAAGCCAAGGATATTGCTTGTACCAACTTATCTGAAAACTCAAGATCTTATTTGAAAGTCTCTTGTACATCGATGTCCTTTAGATCAGGCTGGCTCATCTCCCAAAATGTCCATGCCACTGCAGCTGACCTAACTCTCTTTAGCCTTCGGATCAATCAGACCCTCACTGTCTCTTAGACGTAAAACAATTTGTTTTGTATCTGCAATTGCATGAAATACATAATTTAATCTCATGCGAAATAAACAACTGAATCACAATAAATAATGTATCATGCATCAGGTTTATCAGAGCATCATTAAATTGTATTGTTTCATTGTTGAATAAATTGTTACCTCACCTGAGTCCTGAGTTTGTGTTCCCTGCAGATGATGCAATGATGACTTGATGTATGAGTTAGACAAAGTAAATCTCCCTAATTACTTTTATATCATACCACTATCGGACTTTTAAAAGCAGCTTCGATGTTTAGTTCACGTCTGTTGATTTAGACTGCTGAAGAGTTTCATGCTGCTAATACAATGGTGCATTTTTGACAGAGGAACAGCAAAGCTCAAACATTAACCCATCTTTAAAACATCTCAAAATCTTTCAGTAGGCAGTATGTATTTTGTAATCACCTGCACAACCAGACATTTCTCTACGGCATCAGAGCTCACCTGAGAGCCTGCAGTTCCACCTGCCTGTGTATCCTCTGCGGGGCTGCTGCCTGGATTTTCCTAATATAATATTACACAGTGTCCTTAAGCTTTATGTTTCACTATTACTTATTTATTTGTGTATGCTTATGAGATAGTGTTGTTATGTTATCTCTGCCCTTTTTTTGCTGTTATCATTTTATAATTTTATTTTAGTTATTTTATTACTGTGGTCAACTGTTTTTTAAAAAAATGTGCTTTATAAATAAAGCTTTATTTGATTTGATTTGATACATAGTGTTCACATACAATCTTATTAGTTGGGCATCCTGCAGATACTTTTGCATATTAATAATGTCTATGATTAAATAATGACCCGTTCATTAATAACTTAACACATGATCCACTCATGAAAAGGGACAGGGGGAGGGATGGTGACGTTACTTTACGCATTATGGCTACAACAAACATTAACATTGTTCACTAAGACTTAATTGCAGAATATTCTTTTAAGCTTATTTGTTTTACTTACACTTTGGGTTTTCTTAAAAAAGGACCTGATTTCCTCTCTCATTCACTTTTTAGCAGACATTTTTGGCTACAGTGATAAAATTAGTTGATGTTAAAATGAGCAAACTGAAATATAAAGTCTACAGGTTACTGTTCTATTGTTTGAGATTGCTAAAAATGTTTGTAGGGACAATTCAGTAACTCCTTAACTTTGGTAGGGACATGTCCATACTGTCGATACCCAAATGTATGCCCATGCCCTACAGTAACCCTATCAATATTAATGCCATGCTACTGGGGCACAGTGTTGCTCTATACACCAGACTATGTACGTACACCTTCCACATACACACACACACATACACAGAACACTACCACCACAATGTCTCCTCCACTAAAAAACGTACTGTGCTTCTATTTTGGTGAGACGTGACTACAGTTTGGCTGATATGCTGATACGGAGCCGGGCTGAAAGCTGAGACGGTATCCGTATCTCGCTTTAGCTGCCATATTCAAAAATACAAGAGTTGCCGGATCTGATTACTGTCTCTGTGTGTGTTTGTGTATGTGTGAGTGTGACAGAGGTAGGAGGAAATATAATCGAAGGCAGTGTTTTGTATATGTGTGTCTATGTGAGAGAGAGAGAGAGAGATAAGAGTGGAGCCAAACCAGAGGGCAGGTGTGTAAGGTAATAAGACTAAATCAATTCCTACTGAGGGGGAGGAGGAGAGGAAGAGAGAGGAGAGGAAAAGAGGGCATGAGAGAGGGATGAGAGGTGAAGGAAAAATGATCACAGGTAAAGATGAAAGTGTTACATTGAGCTCGTTCTGCTCTCACACATTACCCAATATCTTCTCTAGTCCTTAAAGGGATTCAAAACTGAAACAAATGTCTTCTTCGTTGGTGCCTTAAGGGATCATCGGAGGAGAAGCAGATTCTGTGGATTCACATTGCGAGATATCTGAGTAAAAAACAGGAGGACTGCATCTCAGTGTCTATGTGTACATGCCTGGCAGTGCATGGATATGAATTTGTGCACCGCACAATGTGTTAATGTGTTCATTTGTGTGTGTGTGAGAACAAAGACCCAAATATTATATTTATAGATCAAAATAACGGCAGCTTTTGGAGAAGTGACAGAAGACCTTGGCAGGCAGCAGTGAAAATGTGACCCATTGCAGATAAGAAAGCTCCTGTCAAAACAGGCTTTTGTACAGTTATGTTTTCATGATACCAAAACGCAGAGGCTAACAAGTATCAGGGCTGTAAAATGATGTGCTTAATCTTCTGTTTTGAAAGCACAAGCACGTCTTGTCAAAATGGAGGCGATCGACTTGCATGATATTCTGGCCTTTTACAAACACAGGGAACAGAAAGAACTGGAAGGAAGACTTTTAGGAGATGTTTACCTGAGTTGTGCTAATTTTTTTTGTTAGTTGAGTAAGAACAAGTTTAGATCACACAATAGTTACAGCAGGTCATCGCCAACCAGCTGGAAACCTGCCGATTCCGGTCACCGGCCAATCGATCGGTGCATCTCTAACAATGCAAATTTTCCCGGGTAGTTCGCCCCATCAAGGGAAAGCCACCATACAGTTAGAAATTTCAGTCAGTCATTTAATATAATTCATTATTTGAAGTCAGTGCATGTATTAAATAGCATATCACTAAATGTGATCTAAATATTTTTATCTCCCCCAGTATATGCATAAGCCCTGATGGAGTCTCTGAGGGAGGGCTTCTCCAGGTCACCAAAGACTGAGCAGCGCTGCCCTGTCCTCCACCTGCACCTGGGTCCCTTTCCAGATCCTGTCAGCAGATCACCAAACACGAGGCGGTCGGCCTGTAACTTGCACAGCCTTCATGGTTAAATGCAGGACTTTAGTGTGAAACCCAGCACGGATGTTGTGGTTCTCAGTTTGCAGTGTGACATTATTACAAATCAGATGAATTCTACAATTCATACTCATATTTACCAAGAGTTTGCATTTTCAGTTGCAGACTGACTCAATTGTTTGTTGTTTATTTATTTATATTTGAAATCTGGTAAGAGATTTATATGAGATTTGGAGAGAAAACAATTTAGATTATGTGCCAATGATTGAGTGACCGGGTATTTTTGAACATGTTCACTATTTACTCATGGTTATTAAATTAAAATAACTCTCATGATTGTCTATCTCTGTGTGTATTTTAATGCAGTATGTACCTGATTCTAGTCAATACCAGTGTTTTATAGATTAGTGGTTGCCTGCTGTTACTCTGCGTTAAAACACTTACTGATCAGTTTGATGGTGATAGTAACTTTAAGTTATTGTTTTGAATTTTGGTGGTGGGATTAAACCTTGATTTACATTTGTATTACATAATGTGCTTCAATGCAGTTTGAGACTATTAGAATAGTTTTTATTTATATAGGTTTGTTATTAGTATTAGCTGCTGATGCCTGCAGGCCTCACCAGTAATGCAGCATCTGTTTGATATTCATGAAGCTGCTCTTAACTGCATAAAACGTTTTAATACATCCAAACACTTGTTGTTGTTACTGTGATAACTTTTATTGTCACCCAAATGAGGCCATTGAAACCCTTTGTAACGACTTCGATCATCCTATTAAAAACTTAGATTAGAAACCTCTCTCTCTCTCTCTCTCTCGCTCTCTCTCGCTCTCTCTCTCTCCTGTGCAGTAGCGCCGTAAACGTTTCCCCTACTGGGAACCATGACTATCTGTACCAAGTTTTGTGCCAATCCATCCAGTAGATGTAGAGATATTTCACTGGACACGTGAAAACTTTAACCTGCTGAAGGTGCTCGGGGGAAAAGTCAGGAAATCACCAAAATCAGCTGGACTCCTCTGGGGACCATGAATGTTTGCACTAAATTTATAACAATCCATCCAATAGTTATATTTCAGTCTGGATCAAAGCGGTGGACTGACCAATCAACAGACATTGGCATCCCTAGAGCTACTTGAAATCCAAACAATTACTATTACTATGCTGCTTTTCTCTGCTTGATATATTTGAGTTTTGGACTGTTGGTCACACAAAACAAGCAATTTAAGGACATCACATTTGTTGCATTTTTGATTAATTCCTGATATTTTATAGACCAAATGATCTTATGATAATAATAGAACAACAATTAAAAAATCATCCTAGACATGGTTAAATCAATGCATGAAATAATAAAGATACTATACAATTAACAACCACAGAATTCATGTCTTAGCTGATCAACCTATAGACGATTATCTGCTTGTGTTGCTTGATATACAACATGTTACACTGCACAGTGGAAGATCGAGAAGACAGAACAGACAGCAGGGTTGGGAGAAAAAGGTTTAAAATGAAGAGGATGATGTCCAGGCTGGGCGTAAAGGGTGCACAGGGGGAAATTGGGTTGTTATCCTTCATAAAAGAGTAAAGGAAAAACTGTAGAGTAGAAAAAGAGTTGTTTTTCTCCAGAAAGGTTTTCTATATGTTTCACAATACGATGAAAGTTCAACATGTCTATCTGTCTGTATCCCTGATATACACCCCTAACACATTGCCAGTTTTTTGTGCCAGCGACCAAAACAGTTGGAAACATTTTATAATCCATTCTACAGTCCCACTTGAGGGTCATTTCGGCAAGGCTTTAGTGACCTTTTTTTAAGGCATTCTGGCACATCTGACAGATATCAAACAGCCTACAATCAACTTTTACTTTTTTGGCTCACTGATGGTTCCAGTCTAGAAAAATTCTTCCACTGAACGACACCTTCTCACCGCTGCTTCACCCACACATTCAAATTAGAGGGATGTGCGATTCCCTGATTGCGTAATTATCTACAGCTGTTGTAAATTCGATATTGTCATACCATTTGCAGCCACAACACAAAGCTCAATACAGCGTTCAGTACATCTGTATCTCATTATCTTTTAAATTGTCCTGCCAATATTACAGAAGTCCTGATCATCCGGAATGTAACTTTTAAGCATAAACGTACAGAAAAAAAACAAAACATTTGCAAGCAAATCTATGAAGAAGCATAAAGAGACAATGTGTTAGGTATTATCACATTAGGCATGGTGCTACACTACCTTGTGACTGCATGCAAAACAATCCGAACCATCTGTTGTGTTGCTGCATTTGAGTCCAAAGAAGTGCAAAAAATAATTAAAAAAAAATCGCAATCAATGAACTGAACAAAGAAGTTGCGTTAGCCTCCTGGACTTTTCTATATTCTTGTCTGACAATCATCTGTTTAGGTAACAGAAGCACATTTTAACAGGCAAAAGCATTTTGAAGACAGAAAAAAATAGAGATAAGATTTTATTGTTTAAAAGAGCATGTTAGAGGCCTTTTCTCATTAATTCTCTCAATGAATTTGATGTAATATCCTGTTTCTTGGTATGATAATAGCCTAAAGCTTCTCACCTTGTCATCCTGGTACTCAGCACTAGATGCAGCCAGTGGCAAAAAAAAAGTATTGTGAAAGTCATATGAAATTTGTACATTGCATACTCATGAATTCCTGAAGTGATAAAAACTTAATCTGCACAGGAACAGAACAGAAAGATCTGGTCTACTACCTGCCTTTTCAGGGTTTGCCAGAACGTTCTGTATCAGACTGCATGCAATTCTTCTTGTTTCAACAGCCAGTTGCAGCTGGAGTCAGAGTTAAAATGATCTTTGTGATTCCAGCCTCTGAGACGAAATCCGTATTGACCAAGTGACAGTAAATCTTTAGCAGATAAATCAATAAAGGTCACTCTTCGTGCTAGCCAGTAACTTTTTCAGACAATCTTTGCTCTTGGCTTTTTCTCTTCTTTGTCACTTTCTGGCTGCTGTCCACTTTCTCTGACAAGGAGCCAATCACATCAAAGCAAAACAAAGGTTCTAAATCATACTGTACTGATTATCTGGATGTTTAATTTTATTACCATTGATCCCTTGTGGTGGCACACAGCAAGTCTGAGGCCAAAATTAAAAAAAGTGACAAAGTGAATACATATTGATAAAACAAGACTAAGAGTTTACAGCCACTCCAGTGGCTCTGTGAGATTGTACTATGCTCTTAAAGGGAAATTTCACCTCATTTTATGTTAATGTCCAATCAGTGTTGATGGTAAATGTAGTCAATTGAACCAATAAATTCCTCAGTGCGTGCTATATTGACCGAGAAAGCTACATGTACTGTACCAGGATGCGTTGCGCACAAGCTTCTGACGCCCAACCCCTAAATGCAGCTGCAGCCTCGGCCTCTCTCCGCTGCATTTCTTCGGCCGTATACTCTGGCTCGAATAAATACGGCTGACTTGAAAATCTTTTAGATAACACTAAGGTATGCTTTCTGTACTCCAACACAACAAACTCCTCCCGGCACTCCTCTCTCCAACTTTGTCATGGCTGAATATTTCGCTGATTTCAACAACAACTGTCACGAGATTTCAGAAACGAGACTTCTCCTCGAGCGAGACTTGGTTAGACACAATAACAAACAGACCGGATCAAGCTAAAGGTAAAGAAAAATTTCTCTGTATGGTCCTTTCCATTATGTTATCAGACACAATAACAATCTGAGCCTGTCAGTGGCAAAAACAAGTACTTTTAGTGAATGTACATTGATGAGGTGCTACTGCCCCAGCTGCCGGCTGAAGCACCCTCTCTCAATACTGGACCATTTTCAAAAATTAGTCACTTAGGCACAAAAAGATGGGAAATTGGATCCAGGTTGAAAAATACAGAAGTTTCCGTTTAACTAAAAAGCAAAAAATATTAATGGTGGCATTAGAGGACAAGTCAAGGGACCACCATAGCCTTCATCCTCTGGGGACCATAAATGGTACGAATGTCGGTATGAAATTTAATGGCAGTCCATCCAATAGTTGTTGAGATGTCCAATAGACTGACATCCATCCTTAGAGTCATGCCGCTAGCAATGGTTAAAAATTATTCTTAGCTGACAAATTTGTAGCTCTGTGAGTGACAGCATGTGGCTCATAGCAATGCCGGTTGGTCACTCACTTTAAACAGCTCTGGTCTGGTTGGGTGTAAAGAGCAGTATGTAGCCTGTAGCCGCTGCTAATGGGTCTTTTGTAGTCTTGCTCTAATTTAGCTTAATGAGTTTTGGCAGGTCAGCCAAAAGGTTAATTTTGGACACTGTCAGACAAGTTCTAGATTTTCACCGTCTCCTGTCAGACTGCAGCAAGTACACATTATTTGCTCTGCTGTCACAAAGTCAACACGCAAAATATTGTGTTTCTCTCCACTATCTGGAATCTATGGTCATTACTGATATCTTTGCAGTGTTAAACGACCCATTCATCCATTAATCATCTGTTCATCCATACATCTTCGCTATATATCCATCATCGATCCATCCTCTCTTGTTATCATCTGCCCCTTCCCTGCTTCTTCAACTCATCTTCCCGGCCCTCTCTCCATCCATTCACCCAAATTTCAATCCCTCCATTCCAATATTGATCCACACACATTCATCTATCCTCTATGAATGTACCTATCCAACCATCCATTCCTCCCTCCTTCCTCCCTTGGCTCCTTATCCCAGTTGAAGGGCTCCTACAGCAAGACTTAACACGCTCCACTACCTCCGCCGTCCCTGCACGTGAACGCACGCGCACGCACGCATGCACACACATACAAAGGCACTCCCTACAGGATGCAGACGCAAAGACACACAGACATCGTTTTCACAGCTCCCTGAGCAACTCAAATGGCCCAGGACAGACTATGCAGAGCGGCAAAAGAGAATAAGAGAGAGAGAGCGAGCCTAAGAGAAAGACTGAGAGACGCAGTGAGAAAAATTACAAGGCAACAAGGGCAACAATGATACAGAGAAAGAAAAATATAGGCACAGAATAAGAAACTAATAGAGAAAGAAGGAGAAAGGTGGATAAAATAAAAAAGGACGTAATAGAAATTCTGTTTCAGAAGATGTTTTATAAGGAGTAAGCTTACAGGTGATGGGAGGATGGTTAGATCATTAGTAGGAATAGAATTGATTTCTGTAGCAAGAAAAACATCAAAATGAAAATGTATTACTGTTCCCACCTGAAAACCTTGCAACTTATTTTTCTTGTTTTTTCAGCTAAATATTAAGTGTTCATAACTTTCCTGACCCCTAAATTCCATTAGACTCAACAAAATATCAGTCATTCGGAAAATATGGCTGTTTTCTCTCCAGATGGGAGGTGTTCATCTGACACCAGTCATATTTCCATCTCATAATTATGCGTAATGAAGCTCAAGGCATTGCTATGCAGTCGCTCGCCATTATAATTCAAGCGCTCCTTTGATGTAATAAGATCAAAACGACTGTGCAGGCGGAATATCAGGATTCACGGCAACAACAACAATAGCAACAACTACATCAACAGGATATGAGTTCTCGGAGAACAATAGTGGAGTGTTTCACCTTGAGGGGTAAATAACAGTACAGGAGCACCAAGCAACGGAAAGTCAGCACCACAATAGTTTTGAAGTGTTTTTAAATTAAAACAGAAAGAGAAGCAAGAGTCTGTCTGTCTGTCTGCCTGTGTGTAAATATTGAGGGAGCAGTATTTGGCCAAACACCATCTCAGCTCATCCATCAGCAGTGGTCACGCACAAGGTCAGCTTCCAGCGCCGTCGATACACATCTTAGCAGCCCCCCGATATCGCTCACTCAAATCCAGTACGTGACCTTTGTTGCATGTCGTCACCTCACTTTCCTCTCGCTCTCCACTGTTGAGTGTCGATATGAAACCGGCGGCGATTTCGAAAGATGGGGTCAGGACTTGGGTATATGATGCAGGAAGGCTGAAATTGGCCACCAGATTGCTCTGAAGAAACAAGTAATCGAATGCAACTGAGTGCAGTAGCTTTGTCAGTGCCCCGCAAAGCTGCAGTTAAAAAGTAAGGTTTTGGAGATTTTGGGGGATGCAGCTAAGATTATGATATTTTAGATCTATAAAGCAAATTAAAAACATTAATCAATACGATGCAGTACTTTCTTTTTTAACCCCTATTGCTTTGAATCACTCTACAGCAGGGGTCAACCATGGACCAGTTTTTTCAGGATTTTTCATTGGGGGGGGGACTGTTATGTTCATTTCTTTGAATTCATTTAAGAGTAAAATTGATTTATACTACTGTTTAGGATTGTATCTGGGAGAAAATGTCATTTTTCCCATTAGTAAGTGAGGGCTAACAGAGTTACAGCTTATTGTAATACTCGTTTGGCTAAAAATGACTCATACGTGAATATATGAGGATAGATATGTATAGATATGTACTTAAACACTGGCTGCTTCATTTATGGTATGAAAGTACAGTTGTTGTTGGCTTAGAATAAAAATGACATAAACGTTGTGGAATTGAAACACTCTTAGAGTTCACACATTACAGTTTTATTTCTGGTAGGTTTATTAGACTTAATTTCAGCACCATTCACTGTTCAAACAGTGTGGTGCAACCATGGTTTTAATGCCTGTGGGGGCAATATTAGATGTAACAAGGTCATATTAATTGGGATTTACACAAGGCTTATATTTATTTTGTTATGTACAGTCATTTGTGAAAAAGTAGGTAAATGTTTTGATGTAAACTGTGAAAGTCTGAGCTGTTACTTTCTATTCTAAATTCAAAACTGCTGTTTGAATGCACCTGTCAGACAGTGTCCAAAATATAATAGTCAATTAGTGATGATGAGTTCAAATTCAAAATGATCAACTCAAAAGTTCAACATACTTTTGGAACTTTAACCACATCTGAAGAATTAACTTCCATGTTCAAGATTCACAGTCTCTAAGCACAGTCTTGGGCCACGTCTTTGCTCGTAATCAGTTTGAGCAGTAGAGTGTAACTTTTTTTAACCCGTTACAGTAATGTGCTTACTTTTTTCAGTTATGAGTAGTTACACCTACAACATAGTTTAAGATTAAGCCACGTGAGCTGTGTTTGACTGAAGTGGAACAAACTATGTGTTATGTGTGACACCCCTAGTTTGCTGAACAAAAAGCTATGGGTAATCTGTGAGTAAATGTTAGAAATGATGATCGTAACTTCAAGGGCTTTATATTCTGATCGCATCCCAGGTGAAATTACTAGCCCTGCCGCATATTTTTTGCGCTACTGTACAATGTAGTGCCACTGTCACACACAACAGTGCTTCTATACTAGGGCTGTTGGAATTTTGGGAGTTGGATATAAATTGAAAAAAAAATCATACTAATCGAATGCAGAAATTACTATTCAAATTTTTTTTTTAAATAAATGTGTTGGCTAATGTTAGCAAATCTCGCCCTTCTCGTCTAGGCCTACCCGCATCTGAAAATGAAATGCTTTTGTCATGTCTGATGAGCAATAAAGAGTCTGACTGAAGCACAGCTCATGTTCAATATGCTAACGTTAACCTCTAATGTTACAATATCAGAAATGGCAGAAAGCGAAATTTGGGATTTATTTATATTTCAGCTAAGTGTGTAGTTCAATTATTATGATCCGGTATGATGAAAGCTTATTTAATATAATATTTTAGTTAACGTTATTCATTTTGTGCCTAAGCTTAATTATTACTTAGCAAGAAAGCTATCATCTCTTTATTGCCCTCTAGTGGACAGAACGTATAACAATCACATGCTGATAGTGGCATTGGCAACGCATAAGCCTGTGTATACAGTGTATAGGTACATAGTAAATATTAATAATAGGCTAAATTTGAGTATTAAAATTTGGAATATAATTCGAATATTAAAAATAATAAGGAATGAAATTGGATTATAGAGGAAGACTGACAGCACTATTCTATGCAGCAGATGTGATTTCACAGGATGTGTCAGTATCACTCAGACTATAGAACAAATAATCCAACTGTGTAAAAGTTCAATTTAAAGCCTCCACTGGGCTGTGGAAGAATATAGATTGAGTCAGCTTTTCCGACTCAAACAAAAAGATTTCACTTTTTACTGATTCCACTCTTCCTGAGTTTCACAAAGTGTTTCACGATGACAGTGTGAGTTGATACACTATCATGGATTCGCACCCTCTGTGTGAGCCTCCAAATGCTTTTAGGAGACATGTGATAAGACACTTGTGTTGTTTATACAATAAAAACATCTGGCAGAAAATTGCAGTTTATGAGAAAGATTTCAAAAGAAAAAGCGTAGCAGTGGTGCAGCAGAGAGCCTGGTCTTTTGGAAATAGATCACAAAGCTAGTACATCAAAAAGTTCAACTTTGGACCCAACAGGAACATTTATCTTTCACTTAGGTGTCAGACTACATTAAAATATCCTGGACCTCTTTTAACCTGAAGGTCCAGCACAAGAAAGTGTATGTCTTCTTAATTCAACACAGTCAAGGACCTCCACAGAGATAAACATGTGGGCAGAGAGTCCAGTCAATGCTGAGGTTATGACAGATTTTGTGTTTTTCCACCTGATCTGAGGGACCTACACTGACAACTACAGGCTTTACAGAAAAATTAAGGAGACATGACTACAAACGCTTTCCATTCCAAGACTTCATGTTGAAAAAATCATCTCGGTCAAAATGATGATGAGGCATTAAATATTTACTTTCCAGTACAGTAGCAGATACTGCTTTTGCTTAGAATATGAAGAAAAAAATGTTTTTCAGCACTTCAAAGGATTTATGTAAGAAAACCTCTGTAAAATAAATCCCAGAGTTACAAAAGCTAGTGGATTACAGGCTAACTAAAGGAGGGTCTACAACCCTCTAACGCACAAACAACTAACTGACTATTTCCTGAGCCCTGCCCTGCTTAGTTATTGTTGCTAGCCTGTCAAGCTCTCCATTCTCGCAAAGCACACACAGTTTACAATCATAAAAGGGGTAGATTTACAACTCAAAATTCATTGTAATTTTCAAAAAAAAATTGGTAAAAAGTGGCTGCATTCCAGTCAAAACAGGCTGTTTGCGTTGCAGTGTTTCCCCTAGGTTAACTGCTTTGGGGTGGGGGGAGGGGTGGATGTTCAGGTTGCAGAATGACTATAAGGGAAACACTCCGTTGTCCACTCACATATTTTAGATCGGATTCAGGCTGGAACATGTACGAATGTATTTCAGAAGTTTGTATCTTGAGTAAAGACCAGAGTCAGTGGGCTCATCGGGAGGGGCCTTAAAGAGACATGAGCTAAAACGGCCTGTTTTAGACAGAGGCTGAACTGAGGGGCTTCATAAACAACCAGTATAACAGATAAATAAGGAGTTTTTTTTAACTGTAAATCACACAAAGATATTCCAGTAGACCCTCAGAGTAAAAATATAGACCTGGAGATGTGCAGGTTATGTCCTCTTTAAATGTGATATCCAGAGCTTTAAGTAGGACTGAACTACCTAGACGACCTCATGCTTCTGTTACGCTTTCTAAGCCATTAGGGATCAAAAAGTGAAGGATCAAGGGAGAGAAGCTCTGTCACGTCCTGATGTTTAGAGATACACCTTGTCATCAGTAAGCAGCAGTCAAACCTCCACAACAGGAGGCTCTAACAGCCTACTGCTCGGCCCCTTGGACACAATCCAGCATAAAATACACTTTACTACATATTTTCCATTTCAAAACTTGGCCTATTTCCAAAACCTTAAAGTATTGACTGGATTTAAAGACTCCATGTTGTGCGGGGTTATGTTCTGTTTGCTGACAGTTTTTGACTTTTTTGGCTGACAGATTTTTTTTCTTTTCAGCACAACAAATATGGCGCCTCATTTACAACCCTACCGCATGAGTAGACTAGACACAATTTTCCCCTTACATTACTTGCTTACTCTTCACCACAGCTCCAGACATGTGTCCATGTAAACTTCTCATCTTTGACAGCTTCAGTGTTAAATTAGATTTACCACACTTTGTCCAAACTTTTGACTGGTACTGTAGAAAAAAATGCGGGGTGTAGTTAACGCTGAGTAATTTTACGCATGGTTGTATTTAATTTCAAGTAGAAAACAGAAGCCAACTTATGCAAATAAAACTTGTCAATTTGCATATTTTAAAATAATCAATACATTTTCAACAACCTTGGAACAAATGAAGTTATATCAATAAATAAATGTGGAATAATTTAGGTTCATTACTATGACCTTCACTTAGGTTGAGTATCATAAACTGGTTCTGAATAGGAGAGGAGACACAGAAACTTTTGATCATGTTGGGTTTTCAGACACTCCCCAGGAGATGACTGTTCACCATGACAACAGACAACCCTGCATATGCGCCCAGTGTATTGCCGTCAACAGCAGTGTAAAGCTATGCTTGTCCTCCAAGAATTTCAAACAAATTGGCAAACCAGAGCAAATACAAAAATCAAGAACTAAGACGGGAAGACGGGAATTCATTCATTCAGGAAGCAGAGGCGCCGACTTAACAGAGCTGATCCATTTGTCTGACCTACAAAAACGTGTAACACATGCAGCACCACAGCCCAATGCCCTGAAAAAAAAAAACAGAACATCTCCAAGTAAGGTTTGACTGTGAATTGCACTGTAATTGTTTTGGGAGAGTTCAGCAACTACAGATATAATTCCCGCAGCAGAAATATTACTTCTGCACTGTGGTTGATTGGCCTGTTGTTTTCCTGTCTTTAACTGCTACAGGTAAAATGAACTAGGGAGGCTTGTATAATGAGTCTGACGGTGTACTGGTTTCAACTCCATGACTTCAGAGTTTAAACACAGTTACGTGCACTACCTGCAATTATTAATAATGTCTTCAAGAAAAAAAAAAGGGGTAAAAGTGTAAAAAATGTGCCTTCACAAAATGGTATATCAAACAAGGCAGAAGAAAAAACCTGTTCAAAGTTTTTAGTACCTACTGCCTTTAAAACACCTTACCCCCATTCACCTGCAATTCTTCAAAAAGCCAGCCATTTTCAAGACACTGTATTGTTATTGACAGCTGAAAGCTGGAAAAGCACAATAGCTCATATTCACTAAGAACAACCTGAACAATACGATGCCAACTTGGACTGATCTACAAGGTTTCGAGGTCTAACGTTGGACTGATTTGGCACAATAGAACTGCCTCCACAGGACCAGTAGGTCAAAGCTTGTTTTGTGCACAGACTGCATTGAACACATTAAATGAATTGCCAGTCAAGCCAGTGGCCAAGTTGTGATGGCTGCATTCCTCTAAGCAGACAGACAGAGAGAGAGAGAGAGAGAGAGAGAGATAGAGAGGAGGTGGACACAGACAAAGAAATGAAAAAGCCAGAGAGACATACACAGAGAAAATGGGCACATATAAAAACATAGAGACCTGGGGGGAAGAGAGACTGACAAATTAAGAGACTGCGAAAAAGAAAGAGCGACAGAAAATCTATACACTCGGAGCTGAGATTGTGTGTGGCCCTTGTTGAAAGCCACGTTGTACATAAAGGATAGCAAAGCCTTTTTATCTCACTGAGTTGTGGCGATGAGGAAGGGGGTCTGAAGATTATGTTTGTTGCCGGAGTGCAGGAGCTCTGTTTGCTTTCAACTCAAACCGCTCTCAGAGTGGATTTCCTTCAAAATGCTCAAAAACCAACAGCATGAGATGGCTGCATATCCAGCCTATAAAATGACTGAAAATCACTAATAAGATGATACAGGGGAACTCTTTTGCAATGTGTGGGGTTTTTTTTTTCCCCCCCCGAAATGCTTCCGATTTCTGGGTTTGAATGTCTGCACAGTTACTGTTTTGCAATCAGGTAACACACGCGGCACAAATGCAGAGATACCATTTCTGCATTCATGTTGCTGTTTCCAGGTCGTAAATTATTCATTATGTCCCTCAGTGGTGGAAATGTCACAGGAATGTACTGTCACAGACAGGCAAACTGTGTCTCAGATAGCCTGTGGCCGCTGTACATATCTAATCTTGTTAAATGTACACAATCTTGTACACTTGTAGTAGAAAGATAAGTATATTTTGAGCGATTATATGAGAATTTCGCAAGAACTTTGCTTGTTTTTCCTGATTAAACCAGTCTCTGGCAGTCTATCCCATGCTATGGTGTTGTATTTTCAAAGATCAATTATATATCTACTCTATTGTATCATGAATTAGTATCTGACTGTAACTGTGTATGTATGCAAGGTTATAATTCCATTCTGTTTCCTTTATTCAATTAACTTACACACCAACAACATAATTAATGCTCCATCAACATAAACACCCACCGACCGTCTGCACAAGCTTCACTGAACCAGCCAATGGAGCGAGGACACCGGGTTGCCGTCCTGTTACCTATCACGCCATTGGATGATTTAGTCATCATCTTTTGTGACAGCAGCTGGTGGGTGTGTGGACTGATATAGCAACAAGGACCACAAGCATTGCCACAGAAAGTGAGTCACCAGCAACATATGTGTATTGGTTTATGTGCGCGTGTGTGTGTGTGTGTGTGTGTGTGTGTGTGTGTGTGTAAAGGTGCTGGTAAAAACACCATCTGATCTGCTATGATCCGTTTTGTTCCATCTAACTTTGACATCTTCCTCTTTGATCTCTTTAACAGCAAAACAGACTTTTTACAGTTTGTATGTGTTCATCTGTAGCCTCATAATATTACATTTAAAAAACCTTGTAGGTTTAATTCAACCCTTAAAATGGCGCGAACATACATATAATTAGGAAAATTAAGTCGTTATTTATTGTTATTTGCAATTAGAGCTTTAATAAATAATAAAATCTCTCCAAAACCTGTTAAAATATTAATACTTACTTCAAGCTTAGTGACATTTTCACTACAAGCATGTATTGGATATTGCGTATACTGGATATTGAATTCAAGTGTGTGTGGACACCAAATTAAGTGATTACAGTACTTGAGACAATCCCCCAATCAATGTTTCCCACTGAAAATGAGACACCTCAATTTAAGACCCCCCCTCCCCACCACCCCCACCCCACAGCCGTTCAAATATCCATATCTCCCCTGATACAACAACATTAAAGGGTGTAAGTAATTTTAAATGGGCTGTGGTGCAAACAAAAAAAGAGTCTCTGCATGTTTAAATCCATAACTATAGTGATTTAACACCCAAAAACTGGTAACAGTAAAAATAACTAAAAGGCTAAGACAAATGAATGCGCTGGCAAACTTTCCCGCCCCCCACCCCCCGCTCCCCCCCCCCCGATTAGACTGATCTCGCCTGACACACTGTGACGACAGCTGTGAAGCAGACATACAGTATCTGCACCCTGGATCATTGATCTCTGCTCAGCTGTAGTGACATCAGCTATCTTAGCAATTAACCTAGCTAATGAAGCGGGAGGAAAAAACTGCTGTTAAGAGTTACACAAGATATCAGTTCCACCACATGAGACACATTGACCACCATTGTTTTACAGTCTGTGAGGTCAACTATTAGGTGGAGGCCCGGCGTCCAAAAATAACTTTTTGGCTTACCTGCCAAGGTGGCTGGTAGATGAAAAGTTTACCAGCAAGACAGATTTTTACCAGCCAATAATAATAAATTGCTTTTTACTATTGGAATTTGCTATTATTACTATTTAGCATGTCATCATGGTCTCAGTGTATTCTACTTCTCACTTACACAATAACAGACACACACACTACAAAACATGACCCCCTTCTTAAACTCCAGCCATGTTCTTGGAGCACCTGAATCATTGTTTTGCCACCTCTCATAGAATTTCCTCGATGAGATGATGAAGGGGTGCTTGTATTGTCTGTGGCAGCAGTGGTCTCTTTCGGCCTGAAGTTCGCCTGTTTTCTTTTTCTTTCCTCGGGGCTTTACTCCCGCAATAAATCTCCACATAGCTAGCGGGGTTTGTCTCAACTGCCCGGATGAAAGCAACAAGTACCTCATGTACTGTAATCAAAAATTGTGCGGTTTGATGACTGACATAATTACACACTACGCGTGACACACGCAGAACGGCAGATCTAACAGACTGAAGTGACAGCAAACCAGCAGCTTTCTCCAACCGTGTAGGAAAATTCATTTTTTCCTACCGGCCAGAGTGGCAGGTGGTCTCCATAATTTACTCGCCAAAGACTAAATTTACCCACATTTAGCGCCTGGCGGGTTTTAATTTTGGACCCTGGTGGAGGATCTCACAGCAAAAGCAATTACTTCCAGCAAGGGGTCTCAAGTGGAGGAAAAAAAGGCTGTCTTTTAATTTGTGGTCAATTAGTTCATTTCTAACAAAAAAAGTTGTGGGTGGTGCGGTTTCCTGTGGATAACTACGGCCGTGACACTACTAGAACTTGTGTAATAAATATCTTGATGTTTATCCTTACATACTTCCAGTGCGGAGAGATGTGCGGATTTCACCATCAGGAGGCGTCTGTCTAAATGGCTGCAACTATAACAGAGCTAAGTGTGCGTGGCCAAACTGTAACATACAGTAGTGTTAGACCTCCAGCTCAGCCAGTGGTGGTATCAACTGGCTTAGCTATTACAACAGTTAACAGAGCAAAACATGTTGTTGACTATGGCATAGCATTAGTTCCACCGCATTAGACACAATGACTATCACTGTGACAGCATCTCATTCACAAGCACGCACACACAGACACACACTCTCTCTCTCTCTGTTTCACCTACGGGAAATACACAGCGTCCCCATTTACAGCACAATGGTGTGTTTCATGTATGTACAGCACATGTGGCAAGCTCATCGCCGTTCTGCTGTTGACTTACACAGCCGTCTTATGAATGGAAGCGTGCACAGGACCATTTCACAGCACAATAGACATTTTGCAAGCACACGCTCACGCACGATGATGTCATACATGTTAATATCCTATGGTAAATGATGACTTTCATACATCTTTTACTGAACAATAACACACACACACACACACATGGCTTCATGGTGTCTGTGACAGTGCCCTGTTCAACATGACAATAGGTCTTCAGTTTACACACACTCACTGTAGCTATATGACTCCATGAGCTAAGAATGCTACGGCTCAGGCTTTTCTCTTCATGTTTATGCATTTGTTATATTATAATCTGTGTTGTTATGCAGGATTTGAGTGACCTAAACCTCCCTCCTCTGCCTCAACTTGAAGTAGGGATTTCCTTCATTTCCCAGGGTAGCCTGGACTCATTGCTCCTACCGCAGCTGCTGGTCTTGCTAAATCTATGTAGTGATGCTCCTTTGATTTTACATGCCGCCTATGTGTGAGGAGCTTAATAAAGATACAGCAGTAGTAACAAAATTTTACAGCTGGGCAAAAGTGAAAGTCATGCACTCCACTCAAAATGTATTATGCCTTTTGCATTATGGTTAATTCAAGCTGCATTAATCAATATTGTTATAAATAGCAATGGGTCAACTGACTATGTGTAATGTGAGGCGGATCACTTGAAATGATGAACCAACAGAGAGTAATCACCCGACTCTACGGGCACGCAACTTTACTGTTTTGATCCACTCTATCAGCTCTCATCAGCCTCATTTCTGAGTGATTTCAGCAAAAAGTTCAGATAATTTCACTGTGTGCTACCTGCCAAGTAGCAAATGTAAAAATTTGCATTGAGCTGGTGATTATAGTGGAGCATTAAGCAGCTTAAGAGCCAGATTTTTTCCTCGGGAGTGGGTGGAGACCAAAAACCGAGCAAAAAGGAGAGTGAACACTGGCCTGAAACACAAGTCAACAAGCATATTGTTTCGGGTGAAAATAGTAGCTCCTAAAAATGTCTTGACCTGATATAAGATCATTTAGCCATTTTTCTGTGGGAATAAGAAATACACACCACCAAAACAAAACAATACGGAGCCAGCAGCTTGCCCAAAAGCTGCCTCATAACAGTGCTACAGTAGGTAGGATTTACCCTTTAATATAAAGGACTTACAAGACTGAACTGATGAGATCATTTGTGCTCTCTCCTCACACACCCTCACATGCATGCACACACCTACAGAGCCTTCCCTCCCTCCCTGTTTTCTTGCCTGGCACCAGTTTCCATTGACACAGATGGTGATGGGAGAAAGAGAGATACAAAGAGAGACAGAGAGGGAATTGCAGCAGTTGATTCCATGAGTTTACATCAGATCTATTCCCCTCTTTACTCCAGCCATATATTTTTTTTTTAAATCACATGTACCCGCTCTAAACATATATCCATCTGGCATCCACCCCTACTTTTCCTTCACTGCCTCCATTTATCACTGCCGGCTTCCATCTATCCATCAGTGCTCTAAAAGGAATCATAGTATAGTCTTGGAGCTCCCACCAACAGCTATCCATCCATTCACTCCGCTTATTTATCAATCTGTCCCTCAAACCATACCTTACCTTGTATCATGACCTTTCACGCACCTATTAACTTCTGAAATAGGACCTTTCAGTCATCCATCTTTTTTTTCACTCATCTATCCATCCAGCCCTTGCTTTGTGTCTAGCAGTATAGAATCACAGAGGTGCAGATGTGTCTTGTCTGATTCCCTGTCACGAGATAAAACCTTTTCTTTCTCCTCATTGATCAGTCCATTTAGTCCCCCTCCCACCACACTTATAGACTCAATAGTAATCTTAACACCTACCAGCTGCATGCCACAGATGAAGGCCAAGGTACACCTGCCACTGCAGCACCCCATGGTGTCCTCCTCCCCTCTCTCCAGTGGGCCACGTGGAGAAGAAGAACTCTGGGTAATTCCCAAATCTCCAGCTGGACCTTCAAATCCGAAAGCCCCCCCCCCTCCTCCCCGGAGGGCCGTCTGGCTGGCTGGCAGCCCAGGTAGAGGCACTCGCTGCTCAGCCTCAGAGAACAGAGCGCAGCCCCTGTACTCTCTGGAGCTCAGGGGGATAAAGGGCTACTACTTCATTCAGATGGAGGGATTACTGACAGGTAAACAGCCTGAAACGTGGTCCCCTGGATTTCCAGCACCCCAGGGGTCAGGGATGAACGATGGAAGGTGGGCCTTGGGTATGATTCAACTTCTTGATGTCTCCACGGAGCTTGGCTGCAGTTGAAGGCAGTTTGATAAATCAGGTGGTGTGGTGCATTTTTGATTGATTGATCAGCAAAAAAACAGATTAATTCCTATTTAATTTTTTGGGGTCTCTTAACACACATAAGACTACCTTGACAAATGAAAGTAATCCCGCAAATCAAACAAAGACTCTCCAGTTATGTCCACACAAGGTCCACTTGTCCAGACATCACCTGCTGGGCTACAAAGTCCGGCCGACAATCACATCGATTAGTCGCATCCTTATCAGCATTGAATACACACTGAATCAACGCGGTCCCGTATAGTAGCCACCGACACAATCACTGAAAGACTTGGAAAAACAGAGAGATGATGAGATTAGATGGGTATATTCCGCAGATTAAATGCTCTCTTGTTTAATAATCCGACTGAGCGCTACTTGGATCTAGCTGCTTCAAACCACCTAAATTGTTTTAGGGTGGAGAAAACAAGTGAAAGTGGTGCCTGCCTGCTTTCAGAGACGAGCTCCTCTCCTCTCCTCTCAGGGGAAGTATCGGGCATGTAGCGGCAACATCCTTTACTGTTCATTCACTGAAACAAAACACAGCGTTGATTATCTCCAACACCGCGTTTGTAATCCAATATCTTTTTTTCCCCCCTTCCTCGAAATGTGCCTTTTTCGCCACTCAGAAACTGGTGAGTAAAATTGTTGCTAGATAGGATGTTAGTGAAATGTCAACAGCCGCTGGAAGCTGGTTTCTGTGGCTAATAAGTCCTCCTCCTCTGGTTCATCTCCCCGTCAGCTCCACAACACACAACCGCCGTGCTGTCAGCCCCCCGTCAGCCGTTGGTCGGTTCATTCACCGCCTCGTCCGTCACAACGAACAAATCTCTAAGCTACACCTAAACAGAAAGGCATGTCCACATTTCGGATGGCGAGGGACAGGCTGACATTTCAGGTTCGAGGTAAGTCTCCAAACGTAACGTTAAAAAAGAAAAAGAAAAAAGAAAAATGGCGACATGAGCAAAATAACGTCTAAGTTTAGTTTTGTCGTCTCGGGGTTGTCTTCAAGGAGTGGGGAACGGGGAGACAATGGGAACCGGGATGGACCAACGGACCGAGAGAGACAGCCGAGAGGAGCGTCTCACGCCTGCCATCTGTCAAGTCAAACACCGGGAAACAACATGGCTGTTCCGGTGGGAAGGTTCAAAATAAAACCCGTGAGTAATGCTAACTCAAACCAGCTCCTTCTTTTGAAATGCTGTATGTAGCTAGCTTAAATTGTCGCGGAGCAGCTAACATTAGGAGCTAACAGCCCCAATGTTGAAGCACCTTTTGTCTCTTAAATATCTTCCTCCAGCAGTTGTGTAAGAAGTATTCAGCTCCTGTACAAAATAACAATACAACAATGTAAAAAATACTCCATTACAAGTAAAAGTCCTGCATGAAAAATCCTACTTAATCAAAAGTACATAAGTATTAGCAGCAACATGTAAAGTATTAAAGTAAAAGTAGTAGTTTGGTCCCTCTAACTGATATATTATTATATATGACTTCATTAGATGTCATATATAAGAGGAGATGTCCCTCTGGGTTCGGAGTGAGTTGCTGCCCCAACTGGAGGAGTTCAAGTATCTCGGGGTCTTGTTCACGAGTGAGGGTAAAGTGGAGTGTGAGGTTGACAGGCGGATTGGTGCAGCATCAACAGTAATGCGGGCATTGTACAGGACCATTGTTGTAAAGAAAGAACTGTGCCAGAAGGCAAAGTTCTCAATTTACCAGTTGCTCTACTTCCCGACTCTCACCTATGGTTCACAAGCTTTGGGTAGTGACTGAAAGAATGAGATCACGGATACAAGTGGCTGAAAAGAGTTTCCTCCGGAGAGTGTCTGGGCTCAGCCTTAGAGATAGGGTAAGGAAATCGGAGTAAAGCCGCTGGTCCTTCGCACTGATAGGAGCCAGCTGAAGTGGTTTGGGCACCTGGTCAGGATGCCTCCTGGACACCTCCCTCTGGAGGTGTTCCAGGCAAGTCCAACTGATAGGAGACCCCAGGGCAGACCCAGAACACGCTCTTCTGGGTCCATCTCTTCTGGCCTGAGAACGCCTTGGGATCCCCCAGGAGGAGCTAGAGGGCATTTCTGGGGTGAAGGATGTCTGGGTTTCCTTACTCAGTCTGATGCCACCGAGAACCAGTACCGGATAAGCGGCGGAAAATGGATGGGTGGATCATTAGATTATTAATACTGAAGCATCAGCATGTTACTGTTGTAGCTGCTAGAGGTGGAGCTAGTTTCAACTACTTTATATACAGTTGGCTAGTTTAGTCCAGTGGTTCCCAACCTGGGGTCTGGCCCCCCCAAAGGGTCACCAGATAAATCTGAGGGGTCGTGAGATGATTAATGGGAGAGGAAAGAAGAAAAAAAAGTTCTGATACACAAATCTGTTTTCAGTTTTTGGACCTTTTCTCTAATCTTTGATTTTTGGTGAAATATTGGATCATTTGAACTTTTAATGAAATGAAACCATGTGAGAAGTTTAGAGGGAAAAATCACTAATTGGTGGAGCTGTTAACATCTGAAATGTGACCCCGACTACACACTGCTTTTTTGTAAGATGTCAAAAGCCAAAAAGGTTGGAAACAATACAACACATTGTTTAACAATGTGTTGTATTTTAAAAGCTTGTTATATTATCCATTGTGTCAAATCTTCATCTGAAAAGTAAAGCTGTCAAATAAATGTTGTGGGGTAGAAAGTATAATATTTCCCTCCGAAATATAGTGGAGTGGAATTATAAAGTAGCATCAAATGGAAATACTCAAGTAAAGTACAAGTACCTCAAAATCTTCTTTCTTTTGGTTGCACTTAAAGGTGCAAAATGTTAGAATTATGTCAGAATTTTAGTTTAAACATTCAAAAATGAACTAAAATTATCAACAGAATGTGAAGAAATAATAAAATGAGACCTTCCCTGACTTTCTCCGTTGCCTATAACAGCTTCTGAAATTATTTCTATGAAAGGACTGGGGTGGTGTTTATGCACGCTCCTGAGTGCCTCGCTTCTCTCCCATCACTCTACAGCACCAACAGGGTGCAACACTAGCTAACATTAGCTTAGAAATGGAGTCCGCTAACGTCAACAAACGACCGGCACCCACCACAACACCCAAGTAAGTCCAAGTAAGCTAACATTACTGCAAAGCAACAGGATTCTGACTGCAGCTCAATTAACGGCCACCGGTGTCATTAAATAGAAGGAATTTCTCTCTTTTTGGGAAAATTAACATATCCATTTCTGTTTTAGTGTAGGGTTTCCATGGGCCCGTTTCATATTGGTTGAAGTATGTGCCTGTGAGTATTTCACTACTCTTGCACCTCTGGTCCAAAACTGCCAAAACTGGTTAGACCCACATGGGCTTGGGTTGTGCACCAAGTTTGTGTTGCACCTTCAGTACCTGGAAATCATACACCATCTGGTTTTACACTAAATGCACCTCATCACTGCTTAAGCCTGCACAGTTTGCGTTTGTGTAACATTTTCAACCAAACTTTATCCTAATGGCCTAAACATGCAGTAGCATTAGTTACAAAACAGATGTACTGTTGCTGAGGGGTTGTATTTTTTCTTAAAACGTTTACTGTTTCTTGTTCATAATGATGTCAGGTCCCTGATGATGGTATTCATGTAGAAATGGAGCATATATCTTTGCCTGCTTTGCTTTGTTGATGTTTTCATTATTGATATGATACATATATGATACATATATGAGTGCAAATTGAGCAGACATCAGGAAACACAAGGCAGCATGCCAGGCTTATTATCTCTGTTCATTTTATAGGTGTTGTCTCATTACTTTTTACAGACAGACCTCAGAATATCTCACTCTTTGGACTGTTTTATGCTTTTATCTTGAAGGCAAACGTGCCTGACTTCCATGCTAGTCGCAGCTGCCTCTGCCTGACTTGATGAGGCTGATGTTCCGCTCGGCAGGGGAGCGGCGGGGCTCCTTTCACTCACTGAGACACACAAACAGCCAGAGAAGTAGCTTTGGTCGGTGTGCAGCTGCTCAAGAACATGGCCTTCAGCCATTATAATGTCTCTCTCTCTCTCTCTCTCTCTCTCTCTCTCTCTCAGTGGGGAGTCCTTTCTGAGTTGTCAGGATAGTCATTTTATCCTCATTTCTCATTCACTTAATTGAAGGCTGAAAGGTTTCCTGATAACCTGCTATTAAAGGTGAATATTTAAAAAAGGACAGAGTGTTTAAAATTTTCATTTGGCATTGCTCACAACTATCCATCAATTATTGGAAAGAGCCTTGGGATAACACTTCAGAGAGTGATTGTCTCATTTATGAATGACACTTAATTTTCGCTCAGTGGCTCTGTGATGTTCCGACATGTGGCTGTAGTTCAGCGAAGGCGTCACAGATTAAGCAGCCAAGTGCTCCTGAAAACAAGCAGTTTCCCCCTAATTAAAGGTGGGGAATCTGTGTGTGTGTGTGTGTGTGTGTGTGTGTGTGTGTGTTGTGGGGTCATTTGTGCCACTCCTCCAAAGCAGCCGGCAGTTTAAACAGACACAGAGGTGTAGAGGCTATCACTGCTTTAGCTATACAATATAATGGCCTGCTTTCCCCTCACCATCAATCTCTGTCACAGTCCACCCCTCCCACACACACCCAGGAAAACAACACACACATTCAGATGCACACACGGCGACTCGCATTCCACATGCACAAACAAACGCACACACACACACACACATTGGAACCACACGCAGTGGGACAGGAGTTTAATTATGCCGCTAATCTTGAGTGACAGTGGTATGTATAATGACTGATTCCCTAGGGCCATGTGTCAAGGCATCCACCCATTCACCCATCCATCCCTTCTTCTATTTATCATCTTACCTACTTAGTCATCCATCCATCGCCCCATCCGCCCATATTTCCACTCACGTCTCCCTTTTTATCTTCCACATCCTTTAACCTCTCTTTTCATATCATTCCCTTCTTCTTCTCTTTCTGTCATTTACGTGCCCTCTCTAATAATTCAGCCTCCCTAATTTTCCCTTTCTCACACATCATCTGCTCTTTTTCGCAAGGGTTACTGAGCAGGCCAACTGGGTCCACGCCCAGGGGCCTCTGACAACTGGGACCTTGGCCTCGGTTCACCTGAAGGTGAGGCCCCTGGTGGTTAGAGGTTTATTGGTGCAGGGGTGAATATCGAAACGCTTAGCTGTGCAGATGTGTGAATCCGAAAATGTGAGTGAAAAAGCTATAACAGCACACAATATGCTTCTCATCCATGTTGGCTAAAAAAGCAAGTGAAACAGTTTAAATTTAAGACTGCCTCTCTTTCACAAAAAATACCTGAAAAATAACTAATTTGTGCCACACACAAATATATATAAAAATTCATATTATTTGCCATTTTTTATGGTCATTAGACTATGTGTTTGGCCACAAAATAGAAAGATTTTTGAAACTGATCAGTTTAGGCTTTATGGGTACTTTATGGGCCTCCTCACCGCTTAATCCCCATTCATTCATCCATCCATCAATAAATACTGTAAGTACACCTGGCGTAAAAGTGCTAATTTAGAATCCAGACGATTGAATTGAGGGACAGTGAAAAGTAAGATAAAAAAGGAAGAAGGCAAGCAAAAACACCCACATTTGAAATAAGTGAGAACAGAGACAGAACTGACTGCATATTATATTGATGTCTTTACAGTTTTTATCTATCAATCTGATTATGATGCATGCATGCTTTCCAAACATATGTTGCTTTCCTGTCATGTCAATAAAGCATATTTTGAGAGAGAAAATGACAGAGAGAGAGAGAGGCTACATCTTCTTCCAGATAGTGAGATAGTATGTGTTTATTACTTTATCTGCCTGGACCAGATGTCACCAGATGCCTGCTGCTGCCAGCCTATCTCAGCCCACACACACACACACACACACACACACACACACACACACACACAAAGGAAACAGACCTTCTGCCACTCTGACATGCTATACCTCCTACACCTTGTCCTATCTGAAAACAATCTAACTGCACAGCCAGGTAGTGAAAATAGCCTATATGAAGGTGGAATATGTGACTGAAGAGTCATATCTACTGTTTACACCTCGTGAAATTGAGGATGGACAGACTTTAAATACAATTTGACATGGGCAGAGAGAAAGAGAGAGATAGAGATGGAGGGAGAAAGCAAAATGAGAGAGTAAAGATGATAGAGAGGGTAAGGAGGGAAGGGGAACCTCTGCGTTGAGAGGTTTGGTGCAAAAATAGAAAAGAAAACAGATCAAAGCAACAAAAAAAAAGCATAAAAAGTAGACACTGAGTTATGTTTAAGTGACTAAGGAGTTGTTTGCATACTACAACTGCAGTAAACAGACCTAGATGAAACACATTTTGTTTTTATCAACATTTTTGCATCAATAGAACAAATGATGAAAATAGATATCTAATATCATAATTGCTGTTATTTGAATTAATATTACTACTACTACTACTACTTACTACTTATTAATATTACAGTATTGAAATAAATGTGACAATACTATTGCTTAAAAAGTAGGTCTTTTACAGACTCCTTTCAATACTAGTTGCATTTAGTGAAAGGGTCAATGGTGCGTCCTGTGGCCATTTTAATATACCAACCAGTCCTTCCCCAATTCACCAATGCTCTCCAGAGTGGAAAATCATTTCTCTATAAGAAAAAGATTGCCTTATGTGTGGAAAAAGAAAGTATTTAAGTGGAATATCCTGCTGACTGGCCGACTGTGGTGTAACAGCATAACTGCAGGCTACTCCTGCCTTTTTGTAAGCAGTGTAATACTTGAGCACAAATCAACTTAGCTGCGAGTAGAATTACTGATTGTAGAATGTGCTCCAAGAAAAGTACCGAGTACACTGAAAAGGCTAATCAGTTCAAGTTACAGGACTACTAGCCTCTGGCTTTCCATCACTGATAGATTTACTTTCATGTTCATGACTTGCACCCATTATCAGACACGGGTAATCATGGAAAAGTGTATTAATACAGAGAAATTAGAAATGCATCATTTTTGTTTCATTTTGTCAGCTCATACAGGTAATTCAGAACCAAACTCAAAAGTGTCTAAGCAGAGAGAGAACATTTTTTGGGACATTTTAATGACTTTTATGTATTTTCAGGGAGCATTTGTAAGGCTGAGAAAGCACCATTAAGGATGTTAAGGAGTCTGGTGGAAAGCGTCATTGTTTGGTGAAAGCTGCACCATTTGCAGCTCGGTGTCAGCCAGATAAAGAAAGAGATTTCAGACGAAGCAGGAAGATAAAGACACCTGTCACCATCCGGGGTGATGAGGTGGAGGTGGCACAGACTCGCACATTTTTGTAGGTTCATATCAACAGTGTGGATAGGTCTGATGACATAAATTCACTAAAAAAGACAGATGAGTCACAATGTGGAGTATTCAGTGTCTACAACAAATAATATCTTAAATTGTTAGGCTCATTTAATTCATTAAAATTTAGCTTCGCTGAGCTCAGTCAAGTGTGGAGCCGGTGGCCGAAGGGGGGATGAAGTTCAAACTGAGTAACATCTTGGATAATATTCCCTAATCTTTTAATGTGCTTGTGCAGCAAGACAGCAGCTTTTAGCCGTTGGCTCAGCACCTCAGAGGTGTCTCATGCAGGCACTCAGTTTCCAGCATCAGAGTCTTCTTTCTAACAGTCATGGCACTGACAGCAGCCAGCACCTTAAGAGTTCCTCTTGCATCCCAACACAGTATACAAAGGCCAGGATGCTGTCAGACATGAAATCCACTCCACTAAGTGGTGGCTCTGTTGATGCTGAAACCCGAATTACTGCAGATGTGATTTCAAATTGTGGCTGTAATGAATTCAAAAGTGTATTCATCACAGCTTTTACTCACCATGCACAAATGTAAAATATTCACAGTTAACAGTAAATGAGATGTTTTTCACCGAGGATTTTTAGTGTCATCCGTGGAATGTTTTACATGGTTAAACAAAACCCCTCTAAGTCTAAAAAAACACAAACATTTTCATTTCCGTGCCCACGCATTTTAAAAAACTTCAATATGGCTTTTGCATCTAGATGTTACATGCTTAATCTGCAAAGAACTTCAAAGTCACTACAAAATCATATTCACCGGAGTCACGGTTTCTGTAGAATCAGTCATCAGCTGCATATAAAAGTCGTTCTTGAAATATAGAATTATATGTCCTTTTAATCACAATATAGTCCCAAAATGCCTGAACTCTACTTATTTGTGCAGTGCAGGAAACACTGAGGTTTCAAACTGATATTTTGCGCTTGAAGGAACATACCGGAGCTATCAATTCATCAAGTCTCAATTTGCTCAAAAACTAGCCCTTAAGGCTAATTTGGATGCACTGAGGAAAACAGTTGGTGCCACTCATTAGTCAGAGTGACATGTTGATTGATCTCTGAGATCAATTTCCTTAACAAACACAGAAGAAAGTAAATATAACGGTTAGGTGCTGGTTGTGACTGACATTTCTTGCAATGTTTAGCAATATTTTCTTAATTAATGCGAAAGACGGGATTTTTTTTTTCTTCCCATCTTTGATTTCCACCCTTGAAATAGCAACGCTCTCTGACAATTAGCATTTGTTCACCCTTCAAGCATGAGTGATCCAACAGCCAAAATGTCCTTTTCCACAATAATTATTACACTCTAAGGTGACTGACCTCACTGTGCATATACTAGACTCGCTGTGCAACAGTGACTAAGAGACATTTTTCTTTCTCTTTCCAGGAATCCAAACAGTAATTTATTTTTCCTTTGACTTTGAAAATAATGCAGAGTGAAATGATTTAGTCCACTCACATACCAGCCTTCAGCATTTTATTTAGTTTACCTTGCACTGCAAGGACATGGAAATACAACAGCAACACAATCCGACCAGGAGTGTCAAACACAACTAGAAGATGTCCGTGTTAATCTCTACACAACATAAATGTGGCTTCTCAGCAAGCAGTACAAGTAACACGTGGGTCTGTAGAATGCTTGTACAGGTTAGCGGAGTGTGTTTTTTATTCATGTGCTGTGTGGAAATAGACATTTATGCCATGAATCACACAGTAATTCAGTTTGATTTGTGCTCCTTGTCTGAGGAAGCGCTTTTCCTTCTTAATAGGCTGCCCTCAAGTGTATGTGTGTGTGTGTGTGTGTGTGTGTGTGTGTGTGTGTGAGTGCATGTATTCAGTCGTGTGTGTGCCTGGAGGGAGAATAGAAAGTGCTATTAGACCTGGATATTGCAGCAGTAGCTCATGGGAGCTCAATACAATTCAATCATTCATAGTCATTGTTATCAAGAGCGGAGTCTAAATGTATAATGTAAATCACAACAAGCTTTAAGTCTCATTATCATATCCAGCCCTGGGTCAATTTCTATCCAATATATTTAAATTTGCAGTTTCTGCATTTCATTAATCATTCTCAATCATTTTTACGTCCACATTTGTTATCTGCTGTATCTCTTTTGAGATACAAAGCAGAATTTGGTTTAGTTCTCCTATGAATATAGAAAAACCGCCAAATCATCCCTGAATGGATGTTGCTTTGACTTGAATGAATCACATGTTAATTTCACCTTTTAGGAGTTTCCCCTCTGAGGAAACGATTACATCCTTAATAGTCTGACTGAAAGCCTCCATGTGTTTGTTCTTGCCAATGAACACACTTTGCTACAATATGTTTAAACAAGTGTCCACGTCTTAAAGGGTACATTCAACCAAATAACAGACAGAAAACACATTTTCCCTCTCACTCCTAGTGGTATCCAGCCATGCAAATAGATTTTTTTTGGTCTAATTTTGAGAAACACCCTGTGAGATTTCTGCTTCGTTTGTCAAGGTTTTGAGATATTGGTCTCTGTAATTTATGCTGCCACCACAAAAAAAAATGGAGGTGAATGGGATTTGATTTGTGGTGCTCAGAACATTTTTAAAAAAAAATCATCATCAGCAGCAACTCTTTCTAGATTTATCATAATCATAATCTTCAGAACACACTGTCAACTGTTTTTATAGGGACTATTTCTTTAGTGGTGGTTGTTTTCCGATGAAAAGTGTTCACAGTGTGGTCTGTGGATTACAGGGGTGGGCAAATTGAGCCCCAAAGTGTCAATACTACTGATACTATGTAAATCTTGTTTGCCAGTAGGATCAATCCCAAAAGACATGGCTCCACCTCATGTTAGATCACTTTCTGGGCACTTCAACACTCGTCTTAGTGCTGCACTTTCTGCTTCCCTGCTGCTGTTGTGTGAGTGCACACAGAGATCTCCTCATTAGGTCCCAAAATTCACACAATAATCATTTGTTATTTAACATTAAAAAAATGTCTCGTGTTTTAACATGCATGAGATTAAGTACTTAACAGAGAATAGTTAAAACAAAAGCCTACTGGTTGTCAAATTATTCCGTGATAATTCAAATGTATTCAGAAGTAGCCTATAAATTATGCATTCACCTCATAAATCATGACACGTTTCTCTCACCTATGATATAACATTAGCTGCTTTTAATAATAAAAGTATTGATATCAGTACTGAATCAATTTTCCTTGCCCTGATATTGCTTTATTGAATCAAAACCGAATGTAATAGTATCACCCATTCTTTGTGGATTAGTAAGACATTGTTTCGGGAAATAAAGGTTACTGTGGAAGTTTTTTAAATGTATATTTTCAACTTTGTGATCACAACAAACACAATTCCATTCAGAGCAAACAGAAATTGACCAATGTCTCAAAACTTGGAGAAACTAAGCAAATTAAGCCAGAACTATCCGCGTGGTTAGATATCAATAGAGGCAACCTTTAATATTCTTTGTATTAATTAGAAATGAGCTGTGTGAGTCACTGCACGCCTACATGTCAATACAAAGTAAACTGCAACAGAGTATTTCCGAAGCTAGTCAAATGGAGCAGGGTATTTACAACCCCTGTCTTTAATGATATAATGAAAGAGGCCAGACAGGGGGTACGAAGATGGAGAGAACAAAGTGATTGGAACAGAGAAAAGACTGAGCAACAGTGAGAAAGCTATCGAGGCTAGAGATGGACTGATGAACCAGACAGAGTGAGATGAGAGAGGGGGGACAAATTAACAAACTTTGCAGCAGTTTGAGACGAAAGAGCGACAGAAGAAAACAATTAGAGCACATAGAGGTGCAGTACGGCAGCATAGAGAAGGCAGATGAGCAAAGGGCAGAGAGAGAGAAGGGGAGAAGGATAGGGATATAGAGGGAGAAAGAGATGTAGAAAAGAGGATATTGATTGGTTAAAAATGCATGAGGTGTCTGGCGCGCAGCATATCATTTCTAATGGCTTCTGACCAGACAGTCTGAAGCTAAAACATTCATCTCCCTGAATAACTGTTTTTAATTGTGGTTTTTATATCATTTGCTCTACTGAGGACGTCAGTGAGTTGTTCAGTGTCTAATACAGTCACTCAGTGGATAAATGAGTTGTTTTTAAATAAATTACCATTTGAATCAAATACCGGCATTGAATATTTGAAGTACATTAAACTTTAAATAGAAAAATTGCAAGTAAACCGTGTGATGAAAAGGTGGTTGAAAATGTCAACTCCATGTTTACCTGCTGTCTCTGTTGCTTTAGATGGCCTGAAACAGAAGAGGTGAGGCGGGTGCGGTGTAATTTCTAAAGTAATGATGTATGTCTGTCCCATCTTGCCGAGAGCTCTGTCCACAAATAGAACCAACACTGACACTGACGGATAGATTGGTCTTTCGTTCTCACAGGCGTCCAGTCAGAGAATCAGTCAGTAAATCGGTTCTTGAAACAGTCGCTTAATTAGATCCTTTACTTCATTTTCTCGTGGTGGTTTCGGCTTTTGCTCAGTCACTTTGTTTTTATTCAGATTAATGTCACTGATGTTTATCAGCTTTGGTTGAATTTTGTGTGTCTCTTTTTTTTATTTCCTATGACTAATAACTAATAATAAGACTGAGAGTGTGCAGCCACACTAGTGGCTCTGTGAGGCTGTATTTAGGCACAGCCGTGCTTTGGTTTAAATGCTAATGACAGCACGCTAACATGATCACAATTACAATGCTAACATGCTGCTGTTTAATAGTAATGTCGCATGTTCACCAGCTTAGTTTAGCGTGTAAGCATGCTAACATTCGCTAATTAGCACTAAGCACAAAGTACAGCTGATGGGAATGTCTTTAGTTTTTGCAGGTATTTGGTCATTAACCAAAGTCAGTATGGTTCATCCTTTGGGGACCTTTAATGTCTGAATGAATAGAATAAAAAAACATAACATTATATTGTTAAAATGATGATGGCAGTCTCTGCTTAATATTCACTTATTCGTATTATTAGTCCCTGAGCTCTAATTGTTATTCCTGACAGTGACTTTAATTTGCACTTGCTCCCTGCTCTCTGCTGTCTTTCCATCTGTCTGGCCATGCCTCTGCCAATACTGGGTTTGACTGCGCACGTGCACGTGTATGCATGTGTATGTACAGTATAATTAGCAGAAGGTTTTCAGGTCTGTGAACGTGTATCAAGACCCAGCGTGGTTTGGCGTCTGTGACCAGCAAGTGCCAGTGTGACGGAAAGAATCGCACGCCCAGCAGATCAGAGTTAGGATGAAAGGACTTTCTCTTCCTGGCCAAGCCACACAGCCACATTTACCTCAGAAGCTCACAGGCCATCCAGGTACTTGTTGGGTACATCCACCCGGTGTGCCTTTCCATCTGACAGGTTCCTGTGAAGAGCTGTTCGTTTGTACACAGCCAACTAGGTTTGTTAAACCTGGCATGGACAACACAGTGAAGAGCCAACACAAATGTAAAATACACTTTTGAGGTTTGAGTGACCAGGAAATGTGTTTTTTTTGGAATTAAATCTTTACATACTTATTTACTGCCTGATAAAAAAAAAAACCCATCAAAATCAAATAAAACTTGACTAATAAATCAGGTAATTTTGGTATTTTAAACATAAAATGTAATGAAATTCAACATGTTTTATTACATTACATTAATTTGTCAGATGCTTGGGAGCTATTTGGGGCTCAGTGTCTTGCTAAAGGGCACCTCAACACAAGGAGGTGGGGATCAAACCCCCAACTCTTCGATTACTGGACTCCCACTTAGAGAGGGTATTGAAAAATGACCTAAGATTTTCCATATTTGTTTTTAAAAAGTATGTGAAGATATCACGAGGTAAAAACTTTACCCAGTTTGGATCAAGATAGCACCAATGCAACTAATTTTGAACCAGTGTTGGACACAACTAGCTCAAGTTTGAGCTGAAAACTGTCACAAATTTATTGTTACTTGTACAAAATGATTTGCATATGTCATTCAAAAGATGTTATTAACAAACAATGACAAACTGTGATATGTAAGTTTAAAAAGAATAGATTATAACATCAGCTTTAGTTTGGGTTAAAAAAAAACAACAGTAAAATAAAAAATAACACTAAAACTGGGTCGGAACAACCCCTTGTCTTGAGTTCTTTTCTTCTTTCACCCAATGATTTTTAGTGTAAAATTAGTATCTATTCTATTCTATTCTATTCGATGCCATGCCACGCTAACATATTGTCACTCCAAGACAGATATAATAAGCCCCAGGCCCGTTGGATTTAGCAGCTTTCATGCTAATACACACATCAACTCCACTGTTTGACATAATTATCTGAAACAGCAAGAAATTTTTCCTGGCCAGCACACTCGGCCTACAAACAGCGTATGCGTGTGTGTGTGTGTGTGTGTGTGTGTGTGTGTGTGTGTGTGTGTGTCTTATCCCATCAGTAGTATAGCTTTGGGCTGGTTTACATTTGCATAATGAAGTCAATAACACTGGCCTCCTGGGAGGGAGCATGGTGACATTATTACTAATTTAATAAGAAGAGCTGAGATTGTGCGTGTATGTGTGTGCGTGTGTGTTTGGGGAGGGAGGGAAACAAAGATGGAGAGGGACACAGTGAAGTAGAGTAAGATCAAGATAGATAGATGCAAGAGGTGAAAAGAAAGAAAGGGGTTTCAGGGGCAGAAGTGTAACTGGAACAGGTTGGATAAAGTAACAGAAAGGACAGAAAAGGTGAACAGCAGAGTAAGAAGGAGGGAGGTAGGGAGGACCAAGAGGTGAGGGTGAAAGGAGGACATAAAGTTAGAGAGAGAACACAGAAAAGTGTGGAGGGAGAAAGGAAGAAATGAGAGAAAGGAGGAAAAGGGGGGAGGGGTGCAAGAGAGGGAAAAGCAGAAAAAGATAAAGCATGTCGTTAGGTGAGGAAGTCAGAAAGTGAGAGGCAAGTGTTATAGAGAGACAGAGATGTATGGTTGATGTGTTCTTCACGTCTGTTTTAATCACAGACTCTATGTCCTTGCTGTCCTCTGCTGGTTAAAGGCCTGCAGCAGTCTGCGGTCCAAAACAGGTATCTGTGGCCCCACAGCAGCAATACTAACACAACACACAGTGGAGAAGCCTTCTAAATAAAGTTGTCATTTAAATCCATGCAGAAATGATGCCTTTTATAGCTCACTCAATGTCAAGTAAAGACAATATAAAAATGTATTTTCCATCAACATCTCATTACTGTGAGTGAGACTTTGTGTCCCTGCAGGCTGCCGCATATTCTTGAAGAATCCCATTGGATGAATGACATACATGTCACTTATTCTCATTTTACTGTTAAAGAGGACGTATCATGCACATTTCCAGGTTTATATTTTTATTCTGGGGCTGTACTGGGATATCTTTGCATAATTTACAGTTCAAAAAAACTGTATTTATCTTATATTGGCTCTTTATGCAGCCCCTCAGTTCAGCCTCTGCCTGAAACAGCCTGTCTCTTTAAGGCCCCCTCCTGATGAGCCCACTCTGTTCTGATTGGATTTCACTTCTTTCTCTCGTTCTTTATTGGAAATGGAAACTTCTCAAATACATCGGTATGTGTTTGAGCCGAAATCCAATCTGAAATATGCGAGTAGACAACATGAACAGCCCATGGAACAACCTCAGCAATAAAAACTACGGAAGGCACGGCCGTTTGTGGGCATGTGTGAACAATCTGACATCATAATGAGGAGGAAGAAGAGATAACATTTCAAACAAAGCATTCAGAGCAGGCTGAAGCCCTGGCTTTTGACTCACAGGCACCATTTTTACATACACTCACCTCACCAAGTTTTTGAGCTTTGACTATGTTTACTATAGACATCCAACATCACAACAGTATGAAAATAACATGAAATCACAAAAAGCATGTTATGTCTCCTTAAAAAAAGATGGCTGACAATTTACGCTCAAACTATGCTTATTGCCTCAACTCTCTTCAGTGGACACATGGAATTTCTAGTATTGTTTGACTTGAGATGTTCATAATACACCTTTTTCAAAGCAGACATTTTAACATTTCATAGCATGTGAAGCACAGGTGTAACTAATAACAATTATGATGGTCCGATTAGATTTAACGGACACCCACACAGGTTTTCACTTATTCTGGTTAATTATGGTAAATGGACTGTACTTGTATAGTGCCTTTCTAGTCTTCTGACCACTCAAAGCTCTTTTTACACTACAAGTCAATTCACCCATTCACACACATTCATACGCTGAATGGGTACAGGGTCCCAACCTGCCCATCAGAAGAAATCTAATCATTCACACACTCAGACACCGACGGCAGCAAGCTACCACACAGGGTGCGGGCACAGCCATCGGGAGCAATTTGGGGTTCAGTATCTTGCCCAAGGACACTTCAACACATGGACTGGAATCGGGACTGGGAATCGAACCGCCGATCTTCCAATTAGTGGACGACTGGCTCTACCTACTGAGCCACAGCCGCTGAGACTTCTACTCACGACGTTGGGCAGAGCTATGCTGGAGGTCAGCGAACTTCAAAAACCAATAAGAATGATAAAGGTGTAACGTCTCCCACTCTAACAGGTACAACAAAGCTAACAGGAGGGTCAGACGGATGTCTGTACACACTCCTTCAATGAGGTGTAATCAGGGAAAAAAGAGGAAAGAAAAATGTGTGGGTGGAACATGGGTGTATGGAGCCAAGTGTTCCAGTAAGCCATGGCAGTGAGCCAGCATGCACAATACCAGGAGTAGTAAATGGAATCTAGCCATTATTAAAGTGGCATGATATGTCAAAATACCTGCCAAGAAAAAAGCCAAAATGGGAAAATTATAGGTACTAGATATGAAAGGCAAACCAAAGATTGAAAATATGGACTTTTAGTGAGTAATACATCATAAATGGATAATATCTTTGTAATCTTGTCTGAGAAATACTAGCTGATTAAACATTTGTATACGCAGCAGTGAACTTTTTTTTATATACGTATATTTCTTTGTCAATATTCAGTGCATGTGAGCACGCTTTGGCTTTAAAACTGCAGCAGTTCTCCTCTGTACACTTGCACACAGTTTTTCAAGGTACTTGGCAGGTCGGTTGTTCCAAGCATCTTGGAGAACATGCCACAGTTCTTCTGTGGATTTAGGCGTCTCAGTTGCTTCTGTCTCTTCATGTAATCCCAGACTGACTCTATGATGTTGAGATCAGGACTCTGTGGGGGGCGTACCATCTGTTGCAGGACTCCTTGTTGCTGAAGATAGTTATTTATGACTCCGGGCTGTATGTTTAGGGTCGTTGTCATGCTGCAGAATACATTTTGGACCAATTAGAGGGCCTCACTGATGGAATTGCGTTATGGAGAAGAATCTAAACGAAAATGCTTGCACAGTACTGTATGTCTTTGGCATTTTTGCCTTTATTGGATAGTTTGAAAGATACAAACAGGAAATATAGGGCGCTAGAGAGGGGTATCACATTTAGATTTAAACATGATCACATTTGGACATTGCCTGACATCATCAGGAAGGTTGTTCCAAGCATCTGTGGTACCAAAATGCTGCTTCCTCATGTTTTGTGTTGATTCTAGTTACAGTGATCCGTGTCAGACAACCTATAGTGTTCTATCTAAAGGGTTCATACAGAGAAAGCACGTCAAGGTTTGTAGATGTAGCAGTATTTTCAAATCAATTCGCTGACTTACTGATGACCAACAAAAAGCTTTTATTCAACTCAGACGTTTGGACATACAGCAACAGTAATTGGAGTCTTGCAGGTATGAGTTGAGGTCATACCAACACTCAAAGATATGTACAAGGACTTGTATATGTGAAGATGTGTTTTTTCAAGTAATCTTACTGTGAGTGATGTGGTCATGGACACAAAATGTTCTGTATTTGTGTTTTTGTCAAACCACAACCACACAGTACTGATGAGGCAAATTTGAACTCTAAATTAATATTAACTAAGGATATTTTTGTTTATGTTTAATGTTGGTGAGAAAGCTTGACAATGCCGAAAGGATTGAGGTAAGTAGAAAGTCAGAGTGCAGTGCATTCCTGACAGGACAGTTGATGAGATGAAGCTAGAGTGTAGTTAGGACGTTTCAGTTACACAATGCAGAGCCTTGGAGGGTTTGAGTCTATATGAGAGTTGTGGGGCTGGAAGTGTGACAGCTCACCTTGGGGGTGTTGGAGCATCTTCTCTGTTCCTGTTCAGCTCCAGCAACGGGCGTCCCAGCAGCCACAGGTGCGTGCTTGTTCGCTGTCCAAGGTGCTGAACAGGCATCAGCAGGGCCGGATATTGCCGTTGCTGCTGCTGTCCGAGGTTCTGAACCTCAGACAGAGCCCAAGGTGCAGCGCAAGTCCTCTTGGCAGGGCTTTGTCCCTGAGAATTTCAAAGAGACAAAAATATCCTTCCTCTTTGAGTGCGGTACTCAGAGGGATAGTGTCATAAAACCTTTCAAAATCTCACAAGTATCAGGATATTTTCTGTCTGTCATCTCTTCAATGTCCTGAGTTACAGACAGAAGGAAGAATTATTTAGGATCTATCAATGTGTCTCTCCATCAGACAAACAAACACACAGAGCCACACACACACACACACTCACACGAGCACACAGGTACTGTAGTGCAGGCGTGAACGTGGCTCTTGTTGATTGCTGTTAGTTTCATCAGATTTACTTTGGATGGTTGGTTTCATCAGAGTATCTCTCATGGGTATGTGCATATGTGTGTGTGTGTAACAGCTATGTGACAAAAAACTGAAATGACAGATAAATAACTAAACATCAAGACTAAGAATCAAAACAGGGCCAACAGTAAACATTTGTTAGGTGCAGATAAAGCCATGTAACCTGTATGCAACTGGAAAACTCAGTGTACCAGGAAGGAGACAGGATTGTAGTTTAAATACATTACTTTCTTTACATCATTGGATATATAGACACAGATCTGGACTGATAAGGGACTGTAAAAAAATTATAAGGGGGCAGTGGGGTCAGTTATATATTTCTCCTTTTTGCCGAGGGGAAGGTAGTCTAAATTTTTTGGGACATCAGGGGAGTTTTTTCTCACCCCAAATTTATATTTTATTTCAGCCTTCCCTTGCAAGATTAATATGAAAAAAATAGTTACAAAATAATGGCTGTGGTGTGTGCATTGGGTCATAAAGGTGTGCTTTGCCTCTTGTCTCTGTTTAAAGGATTTATTTGTCCTGTCCTTATAATAATAATATAAATGATAAAAGTAAGTCCAACATTCATTCTCCTTTTAGCTCTGTTTGGCAACTTCTGAGGGGAATATCTGGCTCTTTAGCTGCTAAATGCTGTCTGTTGTTTGGTGCTGGGCAGGCAAAGTGGTGGGTTTATCAGAGCAATTTAGCTAAATTCAGCTGCCTGCTACGTGTGGAAATGATGCCAATTAGAGCAGTGAGAGTGAACCAAAACAGTGAATTTGCTGGTGGTAAAACCAAAACAATTGGATGAAAGATGCTAAAATGTTCAGGAGAGCTGAGATAATTCTTTGTGGGCTCATCACTAAGAGCGACGCTTTTAACATAGAAGTGTGTGAATGTGCTCCATTGTTGATATAACAATATTTATTACATCTGCAACATATTATGGTTTAAATTAGGGTGCATTGTCTTTAATTCTTCATGATTTGCCTTTTTGAATTATTGATGTTGAGATATTGTGGGGGAGGGTGATGTAATTTTTTTGTAAGTTAAAGGGAGAGGCCAAAGAAAATATTAATAATTTTGGGGAGGTTTTGAATTAAAAAAAAAGTTAAACATGAAGTTTACTTCCCCTCCTCCACACGCCAATAATTTCTGTACAGTCCCTAACTTTTTCTTGTGTACATGGTCTCATAGAAGATAGGACCTGAATTTTGTGTGTACTGTATGTGGTGCATGTGTGCGTATGTGTGTGTGTGTGTGTTGTGTCCCCCAGCCCTCAGCCCCCTCTGTGCGCCCTACATATACAGCAATCCAGTCCAATGTTAACACCAGCTGCTGTCTGTATCTCTAATTATAGCCTGTGCACTGCAGGCTCCCAGGGCAAGACTGGGGGTCAGGTTACTCCTTCCCACTGCTCTCTCGCACATAGACACACACCCTCGTTTAAACTGGGCCTCAAAAACAGACTCTGACAGGCCTTAAAACTCACATGGGGCTCAACTAGATATTTATTCACTTATTTACTGTTCACGTTGACCTCTGTTTGACAAGGCGGGGCACTTCAGAGGAAATGTTTCCCCCCGGAGGTACCGCAAAGATGGTTGAGAGATTTAGAAGTTTAAAGTTCCAAGTAATTTATTTTTCTAGCCAAGGGCACAAAGTGAAAGTGTTTGGTCTCTTGACAAAGTCTTTTTAAAACTGGTGCTGTTGTTTTTTGGAGGACATCCCATTTCTATTATCTAATCATATTATAACAGATGATAATTAAAAGAAAATCAGTGACAGCGCTACTTAATTCAACTTACAGGTTCAAGGGAAGTGTCTTGATGTTTTTACAGTGAATAGGTCAGTATAGGTGAGAGCAGGATTAAAATAATGGGCCTTCCAACATTATAAAATGGTTGAAAAGGTCTGTGTTTCCAAGACACATAGACTTTTAGACCTTTATGTCCTCACTTCCTTTCTCTTTCTCCTCTCCATCCCTTGATGTTTCTCTTCTACACACTGCTTTTTCCTTTTCAGTCCTTCCCTTCCAATCCTCCCCTCCTTTCCTCCCTCCCTCTCTCCCTCCCTGCCTTCCCTTCTTTATCTCTCTATTTTGGACCCTCAGAGGGGGCAGGGTGACTGAATGGGTGACCCTTTCTATCTCACTCTCTCCAGCATTTAACCAGCTAGAAACCGAATCTCAGAAACTTTGAATCAAGAATTTCTTGGACACAAACCAAAACCTACAAGGACAACTTTGAAATGATCAAGAACAGTAAAAACCAAAGGATTGTTCACCGGATTCCTTTTCATTTTCTCCTGTGGGGAAGGTTTTAGTGTATTTTTAGACCCGGTGTGATCCAGCTTAACACAATTGCTGCGCGCTTTTTGCTGCCAAATTTGAGTGTTGCCTCCATCGTCTTCTCTCACAATCAACTGGGGCCGAAAAGGATTTAACGAAGGAGTTACACGCTTGTTTCTATGGTAACACTGCATTTCCCGAGCCTTTGAAGGACTGAAGGTTATCAGTAGACACCCAGCAAACTCAAAGTCCAAGGTACTGTAAAAATCCATTTCACTCTGGCTGAACTTTATAATAATGATCTACTACTGATGTTCCCGGTTGCTACAGGTCTATACACATTCCCCACAGTTACTGTTTCTCAATGCCATTTAAAGTGCTCATTAGAATTTAGCTGACAGTATAATTTTATTAGGTGGAAAACAGCAAATAAACGATGTTTAAGGAAATTTAATGAACTATGTTTTGCCCAGATTAACCAAGGTATGTAAACGGCCATTGGTGCTAAAAGCTCCACTGTGAGCTATGAGCTCATGTTACAGTAATATTTAATTATTTCCTCTCTTGGGTTTTGATGTGGGCCGTACTACACATCATAAAAGTCGTGTTCATTTATACCAAAATCTGAAATGTTTCCAACTTTCTTGTGACACTTTAAATGTCTTTGATTCTTTTGTTGTTCTTTTTTTCTGTTGACGTGACTTCCCATGAATAGAAACACAACAAACTTAGCAAAATGGTCCTGTTTCACCCAAAACCATTCAGATTAAAGTGTTCTTTGGAGGGGCTAGAGGTTTATGTTTTCTACTGAGAAAAAAAACAACACCCACGTAAGGATGAATGATGATGTTTTAGTTTTGTTTGATGTGGTAAAACTTTGCAATTTTTTTTTTTTGTATCCCTTATGACTAAAATTCCAGACTAACCTGTTGATGTATTTCTTCACATCATTTTGCTTTCATGTAACATCAAATATACAGAATAACCACTACCATCTCAACTGTGCAAGTGTTTTTGCAAGTGCCTAAAATTGGACAAATACAATTATGATTAGATAATTATGCCTAAAATTTGAATATTTTTTAAATGATCAGTTACCGATTTTTTTGTTTTTGTTTTTGTTTTT
Organism: Scomberomorus guttatus; assembly: GCA_038419695.1. NCBI lineage: Eukaryota > Metazoa > Chordata > Actinopteri > Scombriformes > Scombridae > Scomberomorus > Scomberomorus guttatus. The sequence goes on from CM076462.1 coordinate 18,119,976, forward strand.
TTTTGCTCCTGATGGTGCCATCAAGTAATTAAAAATAAAATAAAAATAAAGTAAAACATGACCAAGGGGAATGATTTGCATGTATGAGAGTGAAAATATATGTATATGAAAGGACAATGTATGTGAGAGGGCCAGAATCAAATATGGCTTGTATGGCCACTCAAATTGCTGCTTTCATATCTGTTCAAGAAGCTTTATTTCACAAATATAAAAACAAAGTGAGTTTTTTGACAAGTTTTTTGATCAGCTTATTCTGTTAAAAGTAAACCAGTTGAGTTTGTGCTCCTGTGTGTTCAACATGCAGTGTGCTTCGTTTACTGTAAGTTTTTGCTATGAAGTAATGGTATGACTTTTAAAGCAGTGACATGTCTATTTGTCATAAAGCTGCTGTATTTATAACAAAGGGGTTGCATTTAATGACTCACTCTGGACCATGCCTTTGTCACCTTTCGTTTGCCCTCAAATGCCGGTTAGTAGCCCGCACCCACGTCGTTCTAATTCTGTTCATTCCTTTGGTGTGGAGGAGGCAGCAGCAGTAGTGTGTGTGAAGATCAGCCCTTGATGGTAACAACAGGTGGGAACATATGTTGTAAGGCAAAAGTGTTTGCACACTGTGACTGACGATGTGACAGAAATACATAAAACACAGGCTGTTTAAAAAACTATTCTGTAATTACGTAATTCAGAGAAGAATGAAGTGGATGATTGCACATCAGTGCAGCTTTTCTGTTCTGTCTACCGTAGAACATTTTGAGTCTGTGCTCTAACCTTCTGTCCCTGCAACGTCGTTTTACCTGCTATGGATCAATACATTGGCCTGACCAGCCGTTACCAGGACTTCACAAGATCAATGGTCAGCTTTTATATGACACACGTACACACACAAATGCAAGCCCTCTCAGCTCTACCTGAAACTGAAATGAAATGACACGCATGCCAGCTATTGTTCACTAGATCAATGGTTAGCCTTCTTGAAGCAGACACACACACACAAATTCACATTCGAGTGTGTGTGCGTGTGTGTGTGTGTGTGTGTGTGTTTGGGTAGAATTATGTTAAATTGATTTTGCAGTTTGTTATCTGAATGCAGCAATAGAAAGGTCAGTGTGAGACCAGCTACTGAATCAAAACACATCAATTCTTCATATTATACAACCATTCTGGATGGCATAAATGTAGTACGATAGATAGATAGATAGATAGATAGATAGATAGATAGATAGATAGATAAAGAGGACATTTCCAGGTCTATATTTATATTCTGGGGCTCTACTGGAATATCTTTGCATGATTTACAGTTCAAAAAATGTATTTATCTTATACTGGCCTTTTATGCAGCCCCTCAGTTCAGCCTCTAGAGGGATTTCACATCTTTTTCTGGTTCTATACTTGAAATTAATTAAACTTCTCAAATACATCCGTACATGTTCCGTACGTGAACAGTGAAGCTGTGGAACAACCTTAGCAAGAAAGACTACAGAACGGACGGATTTTGACTTTCAGGGAGCATTTCTACTTACGTTCACCTCCTGTTTTGGAACTTTGACCATGTTTAACATAGACATCCAACATTATAACAGTATATAAATGAAAAAAAAAATCACAGAAAGCATGTCGCCTTTAAATTTTGTCAGAAATAAACTGAAGACAGTTCAGATGCATCCATTCCTGAATATCAGCTGCTTCATTATTGTTGAACATCACTGACGCCCTGAAGAAGGCAGGAAGATGCCAAAACGTCTAATGCAGTTGAGGATGCATACTTGGGTGAATGCATGAATATGATTGGGTTTTACTCGCAAGTAGTAGCATACTGCATCTTATAATTAGGACACGGGGTTCGGGGGTGGGGGCCGGCATTGTCACCAATCTACATTCTTTTAATTGACAGACAAGATGAGGACCAACATGAGAGTCCCAACCTCCACCTAATTCTGTCAACAAGACTGTCATAATAAATGGTGCTAAATCCTTCAGCTGGTCTGGCGCAGAGCATACAGGGCTCATGTGGATCTGCATTCTTCAGGGCCTCGTTAATAACCTTGAGAAGGGCATATTTCTTCCAAATGAGTCAGGCCCGTTTTAATTCAAATCTCCACAACAGTGTAACTATCACTTTGCATTTGCGGATAAGCTGTGTGAGAGGCAGGCAGAGAAGCAGAAGGAAAAAAAAAAAACAAATCATCTCAGGCGTTCACTGCAGCACACCACGTAATGAACACAAACAACCCAACGCAGGCACGCTATCATGCTATGGCACACGGCCCCCACCGCCATACAACGATGAAAACTTTCTTTAGAGAAGTAATTTGTCTTGTCGAACAGATTTTTCAAAGTGAGATGGAATTTAATCTCCTCATCACCTCGGGTAATCTCTGTCTGTCTGTCTCTCTCTCTCTCTCTCGTTGCTCTCTCCCACTCCTTCCCCTCCCACTCATCTCTCTTCCTTCATATCTGTCATTCTCATCCTCACAAAAAGACACATGCTCAAGTAATTCACTCACGTCCATGTGAACAAACAGCCGCTGTGCGCATTAATCACAAGAATTGGTGTCATAAATGCAAGAATTCGTCACGGGACAAAAACAAAATATGGACTATGTTGGTACAGTCCCATATACATATAATATCATGGGCTGTAGTTTTAATTTTAGTAGTTTCAATTTCAGTAATGAGTTTATTTTCATGCTGATTATTGAAAAATCTACAGTATCACCCAAAACTTGTTGCTATTGCTTCGAAACCAAGTACGAACTGCACCCTAGACTTCTCTTTATAATCATAATTTAAAAAGTGTGCAGCTGTTTCATTTCTAGATATTTATAGATATTGACACTTTGAATGGTGAAGTTAGCAGTTCTAGAGACCTGAGAAAAAAAACAATGGATTCTACAGTGTTTTATTCTTGTCATCAAAGTTAACCCTTACATACTGTTCAGGTCAAATATGACCTGTTTGTACATTTTAGAGCTGTAAAAACATCCTAAACACCACAATATTCTTTTAGCCTGGCTTTATACTTTTGTTATGCTTTTATACAGCTGATACACATTTTTGTACACAGGGAGCATTCCGGGATAAATTTGACCTATGTTTATTCAAAAAAAAAAAAAAAAAAAAAAAAATCACCCTTCAAAAATGTTGCATTGTTCACATCAAATAACATTTGTTGAATGATGGCTGTTACTGTGGATTCGGAAAGTATTCACTTTTTGTACACTTTATTGTGTTGTAGATTTAATTTTAAATGGATTTGTGTATTTTATGCAGTTTTAAAATCCCATAATGACAAAGTGAAAGCATGTTTTGAGAATTTTTTTGAAAAGGTATTAAACATTTGGAGCAAGCACAGCAAAGGGTCTGAATAGTTTTGTAAATGAGAGATTTCAGTTTTTGATACAATTTGCAAAAAATTCTAAAAAATGTGTTTTCACTTTGTCACTGTGGGTTATTGACTGTAGATTGATAGCAGTTGTATCACTTTAAAATGAAATCTACGACACCATAAAGTGTGCAACAAGTAAAGCGGCCTAAATATGTGACTGTGAATGTTTTTTTCTCCATAAACAAATTGTATAAAACCCAAAGAATACACTGTCACTGCTCTCTGGAAGCTTCACTGAGGATGAATGAAAGATAGATTTGTGGTTCAGAAGTTTGGTACAGAGACTAATTATGAGGGGAAACTGTGGACACAGTCGTATTCTGTCTTCTGTGGCTCTGAAGCAGCTTTGTCAAGTCTAAGAAAATCACCCTGATGATGACATCAGAGTTATCTCAGCCTGGGCTTGCCTTAAAGCCTGACAAAATGGGGACGTGAAATTGAAATGAAGCAGGCATTTACCAGGCAGGGAGTGTCTCATGCAAAGTGGCACTATGGGAAATGTAGGATCCCTTATAACATTTAAAAAAAAAAAATCTTTCTCTTGTCAGTCCAAATGTTATAGAAGTGAAGTGCAGTACTCAGTTGCTGGGATGCTCCTTTAAACAGCAGGCTTACAAAATGATCAGCCCGTCCTCACAAGAAAAACGACACTATAGGTCGAAAATTCAGGCGGCAAAAATGACCTATAGTTACATTTGAGTGACAGACGCCATCTAGCCGTAGTAATTATGACCCGGGGAAGTGACGCAGTTCAGATGTGTCAAATTAACATATGGGAGGCGGGTTTGGTGGACGGCTACATAGATAGATGGAAAAAAGTGGACTTAGCTGCAGGAGACCGATGTTCGCTTCCCATTTCCAATCGCGTGTCATGTTTCCAACTGCGAATCAGTTTTTTAAAAACCGTAACTATGATTGTTGTGGTGTTTACTGTTGCCATGACGACAAAGGTTGCATAACCCACACCACATTTCAAGTGATCATTTTAACCCAAACCATGATCTTTCCCTAACCTGGACTAAGTGTCTTTTGTGCCTAAACCTAACCAGACCTTAACCACAGTGTTGTCACACCATGAAACAATTATTTTTTACGATTACTGCCAATAGAGGTGGCATATTAGAAAACGCTCCTATGGGTCGTCCTATGTGGCCGTTTCATGATGAGGATGTGTTGAAATGATTCTATTCAAACTTGCTTAAATAAGCTTTAAGATGTTAGCTTTTAGCTTTTTCAGAAACTGTTCCTTGCTGTCTTCCCTTCCTTTTTTCCTTTTTTTGTAATTCTGTTCTCATATTTCAACTCGAACCTCTATCTCTTTCTTCCTCACCCCAGCTCTTTTCACCAATGAGCAGTCAGACCAACGACAGGGAGGCGGTCCCTCCATCTCGGACCAATCAGAGGACATTTTTGGATGAAGTCATTTTGACCTTTAGTTCACCGATGGCCTGGCTGCTGGTTGTGGCTCTGATCATCACATGGTCAGCCGTGGCCGTCGTTCTTTTTGATCTGCTTGACTATAAGACTCTGGCAGGTAACAAGAATCATTAATTTTTTTTATCATTTTAATCGTTTAATAGATTTTTTTATTTTAAGTAAAGCTGCTTTATCATTTTTAATTTGACAATGATAATAGTTCCATCATAATGTGATTGTAATGTTTTACAATGCCTTGTGACATTTTCTTTCCACCCACTACCCATTTTTCACATTTCTTTCACACATCCATATTTCATCCGAGCATTTTTCAACACCCTCGCAGACATTTTTGAAGCAGACTTCAAAAGTGGATGTGCTCTCATCAAGGTCATCATTTTTCAACAACGTCCGTGTGTCAAGTTTGGGGACTCACACAGTCTCATTTTCTTCTTTTCAACACATGTTGATAATATCATAACACCTCAATACCTGTGTCACTTTTACACACCAATGTGTGTTTCCCTTCACTTGACAGATGTATTGAAAATGACACTCTGGTTTTCGGAGCAGAGACTATTCATTCTCTCACACCTACATGTTCACATGGGCTCTAACATTAGTCCACCATTTGACAGTTTATGTACCAGTGTAGTAATACAGCTGTGTACATAATGAGATCTGTCCACTTCTCCTCATTTTCACTTAAATGTCTGATTCATACACTCATAGAATGAGAATTGATTGAAAGGGCATTCCTGGTGTTAGCATGCATATTAATAACACAGTCACAGGGGATAATAAGTCTCCATTTTGATTAAAGCACTTGTTACCCTAAAATAATATTAAATCTGCAATACACAGACTTCTATAAAATTCTACATTTTCACTGTTTTGATACCACAGACACTGAGAGCGGTTGTGTGTCTTCATATATTTTTAATCCAATTATCTCCAGCTCATGACTTAATTGTCTTGAGTGATCAAATTTCGTTCCCTGTGATCACATTTTAATTACTTCATTGTCATAAGATAACAGAAAATTAATTTTCCCGAGATCGCAACTATGCTGCTGATTGATTAAAGTAAAGTCAAGATCTCTTCTTCTGACATTTTCACTTTCTGCTCGCTGGCACCATGATCAAGTCTCTACAAACCCATTAATTTATATCTTGAGATACTAAGAAACTGCACCACACTCAGCTTATTATTTTTATAAAAGCATCTGGGTTGATTTCTACCCCAGAAATCAAACAACTGAACAAGAATACAGCTGTATTAACCGCATTATGCTCCAGTTATTATTACCCAAGTTAAAGAATTATAGTGAGATTTAATGCATTTCAATGTGTTACTTTAATCGAGGTAGAACCATCGACATTGTTTATAGTTTGACTTGTGAGAAATTGTGTGAAAAGATGATAGGTTGCAGTTTCACCTAAGCGCCAATTATTTCCACTGCTGTGCATCTTCTGGTACAATGCCAATTAACAGGTACTTTTCACTATTATTTTCAAGATGTTTCTCAGAAAAAAAAACTATTATTTGGTTCTAATTATAGGAAAAAAGAAACTGTCTTCAATTGTTATACTTTTAAGTAATTAATTTCAGTAAACTGCTAGTGCGACATGAAGTCTTTTCGTTCAACTAGTGTAGTTTAACATGCAAAAATGTGCAATTTGTCAAAAGACAGCCTTCAAGGTAACATTTTATTTTACCCTGATCCCTTCATATTATACTAATTTCCTTTTACAGGTACGTAACAGTTCATTTTTAGGACATTTTACAGAAAGGGTGGTGCAATTTGGTAGACATTATAAGAAAAATGAAAAAAATAGTTAATTTTGTTTAGGTGTAGTGGTGTACCCACTCATTATATTTGGGTTCATAGTTGTTAATTTGCAAAAATCCATAAGAAATTAGTCTTAAAAATTCTTTAAGTGACAGAAAATCAGTGTGTAGTTTTGTGTATCAGACGATATATTAGCATATTCTGAAAATGTTGTAAACAGAGCTCCCTGGTAGCCGAATGGTTACTACGCGTGACGCAATGTCCCTGGTTCGATGGCAGCCAGGGACTTTTGTTTTTTGCGTGTCATACCAACCTCTCTCTCCCCTTGTTTCCTGTCTGCTACTTCACTACCCAATAAAGGCAAAAATGAGAAAAATGAGTCAGCATCTTCTAAATTTTGGTAAAACTTTTATTTTATGGATCCCTTACTTTTTTCCTAAATATTTTTTCAATATTTCCCTAAAAGTAGCTGCTGTGTAATTGTTCTTCTTGGGGTATTTCTAGACAGGGTTGTGTAATTTGGTAATATATGGGTTTTTAAGAAACAATCTAATATGCCAATATGTCGTCTGACTTGCAAAACTACACACTGAAAACAGTTTTTTTCGTCTTTTAAAGAATTGTTAAGAATCTAACATATTAGGAATTTTTGCAAATGAACAACTGTGAACTCAAATATAACAAATGGGCACAACGCATTTCTGCTTTTCTTTTTCCACCCTTTCTGTAAAATGTCCTAACCATTAATTACCTGCAAATTACACAGAAAATATTCAGGAAATTAGTAGAAAATTAAAGGGCCTGTAAAATAAAGCGTTACGGCACCCAACATGGAGAATAATAGTAATACATTTATTTTCCTATATTTAGGAAAAGATTACATTGCTGTTTCTAGACAACCTCTTGGAGATTACAGGAAAATAATTAAGAAATAATGGTAAAATAAAATAAAGTGTTGCCCCATATGTGTATGTAATCATGAAGGTGAAGAATTAGCTTTCACTGTAGTAATCTAAATAGACCTGATACACAAAGGTCAAACTGCCACCAATCTTCCAACCAACAGGAAATCAATCACTTTGATTTTGTCACAAAGTCTGTTCCAGAGTGCAGTTAATGTACTGTAATAATGACCTTTCTATCAATTCTCCTCATATCTGCTCCTTATCACTCCCACCACAACTACTACCACAAGTCGCCATGTTTTTGGACTATCCTACAGTGTAAGGATAGTCCTGTCTCACACACCCACACGCTCATCTCTAACTCCTCTCCCCACTCTCCTCCTTCCTTCACCTCCATCCTCATGCTGTCAATCACCTGCCATCCCATCGAAAGAGTACACATCATACTGTGACGACCCCGTGTGTTTATCTCCTGGTAAAAAAAAACAAAAAAACAGCAATAAAACCACTAACAGTTTGACTGCCTCGCGTGCTTGTACTAAAGAGTTGCAGAGAAAATTAAGATATACATAATTCCTGTTCAGTATTTCAACACACAAGAATGGCGCTGCACTGCTCTTATAGGTTTAAACCTTTAAACAAGTTGCATTACTTGCCAACCCTCAAGGAGACGTCATCTTTTTCTGCCAGAGCTGGAAAAAAAAACAAAAAAAACACAAAAATTGCCACAAAATGGAGAGAAGCATGGATCGACACAGCTGTACAGGCTGTTGTGAAGCAACTTCTAGAAATAACAGCTGGTTAATTTAGTGACCACAGCTTCCGTGTTGACTGAAAACAAACTAAACAAAGCAAAATATCGATTCTTTCTGATGATCAGGCTACCGCTGATGGGGGTTGTATTCAGAAATGCACAATTCTTAAAAGTTTCAAACCACACAGGGCAAGAGCAGCTGCCATAAAGGATCATTTCACCCAAATTATTCGAGGAAAACTTGCACTTTTCCCCCCAGTGGTATCTAAAATAGTCTTGCAGATAGTTTTGGTTTTATTTGCTGAGGTTTTCAGATATTCGCCACTGAACCCAAGCGGCAACTACCACAGCTTGAGGTCGAATAATGCAGAAGTTCCTTAAAGTTTAACACCACCGATGGCTGCTAGATGCTGGCTCCAAAAAATCACTGGTTCCAATTGACTCCCACTTAAAAAGCATCAACTTCTCTCTAGAAATACTAAGTCGATACTTTTTTTTTGACAAGTCCTTATGGCCTCAAGAGCTTAACTTGGACCCTCTAATAAGTGTGCTGGTGGCCATTTTGGAAATTATTGCTCGGCTGATAAGATTTTAAGACTTACAGTAGACTTTGATGTTTGCTGTGTGAGCGTTGATTGACAGCTGTGATCGACTTTTCTGGCTTTTCAGAGCTTCTCTTTAAAGAATAAACAGTGATTTCTCTCCAGGCACACAGTACTGTGTTTGTGGTTAAGGAGTTACACTAACAAGACCTTCACAAGATGCTGTCATGCACCCACTAGCTGTGGACAGTTTTCACTCTTTTGTACCTTGAGTAGAGAATAGCTCCTGGGTTAAATAGGTCATACTGTTGAGTGTATTTGTGTGATGCTTTAAGCACCAACAGGACGATTCCTTTTAGCTCCCATTGGTTGGCAACGTACAAAACCAAAACTGTCTTCATGGATTTGACAAAGGGAAAGTGAGAAGATCTGTGTTGTGTGATTTGGGTGAATTGACTTTTAAGTGATTCAAATGTTGATTTACCTGTTAAGTTTATGTTTCCTGCTGAAAGCGTCCGTTAAGTGAATCACTCTTCAATAGAGTTTTGTATTTAAATTATACTAATTTTACAGTGTAAGCTGGTCTGTGTTTATCCAGCCACTCAACTACAAATCAGTGACAATTTAAAGGAAAAATGACACAGAACAGCTGGCTTCAGTGTTCCTTGTCATTTGGTGTTTTGGTGGAGAGCTCTGTCCAAAAACTCCCAGGTGTTAACAAGTGTTGATGGTGACTGTGAAGGGCCGTAGCATACGATTTACATCATTTTCATACCCATCCGCTCATTCATTCTTGTCACGCAAAGTACGGAAGCATCCGCATTTGTCATAGTTCAACATTCAGGTTTTTCCTTTGACTTGTCACCCATTCTGTCAACTCAACTCAACAACATGTGTGCTCGCATTACTAATGTGGAATTGCATGTGCGTCTGTGTTTGTTCTGGAAAACAGTCCTCAGTGACAAAGTAGAAGTGTGAAGTAAAAGCTTAAAATTTAGATGCAGCGGTGCAGCCTCTTCGTCTCATGACAACAGTCAATCTGTAAGAATGTGGGATTGTTTAAATCGTTTGTCCAATTTTCTAGATCTTTTTATGACCGCTGACATTGACAAATATGTTCCAGTTGATGTGGCTAACGTGATGAAAACCTAAATAGAGAAAATGGGATACATGGAGATGTATTCGCATATATTTCATGCAAAGTTATAAATAAAAATATCAAAACTTCTCTACGTGAAGGAAACATCTCTCACAGTGCAATGATAGTCCTGAGCTGAGGAGGAAGTGCACATGAAAAGCAAGTGTCTGCCGGTACAATGTATTTATCTTCCATTTTCTGAGGCAAAGTTGCAAGTTGACAATGACAAAATGCCGGGCTGCATTTATAATCACAAGGCTTTTCTCCCACCATGACATTTCAATAAAGGCCAGTCTGTATAAATGAAACAGCAAGGAGACATTTTTGGACAATAAAGAAGAAATGCAATTCTCCCCGTCGCAAAAGAGCTAGAGATGGAGATGTGTGTGTGTGTGAAAGAGAATAGTGAGAGAAAGTACAAAGGATATATAGGGAGACAGAAGCAAACACACTCGCAAAGACGTACTGTATAGAAAAATAGAGTAATTCAGAGGAGATAAAGGCAGAGAGTATAGAAAAACAGCAGGAAGGACAAAATGCAAAGATGTCAGAGAACGGGGAGAAGGTGGAGGAGAGACAAAGAAGAGGTGCTGCAAACGGTGAGAGTTTAATCAGTCACCTCATCAAACCCTTGTTCATTCTGTCTCTAACAGCGAGACGGAGGCTCAAATGGAGTAATTCTTACAGTAATGTATGTGATTATTGCTACTTAGAGACAGATGGAAATGTTACTTTGGTTTCAGACGGGTGGTAGGGAGGGAAAGAAAGAAAGAAAGAAAGTTATTCAACTCAAATGTGTCTCTTCCAGCTACTTGATGTTCTTTCTTCTAAGAGCGTTTTCAGAGTCTCTTGGCTTTCCTTTTTTCATCTCCTTTCTTTGTATTTTATCATTTTGATGTGGCTGCTAAACTACACAAAACCCCAAAACAAAGGCAAAAAGGTAGCAGAGACGAGACAGAGGATATGAACAAGAGATTTAAAGAAAGGCGAGAGAAGAAAAGAGACATGGCATGAATGAAGAAAGAAAGACAGATAGAAAGGTGAAGTGGAGGAGAGACCGAATTAATAAGTAACAGCAATAAAAGGATGACAGGGAGTTGGGGAAGGGGAAATGCTAAATCTATTACCAGAAATCTTCTATTCCTGGTGTCCCTGCCACTGTGTCTGGACGTGCCAATCAAAGAAATGTCAGTGCATTAATCAGTTGTTTATGAGGATCCATTATACGACTCCTCCACACTGGGCAACAAACAGGCAGAAAGCTTCTTCCACCTGGGAGGGGGAAAATTAAAAAGATCCAGAGAGAAATTCTAAACAGTGCATTTAGCACTTTAGAGCCCACAGTTATCATAATAGAGTAGCTATTCACATGTCCCTCTGAGAGACAAATGCAAAACACCTGCACTGCACCAGCGGCTATATGATCACAGTTTGTTTTAACACTTCTAGCAGCCTAAAAGAAAGAGTCATTATTTTTCATGGCCAGAGAAGCTTACATCAAAGTGAAATTATTATCTCGCTTGTTATAGATACAGAGGAGCAGCTAAACATTTGGGCAGCACAGCCCCTCAGCTGCAAGTCATAAAGTGTGCACAGTGTATCAACTTAATATAAAATTAAAAACACTTCTGCAAAGAAGTTCAGTACAACATGAAAGTGACGCAGCAGCAATTAGTTTCTACTAAACTGTTCGAAAAGCGGTGACACGCAGCCAGACTTTAAAGCAAATGAGAAAAAAAGTGTGTTTTATAGCAGCTGACAGCAGCCGCTTTGGGCAAATTTACTGTGGATAGCACAGAGGGGTCAATGTACAAAAGTAAAACTGAAAATAATGAAAATATCTTTTGGTTTGCTTTAAAGTCCAACTGAAATTAAATTGCCTTTTTTGTCTACTACAGTGCAGTATATCTTATCTGTAAATCACTTGTGTTCTCCCTTGAGAAAAAAAGCCAAAATGGGAGAAACTTAGATTTTAAATTCTTTCATTTCATGATTATGCCCCCTAGTTTTACATTAATTTGATTAAATACTGCTAACATAGCTGGAGTCCTTATTTCAATACAGTGAATCAAATCTTGAATAAAGCGTTTGATCGTAGGCAGAGGGAGCAGACAGTCACACTGAGCCTGATAGCATCCTGCTACACAAGAGCCACAGACTCTGAACAATAAGCCACATTAGCTTTCCTGCTAAATCTCTGAATCTCTACATTTTAATATGTTTAATATGTAGCATATCAACATTTCTAGAATACATATAATTGGGAAAGTGACATAGTTCAGATGACATCTATATGAGCTCACTTCCATGTTAGGAGGAGGCGGGTTTGGATGGTTGGCTAGAAAGTTGTAAATCAAAGCAGCAGAGACCACTGTTTAAGACCACTGCTTGCTTCCCGTTTCAACCGACAAAACCGGGTATTTTTAGCAAGAAACATAACCAGACCTTAACCACAGCATTGTCACACCATAAAACATAATTATTCAACTGATAACAGCCATTTAATGCAGTGTTAAATTATACGCAAAAAGCTCAAAATGTGATCAACTTTGAAATGTAGAGATTCAACGTATCCGTGGTTTGCAGAAATGCACAATGCCAGTTTTTTTTATTGGAGATTGGGTTTAAAGTCTCATTCTTATCTAACTTACAAACATAAACAGACGTCTTGTCCTGCACCATAGCTTGTTGAACGAGCCACCAAAGAAACATTCACCAGGGAAAAGTGCAGCGCTAATGTCCGTTAGCAGGCTGGATAGCTAATTCGCTGCTCAGCTGCTGCACATTTAACAGCATTTAAACGTACCTGCAAATGTCACTTTATATGCTGGTTTGGTCATTGCTCCTCAAAATCCCTGTTACCGACACACTGTCTGTCCATGACTTAAAGCTACAACAGTTTGTTTACTTTGTCTCGGTTCGATGTAGCACCAGTATCCTGCCAGCTAACGTCAATCAAACAAGCCTCCAACATGCCCCACCAGCCAAAAGGACATTTCTGATATCCAAGGACCTTTTTTCGTCATTCTAATAATACAAAACTATTAACAATACATTAAAAAAAATTACATTATTTATGACTGCAAATATGGATGATTAAATGTGATTTCAGTTGGACTTTAAAATGACCTCCTGTGCATCATTTGTTGGACTCTGAGCCTCTCTCACCACTTGCATTAGGTAATTCATGCTGACAATGAGCATTTAGCTTAAATCACAAAGCTGTAGACTCATAGTCTTGTTTGTAAATGTGTTGGACTTACTATTTTGACACAACTGCAACATAAACTAAAAATTAGTGACAGACACAATACATTGAGACAATGTCAGTGGTGGAAATACTGGTAAAAATCTGACAGGGTTGTTTAAATGCTGCTGAAAAGCTGCTTGTGTTGCCGCTGTATCCTGCTCGTTCAGCATGTCTTGCATCAAGCATCAAGATAAGTCCTAACATGTTCTGTATGATGAAGTGTGTTCTCTGTGTTATGGCTTCTTTATTTCATCATGTTTGCCACATTACACAGGCAAGCAGGGTGCGATTTGTGAAAAAATCAGGGGGGGGGGGGGTGTTTTTGAAATGTTTTTACTCATGAAAAAGAATCAGAACCACAGTGGGTCTATATTGCAGATGTTATATAACTGCATAATAACTTAAATAAAACAATTATGAAACTTGAACTTGACCACTGCATTTGCAGAAATGTTTTAATCCATTAAAAAAAAAATCTAGTAGTGTGATAATTTCACTCTCAGCAATGTGAAGTTCACGCTTTGTACTTTCCTCATCCAGACACATATTAGATATGATCATATACAACAAAACAAAAGGTTAAATGCCAATTTAACATACCACAATGAAATCCCCCAACACTCCTTTCAGTACTATGGATAGCACCACTTGGCAAGACATGTCAATACATTTTTGCCAATGTATTTTTTTATATCAAAATATAAGGTGTCCCATTTTGACAATGAAGGTGTCTCATTTTGCCAGTAGTGCCTGTAAAAACGTGGTCTCGGGGCATACTGTGTTTGAAATGGAATCATCGATTATTCTTCATTTTTTCTTCTGTATATTGTAGTAAGGGGGTCAGTGTTTATAAAATTGTATCAAGTTGGGAGCTAAGGCGTTGGGATGATGCAGTAAATTGTTCCATTTTAACAAGACTCACCTGAGCACAACATGCTGTCATCATAAAGATAAATAAAGATATATGCCTCCTTGTCAGACTAAGAAAACAGTCTGCTTTGATGACAGACTTCTGTCTTCTTTTTATGCTTTCCTGTGGAGAGGGTCATCCACAGCGTGTCGCCCCTCTTTTACCCACATCTCTGCAAATCTCTGAACACGGAAGGAGGCAACCCCTGGTCGATTTACTGCATCATCACATAGCCTAGACGTGGTGTCATCTCTATTGTCACACAAACGCTGACAGTGGAAGTCCATTTATGATTTTACTGTTGTTTGCACTAAGGCCTGTTCTCATGTTGCAGCGCTTAGATTTTTTTTTCCAATAGCCTATTTTTATTTTAGATATTTTATATGGTCTATGGGTGAGGAACCATAAATCATTATAAGGGGGATAAATTTTGTCCCCTCATAACTCAGCAGAGGCAGGAATATATAAACCAGAAGGGGGGTGGGGGGTGGGGGGGAATCCCCACCATTCCCCCCAGCAAATCGCACCCTGGAGGCAAGCAATAAATCTAATGCTGTATGTGGCTGTGAATGATTGAATATGTAAAATATGCACTAAGTTGAAGGCCTCTGATCAATGTTCTGACTTTATCTCTCCATAGATTCCCTCTGTTTTTACGTGTCCTATTCCCTTCTCTGTTTGTTCTTTTCTCTTTGTCTACTCTGTATTCTTCACATCATGCTGTCTGAGTTGATGTCTTGTTCGTGTGTCTCTCTCCCTCAGGTCTCCCTCCGCCTTCTGCCATCGCTAAGAGAGGTTTGAGGGCTAGAGGCAAGCAAAAACTTTTACACCAATATACATATCACGTTCACTCCTTAGGACTGAATTTAAATATATCTAATATTACTGTATATAATACTGATTTCTCTGCTACTATGTAACCAAACTGAGACTTAAACATAATGAATAAACAGTTGCCTGGGGTGAAGAAAATAACATGAACACATACTGTACATACAGATATATACAGAATGTATACCCTATTTAATCTACATTTTACCTAAGATTAAAATTGATTGATACTGTTGATACTAAGTGGTATGTGGAGTGGTTACTTATTTGTTGAGTAAATCATACTCTAAGCCATGTCGGGAAAGACACATATTTGATTTCTTGCAGAGAGTCAAATGACAAGATTGTTATTATTTCTGTATATGAAACTTCAGCCAGGAGACGGTTAGCTTAGCTTAGCATAAAAACTGTGAATAGGGAGGAGTTGCTAGGCAGGCTCTGTCCAAAGGTTTTAAAAAAAATCTACGAACACTTCTAAATCTCACTTATTAACACATTATATGTCAAAAACTGAAGTGTAACTTAGCTACAGGCAGTCACTAAGGGTCTTGTTATGAGGTTGAAACCAGCACGGCCCAAAAAATTATCCGCTTTTAGACTTTGTTTTTTGTACGGATTAAACAAAAATAAATATGTTAGAGTGAGCTGTAGAGGTGCTGGTAGTCAAATTTTGTTACCTTTGGACTAGGCTAGCTGTTTCCCCCTGTTTCCAGTCTTTTTGCTAAGCTAAGCTAACCGACTACTGGTGGTAGCTTCCTATTTACCGTACAAATATGAAAGTGGTGTCTATCTTCTCATATCACTCTCAGCAAGAAACAAGTGTATTTCCCAAAACTATACCTACAATATAAAGCCGACATGCTTTACATTTTTCTCTATTCTATTCTATTGTTTCGCTTTATTCTACTCTGTTTAGGTGGTGTTCGTCCTATCAAATCAAGCCCTGCTGGAGTCCCTAGTGAGGTCACAGCTCAGGACAACACCGATTGGTTGGAGGTGATATGGAAGTTTGCAGCCAGTTTGGTAGCTCCTGATGATGAGGAGGAAGGTATTCACCAGCTAACTGAAACCCTCACATGTAAGAAAACATCAACTCACACTGATTAACCATCTAAGGACGAACATTGTGACCATGATAATGGGAGTGTGTCATTCTCACAAGATCTGTTGTACTGGCTGGAGGCATTATGTGTCAATGTCAATAATAATCTATACCCCTATCTTTATTTTCCTGCTGTTGCAAAGCCAGCGCCAGGGCAAACACTTCAAGTCTTTATGCAATTTTCCTTGGACACAAGTCTACTTTTTTGCTCCTGTGTTCTGTTTCAGGAAGGTAGAGGCCGTAATGTATCGTATGAATGTACATTACAGTACTTTAATAGTAGTGAAGTAGTTATAGTAGTCTCAGTACAGAAGAATTATTAATGTGCATGATTCTGTATTGAAAAGCAAATTTTGTATGCCGTCTCAGACTCTTCTCATCTCTTCTGCTGAACCATATTTTTTAGTGCAAATGCTCATCATGACAATCTAGGCGGTGCAAATAATAATAATGATGGAGCTGTCACGTTAAAGAACATTATCACTCACTCACTAACAAGAGTTATGACGCCCCTTTAACACATTAAATTGTGAGAGTACATTAGGCATAAATTAAACTTCCCATCTTATCTGCTTTATTCAATTATAAGAACCAATGGTCCATTAAAAATATTGTTAATTAACTGTGATAAAAACTTTGAACTTGAGCACTTATTCACAATACTCCCACAACACTTACAAGATGCAGTGAGAGATTATCATGAACATAACAAGCAACTCATATACAGCGGAGGAGGTTCAAGGCCAAAGCAACAGCACCAAGATAGAACAATAAGGGGACAATGATTCCTTTGTGCAGGCACCCTCATATTAATTGCTTGCTAGGTATGGAAATATGAGCCCAGCCTTATTATTTTTGCACCTAATGAGCCATGTCTCTGTAGGAAATGGTAACAATTAGTAGTCTGCATGTGTGCCATTTTTCATCCCCTAATATTTATTCCTGCAAGTTTTGGGATCGATCGACTACTGGGATTGATTAGCACCTTATTTTCTCCTCTTTTTTTTTTCAGCTTTCCATTCTGAGGAGCTCTGAAGGAGAGGAGTGGTGGGAAAAATAGAGGAACGGAGAAGCATGAAGAGCTGACGAGAGGAAGAGAAAGCCAAAAGAGAAAGGTTGTCTGTCTGATTTAAATGGAAGAGAGGATGTAGAGACATGATAGGGGGATGTACAGTATATCACAGCAATGTTTCTTTCTGTCTGTCTGTTGTTGATGAATAAAAACTGCTAATATGAGTCATTGGCTTAAGTTTCTTTTTGGCCTGCAGCTGCATCATTACAGTTTTTAATAGACTAATTATGAAACACAGCTGAGCCTGATTGAAAGAATTTACCCATCTCTTAAATCAACAATGTGTAATACTTTTAACAAGCTGCCTCCTACACCATAATAAACTTCAAACTTTACCACACATCTCAATAATATTGTGGTAGGCCTTTCCACAAAGGCTCATTGTGTAATAAGAATATAGTGCACACTGCTAACCAATGTTGCAGTCAAATAAAAGCAAACTGTAGTATCTTCCATTTCCCTCCCTCCCCTTTTCTCTATCCAGTCCTTCTGTCTTCTTTACACGGTCGGTGGCCTAAGTTGGAGATGACCAATGACTAAGAAGCCTCCAACTCGACATGAGGCAAGTTATGAGATACCAGCAACAATCTTCTGGGCAGGAAGATGAACAGTTAGGACAGTAGGAAGCATAAAAGGAGGAGATAAGGCCCAGGTTGCCCGCAGTGGGCCCCTCCAGTATCAGACTGGGTGTCTCCAGCAAGGAGCCTAAACGTGGCTTGAACATGAGAAGTAGATGACGGCGGGAGACAGAGAGGAAAAAAACAAACAAACTGCAAATCCGTAACTCTTCTTGAGATAAGGGTGACAGTGTGACACATAGTTGAAAGAAAACAGGGCTGAATAAAAGGAGGAGAGAAAATAAGAAAAGCGGGCTGGAAGGCCATGCATTAGATCACCAGCAAGCTATATCAACAAAAGGAGGGGAGCAGTGACTGCTGAAACACTGAAACATGCTGAAACACTCACTACGGCTGTTGAAATACATCCTTGAATTAACAATTTGCTTATTCCTATTCACAGTTAAGGAGGTATCCCAGCATGCACAGGGCTAAAAGCAGGGAGACACCTTGAACTGGTCAATCGCAGGGCTAGTTTTCCACTGTACCTGGATGTATTTGTACTGTTTGAGAATATCGTATTTGTTGTGAGATTGTTTTGAGTTGAATTTTTGGTGCTTTCAATATAAGGTTAGAATTGTGATGCTTCCACAGATTTTACCACTGTGTTGTTTGCAGTACAACGTTTTCAAAACTGCACACAGCTTATATTAAAGTTCCCCTCCAATCAAAAACGTGTTTTGCTTATTGTTCCTTCGCTTGGATGTTTAATCTTCACTGTGCAGAATGATGTATGTGCAGAGTTTTACACTAGAAGGCTGTTTTCACTTTCATCTGCTGAAAGTGGGACGTTTTTCTGTGCTCACCAGCAAATCTCAGTTTGAGGCGTCACTACTAGTTTGGAAGCCGGTCGTAGTAAAGCGTGATGTGGGAAAGTGAAGCCTCCAACACAGAGAATGGATTTTTCAGTGAAATCTTGTGTCCAGCAGTTAAACTTTAGAAAAACATTTGCATATTCATAGATTCAGGATTTTTAATAAGGTAGAATGTCATTTTAAGAATTTCTAACCAGGTAATTGACCTTTTTATGGAAATTCTACATCAGACACAAATTATTATTCAAAGCAGAGTATTTTTATAAATCTTATCTGGAGGGGATCTTTAAACTTGATAAGGTATCAGGCATATTACCACATAAGTTTAAAAAGGAAGGAGCGATTACAGCCCTGTAACAGTTGATTTCACTGAACACCATATTCATATCATCCCTACAAAACTCCCATCCATGTTATTTCCTTGACAAATACATCGGCTTCTCCTCTCATCTCTTCATTTGTTATAATCCTCATTGCTGTCTGCAGCCTCAAATGGAAACATTTGTATAATGCAAATAGGGTACGTTAATGTTTAATTAAAATGAGTTGGCTGGTAGTCAGTATTGTGGGGACGTGTTTGCGGTGTAATAACATTATCGTGAAATTAAAATGACATTATAATGAAATCATAACTTTATTACGGCTCAAATGGATTTTAACCAAATTGCAGAAATGACTGTGACTGTCTGTACAGGGAGTTGATTCTGTAAAATGTGGCTCAGATTAGTCATATATATGTCATATAAATTAGTTTATCCCCAAACATGTCATGATGATGACCTGATTTTAAAAGGTAATAAAATACATTTAAAAAAAAATACATTATAAAAGTAAAGTGTATTTCTTAATACAGTCAGAGCAAACAGCCAGATCGGTATGATAACATGACTGAAAAACCTCTTTTTAAAAAAATCTTGGCAGCTCAGCTTTGAAGATAACATCACTTACACAAGTTTATTTTTCTCTGTGGAGATATTAATGAAAAGAGCCTTTGATCTGTCAGAGCAAACACTCCATCCTCTCCAACACACGCTTTCAGGGTCTCATCACATTTTAAGTAAATGAAGAGTAAATAAACACCGCTTCCACTCTGGTAACGGTTTGTGTGGGAACTGAGCAGCATCCAGACAATGATTTACCAAAGAATTAAAGCTAAAATGATGAACAATTTTTGTTTATGTTTTTGTTTAACGATGTGGTCTGATTGTACAAAATAAATTAAACAAAGGGATGCAGTTTGGGGAATGAGATTGAGTATAAAACTGAAGTGTCAAATCCGTAATGCGGTTTTATGAGGGGTTATGTGCCAGACTATTTCTTGGCCAGGCCCAGTAGCTTCTTGGAGCCAACATGTTGTTTCTGCATTTCAGTCTTTGAGAGTGGTGTTTGATCTTCTCATGCAACTCTCAGCAAAAAATGTTTTCCCCAAAATGTAAAGCTATTCATTTAAAGCTAAGGAAAATGCACAAAAACGTAGTAGCATTATGTAGAAGCAAACAGCAGTAATGTTTGAAGCACCTGAGCTCTTGTTTTAAAGCAGCATTTTTACTTCAATATTTGATCCACCGGAGTTGACTCACAGTAGAGAAGAGAGAGGCCAGGATGGTGTGGTCATGTGTGAAGAAGGTTGCTGTTGGAGATGTACTAACAACATGCTGGGGGAGATCCTTGTACTGGCCAGGACATGCTGGCAGAATTATAACTCTGCTGACTTGGAAAAGACTGCAGCTCTCCTGTGTAGAGCTTCTCACCAATTACTGGTCTCAAATATGTGATTTTTACTCAGAATTCTAACCAAATCTTCTCAATGAACCAATGTAGAATCAAGATTTTTGATGCTTTTCAAGATGAAATGTTTATCAGAAAGCAATATTCTCTGTTTTGTCTTAACCTATTGATTGAAAGGTGATTATTGATGGACATGAAAATTGCTACGTCAGCATTTAAAGGTTTCTTGTACATGAATCTCTCCATTTTTCAGCACCGTGAAACTGAGGTTCAACATCCGTTGTTGTGGTTTTCATCACCGGTATCAGAATGTAAATGGTATTCAATTTCATCAACAAGATAATGTGATGGGGTAAAGGCGGTTAATCTTTGAATAATTGACAAAAAAATACTGACACACACACAGACATACACACACATACACACACACACACACACACCTGCCGTTAGATTCCCGGCAGTAAAAGCCATGAATAATGGATCTTAGTTTTCCCTAGCCTGAGGGAGAAGCTTTTAAACATAATTTGTTGCTTTAATTTATTTACACAACCTGGCAACCTCGGCCCTCAGGCTAGGTGCATTACACAGCACTGAACCGCGCTGGGAGGGGTACATGCACACGAACATATGTGAAAAAGTGCACGTGAACTTGCACACATCTGCACCCGCTATGACATGTATTTTTGTATGCAAATTCCATCTCAGACACAATCTGTCTGTTTCCATACGTTCGCAATTGAAAGGTGAGAAAAATTCGATAAAGGTCAAATGATAACAGTTGCCATCATGACTTTGCCAGCGTCCCATTGAAACCATTTATCTCCAAGTAGCACATTTTAAAGGAGTTAGTGTTCACGCATGATGCAATTTGATTTTCAATATATGTTTAACCAAATAGCAAAGTTACTCATTTTCTCTGATTCAAGAACCAGCAACCTTCTGATCACAAAATCACACAAGCTGATGAGACGGCTGTTAGAAGCCATTTCTGACAACATAATAGTTACGTAGCATGCGGTACATGCAAGTGGCCACTTTCCAAGAAACGCAGGGTTTAAGCTGAACATCGGTCTTGTGTTTTTTTTTCTTACAAAGAGCAGCAAAAGCAGGGTATTTCCTTTAGTCCCACTTCTTTTGGGTTGCCAGATTTAGTTCTTAACGCGTCCCCCATGCTGACAAGATCAGACATCGGCAGCTGTTAAGGGCTGGTTGGGTTGCCAGATTCCAAGCTGTACAGTAGTGTAACATTTGGTGCAAGTTGCCAACTTCTGATGGGGAGGTTTAATGATTTCACATGTGTGGCAGAGTAATGGCTATACTCTACGCGCTGAAGCTACACATCTTAACACTTGCTCTCTCTGGCTATAGATATGTTTTAGAGCAGCCTCATTAGAGTCAGACATCTTCTATCCCGAGCATCTGATAAATCCAAAACAGATTTCAGGACCAGCAGTGCCACAAACCCTTGATCACACACACCCCATGATGAGTTTCATGCTGCCAAAAGTCCAGTGTGCTTACAGACGGTGTTTACAGCACTCTGGATAGTCGCCCATGCTGAGTTCTTATTCACAATAAGCTGCTTGCCATGCATGCATCTACACATTCCCAGCTTTAATAACTCTTTAGATAGTAATACTACACAGGAAACAATCACTAAGCACAAAAGCCATTTGACTAGATTTTCATTTTGCAGAAACTTGCACACAGGCCAGTATTACAGTGGCACACTGCTGCGACTCTTATTACCGTCTCAGCAGGTATTTGGGGGCTTTTCAAAACTGGATATCGTCTGATCCAGGTGACTGCAAAAAATATTCAAAATAAATATAATTCATGAAATGCTGTGTGAATGCACTTACAGTCCTGTGTGCCAAAGGTAAAATCCATCTACTAGCACTGCTCACTAATTAGCATGTTATATTGTAAAATAAATAAAATAAAAAGAAGTGTAAAAACAACATGTGGCTTTATAAGGGGTTATGTGTTTGACCATTTCTTTCCCTTACAGTTTTTTCCCTTTAAAGGAATAGTTTGACACTTGTAGGAAATACGCTTATTGGCTTTCTTTAGGTGAGAAGATGTCTGTACATCTTAAAAATGAAGCTACTGTCAGCAGCTGGCTAGCTGTTTTTGCGCTAAGCTACGCTAACCGGCTGCTAGCGTAGCTTCGTTTATATCATACAGACAAGAAAGTGGTATCAGTCTTCTCATCTAACTCTCGGCAAGAAAGCCAACAAGCATATTTCCAAAAAAGTGTCAAACTTTTCCTTTAGAGCGACAGAACTGTGTGGTGAATGTCGACGTTTTCAGGGGGCCTGAAGATGTAGATGTGAGTTAACACTGAAGATGCTAATAGCTTGGACAGAACAGTGCATTCGTCCATGTGTGTGTGAGAGGCAGGGAGAATCAGCACAATAAATGACTGTCTAGTAAAACACGGCAACACATCGAATACAACTCTGAATAAAATAAATGCAACTGAAAATTAGTGAAACAATCTTTTGTAACACAGACAAGCATAGCAGATACTGCAAATGCTTTTAAGAGAAGTGCTTTAAAAAACGTTTCTTTGTCTCCTGTGAATGCTTTGATTTAAAGATCCCCTCCAGATATGTATTAAGACATAAAAATACTCTGCTTGGAACAATATGGTGTGTCTGATTTGGTTTTTCCACACAAAAAAAAGTATACTTACCATGTTAAAATCCTGAAAATGCCATCTACTCATTCTCCCTCATTAAAAATTACAGTCTATGAATATGCAAATATATTTCTTTTGATAAGTTGAACTACTTCACTGAAGATGTCTCCTACCTTACTGTTAAGTCAGTGTATGTGAACTGGAGGCTTCAAGTTTCCACATCACACTTGTACAAGGGGAATAGTGGACCAGGATCAGCTTCCAAACTAGTTGTGATGTCACAAATCACACCTATAGGCCCACCCCTTGAAAATGGATTTTCAATAAGCGCAGAGAAACTTTCCACTTTCAGCAGATGAATGTGAAAACAGACTTCTAGTGTCTGATCGGCTGTCTGTCTGATGACGATTTAGCTTCTGGGGGCAACGGCCAATATTTCCGGGCTTCCGGTGTAGCCAGCGGATATCCGGATAACAGATAACGGATGTCAGGGCCAATACTTCCTCTTCCGTGCGTCGGTTGTGGTTTACAGTCTGATTAGCAACTTGAGATGGTTCAGACGACATATCGGCTAATCTCTATAAACAGATATATCCATATGAATGCAGACAAATTTAAAAAAACTAAACAAAGCTAAATCTTCGTTAGACGATGGGTAGCTGATGGGTTCCAAGATTGCATTTCGGACAATACGTTCCACCTCTTTTGCTCTCCACACGGACTGTTTACCTGCATGCAACCAAAGCCCACTCAAACGTGATTGGTCAATACTATTCGGACTACAAATGGAAACCAGAATGCTTCCGGTACCAAAATCTTGTCTGGTTACCTACAGATTCTGCATTCATATGCAGATATCTGTTTATGGAGATTATCTAGTGTCAAACTCTGCACATACATCATTCTGCACAGTGAAGCTCAAACAACAACAAGAAGAAAAAAACATTTTTGGGTGGAGGTGGAGAATCTTTCCTGTGGTTTACCGTTATTTGAATTTGAAGGGATTGGCAGTGCTTTAGGTGGCATCATATAACGAGCATCTTTGTGGTAAATTAGAATTTTTCCAGCCAACATCCTTGTGCTATATCAATAATTTTGAGGATAATTTTAATCTTCTCACAGCTGACTTTGGCATAGTGCTGCAATCTGTTTAAAAGCACAGCACATTCTGGCGCAGCTCAGCACTGTCTCCTCTGCGTTCCAGAAATAATAAGACGGATATTGTCACATTATTTAGCATTACATTCACAAACAAATTCAATTCGACTCCACACACAACTTCTTGTACCCCAGTGTTTGTTGGTGAAATGAGAAGGATATTAAATTTGCTGGTGAGGTTTGTCAACCTGAGAGCGCTTTTCTGTCACCGCGGCAGTGGAAGGTAATCTGTTTCTCCATGCTGCTGTCGTGATCAAAGGAATCACACTCCCATGACTATTACACACAACTACCCACACAGACACATGCAGAGACACAATGAACCACACGGGTATACCCCCGACATGTATGTGCACGCCTGCGTTGATGCAAAGGTACACACTGCACTCCAACACTGTGCACGTTCACATACAGACTTACAGTACATG
Source organism: Scomberomorus guttatus (assembly GCA_038419695.1). Classification (NCBI taxonomy): domain Eukaryota; kingdom Metazoa; phylum Chordata; class Actinopteri; order Scombriformes; family Scombridae; genus Scomberomorus; species Scomberomorus guttatus. Next base: position 18,144,463 of record CM076462.1, read on the forward strand.
AGCACTGCGACTTACATTCACACACACAAAGCAAATCTCGCTGCCGCTTGATGTTGTGTGCTTTCTTTAAGAAGCTTGGCTCCTGCTGGAAAGACGGCAGTGGGAGAATGGACACACACACACACACACACACACACACACACACACACACACACACACACACACCAATACTCAAAGCAGCTGCACAGCAGAATCCCACAAGAGAGTAAGTGATCAGTGGAAGTTCCCACGCCATTTGAGACTGCAGAGAGAGAAAAATTATCATATTTTTAAAACATTTCAGATGTTTTTTTCTAACCACATGTAAAACAGCATTGTAAGACATTTAAATGAGGACTTGTATCTCTAATGTAGCTTTTAATTTCTTTTACTTGAAACAAACAAAAAAAAGTGGCTCATGCTGCAGCTCCAATATGGTTTCAAAATGTGCACACTGAAATATCCAGTATTTCTACAAATGCTGGATTTTTGTAGGCAGAAGGATTTTATTCACCAGAGACGCATTTGAATGATCTGAAGGCGGCAGCTGAGCCATAGAAAATATGAGACAAATACAGAAGGTGATTGTATCTCGGTTCTTGTTTCATGGATGTTTTCCACCTGCACCAAAAAGGCAGATTTCGTTCTAAAGATGTAGTTAACCACAGTTTATTGTAAAATGTGCTGCTGCAGGTTTGCAGTCTACACTATTTACCGTATCAGCCCCCCACCACCCTCCCTCGCAGGGGACTCTACCCAACCCTCCTTTCATGCTTTAGTCATCCTGCCTGGGCTGCTGCAACATCCCTCCTGGCTCGACTCCCAAAGCACTCTTTAGCCCCTACATCCAGAATCCTTCCCCCAACACACACACACACACACACACACACACACACACACACACACACACACCACAAACACACACACACATCCTGCAGTCACTCCACTGGCTCCACAAGGCTGTTTGTATTGAATACAAAACTCCTTGCTCAAACCTCCAGGACACACACCTAAAAAACAGTTGTGAAATTCACAATAATTTACTGTGTTTAGACACAGGCAGTGGCTGTGAATATTTTTTACTGTATCGTACTGTGTATTAGGCCTAAAAACACAGTAATCAACATGATACTGTAGAAATCACTGTAATCAACACACTACTGTAGAAAATCACAGTAATATTCATACTACTGCAGAAAATATTATGTTACTGTAGCGAAGGTAGCAGCTGTGTTTTCCCTTTTGTAAAGAAAATCAGATCTTTTTTTTTTTCATATGAATTCAAATACTTCAAGATGGCTTGTTTCTTAATGCTTCTGCAGGCTGTTACCTTTCAGATTAGATTGGTAATGTGGACTTTTCTGACATCCTACAGCTTGTTAACTTTACCAGTTAGCATTTAACTGCAGACTACTCTGAAATTAAAGATGCAACAAACTCGGAAATTTTCATACATCTGCTCCGGGGAGATATGGAAGACCACAACTCCCAACACCACAACTACAAGAGTTCTGTTCAACAGATATTTTTGCAGTGTGGGCAGTGCACTTCTTGCAGCGACCACATGCAAGACCACTACAAGTCACGCCCCCTTCTTTCCTTCGATGTGTATGACCCTCTGAGGGCAATCTGGCTTTCGTCTGTTTCTCATTGTGGCGTTCTTGTTTTCTTTCATCTGTTCAAATCTATTTTAATCAACTACTAAGAACTTTTAAGGAAAATTTTACTTTGAAGAATAAGATATGATGTTCAATGAGCACTTAAAATGCAGAATTTGCATTTGCATTGCAATGCCAATATTGACAATATTTAAAATGTATGACAATCATGCTCTTTCTGCTGTGTTGTCAAAATTATGCAGACAAGGGTAATTAGCCAAAGTATATGTAAATGAAAACTAGCTTCAGAGAACAGAGTGGAATTTATTTCTTGAAATTTAGATTCAGTTTATCTGAATCATTCCCATTTCTTTACATATATTACATTGTAATGGTGACATATGTATTGTTAACCGCACCATTTTTCCAGTTAGGTTGTACTTTTTATCTTGCCATTGCTCTACTCATTAAATCTAGAAAATCTAATTACTGCAATGCAGGGCCATCAACTTCCAAGTATATTTTTCTCTCAGGCCAAAACAATTAGCATGCCTGACAAACGCAGTGGAGGCAGAAAAACAGAAATGACAGAAATCACTGTGATTGTGTGCGTTGTTGTCCAGTAAGCCAGTCATACAATAGTTGGATCTCACCTGACATTTTTCAAATATTTACAGCCACACAGTATTGGAGTCATTATGAGAAAATTGATGTGGTTGAAGATGTTAATGGTTAACATGTCTTTCATAACAGGTGTAGGAATCCATTGTTTTGACATGGAATAGTTGGTTGACTAAAGTTTATGGGTGAATAAGGGTATTGTAGCCTATTTTACACATTAAAATACAATAGACAGGATAATAACTTCCTGCAAGTCATGTCAGATGCAAGTTTTAGAGATACAGGAATAGAGGAACAGCAAAACAGGGTTTCCATTTCACTTTCAGCTGGGTCCAGCTCAGTCAGTATCAGATCCCCTGTCTTTTATGAATGAATGAAATTGTTACAGTTACATGTCAGTTTTTTTTTTCTCGGAAATTATAGGAAACTACGAGCCCTGTAAAACAAAGTGTCACAGACACAGTTTATGAAAAGAAAACAGATTATATCCCCCAGAAATAATTCCTCAGGAGCTTGTTTCAGTGAGGTAGAGACGAAGAGGTCAATCAGAAAGTGCCTCCAGCCGCATAAAAACAGTCGGTGCTGCAGTATGCTGCAAGGTAATTTTCAGAATAGAATCCTTGCAGTTTTCCTCTCTGTCCACATCCCCTATAGCCTTCACAGTCTATGTAGAGAGAATTGCACTGAATGCAACAGGAGATTAGATACAGAGTTCTGTAGGTCCTTCTATACTCCTCTGAAAATTACAGTTCAACACACCTGACCACAAAAGAGAAGGGTTCATGTGTAAAATGTAGATTCAGATATTTTTATGTGAAATTTTATGGTAGCAGTGTTTCCTCAGCATTCATTTAGCCGGCATGTCCAAGTTGAGTGCGCCTATAGCTTACCATGATCCTGTGACTTTCACTTATAGCTTAGAGGTGCTTTGCATCTAAAAACATGGGAGGAGGGCAGAAGGAAATTACACTCAACTTACTGTCAAGCCAGCAGAAGTGTGCCTACCTTCAGAAAGGATTCTTCTCTCACTATCATCCAGAAACATGTGCACAGGAGAGCCAGGGTACCGACTGCAGGGTCGCCACAAGGACAATAGGTCTCCATCATCATCTTGGACACAGTGTCAGAGGCGAAGGACCACTCTTTATTTGCATGTTCTGTAGCCTTAACATTTGTGTCCTGCAGATAGCATATATGTCATATTATATGTTTTTTTCGCATCTCAGATTAAGATACAGTATGTAAAAAGTGGCGAGCCGGCAAGTCTACGTTTCACCTACGGCTTCCAGCAAACATCTTCCTTTAGAAACCTTAACATGTTTCAATAAGGTTCGTGTCTAAAGCCTTGTCCCCTGTCTGAATATTGGGAATCCAGGAACAGAACCTCTCTCTTAAGTGGCTTCATAACCTACAGGAAACATAGTCTTGGAAATAGTCTTCACCAACACACAACAGATCAAATCAATGAAAAAAAATAGAAGAAATAACGACAAAAATAGTTGAATGAAGCCGTTTATATGATCACATCAATCTAATGTTTTTTAAGTCTTAATTCTATTCTATCTCATGTTGTAAATTGTCACATCATATCGCAAAATGTGACGCGACAGTATTAGCATTGTAAGGCATTTCAAGAATAAAACATGAACTGCCGAAAAACTGCACAGTTGGAAAGAAGTTTCTGCTGAGCTCTTACTGATGTGTTTAGAGGCTGCAGATTATTTAACATATGCGTCCTGTTGCCTTCAAATGGCTGCAGGGATTAAATGACCTGAAGGAGAAGCTCTCATACAGTATAAATCAGCTGTGGACAGATAGCCTACTGTCAGAATCAATCATATTCATTTATAAATCAATGCGGACTACTTTACTGCTTTAACCACATTAAACTCTATATTTTTTATGCCGATTTAAACGCATCTACTGGCTGGGGAGTGTTTGATTAAATATACTTTATTTAAATTTTCAAGCATTATTCAGTTATTTCTGTGCATTTGTTTGAAAGAATTTAGTTTGCTCTTGTTGATAAAATCACTGAAGTGTCGGTGGAGTGACATTGCTTCAGAAACAGACGTGGTTCTGAGACATCTATTCTCAGCACAGCAACACCAACAACTCACTTTGTACTGCTTCATCTGAAACTTCCCCCCTCCCTCCTCCCTTCCCCCCCCCCCTCCTCCCACCACCCCCCACCCCTCTCCTCCCACCTGCGCTTGGCACCAAAATGCACAGACAGGCAAAACAAAATCAGCGCTGCTTGCGTCAGTCGTTATAATCAGTAACCAGAGGCTTCTGTCTCTCCCACTTGGTCTCTAAGCTGTCTCTCTCGCTGGCTCTCTCTCTCACCAAAATAACCTGTTAGTATAACAGGGATGTAAAACCTCTGTTTACATCCAAATAACAATCAGCAAGCCAAGTAATTCACAAAAAGCTTCAGCATAATATTTACATGATCATTTTGATAGGTATGGCACGTTCAATGTCAACATCCAACTGGTAATCACAACTAAGAATCTCGTATTATTCAGAATGCAGCAATATCTCCAACTAGGTCAGGGATAGGGAGCCATGTAACATAGAGAGCCATGAGTCTGCAGGTTTTCATTCCAGCTAAAACTAACATTACAGCAGATGAGTTCACACTGATTAACCACAAAGCAACGCTGTCCATCATAAAAGTGGGCATACATATATATATGTGTGTGTGTGTGTGTGTATGAGGTTGCAGATTGAAACCAACCCTCCCCTCCCCCCTCCCCTTCCAAGCGTGTAGGAGAACCTACGGTGGCTGTGAAACCCACGCAAAAGGCTAAAGGCCCCTCTCTAGAGCCAGTGTTTGGTTTGTCCGTTCTGGGCTAAAAACACAGTGGTGGCTCCATGGAAGGGGACCTACTTCCTATGTAGATATAAAGGACTCATTCTAAGGTAATAAAAACACAACGATTCTTATTTACTAGGGAGAACACTTTTGAAAAAGCATCGTTGATGTTGATGGATGAGTAAAACAGAGAAATAAAGATGCATTTGCACATTTCTCCAGATGAGTGTGGAAATTATCTGAATTTATACTTCCAACAATGCTAAACATTTTCACTTTTTATGTGTGGGATATGTCAAAACAAGCATGCAAGTTGCACATTTGTCACATTTGTTCTTTTTGCCGTTATTATCCTGCCAGAAGGTAAAAATTTTGCTCACTTTAATAACAACGCTAAGCGAGGGAGGTTATGAAAATTGACTTACACACTTCAATTTAAACAGTTATCTCGGGAACATATTCCTACCATTGTCTCTACATGATCTGCCATCTTGCTGTCAACATCTTGTTTTGACAACTCGTATGGTTCTCCGTGATGTGGACAACTACAAGTCACGCCCCCTGCTACAACTTACACCCACTACAAGTCACGCCCGTCTCTTGCAGTCCGCAGACAAACCCCTCTCGGAGCAGCAGCAGCAGCAGCAGGAGTCACCAACAGCTGATCATATGACAAGCAGAAACTGCTAAATGACATCACTTTTAAAACTTGTTTTGTTAAAAAAAAAAAAAAAAACATCGTAAAATGCAGCGTACAAACTGGAATTCAGTTTACAAGAGGCTAAAAAAGCGGCACTCTATATGCTCATGCAATTACGTATTTTACGCCGCCCATCGTCACCAAGAACAACGTAAAAAATGGTGTCTTAAATGACAATGAAGATCCGCCCTGTGGTTTTCACAGCCACTAAATTTAAACTGTAATCACCCAATCAGGAAAGAAGAAGGGCAGACCCCACTAATCCAGCACCGATCACCGGTTGCTGCACAACAATTGCGCCCATTGGCCTACCTATTCTGTAGAGACGTTTGTCACGCTATTTGTTCGGGTAGCCTAAAGAAAAGCCCAGGTATGCACTTTGGTGTTATTTTACCCCCCTTCCATTTACTGGTTAGACAATGTCATACAAGTAAATAAGCTCTCTGGTATTAACCGATGGGTATGAGCAAGGGTAAGACAACAACAAATAAAAAAACAACAAATAGAGTGAGGTGGCGTAAAGGTGAAGGCACAGGGCTAGAAATCTTGCGAAGCAGGTCGCTGATTCACGTTCCTGCTCAACACTTAGTTGGGGAACGTTTTACTGCAGGTAACTCATTTAAAATGAAAAAGATGTCCTGTATGGCAGTTGACGGTCAGCCCTGTTGCTTGATGCAGCCTCTAACAAAAATCTTTAGTATGCTCATGTGTCTCTCTGTCCTTAAACCGTGGTTATTCCATTGGTTAACAAAGTCTCTCAAATCTCTGTCGATCCTTGGTAGATAGTGTAATGGAGAGCCCCCAGGTGTATTGCATTGTCGGTATCAATGATGCCCTCGCTCTCCAGATGGTGGAATAAGTCATAATAGACATTCATCAGTCCACTCCAGAGATCACCCCAGAGCCTCTCAATTCTCTGATTGCGGGTACTCCTGCCTCTGAGAGCACTGCCACGATCAAAGCCTCTGTAAATGTTCATCATCAGCCAGACTGCATTGTTCTCACCTCCTCTGTCCGTCCTGACTCTAGAGGGTATGCCATAGCGGACAACAGCACTGATGAAGCTGTCCAACACAGTGCTGCTGCGGTTGTTTTTAGAGGCATGCGGGGAGACCACAAGGCAACTATACCCATCTATAGTACCATTAATGACTATCCTCCAACTAAAACTGGATAGAAAATATTAAAGGTGGTTTCAACTTTCACTCAGGAGCAAAAATCAGCCTTTAAACTTGAAAGAATTAATGATTTGACATTTATCGTGATAATTATCGATGTGTGTGTGTGTGTTTACAGGTGAAATCTTACATCACATCACACTGAAATCTGAAAGGCACTTACCTCAAACATCATCTAACTGTCTAACGCACAGACACATGCAGAATGTCTGCCATCTGAGGTGCAAGTGAAGCCACATGACCTTAGGAATGACAGCTGTTCCCGAGTGACAAAGTAGTGGGATCGACCCCAAAACCAGCTGTGCCTGGTCGCCGAAACTGCCTGAAATGACATCAGAATCAGATTTATTGGCCAAATATGTTAACACACGCAAGGAATTTGGTTTTGGCTGTTGGTGACTCTCAAGCAACACAGACAATATACAGACAATACACACATACAAGCAATATACAGATTATATAAAAGACAAACAATAAAGTGCAAGTATGTGTGGTAGTGCAAACAGCAATAATGTACATACAGTATTTGTAGATGTAAAGCAGGGTGAAATAACTATCTGAAGAAACAACAGTAGCTATGTGCTACAAGTTGACACATGGCGTGGTGGGGGAAGTGGTGGGCGGGCCGTCTGGAGCTGCCTACTTTAGGCTACTCACCAGATGTCTGCGAATTTACACAAGCGTGTGGGCACACTGTTTACGGAGGCACTAGCGTGTAATGATCACAGCGTTACAAGAAAACAGACTGAAAATAGAATTTCAGAATTTAAACATACAGAAGAGGACATCTGTGCTGTCCTTTGCTGAATACACAGCGGAGCGTGTGTGCTCACCCAGGCTGAGAAAACATCGTGACCTCTTGAATGAATTCAGCCAAGTCGCTGAGAAGTCCATCTGCACTGTATCATTGATCAATTTCCCCCTTGCCCACTGGAGGCTTCTCTGCATCGTCTCTAGCCTGAGAAAAAGAAACGTAATGACATTGTTAGGCCATGCTGGACTAACCAGGCTCCATTCCTCTGCAAACTTTTGTAATATAGCATAATGATCACAACCCAAAGATCTACGTAGGCAAGTCTATAACTTAGCATTAGTCAACAGCGTGTGTAGGCCTTTTACTTAATCCTGTTTAAGGATGATTAATGTAACCTTACGACGTCTTCGACCATGCTTCTAATATCACAACATACCTCGTTAATGTTAACAGTAGCAAACCAATCGTCCGTCGGCTGACGCTGTGTGCAATCATCAAGAATGTGCCTGCACCGCAAGATGAAAGTCCTCCGAGCCATAGTTTCATTCTGATGCCTCTTCTGTCTCCACTCTATTTATAAGGATGCGGCTGATAAAGTGAATTGAGGGAGGTGTTTTGCATGTTTTTGGTGCCACCCTCCCATCGACTTCGCTGTGGCCCAAAATCACCAAAGTTGTTTATTAAACATTTACATCTGCTCATTTGGCAGACCTGCCGCCGGCCATTTGGCATGGCTACAGACAAAGAGATCTTGACTTCATGGGACAGAAACAGAGTTAGAAGGTAAAAGGTGGGTAAAATCCTTCAATGTTCCATCTAAATAAAAATAACTTGACTGCACAATGTTAAAGACAATGAATGTGGCATTCTGTGTAATCGGTGCATTTTGCCTGTCATTAAACACTTGGGTCAGGATTAAAGCTATCCAATTTGTTAGTTACAACTCGTGGCAACTCATTATTTGGGCGAGGTCATATTATTCAACAGCTATCCACATAACTCAGAAACCTTGATTAGTACAAAAGCCCTCTGGTTAATTAGAACGGAAAGAGGCAGTAAATGGCAACAGGACAAACATATTGGTTAATTTTAATTAAAAAATACTAAAAAAAAAACAAACAAACCACTGAACCACTGAACACATACATTTAACATTGTACAGACACACTGATAGACAGTCTGAACAGAACCAAAAACATCAGCACTGAACCATTTAGGCCCAAACCCCAGAGGCTGCATGTCGATGTATAAGGGATCTGGCGTGTCCCTGGCTCCTGCTCATAAAACTCTATGCTGCATGACTGCTGGAACCCCGGTGGTGGGAGGCTGTCAACCCCGATGACAAATGCCAACAGTTCCTCAAACGTGATGTCAACTTCCCCCTCAGTTGACAAGTGGTATGTGCAGCTTAGAAACAGTGAACTTTCTTTATGAATTCCATACCATGGTGCTTTGTTTATCTAGCGAAATTAGTGTAATGTGTTTATCTCTATTGTGATGTAATTACTTGTTTACATAATAGAGCTAATATAAAGACAACACATTTAAGTGAAAGACTCATTTTGCCTTTAGAAATATACTACAGCATAAGTGTTCACAAAGAAAATACTGATTGTGAAAATATGTGTTAGTATCTTTCGTAAACAAGAAAAATGGTGATGACTTTCAGGGGGGTTGAAGACTTTTGCAAGGCACTGTACAGGTGCATGTTAGTGCTTTGCTGGGGACCTATTATGCTAATTTCCAGCTCGATATTTTGATTCTGGGACTCCACTAGAGTAGCTTTGCATGATTCACAGTTCAAAAAACTCCTAATTTATTTTATAGTGGCCCTTTATGCAGCCCCTCGGATGTTGGCTCAGGCTGAAAGTAGAAAAAACAGTTGGAAACCGAGCGTTCAGAGCAGTCTGAAGCCAGTGCTTTTTGCTCACAGGGCTTACTTCTACATATGTTTACCTCATTATTTGACACTTTTGCCACGTTTAATATGAACATCCGACATTGTAACATTATATACATGACTGAAAATAAGGAAAATAGTTCCCCTTTAACCAAGTTTTAGGTGTGTGAGTTCTTTCTTTCTTTCTAATAGTGAGCCAAAAGCTTTCATCCAAATTTCAGACTTATTATTCAGCTGAAATGAATACCCCTGAAGGTAATGTGCAATTGTAGAATTGCTGTATCCTCATTTCTTTATAATAATCACATTTGCTGTTGTGATTGCAAAACACACCAGCATTAATCAGTCGTGTGATTGTGTGGAGAGAGAGAGAAAGAACTGAGATGTGCATAATTATATAAGAATGATTGCCTTTTATTTTGTGCATTGCATGAAAGAGTTGGCTGGAAAGAACAGGCAATATATTTAGGTATGTCCGTTTTCTACAGGTGTATGTAGCTGTTTTAGCTTAGCGTGTTACAGGATAACTGACTGGGAGCTGTTTCAGGAAGACCACAGGGATGACATTGAGGGTCTCACTCATTGTGTAACTGACTATATCAGGTTCTGTGAGGAGAGTGCTGCTTTCCCAACAACAAGCTTTGGATCAACAGAGACATCAAAGCCCTGTTGAACAGGAAGAGGAGGGCTTTCATGGCAGGGGACAATGAAGATGCCAAGAAAGAAAGCTGGAGGGAGCTGAGGAGGGAGCTGAGGAGGGAGCTGAGGAGAGAGCTGAGGAGGGAGCTGAGGAGGGCTAAAGACTGCTACAAGAACAGGATAGAGGAGAAGCTGCAGCAGAGCAATCCGAGAGAGGTGTGGAGGAGAGTGAGGAGCATTACAGTCATGAAAAGGTCCGAAGGAGCAGTAGAGGAGACAAAGGGACGTGTTTTAACGAGTTAAACAAATTTTCAACAGGTTTGACTCACCAACGCAGGCCGAACCTCCCTCCACCACCTCTAACGTCCTCCTTCACACCTCGGCTACCCCCTCCTCCGCATCCCTGTCTGTGGCGCCACAAAAGCGGGGCATGGCAGCCACTGCCCATCTACTCCCACCAGCAGACAACATTTCGCAGCCCCTGGAGAACAACATCACCACCTCCCGCAACCCAGAGGACAGTATAACCACTGCTACCACCCCCCCCCTCCCCCAACCCCCTCTCCCCCCCCCCCCCCCCCCCCCTCTCTCCTATCATGGACAACCCCTCTCATTCTCTTTATGCCAATCTAAGGCGGCTCAGGAGCACATTCAGCCACAAACTCATCCAGCCACGTGCCTCAAAGCACTTAGGAGGCTCTTTTGTGCCATCAGCCATCAGACTCCACAACACCACAGCACCCAGTACCTCTTACCTCCACTGATTGAGACTTAAAACCACACACCACTCACAGTTAAATTGTCACCATGACAGATATTTCACATATATATATACACAAACAGATACTGTATGAGTGTATGTACTGTATGTATATTTTTTGAAACAGCACCAGAGTCCCGATCTGATGCGCTGCATAAAGGACAAAGGTGAGGGGGTGTTTTTCCATGAGGCCAGACCAAGTCTGACAGTCTCTGCCACCCAGTGCTGGCCATCAGGGACCGCCACGTGGATTCACATTAACTCTGATCCCGAGCCATGGCGTGCTGTGCTTCAAAAACAAGACTTACAAATTAGATAACATAAATCTGTAAGTGGCTAGAGCCACAGCTTGTTGGGCTTACACATACGGTACATAATCTAAATCTATTTTATTGTATCTATTACTCCCATTTAATCTCATTTCTTACTTAATTTTTTTTGGCGTATAGGTGTTCATGAAAGTGTCTTTCTTATCTTATCTTATTTTAAGATTAGTTTAAAGTAAATTATTGGAAAACAGATCAACAAAGGAATTTCAAATTTATCAGTACCCACCTTGAATTGCCATAAGCTAACCATTCCCACTGGAAAATTGTGGCTTCTTCCTGGTCCCTTCTGTTGCTGAAAAGATTCTGGACGCAGCTCCTTGTCAGTTTCTCTCCAGTATTGGTAAATATGGGAAGAAACTGTCTCCAGAATCACCATTTGCCAGAAGTGGCCACATGAATTCATGCCAGCAATGAATTGACGCATCATGCTGGCGACTTTTTATACATTTTTATTTTTATTCAAATGATTAATATTCTTAATAAGAAAACGAATAAATGGCTACCATCCTATTAAGTTAAGACACCATGCTGAGTTAGTACACAGATATCAGCTTGGGACCACAGGATTAGTAAGTATTTTGCTTATACTTTTCAGTATAAGTGGCAATCACAGAAAAAAAACTGGATGTAAAAACGTTGACAGAACAAATGTCCACATAATATTAACAGTCAGCCAACTGCTGAGGTGTTGTTCCTCATAGTTAATTCCATCTCCATTTCCTACCGCTGAAAAAAAGAAAGTGAGCCACAATCTGTTCTCTAATTCTGGGCAGGTCCTGCAGTGTGGCTGTGAAAATGTCCATGACACCACAGCCATCTATCCAGTCCCCATTTGTTGCAATGAGGCTGGCTGAGTCCTCTGTGTGCTGCACATCACAACCTTTTAAAATAAGTAGAATGACAGTTTGTAAGAAAAAGAAAAACTAAACACACACAGTTGTAATCCCTGAACGCTTTGGTATTTTCTTGAATTTTCTGTGTCGTTATAATAAAATACGATACTATCATCATCTTCATCCTTCCACTCAACCCTCAACCAGGCACGCTCTATACTCACGCCATGTTACAAATTACAGGAACCCTCATTAAATGACCCTCATTACGTTACCTTTCCATGTTGTTCCTAAGTTCTTCCTCCATGAAGAGGTCCACGTTAATTAATGTGATGTCTGGCCTCTCACCATACATCATCTTAAAGAGTTCTGCATTGATGCAGCGGAGGCTGTCAGCTTTCTGGCTGTGTAGTATTTATTTTGCGCATGGGACTGCTGGTTGTAAGTAAATAATAGGTCCCTGGGCTTTCCCTCAAAAACTCTGAGGGAGCTTTGTACTTCTAACATCAATAAATCTGCAATAAAATGTCAAGGGAAATTATTTGTGTAATTTCATTGAGTTATATATGCTAATTTCAGGGTAGTTATTACATGAACTCACAATAATGCATTCACTGTACTGTATTCACAAGTATTAAAGGTGCAGTGTGTAGAATTTTAGTGGGATCTAGCAGAACGGACTTGGCAGAAATGGAATATAATATTCGTAAGTATGTTTTAATTAGTGTATAATCACCTGAAAATAAGAGTCGTTTTTCATTACCTTAGGATGAGCCCTTTATATCTATGTAAGTAGCGGGTGCCCTTCCATGGAGCTCGCCATGTTGCACTGCCATGTTTCTACAGTAGCCCAGAAGGGACAAATCAAACACTGGCTCTAGAGAGGGCCTTTCGCGTTTTTCGTGGCCACCATAGGTTCTCCTACACGCTTGGAAGAGTAGGGGGTATTCAGTTTGTTGCAATCTGCAACCTCACCACTAGATGCCACTAAATCCTACACACTGGCCCTTTAAATGGGAATTTAACTTACCTAAAAAATCCCCTCCTTGGGCCACCTTAATAAGCTGTTTGTGTTGTCGATGTTGTATACACCATACAGAATAGACCAAAATGACTAGAAATGACAAACTTAACTGCTACTTAACTGTTGTTGCACGTTAAGGGACATACTTTCAGGTATTCACACAAAGAAATGTTTATAAAAACCTGGATTTTGAATTTCTGACGCATTATAAGAAAGGATGTCCAGAGAACTTTTATCAAACTTGTCGATAATTACATAGCAACTTGTCAAACTAATGTGACGTTGGCTCCCCAAAAATGGTGATGACAGTGTGTTTAAGGTTTTGTATACAGTCTTTCAGTGTAGTATCAGGTTATTAAAAAACAACAGTTTCATTTAAATGTGAATTCCAAAGGCAGAGCTGAGAGTTAAAGAATAAACACTGCTTGTCTTATCACCTCAGGCTGCTGGAGTATTTGCAAGTCTGGGTGACTTTCTGCTTCTGGCCTTGCCATTCCAGTAGGATTACTCCAGTACAATAACGACAAATCTGTTTATAACAATATTCATGCTACCAACAACAAAAAATGCCTCTAATACATCTGCGAGGTGTACATTCCAAAGGTAGACGTCAGCATCTAAACTACTAGAATAAACATCACTTACCTTATCACCTCAGGCTGCTGGATTTCTGGCTCATCTGGGTGATTGGCTGCAGAAATCTAAAAGAAATACATGTCTATTATTATAACTTATTACTATAAGAGTGGAGGTAGGAGGAAAAGTAAGACATCTCACAAGACACAGACTTTACGGGAGTAAGAGGAAAGATCTTCAACATTTGTTGAACACTGGATTTTTATAAAGTTTATTGTCCAGCTCTGTGGACATCAGGTCCAGATTTTTTGTGAAATTAAGACAGTCATTTTATTAATAAAAAGCTTTTTTATAATTATATTTTCACCTCAGATCAATCCAATATGATAACGCCCGACATCTGGAGTAGGCTAGGCTGTGAAGTGACAGAACACCATGGCTTTTTTTAGGTACATGGAGAATTGTCTGACAATATTCACTTTGTGGCGAACAGAAACGGCTTCAAAGCAGCTCATAGAAAAAAAGTCTATGATTATTATACCCAACGTCCGTGCAGCTTTAGTTGGAGTCAATGATGTTGAAGCAATTGCAGTGCTAATATTGTGTCAGACGGCCGGGGCAGGAAATACTAAAAGCGCAGTCTTTGAAAGATTGAGCTGAAGGTGATGATCCTTCATCCAGACTGAAATTGGCTATCATTGAGGCAATGTTGTATCTGTTTAGTTACTGTGCCTTATTATAGGGCTCTTCAAAATGCTGCAAAATATTCCACTGGATTGAATAGACCATCCCAATGTTCGACGGTCAAATATATCTTGATAATGACCGCTGCCATTGGCATTGGATTTGTGCTTCAGATTCACATCTTTCATATCATTCCACAAAGTGCCCCTCGTCCATTTACTCATCTGGGACGTCTCATTCTGTGTTCCATTATTGTCGGACTGAGAAGTGACTCGACAAGAGATGTATGGAGACAGACTGCATCATTAACGGAAAATATCCAACTTACCGTTAATAATTAAGTATTATTCAGTTTCAGTTTTCGCTCTCCCATTGAAGAACAAGTAAACCTCTTAAAATGAAGCCACACTCTTGTGTGTCTTTAGTAAAGAGTTGGTTTAGATATCTGCATAGCTGCGTTGGGGAAGCAGTGAGGGCACAAAAACAGGCATCACGCACACACCGCATAGTCTACAAGGTTAATAAAGAGATTACCTTCTTATTCTCATAATAAGAGAGTAATTGCTGTTGCTATAAAAACTGAAATATTTCCATCAATGTTCATTAGAAAAAGAGGCAGCAAAGCTTACAATATTCTGTCATTATATGTCATTTATTAACATTCCTTTCGTGCGTATTTGTACCATTACAAGGCTACATTTTAAGAATGGCATCCTCTTTAGATTAGTTCATAAACTGTTTGATTCAAACAGCATGGACATGAAAAATAACCCAATAAAAACATGAGTTGCCATAACTTTTTTCTCCGGTGTGTGACAGGGAAAAATAAGATGGATAAATATTATCCTGGTAAACAGCAAACATGTTGCCTAAAGGACTTAAAATGAATGATTCAAGAATGATTAAAGAATAAGGATCAAACTATTAGAAGTACTGGACAGTAGACATGATAATATGCTTATATTTTGTCAGTGTAAATGTGTCAGAAAATATGTTTTGGGGATTAACAGCATAAACATTTTCAACCAACTGCTCCATGTATTTTTTTTGCTTCATGCACCGTGTCACATCCTCATCGGGTGTTTCATCACCAAAGACGACTGTGCAATGCAAAGCTGTAGCAATAACAATGTAAGTTAAATTTGAAATGTTGTAAGCCTCGTTTCTAATGTGGTAATGTGATGCCATCCCTCCACAATATGAAACAGAAATTTTTATTATCCCAGAGAAGGAGACTCATGAGTCAGCAATGGTAATCAATCAGGAAACCAAGGCTTTATTCCTTCGTCCGTGCAAAGAGGGAAACAGTAGCTTCGCAAAGTTTGACCCGCTCGTCTCGGACTAGTTCAGAGACGATAGAGCCTGACAGCAAAACTTAGAGGTCATGCTGACCCAAGCCGTGGCCTAGGAAACGAGAGAAAACCCCAAGAAATGCCACACAGAGAAGGAAAGTATACAGACAACAAGGCGAGAAAGGAAACGTATAAGAAATGTTATTGTCATAGTCACAAGGCCTCTAACAGCCTGGTGCACAAGCAACAAAAATGAAAAATCATAAAAACCTTCCCAATACTCCCATATATAAGATTTCTGGCTAGAACAGAAGATTAACAGGAACAGTGCACGCTGATCCAAAGCGGAGCAGCGAGATAAAAGAAACAGTAAACATCTGTGGCTCGAGTTGTGCTCTTAATGCTGTACCGAGATCAACTCAGCTGAGGCAAAATAACACTAGTTTTTTTTTCGGCTGTTAAGTACGATGCACACGTTACAGCAACAGAATATAAGTTTTAATCCTCTCATATATGTGAGGAATTCCAGGGAGCCACATCAAGGTCACTGGATAGGACATATCACTAAAGCCGCAAAGGATGTTAAAGCGGTTAGTCAACAGAAATCAATCCCATCAGCACCGCTGTCAACACAGGCTACTGAGAAAACTTACATCACATTAAGATAAACTGTATAAAAAAATACATCTCGTAAAGTTACTGTAAGCTGTAGTAAACTTACTGTAAAATAAATTACAGTAAGTTTACTGTGTTACTATTTTACAGGAAGGGACCATTTACAAATTGTGTCTGAGGGGGGGAAACTGCACTGACAGGTAAGACTGGTCATTTAACTCTTCATCTTTCCATTCTCCCTCTCGTTATTTTCCTGGAGACCTTTAATCAGATGGAAAATCGAGTGTTTCTGCACGGCGAGCGAGCACCAAAGAGAATTGCAAAAAGCGTTGAGAGAGAGAGAGAGAGAGAGATAATGAGGAAGATTGAGACAGTGGAGGAAGAGAGTTAAACAGGAAGACAGACTGAACACACTGACTTTCGGTTAGGTGGGCAAGTGGTTCATATGAAAGACAGTACACACGGTAAGAAAAATCAAAGAGCAACAACAAAGCATGTTTTTACTGCCAGAAAAGCTTTGATTTTGAATTTCACACTCCATAAATTGATCAAAATTCACATTCTCTGTGTTGCAAATAAAGCAAATCTTTTATCTCATAAGAAAATAAGCAGCGGCATCGTCATTATCGATTACTCGGATGATTATCTTAAAATTAATCATGATGTCTTGAATGATCAGTTAATCGCAAAAAAATGCCCAGCACATTCTCTCAGAGCCAAATTGCTTTTTTTATTCAGCCATCAACCCAAAACCCAATGATTTTTTAATCTACAATGATATAAAACAGATAAAAGCAGCAAATACTCACATTTGAAAAGCTGCAACTAGTAGATATTTGGCATTTTTGCTTGATAAATGAAATGAAATGATTAATTGATTATCAAAGTTGTTGTTCATTAATTTTCTGTTAATCACACCAGCACTTAAATCAGTATTCACATCCATTTCCTGGTCGATTTAGTTGGAGGTCAAACAGTGTGTGGTATTTTTCAAATGAGTATGTTAAGAGTGTAATATGAAACACTATTCACTCTCAACGATTTTCTCAATTTATTTGGATCATAGACAGACTGCGGTTTGGATTTATTGAAATGAAATCCATGTTGAGTCTATAAACATAATTAAAAAGGATTGCTGTACTGTGTATACCGTGTGAAGGGATAACAACAGGAAAAAATAGAGCGAGAAAGAGCCACCTCTGTTTTTCCTGCTGTTTCCTAATTTACCTCCCCCTTCAGCCCTCAGTAAGGGAAGGGGGGGGGGGTGCTATTTAATCAAAAAAAGTGTCACATTAATTCAGACAAATTCAAGCAATCTAGTTTTCTAATAAAGCTGTCATATTTGCATCCGGTGACTTACACTTACCATCGTTTTAGATTAATTCCCGTCACAACCTTTTGATTTATGAATGCATAATAACTGAGGGCAATGTCTGTGACTGTGAGCAAAGCGTGTGTGTGTGTGTCTGAATTTGTGTCCACAAAGCCTTGACTTTTAATCTAACATGTTGCCTATGCCGAGATGAGAGGAAAAATCACATTTTTTTTTTCGATAATCGAGCCGCGTTAAGAGGGAAAGATCAGTCTGCTGGTGTGACGGAGGATGAGTTGCATCATTGGTGCGCTTCTTTTATACAGCAGCGTCTCATCTCTCCTTATCTCGTCGCCATTCATATCAAATGAACGCATAAGAAATCCTTCTCTCCACTTGACATTGTCTTTCCGCTTCTATTCCTTGCGTACGACATCCAAAAAGGTCAACATCTGCTCTTTTCAGTATGCACAAGAGACATTTGTCTCCAATTGTTGCTAAATAGTCATTTTCGGTAGATTTGCAGAGAAATAGCAAAGTAATCTCCAATTTTCAGAACTGTAGAGAGTGGCAACAATTGTTATTCATAACACAACTTTTGATTATCTTTTGGATTTCACTGACTGTTACAGCAGAATTACAATGTTTTCTTCCATTCGTTTTCAAAATGATATGGATTTTATGCCATTAATAAAGTATTTAAACTCTTGATTGATCTTGACTGCAGCATTATGAATTTCTGCAGTATATCAGCTGCTATGGTTTAATACCTGGTCCATTTTATCTTCTATTCTTTTAGCTGCTGTTGTTTTTACTATCTTGCAACTCAATTCCGTCTCCCAGCAAGAATTTTATAAGGTAGTTGTCTACTTGTTGTCTACTCCACTTTGTCATCTCAGTTGGTGTTGCCAAAAGACTGGAGGTATATCCTGTCACAGAAAACAAAACATGGACACCTGTTCCATTATTTGCCAAGACACTACAGTGGTTTTTCCCTTCACTCGTGTTGATAAGTAAAGCAACTTAAGTGCACAGACACAAGAGGGTTTCACAATGCATATAATCCTGTTATCATGACTCAGTGCAAACTCAACTACAGCCTGATATTTCTGATCATACTTGAATACTAAGCCCATCAGCAAACGTCTCCGCCAGCGTCGATTTGCTTCGCCTTCACCTTTGTGATCCACAATCAACCCTTCAATAAAGCAGGAAGGCGGATGGAGGATCAGCTGAACAACAAATAAACTGTGATCTCAAAGAAAGGCAACAGATCTGTGCTGTCAGGTTTAAGCTTCTGTTTATATCACCTCACAGGAGTCTTGCGAGATTTGACCCAGTTTGAGTCTTGACAATTTTATGCAGGCACTAGAGGGAAGCTCCTGGGTACATTTCTGAATTGTTGTGCTCATTTAGTAACATAAAGATTCTCTGGTCGGCCAACCAGTGTCTACTGGATGTTCCCAGAGCTAAGCTTACATGAATGGAGTTTGCATATTTGTCTTGGTGTTTTGTTTGATACTCATTTAGGTTTTGAGCAGTTTACCACAAAGCTTGTTCATTTATGTTTTGGTTGTCTTAGAATTATTTCAATAATGTAATCTATTGTAACCTTTAAAGACACAGATACTATTTTTAAAACACTTTTATCTACTCATTTCTTGATTATTGCACCGGCCTTTTAAGCTCCCGGCATTTAACCAGAACCAAGAGACATGACCACATCCCGTCTGTTTTAGCCTCCTTACACTTGTTCACAGTATGCTTTGAGAATTTATTTAAGGATCTTATTAATTTCTTTTAAGACTCTTCATGGCCTGGCTCTTTGTGATATGTCTGACCTTTTAGTACCATACGAGTCTGTACATAGTTTGAGATCCTCGGGCAGAGGTCTTTTATCTGTTCCAGAGGCCCGGTTTAAAACGAGAGGGGAGAGTGTTTACAGTCAGGTCCCCGAGGCTCTGGAGCAACCTGCCTGAGGAAATCAGGCGGGCTGAGTCAGTATAACTTTTAAATGTCTTCCTAAAACATACTTTTATTGGATAGCTTATCCTGATTTTTTAATTTTATTTGACCTTAGTTATCTTTTTATGTCTTCTTGTTTTAATGTTAATTGGTTTTATCAGGTTTTATTTTTAAAAAATTCATAATTTACTGCCTTTAACGAAGCAGTTTGTAACTGGTTTTGAAAAGTGATCTATAATGCTCTATAAATAACAATTATTATAATCAACTAACTATTCCATCTGTTATGATGCAGACCAGAACTATACGGAACAAGACTGAACAAAGGATCCAACAACACTGAACTGAGAACCGGGACCTAAATACAAACTAATCTGATGAGGGGGTTGAGGTGCAGGTGGAACAAGACAACAGGAAAGGAGCTGATAGGCTGGGGAAGACACAGGGAGCAGGGCAGGACTAATGAGCCTAATGCAGGGCAGGTGAGGAGGGAAAAGCAGGCTGGGGGACACAGGAGGAAAAACACAGAGCGAACCAAAAACCCAGAAAACAAAATCCTCCCTTAAATATGTCACACTAACATATTAAACTTTCAAACATACGAGCGAAAACCAGCATAAAGAACAACAAAATCTGACAGACTGAAACTGCCAAATCATTTTAGCATGTTAGATATTTACAGAACCTCCACCTTCGGTCCACCTACAGATTCCCCTTCAGTCTATCCACGAATATCAATAGAGAACAGATCAATAAACACAAAGAGCATCTATGGCAATGTAAGAGCACAACGCAGGATTAAACAGTCAATTCATCTTAAAGTATCTGTCTTAACATCACAGGGAAAAAAAGCTGAGGGTCTCTGCTGGACTAGTGGATAATGGCAGCTAAGGAACATAGAGCCAGACTGGAACAGAACCATAACACCATCATCCTCAATTGACATTCAATTGACATTTAAAAGAAAAAAAAAAAACTTGTCAAGACTAAACTGTATTGCTGCACTCTTATGTTGCACACTAATGTCTGTCTTGTTTTGTTACAATCCTGCCTGTTTGGCATCGTGTGCTGGATGCTTTTATCGTAAGGAACTTTAAAGTTTTCTATAAAGAAATCTTTACTTACTTACTTATAATCAAACACATTTGATACGATCTTGATAACTGTATGAGTCCAGCAAGAAAGTTCAGCGAGAGAGACATCTGTTTGTGTTAGCTGTTGGCTCCAACCTAAAATTTGCTGATGCAGTGCAGACTTGGCATGATCAAAAAGTTAGGCCGGAGGCCAAATCAGCCCATAAACTCTCTCTATTAAGATCCCTGCATTTGCTGAATCAAACCGATTCAGTCTTCTGATGCCTGATTACCATCTTCTGGCCAAAGTTTGCCACTGCTTGTAAAAATAGTGGAGATCAGCTTGGCAGCTGTATCCATGGTTAAGTAACCCCTCTTTATTTATGTATTCATATGCTTATTTATTCATTCATTTTCAGTGTGTTTCTTTGCACAACGGCAGATAAGCCCGAAAATACTGAAGATATCAAAAACACTTGAGTTGTGCACGTTGCAACTAAATCTTTAATCTTTCTATTGACATAATTAATGTTTGTGCTCTGTTCAAAGATGCCACTGAAGAGGCTTCAAAGGCTGAATCTACTATCAGAGCCATCCCAGGCACACTGTTAAGCTGTTGAAGGAGTAGTTTTCATTGTCTCAAACAGTCTTTGCATGTCATTACATAGACAGCGCCATGTTACGCAGTCAGGTCCGCACCAAACCGCCATTCCGCCATCATACGACATACGAAGGCGACTAAGCAGAGCCACCGGGAGCCGTCTCGCCCCCCTGTGGAAAGGCACATGGCAGTCTGACGCAAGAGAGAAAAACACTTCACCTGCTGTCAGTGTCTGCCAAAAGGAGAAGAGGCTCAGCTTCCAGCACCTGTAAACACACTGGTGAATGACATTGGCCACAAAAGGACAAAAATCACAGCAGCTTTTGTTTCAAGGTGTCTCTTAATTTTTTTCTGCTCACTGCATCGAGTCTACAAAAGGGGGAACGTACAGCTCTTCTGTAAGGGAAAGAACTTTCTCTAAAGCCAGACTGAACTACCTTGTTGTTAGTGTCATTTGTTCTGAGAGGTCCAAAGCTTCTGGTAGGACTGTAGCCGTCCAAGTAAGTGAGAAGGTGAAAACTATGTGGAGCCTGTGGAGAAAGGCAATGTGCTTAAATTGCAACTTTTAACCTTAAACTTTATTTATTATGGTCTTACTATGATCTTACTGTTATGGACAAAGAAATGTTAATCAAATTGATGCTGGTGCTGGTAGCCTTGGAGCTCTTAGCTAGTTGAAGGAGGAGGACCGCACACATCAACTTCTTCCTTATTTAAACAGCATCACAAGGCATTCTATAGGAAATTGATGTGATTATCCTTGGAAATGTATAAAAAGTGGTTTTCAGCCCAATATCCCTGTTTGGCCCCTGATGAAGGCATAAGTCGAAATGTTAGCCTTTGATTCAGCGCGATGCTACTTAAATAAAGAAGAAGTTGATGTGTGCGGTCCTCCTTCTTCAGCAATCAGATGGCCCCAAAAAAAGCGTTTGTTTTTGTTTTTGCAATGTTTGAATTTTCTATTTCAATGATAATGATATAGTGGGCATAATAATAGTTGTAGCTGTGGTGAGCTTCAATGATACCTAGTCATATCCTCTTATCCTTATCCTCACTTAAAAAGCAGCAGAGGAGAGTTTAATGAGTCGAGAATTCAGGCTGACCCAAGAGGAAACTGTCCTCCTCTAGGAGGCGAAAACACATTCATACAGCACTCCAATTTATTATTTTCCAAATACCAGAAGCCTTTCTGTTTGTTCTATTTGTTATGGCTCTGCATGCAACACCAGAAATATCGTCGTTTTTTCCTGATTATTTCAGACGATGATTTAGCTTTTATAATTGTGTACTGCTGTTTCCTATTGCTTCCAATAGACACAGAACAGAGAATATAATCTTACCAATGGCTACAAATTGCTGTGCATGTGTCACTGAATTACTGTGTTGAGCATGTTGAGATGCTGCAATGTGGTAATAAAAGCTGTCCAGTGCTGCCCCCTGTTGTATTCACTGTATACACAGACATGGTTTCCCCGCGCTGTGCTCTCATTACTCTGGTTCTTACTGAAGCATGATGCCACTTTAGTGACAAAGCACCACTACAGTGACAAAGCACCGCTTTAATTAGCAGCAGCCTGGAGGTCAGCGGGACTGGACTGAACTAAGTGGGAACATTTTTGCTCAGTCTGACACGAGAAAAAAAAAAAAACTACAGTCCTTGTGTGATTGAGCAAGGCATTTACTTCATTCAACGCTCCCAGTTAAAATCCAGTGATCATGAAGACATGACTGGTCAACACTCTGTTTTTATGACTTATTTGTTCTCTGTGCAATGCTGCTGTTTTTTTTTACGATTTTATCCTAATTTTATTGATTCTATTCTACATTTCTATTAACTTTCTATTGATCCACATGGGGAAGTAATTATGTACACGTATTTATTTGATTGTAATTCTGTCTATAAAGCACTTTGGTCAACATTTGTTGTTTTTGAATGTACTCTATAAATAAATTGACTTGATTTGACTGAACTAAAGCTGCTGTGTAGCTCCTGAATGTTAAATATGCAGTCTGCCCTTTTTCTGGGATACAGTACATACTGCAACTCACTGTGAATCATTTGGATGTTGATATCATTTATGGAACTAACACATGTAACATACACTGATAAATATACTGTATATGTCACTATTAAAATTGTTATTGTTAACCTCTAGACTGGGGAAGACTGGTTTTTCAGTACTATATGCACCTTACTGCTGCAATGAACTGCAACACAGCTTAAAGTTGGAGACCCTTTTCTCCTCTGAGGGACTTTAAAGTTTTACTAGCTGCTGTTCTTCAGTATGTTTGTGACTGTTTTAAGTTGTGTGTCTGTCAGCGTGGATGATGATTGTTTTGTGATTTTTTTACGTGAATGAACCGTCTCATTGTGATCCTGACTGTCTAGTAACCCTAAAGATCATGCGCCTTCTCTTTTTATTCAAAATATGGCAAATATCTTAAATGAAAAACAATGTGAATGTCAGCACCATTATAAATTTTATTGCGCGTCGGTATGAAAGGCGTAACGTTTTTATTACGTCACGACGTAAGAAAAAAAATCTTTTCTTTAAGTTTCACTTTCTATTAACTGCAAACGGTGAGTAGTTTCACATTTGAACGTATAGCCTATTAAAAGGTTTAAAATACGATCTGTTTAGTTAACAGCTCATTTGAGAAGTGTACCTACCTGATCGTCGCCAATAATCAGATGATTATTGATCAGATTGATTCGATCAGTTTAAAGGTCAGTCTTTCTCCTTCCTCTCTCGTTCTTTCGGGCTTAGCTTGTTTACACAACGGAGAAAAATCACGGTTAAGTCACTGTATGCGTGTGTAAAAGAGAAATATAGAAATCCGTGTGATCATATATCTGCCTGTTTTTTCCTGTTTTTGTGCGTGTTTCTCTTCAGGTGAATCATGTCAGTTTTATTGAAGGAAATAAAGGGCAGCAGCACAGACGCAGCCTCGGTGTTGGAGGGTAAGTGTGATTGACACAGTCCACACAAAAACACCCCCTTATGTGGGTTAATTTTACAAGCACAGACAAATGTGGGGTCTTTTCTGGACACAGAATAATCACGTGATGAACTGAAAATTTTGCTGTATTATAATCAGCCAGGATGTCCCAGGTGCTTTCTTTAACACCACACCTGTGCTGTACTTGCAGAGGCAGGTTTTCGCACTGACTTGGAGATCCAGTCACTGACGAGAGAAGACCTGCATGAGCTGTTTCCTGGACCTAAGAAACTCAAACTGAGAAAGACCATATTTGCAATAATACACAAGCAGGTGAGCTACAGTAACAAGCTGACAGGTGTAAAATCTTATTCGAGTGAGATTTAGATTGAGGAACCCAAGAAAGCATCAAGAAATAATGACGTGAAAAGAGGCGGAACCGTATCTATTTGCTCATTATTGTTTGTGTGCTTGGATAAGTTACTATGAATTGCATGATGTAAAAATAAAATGAGGTTATTCCATAAATGTTTTGCTTCAGAAGCCGATCGACGTGCTCCTAAGACAACTAAAAGGTTTCATCCCACATGAGTCTTTCAAGGGTATGTACAGCCTTATAGCAGTCACTTTCACCTTCATATTTGACAGCTATTTGTTTTTATGTTTTGGATTCATGAAGGTGGAGGCAGTTTTTTTTTGTTTTGTTCAAATGCTATGCATAAGTGCAGATGTATAATTGTACTTTATTCAGTTGTCCAAGTTCACACTCAACCTGATACTCTCCCACCAGCTGCTCTTACTAGCAATGGGGTCCTGGTTGATTACCTCCATATCCTGAAGGACATGAAGACCCAAATGAAAAATGTCCAGGATTTCCTTGATGGTCATATTGGTCTACTGGAGGAATTCACCAAAAATCAACCCCAGGAACCAAACAAAGGTTAAAATGCTGTTTTTATTTTTTTTTAATATCAATACTAAATCTTATTGATCAAAGCTGATTTGGAGCATATGTGTTTAGGAATTTTCTTACGTATAGTTTTTATCTGGTTTTAAACATGGTGATTTATATAAGATTTGGGATTAGTAAGTGCTTTATTCTAACTTATGTGACAGGCTCTTTGGCAGATACAGGTACCTCAGATAGCCGTGGTCCTGGTGTGCCCTATGGTGGCCAAACTGAGGGCCATCCACAAGGAGCCCAAGGTAAGTCTTGCACTCTTTAAATCTCACTTTAAGATTGTATTATTACTCAAATTCCAGGTCTCATTTGCGTTGTTTTTTTTAATATACTATAAGGCATGATGTCATCATCTTATGTAACTGTATTTTGCAGGCATGGATACCTCACAAGGACACGATCAATCGATGCACTGTACTGACCAATCTAATCCACAAACTAATCCACAAGGAGCACAAGGTAAATCTATTTGTCTTTCTCATAATGAAATATGAAATTTTCTCATGTATCACTGTGAAATCAGTTGTTAATGCTTCCAACAGCAGCCCCAGTAATATGCTTCATTTAGTAGCTGAATCTTCTCTCATAATATGTAGTGAGCAGTACTCAGTTTTAGATTGCATTTTAACTCAAATTCAAACTTTTTTTTGCACTAGTAAGGTCTGAGAATGATATATAAATATTCAGAGGTCTTTTATCTACATACACATTTAAACACACTTAAACTGTTGATACCGAAATATCTTCCATCCTGTAAAGCGTAACATAGATACAGGGGTCAGTGTATATTTTGGAAAATTGTATTTAAATAGAAATAAATCTGTCTCTTGGCTATTGATACGGTAAAACATACTATTGCTGAATGCTGTCTTTCTTGTTAGGAAACTTGTCAACCTGGATATCTTCACAGTTTCGGTGGGGTAGTTCACAGGAAGGTGAGTGTATGATTATTAGACAGTCAGCAGTGCTCTTTTTTCTTTTTAAAATAATCTTTAAAATGCTTTATTATTATTTTCTCATTTTTAGGAACTGCAAAGCAAAAATCTTTTTTGAGATTTTTTTTTTTAATATTACTTAACTGTCAGGTGCTGTGAATTCTTGTCAGTTCTTTCTGTAGTGAGGTACCAAAAGGTCGTCAGTGGTAAAAACTTTGGTGCCGACACACAGTTGCTGGACAAAGTGAAGGCTCAAGATCCGGATCAGGTTCAGCTTATTGAAAGCAATCAGGACTGCCAGATCATAATTGTCTTCTGCACAATCAGTTCACGCGTTGGATCAGATGTGGACACAGCCATGTGTCACATTAAAGGTAAGGGAATGTTTTTTGAGCCGATTCTTATTAAAGTGGAAATTGCTTGTAATTATTTTCATTTTGTGTGCTTACAAGATTTTATCTGACTTTTTAAATCAATCTTATCAACATGTTAATGTGTCAGTAAAAGAGTATCTAATGGTATTTAAAATATAAAAAATGTATGCATCTTTTGATTATCTTTTGTGGTCAGAGTCTCAACAACAGGGTCAGAGAATTGCACTCTGCACTGAATCTTCTTCCGAACTCCATCTCATACTTCTTGTCTTTTGGTGTCCATAGGTGATAAACCTGTCATTCTGGTGTTGATGCACCACACACGTGAGGCCAAGAACATATTTCCTTCGAAAACATGGCCTGAATACCCTAAAGTTGAGTTGCAGGTCAACGTTTTCTTCCACGAGACCATGCATGGATTACTGAAGTGTCATCAGAATGATGTGGCTGCCTCTACGATACAAAACAAATTACTTGAGTACAGCATTGAGGAAAAGAAGGACACCAGTGGAACTGCTCTGGGTGTTGGTGGTGACGGTGGTGTGACTGGTCCTGCAACTGGTGGTCATGTGACTGCTACTGCAGCTGGTGGTGGTGGCAGCAGTGGTAACCACAAATCTAGTAGGAGTAACAGTAGCAGTTCCGGTTCTATGTTCGGTTTTTTTAATAGCAAAAAGTAGAATTTGCAATGTTGGTGGTGGTAATAGTGTTATCATTACAGATATCACAAGTAAAATAATCTGTAATGAGTTATATAAACAGCAAGAATTTGAAAACATATACAATATGTACAGCAACAAAAGTGATTGATTTATAGGCAAGGCAACTTTATTTATATAGCACATTTCACATTTGCTAAACAAATTCAGTTCTCTACACGTTCTCTGATGTTGAATTTGTAATGTTAACTTCGTTTAGTTTTGCGTGTGTTGGGCTTTCTACATGCAACCAGTCAGCACCTTGTATAAAACTGTAAAAATATCAATCAGCTTTTACTGGACAGAGTAGAGAAAAATTTACTGTAATGAAACAGCTCTAATGAGGCTGATATCTACTGTTTCTTAGTTTAAATTTATATATAATAAGACTTGAATGTACAGTAAGTGATTAAAGAGTTCGAAGGCTTTGAGGTATTGATCAATGACGAGTAAATAAATAAAGATCACTAATACATGCCTATTAGGTTGGTGAATGGTATACATATACACACACATATTTTTGTTGCTCTGAAGCATTTATGAGCATTTTTGCTTTAGCTGCTTAGATTTTAAATGAATGTGTATAAGATGTGATGATTAATAAAAAGGATACTTTCAATAAACTTAATGTGGGAGTGTAATCACAGTGTCTGTGTTTCTTTAGTCTTTCATATAATTCATTAACCGAATTGCATCACAGACTGTATACGGTGTTGATCAAAATTCACTTTTATTCTATCACGAGTCACTCAAAAATGAACTGTGCTAAATAAAACTTCACCACAGATAACGTGTAATATATGTCATTGTGTTGTCCTGTATTTTAGCACAGCAGTGTTTAGTACACAACTTGGGTTAAATGTATGTAAATAATCCATTATAGTTGGGGACTCCAACACATTTATTACAACAGCATACTTCATTTATCAACATATAAAAGTTTTCAATATATAAAGGTCAAGTGCCGTGTACCTTTATTTTGAAAAGAGAAAGCTTTTGCGCTGAAAACCCAGAGCGGAAGTATGACAGTGTTTACAAACAGAAGCTGCTTCCGGCCGGCGGTAATCCAAAGAAAAAGCGTGAAAATAAACGTTATTTTCCGCTATTTCTCTGGACCTTTTTACTTGAATAAGAATTCCACCAACTATCTTTCTCCACCAACAGACAATGACAAGTTATCAAAATGTATATTTCCGTTAGTTTAGCGAATTAGCAGCCAGTTTGCTAACAGTTAGCTAACTTAGCTCAACAGATGTTCGGCAGCATGGCTGATTGATTCATTTCAACAGGTGTTAGCGACAAGGCAGCAAAGTCTACAGGTTTTACATCGGTAACTGTTCTGAAAGTAGTTGTAGGCTAACAGTTTCTTGCTATATGAACTATAGTTAGCTGTAGTTAGCAAGCTTTTAACGTCAACTGTACGTCAGTAAAACTTTGTCACACTTGTGTTACCTGTGTGTCATGCTCCTCGGCCGCGTCCTGCTGAGCCTCAGGTCGACGTGTTCAAGAGGCGTTTGTTTCCAGAAGATTTTTGCTGGTAATGAACGATCACTTCCGAGGCTGCATCACATTTATATTAGTTACTGTCACAACGTCAACGCGCTTAATCCATCTGCACACCGGATCAGTCTCAAGGTAATAACTGAAAAGTCTTGAAATGAAAACAAACAAAAAAACCTCATGCAATCCGCACTGCAGTTCACAAAAATATAATTTGATGGTCGTGTCCTGCTTGTATAATTCCTCTCATGTTTAGGCTATAGCACAGTCCTGTCTGCATCAGGTAACCGTGAGTGACATGCAGCCTGCCAGTATCTCCTATGACAAAGAGACTACTGCTGTTGCAACAGATGATGATGATGATGATGATGAGGGTGGTGGTAATGAAGACGTGGTTGGACAGGAGAGGGGTGTAGAAGTTGAGGAGTTGAGGAAGATGATGACGACCCCAGACCAGGTGGATGCAGTCAGCATGGAGGTCCAGCAAGAAGTGACCGACGCTGGAGCGTCCACGCTGTCAGGTGAGTTGGACTGACTGCCTGATATAATAACTGGGTTTGTCGAGATGACCGTGAAGTACTCGCTGAACTCGACTGATTGGGTACGCTTGAAAAAAAAAACAACTGACACAGAAACACTCTGTGCCGGATGGATAGAGGCACAATTTAAAATTTGTGCATGAATTGGCACATGCCAAACAAAACATCAGGTATTCCAACATCACGATAAACAGTAGAGAATGTTAAACGCACCTTGGTGTATTGGTATTGTATTCTCTTATATCTTGAAAACCAAGTAACCTTTATCATAGTGATGAAAAAAATAATTAAAAATCCAATATGACCATTAAGCAGTCCTGTTCATTGATGTGCAGCATTGCCCACAATGGTGTAATACACCCACAGATATTAAAGTCTAACCATTTTCTGAAAGCATGGCATGCATGGCATGTCTTTCTCTAAATTCATTTTAATTCAGACTTTATTAAGGACACAGCTCATAGGGGGTCTGTAGAACACTGCACTAAATATGCAGCACACTGTGTGTTGTGAACATGACATTCAGGATTGTCCTCTGAGCTGTGCAGAAGAAGGTTTAGTGTGGTACTGAATAATGTCCATCTCCTGTGCATTTACTCCCCACATGCGTAAGTGCTCTCCTTTTGTGAGTTTTTGTACTCGTGCTCATGTGTGTTTGTTGTATTGTAATTTAATGTTCAACTCCCACAGGATCAAGTGAGAAAAAGACAAGGAGGAAGATGAGGAGGGAGAAGAGGAAGTTGATGAAGAAAAAGCTCAAGTCAGCTGAAAGTTCGGACAGTTTAATGTCGGAGCTTCCGTTTGCTCTGACCAGCCCCGCTGCATGGACGGAGCTAGGATGTATGTTGATTCTTACTACTCTTCTTTCATAAAACTTTGAATCCCATGTTTTTATAACCAGTAGAAGGCTATAGGCTTGAAGTTGTGGTTTACTGATTGATAAAGTTGTGACTCAACCTAGTGGCTGACAGACTTGCCAGCTGCCTGTAATATTTACTGCCCTGTTCTCAAGGAGTGTGCAGTAAATTTATATCTCTAACTTACACTTAACCCGGTTGAGGCTGAAAATGCATTTCCAGAGAGACAGGGGCAAATGTCAGAACAGTGTTTTTTTGCACAATGAAACAGCTATTAGTAATTTGAAGTATAAAGGTCAATTCAAGTGAATCTCTCTTAGGTGGATTTGTCATTCATTTAATGTATGTTTGCCCTTTTTCTCCAGTCCCCAGCCAAGAATCAACCCAGAAGAAGAGAAAGAGGAAGAGAGGAGACAGTGGAGGGCAAGTGGACAGTGAGGAAGATGCGGACAAGAAGAAAAAAAAGAAAAAGAGCCAGCGACCCAACTACTTTGTCTCCATCCCTATCACTAACACACAAGTAAGGAATTATTGTTCTGTTCACTAATAGTGTACTTATAGGCTCATACTGCATTTTTTTTTGCACATTTTACCCCATTTACTACAAATTGAAGATACTTTTATTGCCCAACATTTGCCAAAGCATACCACCGATTTTCAGATTTTTTGAAATTGTCAAACTGACACTTTTGTCAGCTCCCAAATAGCAACATTCTTATCTTATTATATATTAAGTTGCTACCAAATTCACAATCACATTTATTTTCATGACATTCATGTTAGTTGTTTGATATTCCAGCAACATAGTTTGTGGATGCAGCGCTCTTTGAAAGGAATCTCTGAGATCTCAAAATGTCACAGTAACAGGAATCAGGAGTTTGAGTACTTTATTACCTTGCAATGATGCAATTTTGGAAAAAAAAAAGCTGACATACAGCTGACTATCTGTTCATTGTGCCATTGTAAATGAGTGGAAATCAATGGCTGCATGAAGGAGAGGTGAAGGATGAGAGGGAACCAGCAGTTACTGCATTTGACAGCATCTCCCCTGTTGTAATAACTCACCGCTGCTGATGATTGAAAGCAAATGTGTCCAATGACAGATCAGCTCAGCTGTGATTGAGGTCCAAGAGGCGGTGCTTCAGCAGGAACCCCAATTGGCCAAAGCCATGATCCCTGTCCCAACTCTCCACATCACGCTATTAGTCACTCATCTCGCCAATCAGGAGCAAGTTGACCTGTGAGTGGTTGCACATGCCCACATACGCACAAACATACAAACAAACAAACGCAGCCTGTATGCAGTGTATTGATACACATGTCAGTCCTCTATTGGTTCTGTAATATTCATAGCCAGCCAGAAATGTTCATCCTGAACTCTGCCTCATTTAGTCAATTAAACACAAGCTACCATGAGCACCAAACACACACAACACCATGAACATGTGTCATTATTTAAGTGTCAAACAGCCTGGTTGAGCTTCCCGGAAAGCAGAAAAGTTCGAATGTTCAAAATGTATTCCATTGTTTCTAGTGCATCAATAAAATTGATTGCAAAAGACCATATTACAATATAAATATATTGCAATATTGATTTTATCCCTCCCTTAAAGTATCCATCCATTATATGGAGGCAGATGTATATTGATGAACACTCAGACCTGTACTGTACATTATTTTTTCCACAGTGTCTGATGTGTAATCTGTGATTTAGGATAGAACAATAAAATCGCTCCTTTCTCCTGACTTGTCAGTTTTCCGTATTGCTCTCCCAGCATCTTTAGATTTAAACGCGTCTATGCTGCGCTTAAATCAAACGGAGCACCGCTCAATTTTGTTTATGCCGAGATAACATTGTTCCCATGTTAACCCCTTCATTCTCTGTCATGCTTTGTATCATGACACCATCACCAGTTAGATGGCTAATTTAAAGTCTCGTTGGCGTGTGTTTGTTGCAGTCGTGAATAGACTAAAGTTACTGCTTGAAGACAGGGATGCAGTGTTTTGCAGTGACTAATTACCAGCATGTCGCATTAGATGTAGCTTCTCTCTTATCTCTTCCTCTCAGCGCTTCCAGGAAAACTGGGAGATAGGTCTATAAATTTCTCAGGTTTAGATTCCAATAACAAGCCTTAGAAACACTGTTTTTTTTTAGGGAGGCTGGAATTTTGAGTGTTAACATGAAGTGCAGAAAATATATTTCATCAGAAAGTGGTAGAAATGACCAGGACTTTCAGATTTCATTGACACAACTCAATAAGACTGCTCTGGAATATGCAAGCCATTTTATGTTATGATACTAATGCTTAATCTACATCAAGTAGAAGATTGTGTCATATTAATCACTAGATTCTGTCGTTATGTAATGTGAGAGGGAGGGACAGAGGATTAAATTGTGATTCGGCGCGTGTATACGTGTGTTTGTCAGTGTGTTTTGTGCATATTCATGTGTATATTTCCTTTCAGGGCGGCGACCGTTCTGTCCCAGGTCGAGCCGTCATTGGCTGAGCTGCTGGGTGGGCAGGATCTGGTGCTGCCCTTCTCAGGGATCAGTCATTTCAAGAAGGAGGTGGTGTTTGTTGGGCTGGCCCCTGGACAACACAGAGACACACTGGACAGCCTGGCAGGTCAGTAACAGCATTTAGCTTTCCACACTCCTTGTCATCTTTTCTGTCCTCCTTTTGTCCATCTGTCACTGTATAGATTGAATTACAGTTTGTTTTATCATGTAGTTTTATAAGTGCTTTTCATGACCTTACTAGAGGATAAATGACATTATAGGATGTTAATGTGATGCACAGTACCTGTATTTCTGAGTCTGTGTGGAGGGTCAGCTGAGGGGACTCGCAGCTGGTTGGAGGATTTGCTGTCTTTCTTAAGGTCACTTTAATAGGGTGGAAGCTTGTTGTCGTGGGGGCTTTGCTGTAGGAGTTCACAGATTAGACAGCTTTAGGCAATTGCAGGGTATATTGGGGGGTTGTTATTGGTAAGCAAACTCACACTCATAGGTGGTCTAATCCAGACCTTTGTCCTGGAGTGACCTAAGGCAGTTTAAAACAGATGAATTTTAGAAATAAACATCTAGTATAAGTGGTAAAAAAATTTAAACTAGGCTTGGGCCCAGGTTGAGTCTTTAATCGAAAATAAAACACAGTATGTTAAGTGTGCAAATGGCTGTAAGCTGCAGTTGTTGAATGGTCAACCACCTGCACTAATCAGGCATTCAGTGTAACCACATCCTATTTCTTCATCCAGCCTAAGCGGATTTAGTTAAATAATGTGGTTTTTGTGTTCTTTTCATTTTCTTTCTTTTGTTTTTATTCTATTCACTACAGCATGAGTGTGTATGCATCTGTGTATTTACATGAGTGTGTGTGATATGTCTGCGTTTGTTTTCTTAGATTTTTTTTGTCCCTTTCGTCTGTGTACATGTGTCGGGGTGTGTGCAGAAGCATTTGCGTGTATGTTTGGCAACACCATTAAGCCAACATTTCTAAGAGGATTCTCGCTCCATTGCTCTTGCAACACCAACACACGCACACCGAGTAAATGAACTCATATTTGCTTAATGCTGTCCATTTCCACTCTAAAAAAAACAGGAAATTAGGGACTTTTGTACTTTTTAATATATGATTCACTCCAGTTTCATCAAATTTCGGTGTGTTTTGTTTTGTTTATAGGTCTGGGAGAGGTGCTGGTGTTCATAAATATATGTTAAATTATCTGAACATACAATATAGGAAGCAGCTTGTTTTAGATTCAGCTCAGCAAATGCTACATTTGGCAAATTAGTGATGGCCAAGCTTTCCCAAAAAGATTAGATTGTTTCTATTGATAGAGACTGTTTTGTTCAAGTACTCATGTAATCTTCACAGTAATCTCTGATCTCAGCAGTTAGGCTTTAAAATGGCAAAAATACAAAAAAGAAACAATCAAACAGCAGGATTGCTGTATAGTTTGCAAGAGCATTCAAAAGAATTGTGCCGAGTCTAATTTTTAATTTTTTTCTGACATGAAAAATGAAAGGTGACAAGAAAAGATTACAGAGAAGACCGTCCATGTTGTTGTTATTGTTGGAAGAGCCAAATAGGAAATAACAGGAAGTCAGACTCTCCTGTCCTCTTGTCTGCTCTCTCCACCACTGTTATTGATTATATACTAACCTTTCTCTCCCTGAATGAGCTCCTCCTCTAAAAATACCTCTGTGGTTTCCCTCTAAACCTCATCAGTTGGTGTCTGTGCGTGTGTGTCTGCGCGTGTCTGCCCTTGCAGGTTGCCTGTGTGTTTATGCCCTTGTTCGTGTATCTGTCTTGTGTATCTGAGTGGTCAAATGATTCACGGGCTAAAAAGCTTTTTTCCATCCCATGACACACATTCTCAGCCGCAGCCATCTGCGTCTGCACTATTTATGTCTTTGTTAGGCTTTTTACAGGAATCTGTAAAGGGGATTCGAGATGGTTCAGTGGGAATAAAGATATAGACTACTTCTAGGTGTTTTGCTTTACAGTTTCAAGTATTTACATGTATTTTGATGGTGTTTTGGTATCTCTGTGGTTGGGTGTTAACACTGGGTAAAATTAAACAAAAACTTTGTGTGTTGCAGAGTTGTTGCGCAGCCGTTTTGAGGAGCAGGGTCTTCTGCAAGGAGACAATCGTGGGTTTGAACCCCACCTCACCATTATGAAGCTGTCCAGAGCATCAAAACTAAGATCTCAGGTGTGCAAATATACATGTATGCACACACACACACACACACATACATGCTGGATAGACTTAGACACGTGTGCAAATAGCGCAGGCTGCACTGGCACAACATTTCCCTTTTAATGGACAAAATCTGAACAGTTGCACTTACACCAATGACTGTATGTCAAAGGTATTACATTTTCATCCTTTGCCAAGACATTTTTTTTTTTATGGAAAAACTTTCATTAACTCGCTTTTACAGAACAGCTGCAGTGTTGTTCTTCTGGTTCCAGCTGTCCTTTTCATTCCCCTCACTTTCCTCTCAGTGGCTGTTAAATGGGTCATCCAATAGTGAGATGAAAATTATTTCGCCAGCCAAAACTACTGGTGGGAGTAACACACCACCACCGCCGCTGCTGTGGTATTTTAAAAGACAATTAAATGTATACTTAACTGTGTAATATCAGACTAAGAGATTAATTGGGGGGAGAAAGGGGTAAGAGATGAGAGGAAAATAGACTGGTAGCAGGAGGGAACGGGTGTAAATTGGATAAAGAAGAGTTAGGAGGAGGGGGGTGGAGAGAAAGATAAGCACAGACGAGCAGTGGTCAGAAGGAGATAAAGAGGAAAGGACAGTATCTTGTTGTCCTTTGACACCTGATGACATCCTATCCTGCCTGGCGCCTGCCGGACGGCCCTCTTGTCCTTCCCCAGTGTGTGTTTGTGTGCGTCAAGAATGAATGTGCACGTCCTAAAAAGTGTATTAAACTTAATATAAACAGTATTTGTCCTTTGTCTCTCTCAGGGTATTAAGCGCGTGGACCCAGCCCTTTACTCCAGCTATACAAACAGGTTAGTCTTTCATAAAGGAAAAGGTCATAATGAGTGTAGTACCACACTGTATAATGTCCTGTCTCCATACTTCATTCTTATTAAACTGTAGATGTAATCAAGGCTTTAGTAAGACGTAAAGAACTACATCTGATTATACTGCTCAATACCTCATCAGTTGTTTGAATGTGCACAGTAACGCTACGTTTTGTGATGGTTCTATTTTTGTAGTTTTTGAAAGTGAAAATGTACGCATGGGTCAATTATACAAAGCAGCAAAATGCTCCTAGCTGTCAAGTGTTTATATGATGATTGACATCTGTCATCACTTCCTGCTAGAGGCACCATCACTCTCCTCTCTAACCTCCTGTCGCTGTCTTTTTTTTTTTTTTTTTGTCTTTCTCGCTGAAATACTTAGGTTTTTCGGAGATCAAACAGTGGAGCGGGTGGATCTTTGTTCCATGTTGAAAAAGAAGCAACAAGACGGATATTACCACACAGAGACTTCACTACAGCTTGGTTAGTACGCACACACAAACAGGGACATAATGTGTGTGTGTGTGTGTGCGCGCTCTGTATCTGGCTGTCAGGTGCAACGTTGAACCACCTGAGGGGGCTGTTTGCTCACACACAGGAGTGTGAGTTTCTCCAGCTAGTTGCTGGCCATAGATGTAGCAGTTGGGCAACATTTGCTGGCAGCAGCTTATTTTAGGGGGGAAATGCTACAATTTTTATTTATTTACTTTATTTTTTTTTATCTCTGGGGCACATGAGCTGGCTGTGGAGGTAAAGCAGTTCGATCCCCGGCTCCTCCAGTCCAGCATGTCGAAGTGTCCTTGGGCAAGATACTGAACCCCAAATTGCTCCTGAAGGCTGTGCCATCTGTGTGTGAGTGTGTGTGTGAATGGGTGAATGTTGGCATGTAGTGTAAAGTGCTTTGAGTGGTCAGAAGACTGGGTAGGCGCTATATAAATGCAGCCCATTTATGATCCATTTGCCATTTATCTCAGCCAATTAATCTGGGTGAGAATTATTTTTCTCTCCATTCTGTTTGTGTCTTTCCAAATAACTTTGTTCATAGGGAAAGGGTTGGTTTAACTGGGATTTTTAAAATACCAGTTAACGAACATGAGTGAGTGCTGGTGGTGAGACTTGAAGGTCATTTTTGGAGCAGGTTCATGTAAAACAATTAAACTTCCTGTGCTCAGCAGACTCTTAATAAAGAGAGGCAAACTGGCCTGATCAAACACCATGGGGATGCTGAAGAGCTCCTTTCCATTTTAAATATTACTGCCCAGTTTCGACATTATCACCCTGCCAGTTCTTTCAAAACTTGGCACTGTAGTAAAACAGCAGCTCTAACTACCACTGAATGAATGCAGTGCTGATGGGACTTGAGACGTTGCAGTATGTGGTTAAAAAGTTTGACAGTTGAGGTGCATATAGCTCACTTCTTTTTAAAATTTGATGAGGAGCATGCACATATATATTCAGTCTCTATTATGAAACACACAAATCAGATCAATATGTTGCAGAATTGGAATAATTAACAGGTTTCTATATTTCATCCGTTGTGCTGTCTTCTTATTAAGCTTGTAAAAGGCTTTTTTTCCCTTGTAGTTTATGTTACAGTGTAGCCCCACATGAACTTGAGATGGTGCTGTTGACCACAGTGGGATGCAGCCAGACAAGTAGTGTCTTTAGGCTTCTAGTGTCTAGCAAATGCTGGGGGGGCTTGTAACAGCCTGCAAAGAGCCAGGAGAGAATATCTCTAAAAGAAAACAGGAGGATCATTTTCTGAACGTATCGGTTTTATACGTCCACAGATAAAACAACTTGTCAGAATCAATTGTCACACAGCTTTTCATCCAGCGTTGCTTTGGCAAAAACAACAGAGCACACAGGGATTTTAGATGCAACAAGTGTTGAGGCTTTGTGACTGTCGTGAGCCAAGATCGATTGGCAGCTATAATGGAAAATGCAGTGCTGCCTCCTATTTCCTAATGACCGATGTCTGAAAGAGATTTAAAAATCAATGTTTGTAATATAATTTAATCATTGAAACAGCTTCATTTTAAGAGGCATGCAGAGGGGAAAAAGACCTGGGTATAATTTTGGAGGTAAGAGGGATGCATTGCTGATTGCAAAGGGTGTTTAAAGAGGACCTATTATGCTCATTTCCAGCTCTATATTTTTATTCTGGGACTCCACTAGAGTAGCTCTGCAGGATTCACAGTTCTTATTTATCTTATAGTGGCCCTTTATGAAGCCCTTCAGTTCAGCGTCTGTTTCAGCTGGTGGTTTCTCCTCACAGGGATTACTTCTACATAAGTTTACCTCATTATTTTGATACTTTGGCCACGTTTAAAATGAACATCCGGTCGCCTTTTAAGTATAACATGGCCCGCTTAGTTTTGAGGCAGAAGTGGTGGCTTTTGCAGGGTCTGTTATGCAGTAGTTTTTTTTAAAAAAAACCCATTATAAAACAGGAATTTTGCTGCTTTGAACTAATAGCTAGCGTGGTCTGTGGTTCCATTCAATGAAAACACTGGATGATCTGCA